>JAUPFT010000026.1:29401012-30093512 GCA_036936625.1 Parnassius smintheus behrii | reverse complement strand
ACTAATCCAGGTGTGTTAGTTACCGATGTACACCTTCAGGTCACTTCAGCAAGTCCGGAGGTAAGGACTCATCGTAACTAACAAAACGAGCCCAAACTCAGCACACCCAGTTCTACTAGTCCAGGAGTTCCACTAGTAATCCCGAATTACATTTTGAGGTCACTCCTTCAAGACCGGAGGTAAGGTCTCATGATAATATCTCATGTAATAGTTCGATTCTATACCTATTAATTTTGTAAACGCGTCCTTAAAAATCTTGATTATGAAGATGTAGAAAACATGTTAACTGGTTTATGGTAAACACACACACACACACACACACACACACACACACACACACAAACACGCAAGCGCCCGCAAACATGCACACGTACACATACGCACACGCACACATATGTACACAAACACACACACACACACGCACACACACACACACACACACACATACACGCACGCAAACACGCACTCAGACGAATACCTTATGTCGCCGTTGCCACCACTTCCGCTACAAGAAGGGGCGTTGTCGAGTAATTCGTTAAAAAAAGTCGTTTATTTCGACCACAAGGATCATAGATGTTAGTAATAATACAAATTTTAAAACTAATTTTCGTAAAACTTAAAACTATTTACCTAATTTTAAAACTATTTAAAAGACAGGCCCGATTAGTCAGCACGTGCCAATGCATATGACAATGGTTCAGGTACTGACCTCAAATCTGTCAGAAAATGCCTTCAGGATACCATTGGAACTGGCGTGCATCCCTGCGCACCAGGGATGTGCATCGTTTACGCATGGTGATGTAGAAACCATCCACACGCGCATCCTCGAACGTACCCGGCGCATTACAATAACGAGGTAGACCAAACAGCACCCTGAATGCATTACATAACACGCATTTAATCTGTAGCTTGTACCGCCAAAGATACGAAACGGCAACGCCGCGGCTGCATACAGCCAATCCGATCGTTTATCTTATCGTTTGCTGTGCTCTGATTGGCTCATTTAAATCGGATCAACATTTTCCGTAACCATCGCAAGGTGGATTTGTATATCGGATCAAATTCGGCCAACGCTAGCAAACAGTCTCGTGAGTGCAGATGTTGATCCGGTCGGAGCCACATTAGTTACCAGAGATGCATATTGGATCAACAAAAGGCGCCGGATCAACATGCGTTTTCGGATCAACAAAGTGCTCGCGTGAAGTCGCGTCTGATCAACATTTACCGTAAAGAGATCTCTATATATATATATATATATATATATATATATATATATATATATATATATATATATATATATATATATATATATATATATATATATATATAAATATATAATCAAAAAATCCTACTTTAAGATTTACTACTGATATCAGTATTTATACTGATCAACATAATAAACCTGTGATGATCACATTTTACAAAGAAACAAAAGTTGGAGTTGATGCTTTAGACCAAAAGTGTGCCAACTTCTCAGTTGCTAGAGCTTCTCGACATTGGTCCCAATGGTGACTTTTCACAAAATGCTCAATATAACAGGCGTTGATAATAAAGTCGCATACGATGCAGTCAGTGGAAAGTCAGTAACTCGGCTAAACTTCCTACGCTGGTTTGGCTTATCATACGCTCGGCAGCGAATTTGCAACGAAAAGATTCCCCGACAATTGCGTATGATAACTTCAAGGATATTCAAACCGCCCATGCCTGAAAGATCTGCTCCAGTTGTCTCTTCTAACATTGCATCTAAAAGGAAGCGTTGCGTCATTTATCCTTATAAAAAAGATCGCAAAACAAACAGGGTTTGTTTTTTGCGTAAAATACCAACTTGCAGCACTTGCTCAATAAGTATGTCCAAAATTTTCAGAAAAGAATTAAAGTTGTGTCATTTTATTACATTATAAATCTTGTCATTCAAATTGATGGCTGAGCAGAGTTGACTTCTACAGGGCTTATAACAAAATAGTATCATGACACTCATTGTTCCCAAAATATATTCTTTGTTCTTTGTCTATTAAGTGCAAATTTTATCAAATGTATTGTTTTAAATATTTGAAAAATTAAATGGTATTTAACAAATTTCTCATTCCTCAATATAAAATACCTATATAAGAATGTATTATATAAGAATATATTAATATAAAAAATTATGTTAATATAATAATTGTGTGTTGACATAATAATAACGGTGAAGCGTTGACTATTTCATTAATAGGTTGGAATAATTCCAACTATATTAATATGTTGACTGAAATTAGCGTGCAAGCACCATTCAGTATTTTGCTGATATTTGTAAAGGATTGACGTATTTTTATTAGTAAAAGATAGTTAAGATTTTCAACTTTTTAATTTTTTACTTGATAATTCTATTGCTTTAAACTATAACGGTAATTTCGAGGTAAGTCTAAGACAGCGTCATTATACACAACCTTTTTTCACCTCTGATAAGTAAGATGGAATTCCTTATTTCCAATAAAATAATCACCGGATCTCTCCTGTTAACGTAAGAAACACAGCAGAAACAAAAGTGTACGGTTTTAACTGGAATAAATACTTAGGAACGTGTTATGTAGTTGGCCTGTTATGTGTTGGCCTTGCCTGGCACGCTGTTACCATTAACATAATTTTTTATATTAATATATTTTTATATTATACAACGCCCTGGCTTCGGACCGGCACCACCTCACCTTAAGCTGAAAGTTTGTAAAGTGAGGTTTCAATTGTATATGTAAAGTGCGCGCTGGCCTTACGTCGTCCACAACAGCCTTGCTGACGGCCTGCGTGGTGTAGCGTGTTTCTTCGTCGTCAAGTGTGATGTCTATGATTTTTTATTTCGTCACTACAGTTTTAAAACAAAGCTGGTTTATATCAAACTCATGTAAAAAAAATATTTTTTTGATAAACGATGTGCAAAATTAACACTTAAAATCAATTAAATTCAATGACCATTTGAATTTGAAAAAGCAATAAATATAATAATAAAATAGCATGCAATAAAATTATTGAAATTGGTCCAATATTAAGCTTTAAAAAACAAGATAAGTACATATTACATATTAAGTGGAAGGATCATATCAATAAAATACATTACAACCTATTTTTTATCAAATTAAATTATTTAAATTGATTTATTCATATTATCCCGAAAGTCGTAAGAGACGGCAGAGGGAGGCTAAACCTACAGATAGGCAGCAGCATCTTTCTGATAAAAACTGTATAAAAATAAACTGCGGTTGCCAACTCGATTGCCAAGCGTGGCAACCGTGGCAAATATATCTCTTACGAGGCAATCTATAAGAACTATGTTCAGCTTTTGATAAGCCGATAGGCTTAAATTATTTCAAAATCAAAGAAATCTCAAAGTCATTAAATGTTTTTTAACTTTTACATTATTAAAAACATTACCTTGGAAGAGAATTTAGTTTCAAAACATTATTAATCAAGCAGAAAAACGTACCTAGCGATTATTATATACTCCATGAATATCTGTACCTAAGTTTAGTGTTTAAACATAAACAAGAATAGCAGTTTCTTGATTGTGTCAGTCTTGCTTTGAGTTAGTACCCAATTTAGACGCTTTAACAAAGTTAGGAATTCGGTACAGCTCTCTGTTGATAACCTGCGAAAATTCAACATTCGTATTTGCAATTCTAACAGTACGAGTGATAGTTACTATCACTGCACCTCTGTTATTAAGTTTGAATATAGTTAGTACATCCAAAGGCAAATCTTTTTATTTTCAAATAATAACAAACTTTGTACAATATAATACGTAGGGTAGCTTCAGGATATTATCATCACGAATTTTGTACAACACTGTTTTACAGAACCTTGTTTACAACACAGGTTGAGATTATCGTTATATTATATAGGCATCATCTTCTTCACAGTCATCATCATCATTATAGTCAGGGAAAAACCTGCATTGCATACATCGACTTCCTGGAGGTTATCACTATTTACGAGTATATAATTTTATTTAAAAATCTTTGACACTTACACGAGGTATTTCCTGTATCATCATGGCTCGGAATAATTACAAATAGACCAAATTTGCTAAGTGTGGGAGTTAGTATTGTAGTAGTTAAACGATTAGTCTAAACGAAAAAGTTAAGGTTAAAACTGCAAAGTAATCAATAAATCCAATTGATTACTTGATTACAACCTATGTCTAAGTCTAACTGGACTTTTTATAGGCTGTTATGAATTAATGGATGAACAATGTTGTGTAAAAGAATTAATACATATATCGATAAGGAGACACCACCTACCAGAAGGCACGTGGACCCAACCGTGTTTAATCAAATCTACCCTGCTAGCACTGCTTTTGGCGGTTGGCTGTGTATGGCCAGAAATTTTGGTTTAGGTACATCTCAGGTTCTTGTTCTTAAATTATTGTTAAGCGATTACCATTTTGTTCAATACTCTACCTATTTACTTGTTACAATTTTCGAGTACTTTAAATAACTTTCAAAAAGTGAGCAAAATTACCTAAAGTATCTTTATTGGTTAAGAATGAAGAAAAAGAAAGATTGGAATAAATGAAAGGTGGTAATATACGACCTATTTTCACGAGCTTTCAATATCTGTCTGAATAATTGAGTAATTCGGCTTACGATAAGAGTCTGGTACGGGTAATCTATCTCAATTGATTTGATGTCTTTAACAAGATGAACAGGGAAGTGACGATTCCACTCGTATTATTTTGCTTTTATATCTTAATATATTTAACGTCGATGTATATGTTTATTTGTCCTGTTTTGTGCAAGTATATCCACTCCATATAATCTCCTGAGTATCGTTGTAGGCGATATGGGAAAGCAAACCTTAAGGTTTGAAGCGGCTTCCTCAAAAAATAAAAATGAAACTTTGGTTGGCAACGTGCCAGGCAAGGCCAACACATAACAGACCAACTACATAACAAGTTCCTAAGTATTTATTCCAGTGAAAACCGTACAATTTTGTTTCTGCTGTGTTTCTTATGTTAGCAGGAGAGATCCGGAGATTATTTTTATTGGAAATAAGGAATTCCATCTTATTTATCAGAGGTGAAAACACATCTGCATTTTGATTCTCAACCGAGTGTAGATGCAGTAACTGTGGACCACAGTATCCACTTACCATCGAGTGAACTGTGTGTTCGTTTGTCACCTTTATTATAAAAAAAACTTCAATGCACACTGGCTGGAAACGAAGTTGTGACTCGATATCATTTCTTTTCTGGACAACTTTTAGAACGTCGGTTTACTGTAATTAATAAATCAAATACAATATATAGAAGGTGCATCGTACATCCATTAACGGATGTGAACAGGTGTGCAAACAAAAGCTTCTAGAACGACTGTTTGCTTAGCTTTCAGATTTCTTTTGTATTTTTATTATTTTTTTTAATTTTTAATACATGCATGTTAACAGATATAAATGTATATAAACAAGGGAAATAAATAAAATTGACAAATTTATTGGCAATATGCATTTTTAAAACCTTCATGAAGCGATGCAACAAACAAAATAAGGCCATGAATAGTTAAAAGAATATAATTTAACTAGTTGTAACATTGTTTTATTGATAAATTATAATCTCCTCTCGTCATGTAGATACATTCTAAAAGAATAGGTTACCTGATTTCGTAATCCTTTTGTTTCATAGATTTAATAAATGATATGACTATGAAAATGACCAACTGTGGCTAAACTGATTTTATAAGAAATCTATTGGGGATTCCTACGTTCACTTTAACATGACTGTTATAGTTTGTAATGTGGATGAATGGAGTACACACAGATGACAATTTACCATCCAACCGGGGCGGCTCAATGGAATGGCTTTGAAAATTATGAGCTGACGAAGAAGATGGGAGAAATAAATATCATGATATTAGGATTTATTTAACTTTACACACTTAAGTTGACTTTTATATAAATTGAACGAAAGCTTAGAATGTTCCCGCGTGCTTTAAGTGACTGACTTAATCTTTATGTTAAGCTTCACTTGACCTAAATGTCTTAAGTATCAAGACGTGAGATTTTTCTTTTACTTTTCTTTACCAAACTTAACATTGTTGACGTACATCTTTTTATCGTATTTGGCTTCGTGTGACGTATTTCGGTGTATTGTGTAAATGTATCATAAATGGTTATAAGCCGGTACTGTTTTACATTAATATTTAATTTTACGTTCCAAAATATTTATACAATGAAAATACATACAGCTGTTGCGGCGTGATTCCAACCGGCTAACGCTTCTACCTGGTTTACACAATCGCACTGTCAACCACCACATTATTCGTTTACTATACAAGAAAAGTGTTTGTTTATGGTCCTTGACTTAAATTCTAACTGAAGTCAACTTTTGCCCTAAAACACCAAGGACGTCATTACAATCCAACACAAGTCCGTAGCTGAACACAGGAATCCCTCAAGGACCGTTCCGTGGTTTTCCACAAAGCTTGGTCCTGAGTTACGGAATTTATCGCGTATATTTAACTTTTTAAATACCCGACGTTTCGAACGCTTTACAGCACTCATGGTCACGGGCGGGACAGAGATGTTCAACGTCCATATGTCACAGTTATCCGCGGTTACCATAGATTAAAATTTAACTTTTTTTCCGATCTATACAGTATGAACTTATGGTATCTTGAAGTCTTGCAGTTGTATGCTTGGGTTGGTATTACAGTTTTTACCATCAGTCAAGTGTAATGTCCCTCTGCAAGATGCAGGAGTGTACAAGCTTGATTGTGAATGTGGTCTCTCCTACATAGGACAAACTAAAAGATCAATTAAAACCCGCGTTAAAGAACATATAGCTGATATGAAGAATCGACGCTCCGGGAAGTCTGCAGTCCGTGAACACGTACTGGATCGCCCCCGTCACTACATCAGATTTGATAGACTGCAAATCCTCGCTAAAGAACACCGATTCCTTCCAAGGATGATTCGCGAGGCTATTGAAATCAAAAAACATCCTAATTTCAATAGAGAAGATGGCTGGGTACTACCATCTGCTTGGGATCCTATAATAAATAAAATTAAATCCCAACCCAAGCCACCAAGTTTATACTGTATAGATCGGAACAAAAGTTAAATTTTAATCTATGGTAACCGCGGTTAACTACGACATATGGACGTTGAACATCTTTGTCCCGCCTGTGACCATGAGTGCTCTAAAGCATTCGAAACGTCGGGTATTTAAAAAGTTAAATATACGCGATAAATTCCGTAAAAACTAATGTGTAGTGTTCGCGTAAATATAAGAAATCATTACCTGTTGCTGTCTGTTACGATAAGAAGAAAATTGATGAATACTTTTTGCATATTTTATCAGGTAAAAACTCTGTATAGTGGGGGACTGCCTTGCACTTTGTTTAAAAGTACTAGGTAGCCATTCGAGAACCTTTTCCCTCATCGGTTGTCAATCATCAACTGATCCATTAGGCTAAGTATGTTACTCTGGTTCTACGACGGATATCCTCATTTATAAGTCTTTTGTTCAAAAAAAAAACTTCAAGCATGGTCTTTTCCATAGCTTACTGAGTGTGACCTATAGTTTTTCCATATGGTCCGCAGTGAAGGATCCTATCTCATATCTATAATATATCATCACTGGCAACACGCACTGGTTAATGTCGGTATTTACAAGCAATTTCAAGCTTTAACTCAAACATTACTATGTTAAAATTTGTGTAATTGTAGTCTATAATCAAATTTTGACATTGTAGAATTGCTCGAGATTGCTTCTGTCTTCCGACTTCAGAAACTAGTTCGATCCGGTTACATGGCGACGTTTATCCGAGAAATATTGGTACGGCCCGTGTATACATAGCAATGAATTTTATCAGTTTCCAACATATCATTGATACGAGTATGCATAAGAAATAGCGTTGGTGACACGCAGCCTTTTAGAACACCTGCGTTAATAGGCTTGTAATCAGAGCATGCATCTTGGACTCTACTGTCTAATTATTATTTTGATTTTAATATACAAATGTTATTCCTGTATTGTTATGTCTTTTTTGTTTATTACACATCTTCGTCATGTTGTTATGTCGCCATTTTTTTTATAGAATAAGGGTGATAAACGAGCGAACAGTCCAACAAGTACGTAGATGCTGTGGCACATAAATATCCACATTTAAGAATTAAAATGCAGATGCGTTGCCACCTCTGAGGTGTAAAATGGAATGCCACGTTTCCAGTTAAAGGGTCTCCGGATTTCTACACTCACCACACGGAAAACAGCAGCATTAACTTGCTATTTTACGCTGGCATTCTGTGAGAGCATGGTTCTACCCCAATTGAGCCGACCCATTTCATGCTACAGTCATAATATTGCCACAGCGATGCTCCCACGCAGGATTTGATCGACACACTTAAGTCTGGGGCGTCCTTTGCCGACTTTGGCATAAACTTCTGCAGCATTAAGCATTGTCACTCTTCAGTTGTTTGTATGAGTCCAAACCACTGAAGTATTTTCTTTCTAACACTGACATCAACACAGTTTTCTCTTATCATACAATTTTTCATCCATTTTATTCTTTTTAGTTCTTTGGTCAGCTTTTAATATTGAATAATAATTAAATTTAAATAAGTGTTATTATCATTAGCATTTGTACACCAGGTTATGCTTGCTGTGTTGTGAAAATACTCAATAGTAATAGATCACGCATTTATTTTAAACAATAACAATTACAAAATTACACAGTTGATTTTTAGTGATTAAATTTATATCCAATCTAATCAAATAAAATACATCCAAATTGCACGTATTATTATTACAATCGCACTTATACCTGTATAAATACACCCTATAACAAACGATACTTTTACATTAAATTACAATAGATTAAGGTTTAAATTTTGTCCAAATCTATTATTAAAATATTCGTTTCTTTATTATTTTGAGTCCTTATTCAAAAGATGCTGCTTATAATCTTATGTCCAACTGTCCGCTGTCAGCTGTCACGATACCGACGTAGAGATATGCGGTAGTAGAATCCTTTACACCTATATCTCAGTAAACAGTTTCTAATACATATAAATGAATGAATGTTTGTTCATATTCTTTGAGTTTCAATACCATTCATTCGTATAAGATTAAACTTGGTGAGATGTTGTGTGCCCGCAAAGGTTCTAATTTTATTTTATTTTTGTTCGTCTTAATATATACGTTACTATACAGTTCAATCGATTAAGATGAACCTTGGTGAATTGTCCTTGTTTACAAAATGGAGGCGTTAAATAAACGCTATTTTTTTCTCATTAACATTAACTAAAACATTATCTAGTTTATTCTTCAAAAAAAATATATAACAATTGTTTAGTTGATAAAAACATATGTAATATTTAAACAATTTAAGATCAAGTGCTATTAAATCGTGCAACAAATAAAACAACAAACTTAAGGCAGTGTTGTGCAGCAAATAGAGTAAATGAAAAAGGATAGAAATAAAATTTACTGGACATGAATTCATAATTGAATTTTGAGACATAACATAAGAAACATGATGATTGACAAAACATTTGATTATTTACCAAAAAGGATGATTTAATGCAAATACTTCCTACGATAAAAGACACCCATGATTTTAAGGGGTTGGTGAATATATATGAAGAACGTATATAATATGAAGAACGTGAGTACACTAGTTAGTGGTACTTTTCGTGCTAATCCCAGTCGCCCAACTTTACCACCGCACAAGGCGACCAATTTTGCGATACCATCCATACTATTTGGATAATTGGCGGGCCGCCATCCTGCGATTTACCAGAAGTTTTCTTAATCGCAAAATTTCTTTGTGAATTCGGCTAGCACCAGCGATTATTTCGGTCTGATACGATTTAGAGATTTTCAAGGAAAGCTTTTTTAAAAAGACGGCAACGCGACTGCAATTCCCTAGCATTAGAGATGTCAATGGCCGTTGGTAGTCACTTATTCGTTTGGCCCTACTTCTATAAAGAAATAACTCGACCTTTCTGACTTTCACTAACAATAGATTTACATTTAGCAAGATATTTTCAATACGCTGAATAGCGAGAGAAGCTTTAGTACACAAGTTTAATAAGTTAATAATGTCAGTAATCTTATAGAAATTTAGATTGTATCCTTTTATGAGAATTTTACCGATAATGTTATATTGCGTGAAGTATAAAATAATTATTAAATTAAACGCTCTCGAATAGCTAGGCGCTTCATTTTTTTTAAATATTCATATGTACACAATAAACAAGCAACCAATAAGCGCTCATAATTTGAAGTCGGTAGTTGAGAATAAGGTGAAATTATTTGTCACACAATGTCATCACACAAATTTAAGAAAACGCGTTCTTAATAAAATTTTATCAATTTCAAGTATACACAAAACTATTCCTCAGTGATTTGCTCTATCACTTTTTGCACATTTTTAAACATTTTTATTTTAATTTTTTAATTTCATCTTATCTTTAGTGTAGTTTATCCATATGTTATTTATTTTATATTAAATATATAGAAGATATATAAAAGATATATAAAAGATTTTAGAAAGAAATATTAACCCTTACATTTTTAGATCGCTATGAAATCCGGCAAATATTTTATCTCATCGTGTGGTTGCCGTCATTAACATCGTCCAACATAAGTAAAGGAGTCTGTAATGAAGTCTGCACACCACTAATTGGAGGGTGGTTAGATAAGTCACAAACACCTTATACTTGGTTCATGAACAATTCGATATGATAATGTTAACCATTCTCGTTACGAGCCCTGACTCAGAATGAAGCAGTAAAAGACAAAAGGCTAATAGAAGAGACTGCACAACCATAGGCAACAGAAACAATTATATAGTTAGTTCTTACAAAGGTGGGTACCTAGTAGACCCAGATCTTTAGAGGAAAATACAATAAAAATAATTATTTATTTATCATACATACATAATTTTCCATTTTGTGAATTTATGGCACAGTATCTTTCAAGCGTTCTTAAATTTAAATGCTTTATTTTACGTATTGAGATATTTTTCATCATTCATCATCATTATGACCTATCAAACTCGACTGCTGAACATAGGTCTTCTTTATAAGGGGGACACTTGCCATAGTTACCACGCAGGCAGGTAGGTTGCCAACCGCAGTTTTTATTTTCTAGTTATCATTAGGACGACACTGCTGCCCATTTCTTAATTTGTCACCTGTCACCTCTTACGACACCCACGAGACGATATGGAGTAACGGATATCATTACACTGCTACTACACGGTAGTTATAATGGATTTATTATCATTATCGTTAAAGACTTTCACAAGTCCACTCTTATAAACATAGGCATTCCCCAAATAATGCAACGAAGCACGGTCCGAGCCACCTGTATCCAGTTGAAATCCAGTTGAATCCATCGATATCCTGCATTTCTTAGCAGGGCGTCAGTTCATCTAGTGGGGAGATGCCCTACACTTCGCCTGCTGGTACGAGGCTGGATTTATTATGTAAAATGATAATTATAAATAACACCACTATTCTAACATCCCTGTTACCATAGCGGAACTAAAACTGTTTATTGATTTCAATCATTTTATTTGTGGCGTCTGACTTTTTAGAGGGTAAAGACGTAATATGATGAATAAAACAAACTAAAACATTAAACCGCGACAATAAATCAAAAATTGAGGAATGATGGAAAATCTGCTACAACGAATAACTGTGTTTGTACTATTTAAATAAAATATAAAATGATGTTCAAGGTCGAGACAGAAATAATAATCAATGTAGTGAAACATGTTGTATAAGTATTTTTACGCACGGAACCGGCAACAATAAGCAAAATAGACTGTTTCGCCTTCTCAACGAAGCACCTTTTATTGGTAAAAACGTAGGTAAAAAGTTATTCATTATTCGAAGAAAAAATTCAATTAAAATTCAAATTTTGCTGTCCACTTATATGATTAAAGTATCGAATCGATTTAATTAGCTTGAAGCTTAAAGTTTTGGTTCTTTTGAAATGTGTTTGTAAATCATCTTTTGTCGCTTGAGCTGAGATTTAATTTTCTGTTTCACCCGTTAGAACTTATAGGAATAGGAAATTTAAATGCATCTGATAATTAGGAGTGTATTATATAAATAAGAATTTTCAACATTTTGCAGTCACAAAACTATAAAAAAATCAATAAACACTCCGGCCTGTTACCTAGACGCACCTATTTAGAGTCAGTACAATTACAGACTATAAGGTATTCCTCTTAGTACTCAAATGTTTTTTTTTTTATATTTTATCTTTTGTTATTTTATCTTGTGTAAAAGAAGTCTATAAATATAAGTTTTAATGGTTTAAAGTGCTGTGGGTGGGTGAGGTCACATGCGACCGTTCGGGATTTGACAGACGCATGCCATAAAAACTTATATTTATAGACTATTTTTCTATAAAGAAGTTTGGCATTATAGAATCAATACAAAATTCTCTATTCTATAGTTTAAACAAAAGTCAATTATTAGTTGGATTAATCATTACAAAAATACTTTATTTTATTTTGATAACTACATACGAAGCGGATTTCAGTGGCGTAAGAATTGCTATTATTTCTATATATTGCTAAAAAGTAGTGTAAAAAGATAAATTATATTTACACAAAAACATTTCATAACAATTTTTTTATATAAAAAACTTCTTAACTTTGAAAAATCCAAAAATCAAAGCAACAATGTACAAAAACGAACACTCGACAATGACGCACCTTAAATGTAGATTATAAATGAATATCTATAGACTAAGTGAATTTTTATTCAACCCGAGGATAGAAAATTTTATATTGATTCTATATTCCCAAACTTCTTCATAGGAACGTAGTCTTTAAGTATAAGTTTTTATGGGTTATAGTGCTGTAGGTGGGTGCAGTCTCATGAGAGCGCTAAGGATTTGACGGAATATGACCGCAGTCTCATGAGACCGCTAGTGGATTGAGCGGTTAAACCGATGGTGAAGCTTGAAGTTGAGGTTTTCGAAGGATGTTGGTTGCGTGTTCAAAACACGTCGGGGTCACCAGTTTGGCGGTAGAAGGATACAGGGTAGATACTTTAGTAACAAAATTTATATTGTTGTTAACTAAAAATAACACCAACGTATTATAGTAGCACGCTACTCAGACGCTATTGGACAAAACGCTATGTATCATAGCACTAATGCATTAAGACATGAAGTTAAAAGTAATATGCTTGTTTCATTTAAAAGTCAGTACACACGCCACATTAGTAATCCTTTTTAAGTCCCATTAATATAATGCTTTTACATATTTGACACCTTCCACATATTTCTTTATTTCATAGTCCTTATTTTTATATGTCTATAATATATAGGATTTCACTCCATAACTCTACTATCATAACGCTTAATTATGCATCATAGCGACCTTCTATAATAATGTTTTTGTATCATAGATAGATAGTTACTATTATGTAGTATTGGGGCGATGAGAAAAATGCAGATTTCACCAAAAAGTCTTATACCAAAAACACAGAGAGTACATATTTCGTTTCACCGTTAATGCCATCCTGTATAGCTATACTATTTTACAATCCTACAATTATATGTCTTTAATATACGGTACTTCAACCCAAAACTCTACTATATTATAATGCTAATGCATTATGGAGTCCTTCTATAATAATGCTTTAGAATCATAGACCTTATTATTATATTTCATTAATAGAATAGGTATGGGACTTCAACCATCATAGAGGACTTCTATATTGTTACGCGCTCAAATCGGCGCACTAGCGCCATCTAGTCTCGAACCGAAGAACTAAACTTCTTGAAGTTTAAAACTCGAACTCTCGGTACCTTGCGCGTGTTTACTTGAACATTCCGGATATTTTGCAAATTTATATAAATAGGCGCTGCAAGATGCGATCGAAGTAGTATTGAATTGGCGACACAAGCGAAGCTTCGGAGCGGAATTAAGTGAATTAGTGTGTTTAATTATTAGTGTTTTTAACTTTAATTTGTGTAAAGTAAATTAAAGTGTTAATTTAGGTAATTCTATCGGCAATTTTTATTGTCACGAACCTCAAGCTCGTAACAATTGGTGTCAGAAGTGGGATAAAATGATGCCGTATTTACTTAAGGAGGAAACGGAGGGTGTCCGTACCCGAAGTCAACGCCTGCAGGAGACGGACCAAAGAAGATTTGGTGGTGCAACGTCACAGACTTCGGAGGGACAGCCGCCGGCTGCGGGCCCGTCAGTAGCTCCTACACCTGCAGCACCTGACTTAGGTGCTCTGATGGTGATGCTGCAGGAGCAGGCTCGCCGTCAGGAGGAGCAGGCCCGCCGACAGGAGGAGCAGGCTCGCCGACAGGAGGAGCAGCCTCACCAGCAGGCGGAACAGGTTCGTCAGTTGAAAGAGCAGCTTCAGAGTGGACAAGAGGAACAGGACCGCCGACAGGAGGAACAGATGCTCCTCATGAAGGACCTTCACGCTACCTTCGGGAAGGAGATAAAGGAGGTGAAGGATAGAGTTGCTCAGCATGACAACCGCCTGTCGGAAGCTGAAACCCAAATCGTGAAAGCTGTAAACCGAATCGAGAAAGCTGAAATCCGAATCGACCAAGTAAATAATCGGGTTGACAACGTAATGGCTGACATGAAGAAATCACTGGACGAACTCAAACTTGGAGATAGAGCTACAGCTCCCGTAGTAGCTACAACACCTTCGCTACGTGGGTTCAAGGTACCACCGTTCGACGGTACCTCTTCCTGGTCAGCCTACAAAATCCAGTTCGAGGCTGTTATGAAGGCGAACGGCTGGAATAAAAGTCAAGCCATGACTGCTCTCACACTAGGCCTGCGCGACCAGGCCTTAACAGTTCTGGAAGCTCTCGGTGAAGAAGTGACTTATGAGCAACTCCTTGAGGCATTGGAGGCGAGATATGGCGACGCTCACCTGGAACACGTCTTTCGTGCGCAGCTTAAAGACCGCGTGTAGCGCATCAACGAAAACCTGCAGCAGTGGGCTCTAGAGGTGGAGAAGCTGGTGCGAAAAGCATACCGGTCTGTACCTGCGCTCATTGAAGGGAACCTGGTGCAGACGTTCATTGACGGCATCCGCGACCTGGAAGTCAGAGCTGCTGTGAGGCTCGGGCACCACGAGATGCTTACGGACGCCTTGGCCCATGTAATGGAAGTGGAAGCCGTGCGGCAGGATCATCGTTCCCATCGCGTCAGGGAGGTTGCAGCAGCTACAGTTCGCGACCGCAACAAAAGATACAGCCCAAGGTGCTATGGCTGTGAGGAAAAGGGCCATCTTCGATCCAGCTGCCCTAAGCGAACCCTAGAAAGGGAAGGTGAACGATCTCAGGAGGGTAGTGCGGCCAACAGCACCGCCCGGCAGCAGCAGGGAAACGAGTAAAAGCCAGAACTGCGGGGCGGGTGCTGGCTGATGTTAAAAGAGCCTCAAGGATCTCGATCTCACAAACGCATGATGGGAAAAGCCTAATCATAAAGGGCGAGATCAACGGAATGCCGTGTAAGCTGACCATAGACACTGGAGCCTCTCGTACGGTTGTTAGTTCCCAACTTATAAGTCAGTTCCTTGGGGACTCCGCATACAACCGAGAACGCATTGATTTGGTAACAGCCACCGGTCAGCGTATACCCGTCCGTGGAGAGAAGGAGATGGAGTTGAAGCTAGGCAACGTGATCTACCTGCATAATGTCATCGTGGCTGATATAATGGACGACTGCATCCTAGGCTTAGACTTTATGAGGAATAATTGTTGCGAGATCGACGTTAAGCAAGGTGTTTTGAAATGTGGACAGGAGGAACTTTTTATGGAAGGTGCGTTACCAGGGAACGTGTACAGCATCAAGAAGATTGTTCTTCCGCCGAGATCGGAAACGATTGTTCCGGTTAGTCTCCCTCGAAACGCTGGGCAAGCTCACCGTTGTGTACTTGTGGAAAGGGTAAACAATGACCTTCTATGGAAAGTAGCTCGAACCTTGGTCAGGACCACTGACATCTCAGGAGTACGTGTGCTGAACCTTTGCGACCGGGAACAGATTATAGAAAAAGGCACACTGATTGGCACTTGTGAGGAAGTGGATTGGTTACGTCGGTGCCAATATCTATCGACTGGGACCCCCAGCAAGGATGCAGAAACGAGGGTAACCACACTTTTGGAAGACTGTCGCAGTGTTCTCTCCCCGAACGAATTGGTCAAGGCGAAGAAGTTGTTACTCAAGTACGCCGTTGTATTCTCATCAAACGATGCTGACATAGGAAAGACTGACTTAGTTCAACACAAAATAAACACAGGAGAAGAATTGCCTATCCGTCAGCGGCCAAGAAGATTGCCGGTAGCACGTGAAAAGGAAGTGGAAACCATGATTGAAGGAATGGTGAAGGATTGTGTTATCGAACCTTCCTCTAGTCCATGGTGTTCACCAGTGGTGCTGGTGAAAAAGAAGGATGGCAGCATGCGGTTCTGTGTTGATTACCGCCGTCTGAACGACGTTACAAAGAAGGACAGCTATCCCTTGCCAAGAATTGATGACACGCTGGACATGCTTACAGGAGTAAAATGGTTTAGTACGCTGGATCTAAAAAGTGGCTACTGGCAAGTTGAAATTGACCCTAAGGACAAGGAGAAAACTGCGTTCTCGACGGGAAAGGGTCTGTGGCAATTCAAAGTAATGCCGTTTGGGTTGTGCAATGCTCCAGCAACGTTTGAAAGGCTGATGGAACTTGTACTTACCGGGCTAATTGGCGATGCCTGTCTGGTCTACTTGGATGGCATCATCATCGTGGGCCGTACGTTTGAGGAACACCTTCAGAACCTGGAACGCGTGCTCATGAAGATTCAGAGTACCAACCTCAAGTTGAGTCCGAAGAAATGTTCACTATTCAAACGGCAAGTCAACTTTTTGGGGTATGTAGTGTCGGAAGAAGGTATCCGCACGGATCCAGAGAAAATTGCAGCTGTAAAGGATTGGCCGGTTCCAAAAGACAAGACGCAGGTTAGAGCATTTTTGGGTTTGTGCTCCTATTACCGGCGATTTGTGAAGAACTTTGCAGATATAGCCAAACCTCTGCATAAGCTAACCGAGGAGAAGCGACATTTCTGTGGGGATGAAAGTTGTAATATCCATTCCAGGAGCTCAAGGACCGTCTGTGCAAAACACCTATTTTGGGATACCCTGATGCAAGCAAAGAATTTATAATTGACACAGACGCAAGTGATATAGGACTTGGCGGTGTGTTGTCTCAACGGAATGGTGACCAAGAGGTCGTGATAGCGTACTTCAGCGAGTCGTTGTCAAAACCGGAAAGGAACTATTGTGCCACAAGACGCGAATTGCTAGCTGTGGTAAAGTCGTTGCAGCATTTTAGCAAATATCTTCTGGGGCGAAAATTTCACTTAAGAACTGACCATGCTGCACTAAAATGGCTATTGCAGTTTAAAAATCCAGAAGGACAATTTGCGAGGTGGATTGAACTACTAAAGGAATACGACTTTGAGATCGAACATCGCAGCGGGAAATCTCATGGCAACGCAGGTGCATTATCACGAAGACCTTGTCCTGAAGATTGCAAGCATTGTACTAGGCAAGAGAGTAAGGAAGTGGTATCCGTGAGGATGCTCAGGACAGACCACCTCAGCAACGAGTGGAAGGACAGCTTTCAACGTGCACAGCAGGAAGATCCGGACATCAAGCCGATCCTGGAATGGATGAAGGCCAGTGTTCCCAAGCCCAAGTGGAGCGACGTCTCAGCGATGAGTTCGACCACTAAAAGCTATTGGGCCCAGTGGGACAGCTTGCTGCTTCAGGATGGAATTCTGTGCCGTAAATGGGAAAATGTTCGGGGAGACAGCTGTCATTCACAAATGGTTGTCCCTAAAGCTAAAGTACCGGATGTTCTACAGCTGTATCATAATGATTATTCAGGGGGCCATCTGGGAATTAAACGAACTCTACTGAAGATCCGAGAACGGTTTTACTGGGTCCACTGTCGAAACGATGTTGAGGACTGGTGTCGCAAATGTACGAGTTGTGCGGCTGTAAAGGGACCTCAGACTCGTAGTAGAGGTGCATTGAAGTTGTACAATGTTGGTGCACCATGGGAGAGAATAGCCATTGACGTGGCGGGGCCGTTTTCGGAGAGTGAAAGCGGTAACAAGTATTTCATGGTTGTGATGGATTACTTCACTAAGTGGCCAGAAGTCTTCGCCATTCCAAATCAAGAAGCTTCAACAGTTGCTGATAAGCTAGTTCATGAAGTCTTCTGTCGTTTTGGTGTACCTTTAGAGATTCACAGCGATCAAGGAAGGAATTTTGAGTCTCAAATATTCCAGGAAACTTGCCGAGTTATGGGTACTCATAAAATAAGAACGACTTCTTATCACCCGCAATCTGATGGAATGGTAGAACGATTTAATCAGACATTGGAGAGGTACCTAGCAAAAGTTGTAGACAATCGGCAACGAGATTGGGACAAGCACATACAACCGTTTTTGTTGTCATATCGAAGCGCTGTTCACGAAAATACAGCAGTGACACCAGCTTTTGCAAACTTTGGAAGAGAATTACGGCTACCTGCAGACCACCGGATCACCGGAATACCACCTGATGCTCCACGCAGTATAACCGATTATGCAAATGACTTGCGGAACAAAATGAATGACGTTTATGAGCACGTCAGACAATCGGGCCAGCAAATGTCTGAAAAGATGAAAACCCGGTATGATCGCAAAATGAACAACAAAGGGTTCGACGAAGGTTCACTTGTGTGGTTGCACAATCCAGTCCGCAGCAAAGGGAAATCTCCTAAGCTTCAAGCTAAATGGGACGGCCCGTACCGGATTGTGACCAGGATCAACGATGTAACCTACCGGATACAGAAAGGCGCAAGAGGGACTCCTAAGATCGTCCATGCGGATCGCCTAGCGCGTTATTATGGGGTCGATAATGCTCGGGACGAGCATGTCTTAGGAGGGGGCAGTGTTACGCGCTCAAATCGGCGCACTAGCGCCATCTAGTCTTGAACCGAAGAACTAAACTTCTTGAAGTTTAAAACTCGAACTCTCGGTACCTTGCGCGTGTTTACTTGAACATTCTGGATATTTTGCTAATTTATATAAATAGGCGCTGCAAGATGCGATCGAAGTAGTATTGAATTGGCGACACAAGCGAAGCTTCGGAGCGGAATTAAGTGAATTAGTGTGTTTAATTATTAGTGTTTTTAACTTTAATTTGTGTAAAGTAAATTAAAGTGTTAATTTAGGTAATTCTATCGGCAATTTTTATTGTCACGAACCTCAAGCTCGTAACAATATTAATGCTTTTGTATCATAGACTCATGAGTCCCTAATATATGACTGTACTCCGTGCAACAGAACTATAAGTATTCGGTCACCTGACTACCCCATATATATGTACACACTTGGGTATGCGTTTCCGGCAGCTTCTGTATACGAACACGCTCAGTGACTTGGGCAATTTTTGACCAATTTTCCGATTATTTTATAAATTATATTTATCTTTATTATTATAATATTTTTGACTTGTATTTCTGTTATTTAACACATTTTGAATATTTCAACAAAGTTTTTAATAAATTTATTAATTTTGAAGGACAACATTAATATACTAGAATACTTAATGCCTGAAATGTTAAATAAATTTTTAACTTTATATTTATTAATGTACATTAAGCGTTTAAAATATTACGATATAAAATATTAAGATAAAATTTCGAGGGGTTTATAAAGAAGTTAATTATTAATTATTAATATTAACAATGGGCCGTCACAACTGCAAAAAGGAGCCAGCTCCTTGGCTCCTTCTTTCCGAAATATGTCATTGGAATACATCGACCGCCTTCAGTTGTTGAGGGTTGAGATATCCTCAAATCTGAACTTCAAACGATACGAAGCTAAGCTAGGATTCTTTGCAAAGGTACGGCGGAACTTCACGCCGGGATAGGTGTTTATTGTACAGAAATCGAAAGTCCGGTTGTGCATGGGGTATTGCTGCCATACATGTACAGATGCTGCAAAATGCTATATATAATATAATTTATCATAGTAATATATTCAAATTCAAAACAGCGTTTGCATTACTGTTACAAAATTTGCCGCAAGAAAACCACACGAATGTTTCTGAAATGTGCTATCCGCACGACCCTTTTTAACTAATTAAGCGATTATTTATAGAACAGAAATACTGTTCAATGGTCACATTTTAGAAACATTTACATTTTAAATAAACCGTACTACGCTACACTGAAGTTATGTTAATTATTTAAAAGTTTTAATTCAATTATATTCGTTGACGCCTCCTCTGTGTTTGCATACTGCATAGTCATGAATTGATAGACCGAATCCACGAGTTTTCACCTTCCGGCAGAAATATTTTAAGACGTGGTAGAACCATGGTGCAATTATATTAGTAGTGTAGTTGTAGCACGAATGGGTCGGCTCGACCGGGGAAGGACCACGCTCTCACAGAATACCAGCGTCAAATAGTAGCTTAATGCTACTGTGTTTTTTATGGTGAGTGTAGAGAATCAGAGACTTTTTTACTGAAAACGAGGCATTCTATTTTAGTCCTCGCGGGTGACAACGTATCTGCATTTTTATATGTATTCGAGGATAGATGTATATGTCTATGGGCCACATCAACCACTTACCATCAGGTGGACTGTGTGCTCGTTTGTCACCCTATACTATAAAAAATAAAAAGATTTTTACTGGTATTCTAACCCATATAATCTCCTACTGTCAACACTATACACCTCATGTGATCGTGAATTTTTCGTGCCAAATAAGTGAATCGCATCTTGAAATTAAAATGTTAAAAATTGTTTTTTTAAGTGAAAGTTCTGGATTATATTATTAGCAAAAGGTGAACACTTATTGAAACACTCATAAACGTTTTGAACGATTGCAATGTATGTAATTTTTGCATTTAAACCGGCGTGAGTACGGTAGAAAAGCAGTACAACTGCTGTATGGTGGGTCAAAATTACCGGAATTTTGAAATGTATATAATTTCTAGATTTTAAAGAAATTTAATGAACTTTTAAATTAGATAGGATAAATTCTTAAATTAAAAAAATAGGTAAAAAATGTGTAATATTTAAAAAAAAATATGTATTTTCTAAAGCTATAAAAATCTTTAACAAAAAACTTAAACTTTTTATTCTTGTGAGTAAATAAACAAAAATCTCACTTCTTGGTATTTATTTGTTACTTTTTATAAAGTATAATGTTTATAATAAAAACGTATATAATATTATTGCTCACAGTTTAATAAAACCACTAAAACGCAATATAAAATATATACAAACACCAACACCAATAAAACCAACACCAACACAAACACCAATAAAACGCAATATAAAATATATGTTTGAGTCTGAACGAGAGCCTATACATCACATATCTGCCTCGCGGTGCGACGAAAGTTACATGAGATATTGGATTCTATTTCACATGAATATTCATATGTTATTTTTACTTAAAAATATATCCAGGGGTTATTATACTCGCGGTAACATAGGTAAGATAGGGTATACGAGGCTATTTTCACAATTGATCTTACTCAATTTCGGGACTAAAGAGTAGACAAATTACTGTCTCCAGTGATGAAGAAGATAAAGATTCTGTTTCAGTCAGCAATCTCTACCGCAAAAACTTATTGGTTAATCTTGTATTAAGGGAAAAATTCCTTTTTAAATTCTCTAGATGTAAACCATTTTTTAACAAGTCCTAAATCAGAGATAGATTATGTAAAAATTAGCCCTATATTTTCTTATTAAAACATAGTATGTATAAGTCTTATCAAAAACTGATAAAGAAGATAATGATAATGTAAATAACTGCATTAGACTGTCATGTGGCTTATACAGCTTAGAGGCTCTTACAAGAACAACATTACTGCTATCAGAGCTAACCAACGATTATAAAGAAAGCTCTTAAGGTAACCCAAGTAACTTCTTATTTGGTATAGAATTTTGTCTTAAAAAATCAAAAGATCTTCATTAATCTTAAATAAACATAGAGAAACCTTTAAACTATTGGGACTTGTCTTCATCAGTAACATATCACTAGGCATGCAATAGCCTTCAGCAGTTGCTCTATGCCAGCAGAGGAGATATTATCAAGTAATATGTGGCAGGTGCCAAGCCCAACCATCGAGGGAAAACGAGTAGAGGTAAACACAACTATAGATGTAAGCAAATTCACTTAACCTTATTTTATTCCAAATGTTCTAAAATATTTTATACAAAAAAATAACTGTCTCATTGTGGGTCGACACCAGTTCATTAGAGTGTGAGTCAAGCATATGTGGGAACATATATGAGTTTAGTATGACAGAAAATATTGTATTTAATACAGCTGTAAAATTAATTAAAACATGACTACTATTAAATTCGCTTCCACTTATTGGTAAATACCATGATATTATTTATACATAGATGATGAGATTCAGAAATTTAAAAAGTGGAAAGTTCTAGAATTGTTGTTTTAGTTACGGTAAATATTTTTACAATAAAAATCTAATGATTGACTGTAAGTACCGATTAAAAAAAATTAGATAGATAACACTTTATTGCACGCCAAAAAAAAACATAAATATTAACAAAAAAAGCAGAGAAAGAGTGTTACTGCTTGAAGTAATCCTTTTTAACTATTTCACCCAGATCTATTTAGTAATAAAGTGGAAGATTGTAATATAAGTATTTAAATACAATGTGTATTGGGGTTGAAAGTATTTTCGCTAACGAAAATCGTCCCGTGTCTGTGGCATCATCTTCACAGCATCTTCTTAACAACAACTAGATCCAAAGAAAAAAAAACTGGGTCTGCCAAAAGTGGAAAGTATGGCAATGATTATGAGATTGTCTGTTGGGAAGCCAATATGTTCAGTGATATTCAGTAGTTGACTTTGATAGATTGTAATGAATGTAATATTGAGTGTAGAAGTAAGGAGCACCAACTCCCATAGTAGAATAGTTGAAAAAGTGACCATCTGTAAGCAGTAAATAACTGTCAAAAACTCTCCACAACAGCGCTGGAGTAGCTACTGGGATAAAATGAACTTAGCAGTTATCGACGGTTTGAAGTGTGATGCTAAATGCTCAGTAGCTCTAAAATCTAAAATAATTTTATTTAATAAATATACCTCAAAAAAGTCGTCTATTCCACTAATATTTTTCGGCACGTTTTTTAAAATTTAGCCCATAGCTATAGTGGCGTCACCCTTATTTAACGGTTTTCTATGGACACTTTTTAATACACAGTCTGCACTCCTTACTTCTACACTCTATATAATGTAATTTCAGAAACTGTTAGATCTCGTCTCGTCATCTACTTAGCGGGTCTAAGAATCGTTCTTGAAAAGTGACTTCGTAAAATGATATTTGTAAGATATTATAAAATATAAAAATAATATTAAATATTATTAGGTATTCAAGGGAAATGGAAATTCATAAACTGCCAGCACATTATCAAAAAATATATTTCATTATAACTTCCATTAATTTTAAATTAAAATTTTCGGAGAATATCTGTGTCTGCAAAAGTACAAATTCATACAAAAACCTTGGCGGAGTCGCTTTGTGGCGGCCGTGTCAGTGTCCTCACAGCGGCCGTAGCTAATATTATAGGCACGTGTCGGTAAGTTCTGAAGCAAATATCATTTTCAGAAATATTAAATTTTGTAAGTTATCTGATAAGAAACTCTGAATTCCTATTAAAGCAGCCAAAAAAAAATATCGTAATTGCCAAGCCTATGTGTACCTACCCTATTCGCCCCTGAAACGGGCAACAGGGTTTTTGTTACATACTATATATATATATATATATATATATATATATATATATATATATATATATATATATATATATATATATATGTATATGTATATTCAGTATCCTGTACCATGTATCGGAGGGAACACTCTAAAGTAATGTTTTTGAGCAGTTACTGCAATAAGCATAAAGTTAGTAGTACCATGCTGGTTTAGTTTCAGAGAGTGTGTGAAAGAGTGCCACTTTTTTATTTCTTCTATCCTTATTTATGCCATTAAACGACAGTCTAAGCGGATTTATTTAATCCTTATCCTGTTGTCGGACTTACAAATAGCTTTATCGCTTTTTCATTTCACAATATACACAGGGGAATATTAGAATCCCTTTTCCGGGTCAGTCTTTCGTAATCATTACAATTCGCAACTTTTCAAGGCAAAAGTGACTTGACATTTTGGAGGCTAAAGTGATTACAGTCGAGAATATAAATGTTGAAGATCCATCTATTATCGCTAAAAAAACGTGTTAACCAATAAAAAGAACCACTCCGTTGTATTTTAGGTGACTCTCCTTGTTGGTTCAGCCAGGATCAGAACCCTTGGTGTCGAAATATCGAATGATGTAAATTGTCGTGGTCAGTTGGAAATTGAGACCAAGTTGGTCTATAAAAAGGTTGGCTTGCTTTGTAGAGCGGGACAGTGAATGTCGATATGCCGCTTGCAACTTAACAAGGAGTTAGTTCGGCCTCACATGGGATACTGTTCTCATCTCTGTCTGAGACATCTCAGTCACAGCCATATCCACTTGTCCTCGGGGGAATTGTTTGGATTAATTTCAGTCGCTAAATTTCTCCATTTTTTATAGGAAAAGGATGACAAGCGAGCACACATTCCACCTGATGGTAAGTAGTTGCTGTGGCCCATAGACATCTACATCTATCCTCGTTTGTGAATCAAAATGAAGATGCGTTGCCAGCCTAGGACTAGGATGGAAAGTCTCTTTTCCAGTAAAAAGGGTCTCCGGTTCTCTACACTCACCATACGAAACACAGCAGCATTAAGCTACTATTTGACGCTAGTATCCTGTGAGAGCATGGTCCTTCCCCGGTCGAGCCGACCCATACGTGTTACAACTATACAATTAATATAGCTGCAGCATGGCTCTACCACGTAAAAAGTCCATCACACATTGCGACAATATTCGCGATACCATTCACTGTGCAATTTACCATAATCACCAATTTTGTTCCACGCACAATTGCGTCGGGTATCGGCTACCAGCAGTAATTTTGCTAGATCAATACTACTTAGGGACCTTCAAGAAAAGGGTCTACTCTTTTAAAAAGGTTGGCGAGCACCTACAATGCTCCTGTTATTAATTATAGGAGATTTTGTTTATTTGGCGCCTTCTTATATTAAAAAAAATCAACGTAAAGCAGAATCCTGTTCAAGCTTTGATCTCTTAATAATAAAGAACCAATTTTTATACGTGGTAGAACCATGCTGCAGCTATATTAATTGTGTATTTGTAGCACGAATGGGTCGGCTCAACCGGGGAAGGACCACGATCTCACAGAATACCAGTGTGAAATAGTAGCTTAATGCTGCTGTGTTTCGTATGGTGAGTGTAGAGAACCGGAGACCCTTTTTACTGGAAACGAGGCATTCCATCTTAGTCCTCACGGGTGACAACGCATCTGTATTTGGTTTTGTGATCGAGGATACATGTAGATGTCTATGGGCCGCAGCAACCACTTACCATGAGGTGGACTGTGTGCTCGTTTGTCACCCTATTCTATATTAAAAAAAAACAATTAAGTACACTTTTTACTTATTTATTTAAACTTTATTGAACTAGTTCACGATCAAAAAAAATAGAAGATAGTGCTGAAGATAATGCTAAACTAAATGCATTCTCTCAGTGAACCATAAGGCAATGATAAAATTACGAAGGCGGTATATATCTTATTGGTTTTGGGAGTAGCGGTGTTGGGATTAGTAGTGAAGGGGATATTTTGACGCAATTGAGGGAGGACGGGAGGTGTTTTTACAACTAAGTAAGACACATTATTTTATTTTATTACACATATCTTAGCAGTTTGATTTTTAAACATCTGTAATATGAGCGAAACCTGGGATCAACAGATAATTTTCTAAATCAACAGGGTTCAATCTGGCATAATTTTGTACACAAATGGTGTCCGGTGTATATGATATTGATAAGAATTACTATTTAGATAAGACACCATTACAATATTCATTAACTTCTTTTGAGGTGTTAATAATTAAAGTGGTTTTAGTTTATATGCAATGTAAAGTAAATAATGGCGCGAAAATCCGGAAGCAGAAAGCGGTTCGATGGAGCGGCGGAAAGATTGTAAGATCGGTATGTAATATATTTCAAGTTATCGCTTTTACTACTTGTAGTAGAGTAATATATACAGAATTGGAGAGCCATCTCCTAGGATTTTTTGTCACCCAATATGAATATTGTCGCCGTCTGGTATCATATCCGTTGAACTTATCTCAATATTTGACTATATATAGCTGTATGTAGTTATGTATATTCAGCTATCTATACTATAGGCAGTTATATTTATATTTTACGGGATTAGGGTTCAATTAAACACGTATTATAGATTTCAGTAATATAAACATTTATTTTTGTTATATATATTTAACAAATACGATGTAAAGCGTCTATTCCGCAAAATACAATACCAAACCAAATTAAATATGTACACTGGGTTACCGGAATGATAAATGAAAGCGTCCATTTTGCACAACACTACACAAACATACAATGCGGTTCCAGCATGGAATCTAAACAGACAACAAGAAACAGAGGGCTAATCCCAACTCAACCAAACTTATTTACTGTCGCAAAAACTGAAAATCACATAAATGGCAAAAGCGTTCGCGAAAACAACAACTTGCTCACACGCCGGTAGCCATTATGTCATATTATAAAGTTGCTACTTGCCAGTTCGAGAATAACTAGACTTCCTGTCGTCGCCATCTAGCGCACCTTTTGGAATTTAATATTCGAAAGTTTACGGGGATATCGCAAATGATGGCACTAGTGTCTTTGCAAATTGGACCCCAACCCAAAGTATAGAAGTGTACCCCCTGGGTTATTCTTAAAATGAGTCAATCCCTAGCTAAGCGATCTTCGATTCGAACCTTACTTCACTTCGCATGTGCGTACCACACACTTACAGAATACCGAATCAAGGTCAAGTGAGTTCGCTTCAAGTCAATGCTATACCGGACCGGAACGGATTACCCTTTTAGTTGGTAATTACTAATTAATAATTCTATTTTAGTCCACATGTGTTTTTAGTAAAGGATAAATGTAAGTGTGATGGGAGTGAGCCAGCCATGTGGGTACCTCTTATTTTCTCGTGGCTGTCCAAGCCACGGGTACTAACCTTTCCCTTTCACAAGGCCGTTAGAGGTGGGCTGCAGAAGGAAAGGGTTGGTTTGCTCAGGAACAAACCACGCTCCGATAGTGCATTTAAATTTTGATTTTTAATCAAGTATAGATGTAGATGTTCATTGACATCTTTACTTACTATAAGGTTGACTGTACGTTTGCTCGTCAACTTCGTTCTATAAAACAATGAGGGAAAAACCTTTTTTCTTGCGTATTAAAATAAAGGTAGTTAACGCTTGTGCTGACTCACGTATTATATAGAAAGCACAAAAATGTACCGAGCAGTGTCAACAAAGATAACGTAACAAGGACATTTTATTTCTCTGAAAAATATCGATGAATTGTTCAGTGATGTCATTAAAAGAAAAACTGATATGAAATGGTATATAATGGAAAACGCCGTTGATAAATGGGTATTACAAATTCGTATTACAAAAATGCTAAATGGTGATTCGGTCTGCAAATACCATTTTGTTTGTTCAAAAAATGCGGAATAAATTTAATAATAAATTGATCAGGTATGTATTCATTACGCGAGAGAACGCCGAATGAAATTGGTTTGGAGACGATATTATATTTATTTATTTATTTATTTAAAACTTCATATACACAAGTGGTATATAGGCGGACTTAATGCCTAAGGCATTCTCTCCCAGTCTACCTTGGGATGATGCAGAGATAGAATGAAGTAGGTGTAATAAAAAGTTAATATGCGAATACTAAAATAAAATATTATATTAATATTCATATATGTGTATGTATGTAATATGTATATAAAATATATAATATACATAATTACAATAAGAATATATATATATATATATATATATATATATATATACATACATATAAACATACATATATACATACATATACACATGTACAACTAGTGCGTGTTGCCAGTGATGTCTTATGGATCAGAGACGTGGTCCTTCACTGCTGGCCATATGAGGACGCTGGTTCTGCCAATGATGAGGATGATGATTCTGCCAATTTATTAAGTAAGTGTTCCCGAACCTTCATCTTGAACGCGTACCGATTGCTAGCCGTCCTGATTTCGAGAGGGAGTGCGTTCCAAAGGAGAATAGATTGAATGTGGAAAGAAGAATGAACAAGTCCAGAGCTGTGGGATGGACATAGGAGAAGAAGGTTGTTCGTAGAGCGGAGGTTTCTCTCATGACTAGCACTAAGCAACTGAAAGTGAGGAGATAAGTAGGTAGGGGAAGTTGGAGACATCAGGATAGAATAAAGGGTGGTGAGTGCACGCAAACTACGGCGTTGACGAATAGGTAACCATTTTAATTGTGATCGATACGTGGATACATGGTCATACTTTCGAAGATTGAAAATGAATCGAATGCAGTTATTCAGAAGACGGTCATATTTGTTGAGAAGGTCTGCATTCAGGTCGAAATAACACACATCACCATAGTCGATTAGGGGAAAAATTAAACTCTGCACAAGCATTGTCTTAATTTCAGATGGTAGAAAATTTTTTAGGCGATAGAGAGAACGCAGGGTACCAGTGACTTTCTGGCTAACGGTCGTTGTTTGGGATTTCCAACTCAGAGTTGAATCAATTAATAAACCTAGATCCTTCACAGTGGAACACAATTGAATCTCAGTACTATTAAAAAAGATAGGAGGTACAGCTACTGTTTTCAATCTCTGGATCATCGGACGGCTACCAATTATTATGGCCTGACACTTCGAAGGGTTGACCATTAGGCCAAACCTGTCAGACCAGTTCTTAATGTACTCAAGGTCCCTGTTAAGTGTGTCCACCGCTGTAGAAATATCGTCAATACTCGCTTGTGTGTACAGTTGCAAGTCATCAGCATACAGATGATACGCAGACTGAAGGTTTTGAGTAATGAGATTAATAAATATAGAAAACAATAAAGGAGATAATATGCCGCCTTGAGGGACACCAGCATGTATGTCAAGCCAGCTAGATGATAGCTCATCGATGCGAACCGACTGCTGGCGCCCTCGAAGATATGATGAAAACCAATCCAGTGCTTCGGGTGAGATCATAGAAAGGGAGAGGATGGAAATTAGAATGTCATAACTAATGGTATTAAAGGCGTTCGAGAAGTCAACCAAAACCAACACAGTGACTTTAGTGTCCTCAATGCCTGCCCTAATATCACCAGTTACTTTCAGGAGTGCGGAAACGGTACTATGACCGGGCCTAAAGCCAGACTGCAAGGGACTTAATAAGTTATTACGAGAGATAAACTGCGAAAGTTGCTTGTGGATAGGACAGGCCTCAAGGACCTTGGATAAGAAGGGAAGGATGGATATAGGTCGGAAATGATTGGGTAAAGTGGAATTTGGGATCTTTTGTAAGGGAAAAACGTAAGCCTTACGCCACAGTGAGGGAAAATTACCAGAATCCAAGGAGAAGTTAATGATGTGCGAGATGACTGGAAGGATATGGTCTAGTATATAGATAATCATCCGTCGGCTGATGTTGTCGTAACCTACAGCATTAGATTTAATGGAAAGGATTATCTTCTTGATCTCATCTACAGCTACTGGAGAAAATTGAAACAGATTAATATCAGGACGAGGTAAACCCATTAAGTGTTCAACAGTAAGACGCTTGGTCTGGTGATCAAGAGGACTGTTGGAGACAAAATGAAAATTGATATCATCCAGACCAATCGTCCTTTGAAACTCACAACGGTGTCGTTTACCGATACCTATGGTTCCAAGGAACTTCCAGATATTAGCAGGGGAAGAAGATGAGATGTTACTAAGAATAAATCGGCGTTTGGCGTTGCGTATCATCTGATTGCACCGATTCCTTGTAACTTTATAAAGCGTCCAGTTTTGATCACATCGATCTCTTCTAAATTTGCCGAAAGCGCGATCCCTACGTCTCATCGCAATCCGAACCCCAATCGTCATCCAAGGCGCAGGTGGACGCTTGAGCTTCACTTTTTTGATGGGAGCATGTACGTCATATAATTTAAGGATAGCTTCATTCAAAGCCCCAACTTTTTCATCCACAGTGGGTGCAGAAACCACGCTGTTCCAGTTTATTTTGGATGCATCCATACAGAGCTTTTCAATATCCAAGCGACCAAAACAACGCATGTGTAGAGTTTTAGCTGGAGGTTTAGGAGGTTTGAGGACGTAAGAAAGGAAAATGAGGTCATGATAGGAGAAAGCAGGTGCAAAGTGTTGACCGTGACCGATATTATAATATTCATTTTGAAATATGTGAGACGAAAATTCAATTACTGATGTACCAATATATTTAAACATACACAAATCCATTCAATTATCATATTAAAGAATTCAAGATATTCGAATGCAATCAAAAAAGTTCACAGCAATGTAGCTCATAACAGGGATCATAATTTGCCATAGTTATCATACTTAGTCACTTAGTGAACTTGCAACCGCTGTTTTATTTAGTAAGAGAGGAGATGCTTCTCCACAACAACGACTTAATAGCAGCAGCAGCTGCAAATCTTCTGGTTTGTTTCCTTCTGTTTTCTTACGAAATCTACGGGGCATGATTTGGGGTAGTGGATATTCTTACGTCGCCCTTATATATTGCAATCATTTTATTATATTCTAGTAAACAACATTTATTTTCTAGGTTTAATAAGATGTTTATATAAATCGCAAAAGGTACTCATAACTTACTTTAGTCATTCGCGCACCCGTAATTTTGTGGTCATTAGTCCCGGAATCGAATCGGGGACCCTGCGGCCCTAGCATATTTGTGATACTTCAATCCGAATTCAAATTAGCAACATTAGCTCAACAAGTATGAATTGGTCCCATATTTATAGTAAAAATTATATAAATATCGCATTTGATGAATTTCATGAGCATTTTTTACTAATTTATAATTTATGATTTCCTCGGACGCGCATAAACATTTTTACCAAAACCATCAAAGCCTAGGTGGATGACTTAAGCCTTAAGGGTTAGTTGTAAAATTACAACATTACAAACATAATACTAATAAACATAATATTAAATACATAAAATAAACAAAGCTCCTTTAAAAAGTTTTCGCTTTTCTAAAAAAAATTAACTATTATAAGTTTGTGAAGAATAAAAAGTGCAGTGTACTTAGTTCACTTTTATTTTTATTGAATACTTGCTGGTAACCGGCGCGTTGCTGCTGTAAAAGAAAAAATTGTATAAATATCTTTTAAATTTATAATACAATAATTGAAGTTTATAATATATACAATACACGAGGATTTATACGTATTACGAATTGCAATAAATTCAAACTCATAAACAAATATTTGTTCTATATGCGATTCGAACTCACGATCCTTATGCCAAACGTTTTGCCACTGTACTATTCTGTGGTTTTTACAATATACCTTTTTACTTTCTTATACTTCAAGAAATAATTTTTACGATAAAAACGTAAAGATGCGGACTCGTAAAAGAAAAGGTCTGTAATAAATCTATAACGCAAGCAAGATTCTGAAGTTAATCGGTTTTAGATAGTTTATTCAATCAGCGGCATTTAAATAATGAGAGACAGGGTCATAAGAAGTTGAATATTAATTCTTATCAACGACTTGATCATTTTAACTGCAGTCTATTACTATTCTACTCTGATGGCGAACCATCCACAAAGGCAGCCACAAAATCAATATGAGGAAATATATCAATTTTTCTACAAAATTCCAACTCACCTGGCTCACGATGATTTTTTTTATAGAATAGGGCTAATAAACGAAGACACTTTTTTAACATAGTAGAACCATGCTGCGGCTATATAAGTTGTATAGCGAATGGGTCGGCTAGATCGGGGAAGGACGAAACTCTCACATATTTCTGGCTTAAAATAGCAGTTCAAGTTTAGTATGGTGTGTTTATTATGGTGAGTGTAGAGAACCAGAGACCCATTTTACTGGAAACAAGGTATTCTTAGTCCTCAGAGGCGACAACGCATCTGCGTATTGATTCCTAATCCAGGATAAATGTAAATATTTATGGTCCACATTATCCATTACATTGACTAAGGTTTTTATTATGAGATAAGGATGACGCACCAGCACACAATTCACTTGATGGTAAATGATTACTGTGAGTCTCACTTTGGACACAAACCTTTAATTTCTATGGCTTTAGGGCAAAGAAGTGACTGACCTGTGGTTAAGGCAAATTTTTATATTAAAAGCAAAAACATAATATAACATTGAAATATACTATCAATAAAAATAAACTAAAATTAATAACTTAATTATCATAACGTCTCCCAGTGTTATTGTTCAAAGAACGTTGGCTTCGTTTCCTTGCTTATGTTAATTAATAAAGCTATACCAATATATCGATTAATAAGCTTGTATTTATTATTAACCCAGCTTACATACACTATATTCACTCCACCAGCAAAATATTTAGATAAAAGTTTAAAAAAATTAGTTTACGATTTAGTTTTTGCTTTTAAACATTTTAGTTGTGTTATCTTACTCCCTAAGATTTTATTCAATAAAGGTTTACTCAGTCTGTCAGCCGTCTGAATTTAAATTTTCCGCCAACATAATTTAAATTTATACGAATACGAATATTAACTAAGGGGCAATTAAGTGCCCAATTGTAATCTTGAACGGTTTTGGATTTCTATAGACTTAAATTCACGGAATTAAATCATGAATTCTGTATCTTCAAAATAAGATAGGTAAGCAAAAACTGAAAGAGAATAAAAATATTATTACATTAGAAAAAATGACTTCATCATTTCGAACCATGAGTCGTATAAGCGGCTAAAGATTAAATAAAAAGAAGAAGAGAAGAAAATAAAAAAGAAAAGAATAAGAAGTTTTGTTATACTCAGAACTTTAAAAGGAGAAAATCATTACTATTATTCTTCTCACACTTCTGCTCAACGCCTCCGGAGTATTGCTGCCATGGAGGATGGAATTGAAGAGTTTCTGAAGGACTTTAAGTATCAGTTTTCCACCCGCTATCAGAAGCTCTGCTGTAATTCTTTCGCCCGGGGACAATAAACAATAACTTGAAGTTTTATCTCGTTATCTCACTTAGACTGACGTCCATCCCGGGATATCATCGGAACAGTGTCTTATAAGAATTGCTATTGCATCGTTACTCACACTTGCGTGTGACTCCATTGACGACGTGTACAGCTGCCTATAGAATCCCATAATCTCACTCAAAATCTCAGGTGTCCCGGAAACTAAGCTGCCACATTTGGTCTTTAGCTTCGACAATTAGCTCTTTTTGGCAGACAGATAAGTGTCAATTACTTTTGAGCCTTGGTTCCGCTTACTCGCTTCGTTGATTCAAGCTGTATTAAAGTTGAGTAAGTCCCGCCACACGCATTTGGAGATATGTCCGTTCAGTTGACTGTATGCTTTCAAATATTTACTGAGATGATTTTGTAACTTGAGCTGAAGGTTTTAGGGGCTTTGGCTTAGAGCACGAGGGAGACGGAGCGTTGACTTCATTGGACGTGCCCTCTCTGACTTCAAGTTTAGGCGCCTAGTGCCTCTCACAATTCGGTGATCACTGTCAGTTTTCACCCTTGCAATCAGTGAGACATCACTGAACAGTTATCCTCCGGTCGTCATAATGAAGTCAATGCCATTATTTGTCGAACCGTCGAGGCCCGACCAGGTCAACTTTCTATGGGGCCGCTTTTGAACAAGTTCATCATAAAGAGCCCCTCTTTCAGCTCACCGTTCTCTCATGTTGTCTAGCTTTGCGCTAAAGACTCCCATAAGCACCGTATAGTGGGTTTTGGAGGAACGCATGGCTCTAGAGATATCCTCATACATTTTCTCTACCTCGTCTTCGGAATGTGCCGAGGTTAGTGCGTAAACCTGTATGACCTTCAGGGTATTCGCTGAGAAGACCGTATACTCAGAATAATCGTTTGGTTATTCTGAGTATAGGGTCGTCACCATCGTCCTCACAATCCTAATCTTTAAAACTTTGTTAACGGGAGACTCGTGGCCAATAAATCTGACACCTCTTTGGGACAGATGGTCGCTCTCCCGGTGATATAACAAGTTGCTAGATTCGGGGAAAACCGTATTTTCCTCCTCTCTTCGGACCTCAGATAATCCTATAATATCCCAGAGCAACTTGTTTATCTCTTCTTCCAGCTTCAGGCTATTCTAGTCACTCCTCAGGATGCGTGCGTTATATGTTGCCAGGTCGAGTCGTTTTAGGTGGCAGCCGACCCTCCACCGGAGATTCTTAGCACCCTCAGCCCGTCGTAATCATGATTGCCACCGTAACCAAGAATAGCGGAGCAGCCAGGGACTGGGGGCCATTTATTTGTGTCGCTGCTCCTGCGAAGTATATTGCCATAGTAGCCACGCTTGGCGAGCGAGTTTGTAACCGCAACTTCTTATTGCTGTTTGCTGTTGTCAGAAAGATGCTGATACCCATCTTCTGCCTCAGTTTCCCTCTGTTACCTCTGACGACACACACGGGAAGATATGGGGTAGTGGGTATTCTTAACCGCCACTACGTGGGCTATAATTTTGGACACGACGAAACTATGAGGCTTATCTTACTACAAGTCATGACATTTGATATTGTAAGAGGATTTTACTCCAAAGATGAAAACGATATTTCTAGCAAATTCTTATTTTTATTTGATTGATATTTCTACAAAATTTAATTTAAACTAATCAGAATGAGTTAAACTGGTAATAATTTCAATTAACATCGCATTAATTAAAACAACTTTATCATAAGACAGAATATGTTTTTGCCGTAAGTCTCATAATTTTAATAATTTTTTAATAATTAATTTACTTTGATTCATATTATTTATTGTTATACTAACCAATATATTTAATTAACTTTGTAAAACGTTTTATTGTGATTGAAATGATGACATATATTTTAATTCAATACACTAGCTTTCTGCAATGGTTTGACTGGCGTGTACTTCAGATTATCAACGTAATTATTAAGGCAACATTACAATAATAGAAACCAGTTAACTCTTCTGAACCTACGTCGATCCACTTATATTAAATGTAAATGCGCAGTAACAAAATCATAGGACTGCGTGCTTCATGTGTGAAGACAGAATAATGCGATACATAAATAATTGCCTCGACAGAAAAATCATATCGTGCATGGCTATCATAATAAATCCGCGTAAAATTTTAATTTTATGTCATGTTGAGACATTGAGCTATTATGTACTACGTACTAGAGGCGACACTGCATTCAGCTACTCTGTTCCACTCAACTGCGGTGCATACACCGCATTTTAATCAGTCACTCGCTTGGCGCTTATAGAGTTGTCACGTGTTGTGTTGATTTAAAAAATATCTCTTGATAACAATATGCCGCCGTGTGTACTTAGATATTACACAAATAATTCAAGAAATGTCAGTAAAAACCAAGGAATTAATTTGCATCAGTTAATAAGATACTTATTTAATAAAAAAGTATTATGTATTAATAATAAAACAAATTATTCCTAAGACGCAATCTCGTGTCAGGGAATATAGATTATAAAATTAATATGTTCAGATGCGACATTTCTGTGGGTACTTAAGTATAGGACGAATATATTATTATACACATTTTTTATAGAAACATATATAAGTTATTATAATTTGGCAAAATGTTTCATGTCTAAATCTGCTTATTATTCTTTTATTTTATTTTTAGGTTTCCACATAAAAGTCGAAGTGGTATAAATTCGTCCATTTTTAACTCTCGCGTGCCCAGCATTTATGAACGACTTTTATTCTAATTTAAATAAATATATTTGTAATTTAAATGTTGTGTGAATAAGTTTTGTTAAACATACATTTAGTATGTTTTTTATATATGACTTAGATACCTTTTAAAATATTCACATAAAATATCATTAAAATATAATTGTGATATAATATTATGTAATAATATATTAAATAAGCAAATATAATATACAAAATAAAAATATTGTTGTATATGGGTCATTCTACCTATGTATATTCTATGATAAAAAAAACAACCGCGCAAACACAGAGTAGCGCACATTTTTTGTTTGAGATAGCTGTTCTAGTACGTAAGTACATATTACTTCAATGTGTTGAGAACACATTTTAAAAGTCGTTTTGATTCTATCTTTTGAATAAATTAAATAAAATCAAACAGCAGCTGCCCCGGTCTGTGTCCTCCGAGACACCTAAACCACGGAATAGATCCAACAGTTACTTAACGTACGTTGTTTTATCTATAATTCTTCCCATTTTAATACAAATTCTCTCGAAAATTGCTGGGAGTGAGGTAGTATTTCTTTAACGTTATATAAACTATACTACAAGGGGGCACTAACTAGAGATATATTTCTTTACAACCGAGCACCTAAGTCAGTACTAAAGTTGCGACTGCTCGGGTTATTCACTTTTTATGTTACACCGGATTACCCAGGCTTACGGCTCGTAAATATTGGTGTTGTTAAGATTCCCTTTTCTGTATAGGAGATCCTTTTGGATTTGTTTGTACAAACCAGTTAAAAGAGCCCTATCTATGATAACTTTAATGTATGTCTTACATCCAATTATGATCACTTTAATGTCTGACTTACATCCAATTTCTTCCAACCCGTAAAAGACTACAGGCATGGGCCTCTCCTGTTGTAAGGAGGATTTGATTTAGATGTCACGCTTGACACGTGGATTGACGATCGCAGTAACAAACGCCTCGAAGCTTTGGTGCTACTGCCCGTCACCGGCTGTATATTTTACATCTGAAATAAACGAGAAAGTAAAATGACATCTAAAAAGCAATCTCATGAGTTACCACCAGTTTAGCGATGAAAACTTGAGAAATAAATCTTAAGGAATGTACTCTCAAGATCATGAAAAGAGGATTGTGCTAAGTAGTGGGAGGCATGTAGACCGTTACTGTAATTTACATTCATGTATGACTAAGTTGATAAAAAATAAAATGGTGGAAGAAGACGTTGCTATTTTAAACGTTTGTTAATATTTTAGTTAACTATTATATTTTATTAAACATATATTTAAGTTAAAATATATGTTTATATATTTAAAAAATATAATAGCTAAAACTTACAGTACAATGAACACATCAAATTAAAAGCAACAAAACAAAGCCTCCGCTCGAGAAGTCTTTATTTACTTGTACAAGAAGCCGCTTCTCGTACAATAGCTAAAATATGAGTTTTGTCAAAAACTTTTGTAAACCACGAACGTTAGCCTGTGCCTGCCCAATTTGCACTTGTGCAACTTTGATAAATTTCTTATCACAAAACTGAAATATTTCAATAAATATATTACAATCAGAATTTTTAATTTAATATGCTACAATTTCATTTTATTTACGCACAATATTAAAAAAAATATAATAAAGATCAAATAAAGTTAAAAATTTAAATTGTCATAAAGTACTACTCCCCATGGTACCGTGCCAAGAACGCTGGCTGTGTTTCCCTGCTGAATAGCTATACTTATCCTTTGAGCGAGAAAAGAACAAGGACTTTTGTCATCAGCAGCGACGACCAGTTGCGGATACAGTGTCTTTAGGAACTTCACTGCACGTGGACCACACGGAGCGACTATCGGTCTCTACAGCAAATGACACAAATATGTAGTCATTGAAATAATACTCGTTTTTACGGAATTTATCGCGTATATTTAACTTTTTAATACCCGACGTTTCGAGAGCTTTACAGCACCCATGGTCACGGGAAGGACTGAGATGTTTAACGTCCAGATGTCATAGTTAACCGCGGTTACCATAGATTAAAATTTAACTTTTGTTCCGATCTACACATTATGAACTTATGGTATCATGAAGCCTTGCAGTTGGATGCTTGGGTTGGGATTTAATTTTATTTATTATAGGATCCCAAGCAGATGGTAGCACCCAGCCATCTTCTCTATTGAAATTAGGGTGTTTTTTGATTTCAATAGCCTCGCGAATCATCCTTGGAAGGAATCGGTGTTCTTTAGCGAGGATTTGTGGTCTATCAAATCTGATGTAGTGACGTGGGCGATCCTGTACATGTTCACAGACTGCAGACTTCCCGGAGCGTCGATTCTTCACATCAGCTATATGTTCTTTGACGCGGGTTTTAATTGATTTTTTAGTTTGTCCTATGTAGGAGAGACCACATTCACAATCAAGCTTGTACACTCCTGCATCTTGCAGAGGGACGTTACACTTGACTGATGGTAAAAACTGACCAATCTTCTTCGGCGGCTTGAAGTATGTTTTGATGGAAGCGCGCTTCAAGATGTAGCCAATCTTGTCAGTGACTCCTCTAACATATGGCAGTACAGCAGGTACACGCTCGACTGTGGCCGGCTTCACTCGTTCTCTGTGACGTAGGCGCGGGACCCGAAGCTTGTTGTCATGCAAAACTTGCTTGACGTGTTGGAGCTCGGCAGCCAGGTGTTTACTGTCACAGATCCCTCGTGCTCTCTGAAACAAAGATTTACCCACGGTAGCTAACTGTGAAGGATGGTGGTGAGAATCACCGTTTAAATATCTATCTGTATGGGTCTTTTTTCTATACACAGTATGGCTCAAGGTGTTATCAGGATTCCGAATTACTAACACATCTAGAAAAGCTAAGGAATTGTTTGCCTCTAACTCCATTGTGAACTGAATTTTAGAATTTATAGAGTTAAGATGGTCTAAAAATGCAGTTACTTTATCTAAAGGTAGAATTGTGAAAGTGTCGTCTACGTACCGCTTGTAGAATCTTGGATTTATGGGAGAAGTAAGCAGGGCTTTCTCCTCAAAGTCTTCCATGAATATGTCGGCGACAATGGGAGATACAGCTGCAAGGCAACTGCAAGGCTTCATGATACCATAAGTTCATACTGTGTAGATCGGAACAAAAGTTAAATTTTAATCTATGGTAACCGCGGTTAACTATGACATCTGGACGTTAAACATCTCAGTCCTTCCCGTGACCATGGGTGCTGTAAAGCTCTCGAAACGTCGGGTATTAAAAAGTTAAATATACGCGATAAATTCCGTAAAAACGAGTATTATTTCAATGTGTAGTGTTCGCGTAAATATAAGAAATCATTATGTAAACCAGTACGGACTGGTAATTGCAAATAAAATACGCCGATTAGAAGATCTAAAGACTAAGCGCGCAAGATATCTAACAGCCTTAAATTTCTTGAAGAGATGCCGAGACCATAATCTCATTCCTACGTGTGTCAAAATATCCACCAAAAAGGACATTCGAGGAAGCGCTAAGATCTTAAATCAGGCGAGTAAAAAGTTGTTACGGGCGGTAATCCAACAAAAACGCTCCGATCTATATGACATCAATAAATCCATAGACACATCATCCAGTGAATTAAAGAAAGTTTTAACGACGTTTGATTATAATTTTTGCATGGAAACATTAAATAAACGCGAAATTAGTAAATATAACGAATGCAAAAACAAACATATAGAAAAATATCAAAAATTAACGGCTAAATCAAATGTCAAACATCCGAATCAATGCCAGAACCAAAAGCAACCATTGACAAACACAGATCATAGATTAATCGCGGTCTATAATCTGTCAAAACAAACACTGGATGATGCAACAATAAAGGTTTTATCCAAAGGACTAAATTTTGCTATAAGTCCGCGCAGATTACCGTACGAAGAAATTATCTGTAGTGTCGAGGACTGTTTATTTAAAAACAATATGCGGAAAGAAGATTTGGAGGCGATACGTCAAGACATTTCGTCTATGTTACGTCGATGTTCAGTGCCTAAACCGAATCTTCCCAGAGACGAATTTATAGCGTTAAAGAACCTACGCAATAAACCAGAACTTACGATTCTCCGCGCAGATAAGGGAAACGCCACGGTAGTCATGGATACGTCAGATTATAATTCAAAAATACAAGAACTTTTGTCGGATGTAAGTACTTATAAAAAGGTTAAAAACGACCCAACAAATAGCACACTAAAAACAACTAGTGACCTCATAAAGAAACACTCCGAAAAATTAAATCTGGACGTAAAATGGATAATACCTACGTGCGCCAAATCACCAAAGTTGTACGGGTTACCAAAAATACACAAGCCCAATGCTCCATTACGTCCCATAGTGAGCCAAATCGATTCACCAACTTACAGATTGGCTCAACACTTAGCGAAAATACTCTCACCGCTCAGGGGACACACAAGAGCACACATAAAGGATTCCTACCATTTTGTCAGCGAGATTAAAGACCTGCGTCTGGCAGACAATGAAACTATGGTCAGTTTTGATGTGCAGTCATTGTTTACATGCTTACCTGTTGAAGACTGCATCTCAATTGTAACTAGGAGGCTGGAGGAAAACAACATGCCCGTAGAATATGCAGTATTACTCAGACACTGCCTTACATCTGGCTACTTATTGTGGAAGGAGGAGTTCTACAAGCAAGTAGATGGTGTGGCGATGGGCTCACCTGTATCTCCCATTGTCGCCGACATATTCATGGAAGACTTTGAGGAGAAAGCCCTGCTTACTTCTCCCATAAATCCAAGATTCTACAAGCGGTACGTAGACGACACTTTCACAATTCTACCTTTAGATAAAGTAACTGCATTTTTAGACCATCTTAACTCTATAAATTCTAAAATTCAGTTCACAATGGAGTTAGAGGCAAACAATTCCTTAGCTTTTCTAGATGTGTTAGTAATTCTGAATCCTGATAACACCTTGAGCCATACTGTGTATAGAAAAAAGACCCATACAGATAGATATTTAAACGGTGATTCTCACCACCATCCTTCATAGTTAGCTACCGTGGGTAAATCTTTGTTTCAGAGAGCACGAGGGATCTGTGACAGTAAACACCTGGCTGCCGAGCTCCAACACGTCAAGCAAGTTTTGCATGACAACAAGCTTCGGGTCCCGCGCCTACGTCACAGAGAACGAGTGAAGCCGGCCACAGTCGAGCGTGTACCTGCTGTACTGCCATATGTTAGAGGAGTCACTGACAAGATTGGCTACATCTTGAAGCGCGCTTCCATCAAAACATACTTCAAGCCGCCGAAGAAGATTGGTCAGTTTTTACCATCAGTCAAGTGTAACGTCCCTCTGCAAGATGCAGGAGTGTACAAGCTTGATTGTGAATGTGGTCTCTCCTACATAGGACAAACTAAAAGATCAATTAAAACCCGCGTCAAAGAACATATAGCTGATGTGAAGAATCGACGCTCCGGGAAGTCTGCAGTCTGTGAACATGTACAGGATCGCCCACGTCACTACATCAGATTTGATAGACCACAAATCCTCGCTAAAGAACACCGATTCCTTCCAAGGATGATTCGCGAGGCTATTGAAATCAAAAAACACCCTAATTTCAATAGAGAAGATGGCTGGGTGCTACCATCTGCTTGGGATCCTATAATAAATAAAATTAAATCCCAACCCAAGCATACAACTGCAAGGCTTCATGATACCATAAGTTCATACTGTGTAGATCGGAACAAAAGTTAAATTTTAATCTATGGTAACCGCGGTTAACTATGACATCTGGACGTTAAACATCTCAGTCCTTCCCGTGACCATGGGTGCTGTAAAGCTCTCGAAACGTCGGGTATTAAAAAGTTAAATATACGCGATAAATTCCGTAAAAACGAGTATTATTTCAATGTGTAGTGTTCGCGTAAATATAAGAAATCATTAAATATGTAGTCATTTATCAAAGACTTACATTTGTGCCAATTACTTAATTCAGCTGCCTCTCATGCCGCCCCAGTTTTAAATGAGGTACCTTTGAGAGGAGAGGCCGCCAAAGTATCTAAGCAAGTAATATCCCACACTAGGGTTTTACCACTCTCCCAAGGGACCAAAGTCATATCGTAGGGTCTCTTGCCATTGTCCCTAAATATCCTGCAAGGCTCTACAGCCGAGGGCACATTTATGGAGACAAAAGCCCTTCAGATGACTTCATTCAAAGAACCATGACGGGAAAACGTAACTGGACTTTTCTTACATGAAAGTCCGTGAAGACCAAACTCATCGACGTTGGTGAGGCTAACAAATTGCCGCTCCTAGACGGATTCCTACGGAGATACGCAAGCTTCCCCATCAAGAAATGTGCCGAAATTATTTGATGGTACAGCGTGTAGCCAGTGACCAGATTTATTAGTCAAAACAGCTGAAAGGAGAGCCTGATCTTGGTCACTGTGAAAATTGTGAAATAAACAGTTTTGCCCACTCCTTACCAATGGAATATCCCCATGTTTTTGTTGATTAACGTCCAGTAGAACAATTTCGCCTGGACAGAGCATTGGCCATGTTTGCCTTGTCTCCACAGCGAAGCACCACTCTCTTTCTTCTACTACTAGTCTATTATTTAAAATTATGTTACATAAGTCATTCAGACTATGTACGCTAAAAAGATTTCCTACGCCGATACCATCTAATTTTATAGGTAAAGTAGCTTGGTTCCAGGCTGTTGTATTTAAAGTCAAATTAAGAATTTTTTCTAAAGCTATTTTAAGATTATTATCAATATCTTCTAAAATATCCGAATCAGACTTGAGCGTAACAAGTATGTAAATTCAGGTACTAGAAGACAATATTTTAAAAGAGTACAGTTTTTATTCCTGGAGAAATATGATTAAAATTTTGAAGTAAAGTATCTCTGTTAGGACTAGATCAGTTATTGGAAATATATAATCTATACATAATATACTATATGACATTTTTATTTTTTTGTCACGGTGAAAAATGTATTATTATAAAAATTATAATACATACCTTATTTTTGTTTTAACATTTCAACAACAACAGGCTTTTGAATCCTTTTTATAAATAGTGAAGCCATTTAACGTTAAAATTTTAAGGATGATCACAATTATTTATATTTTTGCTTTATTCGTAATACCTATAAATTTTCGAAAATATATACTAGAAAAGCCTTTTAATAGTAACTAATATAAAACTACACATTATAAAATTAATCACACCTAAGCTTGTAAAACTTAACTAAAACATAGGAAATTTAATTCAAAGAACATAATTTTATAATCACTACGTTTTAATTTTATTCTTTAGAAACTTAATAATGTCATGGGGCAAATTAGAAAGTTTTCGGAATAGAAGAACATTAACTTGAACAATTAGTTGAGTTAAAAGGAGCTTTCATTTCATTCCTTTTCAGTTGGCTAAAGTGAAAAAATAAATTTTATTTTAATTTTTTTTTATAGATAAGGGAGACACACCGTCACACTTCCTAACTAATGTTACACTGTGGATCACATGGCCCTCCTATAAGATGCAGAGTCATCGCTTAAGATGAGAGGGAAGCAAACAAATATAGCAAGACAACGAAGTTCGAGTTCCGGCACAGTGGCCTAATTGAATTCGCCATAGTGGTGGGTGTGCCTGCTGTACTACCATATGTCAAAAGAGTCACAGACAAGATTGACTACATCTTAAAGTGAGCTTCCATATCAGTTTTTTATCAGTTTTTGTCATGTACCTTGAAGAGCAAGTTTTATTGCAAATGTGGTCTCTCTTAAAATGGACAAACAAAAATATCGATAAAAACTGACGTGAAGCAAGAATAAGGGTGACAAATGAGCATATATTATACCTGATGGTAAGTGGATAATACTGTGGCCCTAGACATCAACATCTGGACGGCATCGAAAAAAAAGTAATTTGTTTGGAATACCACTTTGTTATTTTTTTAAGATTTTTGAAACTTTACTTAAGGAGATATTATAAATAACACTTTTACTGTATTATATTATTATATATTCACAAGCTTGATAATGAAGAGAAAAGTATCGTTACACATCAAAACAAAAACATTTTTCGTGTTTGATTTAGTAAATTACAATAACCGTAGTAATGGCGTAGACAAATATTAATTAAGTGCTAAGTAAATACGATTGATATAATTTTATAGATGTATTTAAGTAAAATCAATCAATAATGAGATATAAAGTTTTTTATAACAATCATATATATATATATATATATATATATATATATATATATATATATATATATATATATATATATATATATATATATATATATATATACGGGTCAACTTGTGCTTCACCCGTTTATCCTATTGTGGTTGAGGCAAATAAGGCCCCCGAAGATAAAGGTGCACCACAGCGTACTAAGAGGGCCGGTAAAAAAAAATGAACTTTTTCATAAATAATTTTATTTTATATTTTATTAATTTTTGTAATTCTGTTATAACTTTTCTCTGGACTTCATATTTTAGTTTTCTTTTCATCATTATATCTTCATTACTTTTCCTTGTTAATTGTAGATTAGATAGTAAAATGTAATGATTAATAATCTCTCTTTGGAATGTTTATTATTTAGTGTTATAATTTTTCTTGTATGTTGGTAATTGTTATTGTAATCTTTCTTTGGAATGTTTAGTATTAGTGATAAAAGTATATTGTAAGGTAGATAATTGCTAGTTAACGTACTGTAACTTTGACACTTTGACTCATCTGACAACCTCTCACTTTTGTGTCTATGGTGTGTTAACGTTCCGTTTCTTCACTTATTGTTAAGTGAATTAAACATTTCTTTCCATAATGCTGGCAGGTAGTTTACTGATGACTTATTTATTTTTGAATTATTTTTTTGGAGCTGACTCCGTAGGGGTGCCTATTGGTGACCATAATGAAAGGTGAATTCTTTTACTAATATATATTTATTATAGCGAAACGTTTACAGTTGGCGGGCAACTAGTGACTGCCTGAAAAATCTTATTCACTACATAATATAGTTACAATACAACGTTGCGAAGTTTACATGTGTGTGCGCGGCACACCTACAATACTTCCCCCTTTACAACAATTGAATACAAAAAACTTAAAACTATACAATGAATATAAACTTAAAACTAACAACAAAAACTTGCTAATGCGCTTGTGCGCAGGGCTGTACGGAGACCCCCGCGAAAGGGGTGGCGGCCGCGGCGGGCGCGGGCACATGCTGCAGACTGGTGCTAGAAGCACCTATCATCTGACCCATATTCTGGCCCGATATCGGAATGCCTGCCATTAACACTTGATGACGAAGCCAGCTTTTGAACTTCTTATTAAACTTTACCCAAATAGTGTACAGGATTATCGCCCCCATAAAACTGGCTATCACATATAACCATGTTTGAAAATTATCCACTTTATTCTCTACAGTATTTTGAGCCTGAGAAACAATAACTGGTTTTTCTTGCAAATTACCCATAGTAAAAATCGTAAAACTTATCGCGCTAATGCTTTCGCAAAGGAAGTATTTCGAATGAAATTATATTAAATACATTATAACTAAACTAACTACCTGGAACCTATATGAAAGTGCAGTATACGCAAAATACTGAACACGATGCTTCTACAATTACATTCAACTTAAATAATGTAACTTGAATATCCTGAATGAAAATATTATGCACTAGACAATGCAAATAATACTTTCACATCCATAGTAACTAAACCTGATTATCATTTAGACATGTAATTGTATAATATATATTTTATATTAACACTAGCTTATAAATCGTGAAGGTAACTTAACAATCCGACCACTTCGCGTTGTTTTCACGGTTATCGGGTTGCTCGGGCCGGGTAACAACGACGTCAGCGGTGTGGACGGTGGTAACGGGAACCGTACATGCGCAGGTGCAACATCCGCTGCGTTGTCAGCGTTACTTTGGCGTGGCGTTGCTTCGTTACCATCACATTCCTTTAATACATATGCAGGCTTTAATCTGTCAATAGAAATATGTACCTGTCTATCGGGTAATTGAATTATGTAAACCTTTGGGCCCCTTTTTATCACGCGGTACGGACCGTCGTAGGGTGGTTTCAAAGGTTTACGTATTGAATCGTCCCTAACAAAGACATATTCACAGTTACGTAAGTCCTTGTGCACAAAAAGACTATGACAGTTACGTGAATCGTCGGATGTAGGCTTATAACTACTAATAGTATCTCTAATCTTATCCACTAAACAATAATCATTGACGTTACGGTTGTTCGAAAAGCTGTCATAAAAGTCTCCCGGTAGACGCAAGTTTCGTCCGAACGTTAACTCGGCGGCGCTAACCCCTGAGTCGCTGCGGGCGGCCGCGCGAAGCCCCAGTAATACTGTGGGTAGCTCTTCCACCCAGGACCCATGTGACAAGCGAGCTGAAAGTGCTGCTTTTAAAGAACGATGCCAACGTTCAACTGCGCCATTGCTTTGCGGATGATAAGGAGTAGTTCGAATTCTATTAACCCCCAACATTTTTAACAGCTGGTTAAAAAGACTACTCTCAAACTGGCGACCTTGGTCGCTAGTTAACTTTGTCGGGCAACCGTAACGACAAATCCAACCTTCATATAAATGTTTGGCAACAGTTTCTGCCGTAATGTCTCGTAACGGAAAAGCTTCAGGCCACCTGGTCCTCCTATCAATTATCGTAAGTAAGTATCTATAACCATCTGGAGAGATCTCAAGAGGGCCAACGATATCGACGTGCAAATGCTCAAAACGCTCTACTTCCGGAAACTTAGTCAGATTCGATACCGTATGTCTGTTAACTTTAGAACGTTGACATTGTATGCACGTTTTTGCCCACAAAGAAACATCACGATTCATACTAGGCCAGAAATACTTTTTGGCTAACATCTTTCGCGTAGAACGAATTCCAGGATGGCTCAAATTATGTAAACTATCAAAAGCTAGGCGTCGAAACTTTTCCGGTAGGTACGGACGAGCTGTATCAGTAGACATCTCACAAAAAATAGACTTATTTAACATAGGTATAACTAGTTCCTTTAACAAAATATTATCGGTATTTAAACCAGACATAACATTCATGATATAACTGTCGCTACGCTGCTCATTTGCAATGTCATCGAAATTCAACGCAGTTGGCATAGTCACGGCTTCGATGCGCGATAAGGTGTCAGCTACGATGTTATTCGTACCGGTTATATGTTTTATATTTGTAGTGAACTCACTTATGAAAGCTAAATGTCTCGTTCTCCGAGGCGTTTCGCTTTCATCGCGTCCTACCTTTTGAAATGCAAAAGCTAAAGGTTTATGGTCCGTATACACGGTTATTTCTTGCCCTTCAAATAATTTCCGAAAATGTTTTATAGCTAAGTATATAGCGAGCAACTCGCGATCGTATGTGCTATATCGCTGTTGGGTGGTGGTCAATTTTTTTGAGAAATAGCCCAATGGTTTCCAGCTATCTCCTTCCTTTTGTTGCAAGACTGCTCCCACGCATATATTGGATGCATCAGTCATTAAAGCGAGTTCGGAACCCACTCTAGGGTACGTCAATGTAGCGGCCTGTGTGAGACCTGCCTTACATTGCGTAAATGCTTCGTTCGCACTCTCCGTCCAGACGATGGGAGTCTTATCATTTTTCTTTGAGCTTTTAAGATATTTATTTAATTCTGTTAGATATAAAGTTGCGTTAGGAAGATGAGCTCGATAAAAATTGACCATACCGAGAAAACGTCTTAGCTCTGCAACAGTTTTCGGCTTCGGAAATTCCACAATTGCCTGAACCTTATCTTGCAACGGCCTGACGCCGTCGGTACTAATCTCGTGTCCCAAAAATTCTAGTTTAGTTTGTCCGAAACGACATTTTGCCAAATTAATCGAAATTCCATATTTATTAAGCCTTTTAAAAATAATTTCTAAATGTTGCCTGTGTTGAACTTCGTTGTCACTAGCTATAAGTAAGTCGTCTAAATAACAAAAGACAAAATCAAGACCTTGTAAAATGGAGTTCATAAAGCGCTGGAAGGTTTGTGCTGCTCCGCGCAAACCGAAGGTCATTCGAGGAAACTCGAAAAGTCCGAATGGTGTTATGATAGCGGTTTTCTCCACGTCACCTGGTGCGACAGGTATAAAATGATAACTTCTATTGATGTCTAATTTTGAAAATATCTTTTTATCCGGAAGAATAAAAGTAAAATCGTTCAAGCGAGGAATCGGGTATCTGTCGGGCTTTGTTATCGCATTCAGCTGGCGATAGTCCCCACAAGGTCTTATATCTCCATTCTTTTTAGGAACTACATGGAGCGGACTAGCCCACGCGCTCTTTGAAGGACGACAGATGCTCAGTTCCTGCATGATGCGAAATTCTTCTTTAACCTTTTTATACCTGTCCGGTGGCAACGGGCGCGCTTTCGCGTGCATGGGCGGGCCAGAGGTCTCGATATAGTGGACGACATCGTGTTTCGCAGTTTCTCGGAATGACGCTGGTTTAGTGATGTCCGGATACTTTAACAATAAATCCTGATATGGATGATTTACATCAATAGTTTTAACACTAGGTTGAGATACATTGACAACAGATGCCGAAACATTCAATTCTGTAGTTTTATCTATTAATTTACGCGCGTTTAAATCAACTAATAATGTGTAGTACGCTAAAAAATCGGCGCCCAAAATTGGTTGTTTGACATCTGCTACAACGAATTCCCAACGATAAGGTCGGCGTAAGTTTAAGTTTAACACTATTGTCTTGGTACCGTAAGTTGCGATTTCATTGCCGTTAGCTGCGTATAATTTATATGCACTACACTGATTTAGACGATCTTTTCTCGCGGCTGGTAAAACAGACACATTGGCACCGGTGTCAACTAAAAATCTAAGTCCGGAGTTACTGTCTGACACACACAAACGATTGAATGGAAAAACGGTACAGACCTGAAGACCCTCGGACTGTACCTCGCTGCTCAGTTTTCCGGCTGTGTTGTTTTCCACGCGCAAGGCTTCGTACACCTGTTGCCTTTTCTCGGAACTTGTAATGGTAAAAGCATAAGTAGTTCTCCTTCCGGGGACGGCAGGAACTGCTACGGCGCCTGGACTGTGAACGACGCCGGTTGCGATCCGGGGCGCGGGACCGCGACCTCTGCTGATCGATCCGGTCCACGGTAGCCTTTATTTTAGCCACCTCAGCTCTCAACAGGGCCAAGTCATAGGCGGTAGTAGATGCTGGCGCTGGCACGGTGTAAGTAGCGGTGGCGGCATATGAAGGCCGCACAGCTTCCATGACGTTATCTGCAACTGCTGCTAGGTTGTCCAGGTCCTTGGAGTCGGACACAGTTAGCACGGCTCGGACTTGTGTCGGAAGACGACCCTGCCACAAGACGCGAAGGGTTTCATCAGGGACCTTGTCAGTAGCGAGCTCACGCATCCGCCGAAGCAGCTGAGATGGTTTTTGGTCGCCCAGCTCTAGCTCGCTCATAAGCTTCTCGATCTGCCTCGACATTGACTCCTCATAGATGTGGAGTAGCCGAGCTTTGAGTGCGTCGTACTTGTAGGTAGGAGGCGGGTTGAGTAATATGTCCGTCACTTGCGCGATAACCTCCTTACTTAGCTTAGACACGACCAGGTCAAACTTCGCCTCATCACTCAACCTCTGAGGTGCGAGGATAGCTTCCGTGCGTACGAACCATACGCGTGGCTGGTCCGTCCAAAAGTCTGCGAGGCGAGACTGTAGGGACACTGCATCTACACCTGGCGCCATGATGGGCGGTTGCGCGGGTGGCTGGATGTCTTGAACGGGTGGCACGTTAACAGGCGGCACGTTCTGTGACGTAGGCGGAAACGGCGCACTCATGTTACTATATCTATTGTCCACTGATCACAACCACGCGAATATTGCCCACTACTGCATTAACATCACATAGACCACTTCAGTCATCTTAATCACGTCGGGGTCACCAGTTTTGGAGCTGACTCCGTAGGGGTGCCTATTGGTGACCATAATGAAAGGTGAATTCTTTTACTAATATATATTTATTATAGCGAAACGTGCCATACAGTTGGCGGGCAACTAGTGACTGCCTGAAAAATCTTATTCACTACATAATATAGTTACAATACAACGTTGCGAAGTTTACATGTGTGTGCGTGGCACACCTACAATTTATTTTATAATTATATATATTATAATACATACATATAATAATACATATTTACTTAGTTTTACATATATTTAGTAATCAGATATAATTTCATATGATTTCTTCAGATGATAGTGTTCGGAGTTCCAATTCCTTCGCCTTTGATTCTGCCTCTGATGGATTAAGCAGTATTGACAGCTTTGAAAGTATTGAACCCTTAAATACTATGTTAGATTCAACTTTTTCTGAATCTAACAAAAACTTTAACGCTATTCACATAAATGCTCAAAGTATTCCTGCTCATCACCCCGACATGTTGTCAAGTTTTAATAGCAAAAACATACACGCTATCCTTGTTTAGGAGTCGTGGTTAAAACCATGTCTTCCATCAACTTTCTACTCGCTTCCAGGTTTTCATTTGATTCGTAACGACCGTACCGATCGGGGCGGTGGTGGTGTTGCTATTTATCTGCGCTCACGTATACCTTTTTCAGTAATTCAAGTTTCAAATGGTTCGCAGACTGGAAACGAAGCTGAATTTCTCTTTATCGAAGTTCTTCTTGGTCATACAAAATTACTTCTTGGAGTTTTTTACAGTCCCTCTCTCACTGTCGACTACTTCACCACGTTAGAAAATATTCTTGACAATCTTACACCTATCTATTGTCACAGTATTATTATGATTTTAATACCTGTCTTTTAAAAAACAACGCTAGATCAATAAAACTTAAATCTATTATTGAAGCAGCAAATTTAAAACTTCTTCCTACTTCTGCCACACACTTTTTCCCGAACTGTGCCCCTTCTCTTCTCGACATAATGTTTGTGTCTTTACCTGACCATGTTCTTAAATTTGGGCAACATGCTGCTGATTCTTTTTCCTATCACGACCTTTTATACTTGTCATACAAAATCCGTCCCCCTAAAGCTAAGTCAAGGATACTACTTCAGCGTAACTTTAGTGACTTGGATTTGGAGCAGCTTTTAAATGACGCTGTAAAGATTGATTGGAGTGTAGTCGTCAATGCGTCTACCGTTGATGAACAGGTTGCTTTGTTCAACTCTCTGTTAATTCAGCTTTACGACGTTCATGCTCCTGTTCGTCCAGTGAGTGTAAAGCATCCTCCCTCTCCTTGGCTGACCGATGATATAAAAAAAATCATCCACATTAAAAATTGTGCCAAAGCTAAATACAAGTCAGTCCCTAGCGATTTGAATAGAGAGAAGTATAGATTAGTACGGAATCGTTGCAACAATCTGTGCAGAAAAGCACAACGACGCCATATCCATGAATCAGTACAAGATCCTGATCCTGCTAGGGTCTGGAAATTTCTTAAGTCCTTAGGAGTTGGAAAATTACGACAAAATCTCACACACCATAACCTTGATCTCAATCAACTTAATTTGCATTTCTCATCTTCGTCTTGCATTAACGATAAAGCAAAACATAATACTTTAGATTCTCTTTCAAAAGCTCCCACTCCGGACACCCCTGCTTTTAATTTTAGCCAATTTAACAGTTGTGATGTTAAGAGAGCCATAATGTCCATCCATTCAAATTCGATTGGTAGTGACTGCATTAGTCGGAAAATGGTCATCCCTCTCATTGATCTCCTTTTACCTATAATCACGTCTATCCTGAATAAATCACTGAATTCTGCTTTTTTCCCTTCAGCTTGGAAAGACGCATTTGTAGTTCCTCTTCCGAAAAAGTCAAATCCCTATAGTTTTTCCGATTATAGACCTATCTCTATTTTGCCTTTCTTTTCCAAAGTTCTAGAACGTCTTGTGCACAATCAATTAAGCACCTATCTTTTAAAACACAATCTTTTAAATCCCTTGCAATCCGGTTTCCGTCCTGGCCATAGTACGACTACTGCACTTTTACAAATCACTGATGATATTTGGTATGGTATGGAGAAACAAAAGCTTACTATTCTCACGTTGCTTGATTTTAGTAACGCATTTAATACTGTAGATTTTGATATCTTGTTAAGCATCCTACGCTCTCTCAACATATCTCCAACTGTAGTTGACTGGTTTCGAAGTTACTTGTTTGGTCGCCGACAGCGAATTCAGGTGCAAGAGGTTTTTTCCACCTGGACTACTACAGCTGCTGGTGTACCACAAGGTGGCGTGTTGTCTCCTCTCCTTTTTGCAATTTTTCATTAACTCTATAAGTCATAATTTGTCCTCTTCCTACCACTTGTATGCTGATGATCTCCAAATCTATACTCAGTCCTCTCTTGAAGATCTATCTAAAGCAGTTGACACTATTAACGCTGATCTGACTTGTATTTAGAATTGGAGTAAATGTTATGGTTTAACGATTAATCCTAAGAAAACTCAGGTCATTGTCATCGGTAGTTCTAGATTAATTGGTAAAATTGACTGGTCTTCCCTACCCCCTATTATACTAGACTGCACTCTAATCCCTTACAGTAACAAGGTTAAAAACCTGGGATTGTATCTTGACTCCTGTATGTCTTGGACCTCACAGGTTAATGAGGTCGGTAGAAAAATGTTTGCTGCGTTAAGCTCTTTACGTAGATTACGTAATTTCCTTCCCACAGCAACTAAAGTTACGCTCGCCCAGTCTCTTCTTCTGCCTATCCTTGACTATGCTGATATTTGCTATCTTGACATTACCGAGGAGCAGCTTAATAAGCTTGAGCGCATTCAAAATTTATGCATTAGATTTATATTTGGGCTTCGCAAATATGATCATATCTCCGAATTTCGCAAACAGCTCAAATGGCTCCCGATCCGCCTTCGCAGGAATACTCACATTCTCTCCGCGTTGTTTAGAGTGCTGTTTAATCCTTCTACTCCTCTTTATTTAAAAAAACCGTTTCCAGTATCTTTCTCTTATCCATAATCGGTTCCTTCGATCCTCCATCAATCTTTCTCTCTCTACACTTTTGCACTCTTCTTCCTTTTTCAAGAAATCCTTCACCGTAACCGCTGTGCGATTGTGGAACTCCTTACCTCTCCATATTCGTCGTGCTAAATCTCTTCACTCTTTCAAAATTCTTGTTAAATCGTATTATTTAGAACGCTATTAGATAAATTACTTTACCTTTCTCTTACTCTTTTCATTTAGTCTATTATATGATATTTTATATATAACTTACACTTATTTTTATTTGTATGTATTATTGTATTTTTTTATTATTATTTTGTATGCCCCCCTCTATTTGTAACTTTTGTTTCCATCATTCCTCTACGCAAAGGTTGTCTGGAAGAAATCACTTTCAGTGATAAGACCGCCTATTGTACATACTTTAATTAGTTTTAATTATATTGATGTTTCCGTATTGTGGTGTACAAAAAAGAATAAATAAATAAATAAATAAATAAATATATATATATATATATATATATACATATACACATATATATATATATATATATATATATATATATATATATATATATATATATATATATATATATATATACAAGAATTGCTCGTTTAAAGGTATAGGATATATAGGATTAATATAAAGTGAAGTGAATGTAAATGTTCTTATATGAAGAAACAATGGAATTTCGCAATTAAATAATTGTGTGTGAAAAGAAAATTTTTTGAGCCATGTTTTTAAGATAAGCTATTAGGGACTGTCTTCCTGAAGTTTTGATTTAATGTTTATAAGCGTGTTGTTAATAACGTTATACTGCAAAAATAAACATGTTATGTTATGTCAACTATGTATGTATGAAAGGTCAATTTGTTTATTCGTTATAATTCTCATTGCAGCTTATCAAAGTAAGCTGCTGGTCATAGGTCTTCCTTTTATATTGTCCCATGGGGGTATATTCGTGATATTTGCTCCGCTTACCAGGCGGTCTGATATGCGAATTTTTTATTATTTTCAGGTGTTATTTGAAAGATGTCTCTACTACTAGGACTATCTCCTGTTTCAGTTTTTCTCCGTCAACCGTCACGCCACCCACGGGATGATATAGGGTAGCATGTATTCTTACACCAAAACCAAACAGCATTGCATTGTGGTAGTATAATAATCTCATTTACGCAAAATATAAGCTAACCAGGACAGAAACGGGGAACTGCGTCAAATGTACGAGACATACATTTGACGCTGGTACTATGATCCTAATCCGCCTGCCAGTCGTAATGTTTCAACAGATGAATATAGAAGAAGAAAATCGATTTAATGGTTATGCATAAAAATGAAGGTAGGCTGGAATACAGTACGAGGGCGGCTGGGACGATTGCATCATAACAAACTCAGACAATTTGTGATTGGCTGTATAGTGAGTCGCAGGTCCTGTGATCATTTATAGGACTTACGCTCACTCTCGGTATTCAGACAACTGAGCCACGTGGATATCTGCATCGGTATAGGTATCGACTCTATGACGCAAAGCCGTGTGTTAATATCTGTGTCTTTTTGAGTCAAGGTTTCTATTACTAAAAATCACAAATCACAAAAAAGTACGTCTAAGTAGCTACGATCATACAGTGTTTATCCACTGTTTTTCCTGTTGGATGAGTATGGAGAGCGAGCATGAGATGAGACTGTGAGGTCATCTATCCATCAGCCTATAATGTCTTCGGAGGTACTCGTAACATTGCACTCATCCATCCGCAGCCATCAAGATGTTTGTTGTTGGTTTTAGGTTTGCATTTGATGTATATTAGCCCCATACGATCACTTGAAATGATACCAAAATTCCTACTTTATTGTCATAATGATTCACAAGCTAAGCGTGGTAATTAAAGGACATTCGTACTTACAGTTAGATGGATATTAATTTTAATAACTGCAAAATTCGTTTCAAAGTAGGGAGGCACTTGTCATTTTCTTTACACTTAAAACTTTATTATGAAAGTCCCAAACTACTTTCTTAGTTAAAAATGCTTTTATCACAAAGGAAGTTGGTAACTTAGTTTGATTCTATTTAAGTTTCATTTAACAGGTGAATGAATACTAAGAAGGTGTTTTAATTGGTTTCTTGCAAATTTAAAAATGAGACCAAGTCAAAGAAATTCAGGAAAACGCAATATAATATTTAATTTAATATAATTCATTTTCTATTCGCTTCGATAACAACGTTGTGTATCACTGCTATTTTGAAACAATGTAACTCACATGGAAAGTTAAGATTGCTACTGTGGTGTTAGAGACTCCTTATAATCGGAAATGGCTTTGACTTTGATGTTAGGATATTTTTTTAACGAAATAAAACGGATTATTTTACTATGTTTAATTATACAATTTCTATCATCTTCTCCACCATTCAGTATAATACAATAATTTTCCTTAAATACCGATATTTAAGGCAAACACCCCCACAATACAGTTCATATTATGGGGATGTTTCCGATGGACGTTCATGTATCCGACGAGTGTCTTTTGGGAAGGCAACGTATATATTACGTAACCTTATGAACTTAATACATTATTTGTGTTCAGTAGTGGACTTATAAAGTGGACTTATATAGTGGCTGTGTAATATCATATTAAACACACGGAGAAAAGTAAGAAAGTTTCCATAGAATGTACATAAAATGGACTTGGAATAACAAAACATAGTGAACTGTGCACAGCATATGCAAAAACTTGTTGAAATTGATTACTTATTTAAATTAATCCGCTTTACTCGGACGGCGAGAAGAACTCTCAAGCGATTTACATCCTGTGAGCCACAAAAATTAATTAAAACGTTGAGGTGGAGGGAAGAAAATCTAAACTATTATGGCCTTACTTATATTCGTTAGTTAACTCTTACTTAAATATTACCTATATCTATAGCTGTTTTTTCTATTTTCGTTTAGTGAATAGAGAGAAATAAAGAGAGTGAGAAAACAGTGAGAAAGAAAGAGAGAGAGAGAAAATTTGAGCGTTGCTTAAATTGACGTCGATTTCATAAATAAAGACATAAGTGCTAGAATCATTTTTCAAAACAGTGTACTTAATTTTCTTTGATTTGACAAGTTCTTTTTTTGTAAGATATCCTTTTTATCGACCACACTATCGATCGAAGCAATGAATGAGGCTATCATTGCTTGCAAAATACGCTGGTTCCAGTTTTTATTTCTATCTATTGAAAAAAAAATTGAATAGTTCAAGCGCCTATGGCCGCCCTGGCGAGTGCTCGCAACTTTCGAAGTTGCATGGAGTATGTGGTTTCTAATATTCACGCGAAGGCTACACATTTAAATCAAACTAGTTTTTACGTATTCGTATTTAGTTATTCGTATCGCGTATATTAATTTATTTTATATTCCCGACGCTTCGAACACTTTACAGCACACATGGTCACGGGAGGACTGAGGTGTTCGACGTCCAATGTCATAGTTAACCACAGTCACCTCCTCATCCGATGTTCCGACCTACGCAGCATGAACTTATGGTGTCTTAAAGTCTTGCAGTTGTATGCTTGGGTTGGGATTTAATTTTATTAATTATATGATTCCAAGCAGATGGTAGCACCCAGCCATCTCCTCCATTGAAATTAGAATGTTTTTATTTTAATTTCAATAGCCTCGCGAATCATCCTTGAAAGGAATCGGTGTTTCTTAGCGGGGATTTGTGGTCTATCAAGTCTGAGGTAGTGACCGGGGTGATCCTGTACGTGTTCATAGACTGCAGACTTCCCGGGGCGTCGCTTCTTCACGTCAGCTATGTGTTCTTTAAAGCGGGTTTTTATTGATTTTTGTTAGAGCTTGGCAGCCAGGTTTTTACTGTCACAAAACTCTCGTGCTCTCTGAAATAAAGATTTACCTACCGTAGGCTGATGGGGGTGAAAATCACCGTTTAAATATGTATATATGGATATTTTTTCTATACACAGTGTGGCTCAAAGTGTTAGGAATCCTGGTAACATTACAGTCTCTTTCCGTCCTAAATCTGAGCACAGCTCCTCTTTTATTTCTGAATGGGTAAAGCTCAGTGATGTCTCAGTGATCGCAAGGGTGAAAACTGGCAGCGATCACCGAATGGTTAGAGGCACACTGAACCTAAACGTTAAGTTGGAGAGGTCTCGTCTAATGAAGTCAACGCTCCGTCCCCCTCGTGCTCTAATCCAGAATCCCGAAACCTTTCAGCTCGAGTTACGTAACCGCTTCCAGTGCCTAGAAGATTGCAATGCAGTGGACGATATGAACGACAAGCTCGTGGAAACTGTCCATGCGGTCGGAGCTAAGTTCTGCAAGACCCGCCGCAGAAGAACACAAAAACTCTCCGATCACACTCTTAATCTCATGGCTGTTAGACGGGAGATGAGGCTGCAATCGTCAACAGATTTGACAGCATACAGGCAACTGAACAGACAGATCTCCAAATGCATGCGGCGAGACTTACGCAACTTTAATACTTCTCGTATTAAAGAAGCGATCGAGCGGAACCAGGGCTCCAAAGTCTTTGCCAGAGATCTGTCTGCCAGAAAGAGCCAACTGTCAAAGCTGAAGACTGAGTGTGGCAACATCGTTTCCGGGACACCTGAGATTTTGAGTGAGATTGAGAGGTTCTATGGGCAGCTGTACACATCATCGTTGGAGCCACACGCAAGTGTGAGTAACGATCCAAGAGCAAGTCTTATCCGACACTATTCCGATGATATCCCGGACGTCAGTCTAAGCGAGATTAGAATGGCTCTCCAGCACCTTAAAAACGGCAGGGCCCCAGGCGAGGATGGAATTACAGCGGAGCTTCTGAAAGCGGGTGGAACACCGGTACTTGTAGTCCTTCAGAAGCTCTTCAATTCCGTCCTCCATGGTGGCACTACTCCAGAGGCGTGGAGCAGAAGTGCGGTGGTCTTGTTCTTTAAGAAAGGCGACAACGCTCTCTTAAAGAACTACAGACCGATTTCCCTTCTGAGCCGCGTCTACGTGCTGTTTTCGAGAGTCATTACGAATCGTCTCGCACGCAGACTTGACGACTTCCAGCCTCCCGAACAAGCCGGTTTCCGAAAAGGCTTCAGTACCATAGACCACATACATACCCTGCGGCAGATTGTACAGAAGACTGAAGAGTACAATCTGCCACTTTGCCTGGCGTATGTGGACTATGAGAAAGCCTTTGATTCCGTCGAAATTTGGGCGGTGCTACAGTCCCTTCAGCGGTGCCAAGTTGACTGTCGGTATATCGAAGTGCTGAAGTGTTTGTACAGTAGGGCTACGATGGCTATCCGAGTACAGAACCAGAGCTCGAAACCTATCCAACTGCAGAGAGGTGTAAGACAGGGTGACGTTATATCCCCGAAACTCTTCACCGCTGCATTGGAAGACGTTTTCAAGCTACTGGACTGGAAAGGATACGGTATTGACATCAATGGCGAGTACATCACTCACCTTCGATTTGCCGACGATATAGTCCTTATGGCAGAATCGCTGGAGGACTTAAGCACTATGCTCAATGACCTCAATAGTGCCTCCCAACGGATAGGTCTTAAGATGAACATGGACAAAACAAAGATCATGTTCAATGTCCATGTCACACCTATGCCGGTAGTTGTTGGGAGCACTATGCTCGAAGTTGTTGACGAGTACGTTTACCTGGGACAAATAGTCCGACTAGGTAAGTCCAACTTCGACCGAGAGGTCAATCGACGGATTCAACTCGGCTGGGCAGCGTTCGGGAAATTACGACATATCTTTTCGTCAGGTATACCTCAATCTCTAAAAACTAGATTGTACAACCAGTGCGTGTTGCCAGTGATGACTTATGGATCTGAGACGTGGTCCTTCACTGCTGGCCGTATGAGGACGCTTAAGGTCGCTCAGCGAGCTATGGAGAGGGCTATGCTCGGAGTTTCTCTGCGTGATAGACTCAGAAATGAGGATATCCGCAGTAAAACCAGAGTGACCGACATAGCCCAACGGATTAGTAAGCTGAAGTGGCAATGGGCCGGCCATATAGCTCGAAGAACCGATAACCGATGGGGAAGAAAGGTTCTCGAGTGGCAGCCTCGTACCGGTAGGCGTAGTGTAGGGCGACCCCCCACTAGATGGAGTGACGACCTGGTAAGACATGCAGGAAGTCGATGGATGCAGGTGGCTCAGGACCGTGCTTTGTGGCATTACTTGGGGGAGGCCTATGTTCAGCAGTGGACTTGTGAAAGGCTGTAATGATGATGAATGATGATGAAAGCGCAAGAAAGACCTGCTCAAAATGAACGATGGCAAGTGCCTAGTAATGGAATGTATATATGCTGTAACTTTATAAACTTTAAGCATTAATCAACATTTAAATAATTAGTGTCAGGCGTTCAAGCATCCCTTGCATCATATTTAAAGCGATGCCACATTGTTATTACCAATGACATATTATATATAGACACGTCATGAACGAACATCGCGGCGCTTAAAAACGGCGAAAATACTAGAACTACTCTTATACGCGTGAAGAAAGAGAAAGAAAATATGACACCGTACGGCGGGATGCCTGTTGCTTGACTACCTACTAGCTGCATGCGCCGGCCGCCATTATAGGCTGTCAACTTCGTGCAGTCTGCGCCCGCGGGGCTACAGGGGTTGGCAAGGACGAGGTAAAACGGCCACAAAGGGGAAGCGAGCGGTATGCGGGAGGGCGAGCGAGCACGCCGCGTGCTCAGGAGTGCCAGTCGCGGGTGGTCGCTTGCAACGGTTACTTGTATACTAGACGCACACGAGATTACGATCCGAAGATGAGCAAACCGATTGGACGACAATCAAAAGAAATTGTGTATAACGTATACATGTATTTTAAAGAGCGTAAAAATGATAAATCATCGCAAGAATACCAGAACGATATTAATTTGGCAAAAACCGTGTCTGTAGCAACAGTGCTCTCGGAAAGAACAATAAGAAGAATTGTCAGTGAAAAAAATACAATGAATGACACTGCAGGACCTTCCAAATTCAAATCTCCCAGAAAAAACTTGTTTCCCGAAAAGCGAATTGAAGTAGATAGTTTCACTTTGGGAGTGATACGACGTAAAGTGTCCCAGTACTACAGTGTAAAAAAAATGATTCCAAGTTTAAGAAAACTAACAGCCGAATTGAAAGAAGAGAACATCATACAATGCTCACATGAGCATTTAAGAAAGATTCTTCGCGAATTGGGATTTCGATTTCTAAGCTGCCAATCGAAAAGAAAATTAATAATCGAGCGACCAGATATTATGGCTCTGAGATGGTATTATATTCGAGACATAAAAAAATATCGAGCCGATGGAAGGCCAATAATTTTTTTGGATGAAACATATGTCAACCAGGCACATAATGTACGAAAATGTTGGCAAACTAAAGAAGAACGTGGTGCTACAAACGCGATCGGCAAGGGACCTCGCCTGATCGTAGTTCATGCTGGAAGCCGTGATGGATTTGTGAACAATGCTTTACTAATCTTCAAGTCACATTCGAAGACTGGGGACTACCACGGTGAAATGAATGCCGTGAACTTCCAAAAATGGGCAACTGAAAACCTTCTGCCAAATATTCCCCAGAACTCGGTCGTCGTTATGGATAATGCGGCATACAACAGCACCCAAATCGATAGGAAACCTACTATGAGCTCTCTTAAGAGCCACATGCAGGAATGGTTGACGCGAAAAAATGTTCCATTTGACGAATCTGCACGCAAATGTGACCTGATGAACTTAATAAATCAGCAGAATATTGAGAAGCAATACCGGATTGATGAAATCATTAAGGCGGAAGGACATACCGTTCTACGCCTTCCACCGTACCACCCGGACCTCAACCCTATAGAATTAGTTTGGGGAGACCTCAAAGGTAAATTAGCTAGGACAGCCATTGATTCAAATTTAGATAAAAAGAAGGAAGTGCTAATTTCACTCTTTACTAATTATTCGGCTGAAAAATGGTTTAAATGCGACGACCACGTCATAAAAAATGAACTGGAATATTATGAGACAGACAGAGTGTTCGACGACGAAATTGACAGAGAGAATTGAGCGCCAAGAATCGCGATCCTAGCACACCACTTCCTTTTTCCTTTTTAACATACACGTACTTTAAGACTTATAATTAACTGAAATATTGTTTGTTCGCAGGTTGATTATTAACTTAGGTGAAGACACGGACACAGATTATGACCACGACGATGATGAGGAAATAGATATGGATTGCGGCTATAATTAGTTTTCGTTGTAAATATGAGTGTAAAAAACGGTATTAAATTACTTTCTTATTTAGAAAAAATATTATTACTATTATTCGGTGTTTAATCTTTTATTTTTCCAATTTTTGTTCTACTTTCGGCGTGCATTGCATTTTATACTTGTACTAGATTTTGCAAAGCTTCCTCATGAATCAATCCGTCTATTGGAGAAAATCCGTTCAGTTGTTTTTGAGTTTATCATACAGACGCGGCGGGGTTTTGGTTTCGGTTTACTTTTTTATTATATAAAGTGATTTAATATTATATCGAATTCATCACTACATCACACAATACTGCGTAATAAATTTAAATAAATCCATACTGGAGACGCCAGTAACTTAAGGTATCTTCGATAAAGATTTAGTGGACTGTAATTTTGGTGCATACGGCAAAGGGGAAAATAAATAGGTGGGATAGCACGCACCGACCTGATGAGGGCTGCCGCGCCTTCCTCCTGGAGTGTCTGCTATACAGCAAGCTCGCCACGTGGTTCGGCGCACACGCACTCTCGGAACAGTCTCGTGAAGTCCCACACTCTCCACCTTTGCCCTTACGGGGGCGTCTCACACTTTTATGAGTTACAAAGACACAATGTCTGATGCGGTGAATATTAAACATAAACAGGAGAACTCAATGTTCATCCTGCGCGGTTTGCAGTTAATGTACATAAGACGCGACGGGTGGCCGTGCGTTGCGGATGGCGTAATATCACTTAGTATACTGACGCGCGCCGAGATCCTCTTTTTCACCTCGGCGGCAGCGCGTGCGGTAGGAAAGGGAAGGAAGGAAGGAAACAAAAAATATGCACTAGTCATGTTGATAAAGTAGATATAACTTAGGACGAACTCAATGCGATATGTAATGTAATGTTGATAAAGTAGATTGTTAACTGGCGTTACCATTTCCTCCCGCCCTTAAAGGGTCACCTTTAAAAGACAACCGTAATATAAAAGTAAAAGGAAAACAAATAAATAAGCGGTATATAAAGTGAGAGCATGCGCTCAATGCGCATGTCTCATCTACTAACCTTACTTGGTAAGCGAGAAAATGTATACATAAATATAATATTGCGGTTTAAAACTTTTTTTTTAATATATATATAAATATAAACGTAATTCCTAATTTAGATAAATAATTATAATCAAAATAATCGTGATTTATTGTCTTGGGAGAGGGCAAATACGAGCAACAGGACGGAGATATGTTCCCTTAGTAGTTCTCACGGTCACTACTCGAACTACGCCATCCTTCGAAGGATGAACAGACTCGACAATCGCTAATGGCCAAGCAAGGGGCGGTTCATTATCATTTATCACAATTACAACCATGCCTGGTACGATAGCCGTAGACGGGGTGTTCCACTTCTGACGAACTTGTAATCCGTGAAGGTATTCCGTCCTCCACCGGTCCCAAAACGACTGAACTAATTTATCCAGTAAAGAATGCCTGTGTAACAGACTGGTAGAGTCAGATTTGACTTTGGGTGCGGGTAATGACAATAAAGGTGCGGTATTCAAAAAATGACTCGGAGTAAGAGCTGAAGGCTCTGCAGGATCAGAACTCAATACTGTCAAGGGCCGCGAGTTTAGCAAGCACTCAATTTGCGCAAGAACAGTATTAAGCTCTTCGTATGAAAGTAACTGATGTCCGATAACTCGGAACAGATGCGTTTTTACGACTTTGATCATACTCTCCCAGGCGCCTCCAAAATGAGGAGAGTTGGGACAGATGAACTTCCATGTTATACGATTCTCAGCACACTCTTGCTCAAGCTTTGGGCGGTATTCAACGTTTAGAAATTTATAGAGATCGCGAAGATACGAAGCGGCACCTTTAAAATTCGTTCCATTATCCGAATATAAAAACTGAATCGGCCCTCGTCTAGAGAGGAAACGTTTAAGCGCAGCGAGGAAACTAGAACTACTAAGATCTGTAGCGATTTCTATATGTACAGCTCGAGTCGTGAGGCATGTGAAAACACATAAGTACGCCTTCTCGCTGCGTACACCACGACGACGTACAGGAGTGTATGCGATAGGACCGGCATAATCGCAGCCCGTGTGTGTAAATGCCTTAATAGCTTGTCTTACACGACTATGGGGAAGATCAGCCATCAAAGGGTAAAATGGACGGGGTCTAAGCCGGAAACATATATTACACTTGTAGACTCTGCTTCTCACAGTGCGGCGTGCGGAAAGTATCCAAAATTTTTGACGGAGCAATGACAATAACAATTCAGGCCCAGCGTGTAAATTTTTAATATGATAATAGTCAATGATCATGTTCACTACATGATCACTGCGCGGGAGTATAATTGGATGTTTTTGCGTGTAATCTAATGCGGAGTTCGAAAGACGACCACCAATGCGGATTAAACCATTCTCAATAAAAGGCCTTAAACGATTGAAAGCGGGCGAGCAAGGTTTGTTACCTTCAATATTTAAATATTCCACTGCAAAATGCTGTTTTTGCAGGGCGCGGAGGATTATAACCTCAGAGAAACTGAGATCATCAGCAGTCACTACAGTAGTGTTGCGGCGGGGCAATAATTTAGCAAACTTACACACGTACGCAATTATACGTAGAAGTTTACTCCAAGAAGAGATGCGGAATGCGAGCTCATAAATCGCAGAATTACAGACGGATGTGCACACAGTGTGCGACAAAATCTTCTTCTCAGGCATATTTGCAATAACCTCATTGTCTAAAGTACGAAGAGGCCATTGAGATGGATCTAACGAAGTCCACTGAGGCCCATGGAGCCACAGGGGGTTTGAAACTAATTTATTTGGCGTAACGCCACGTGAAAGTATGTCAGCGGGATTCTCAGTACCTGCGACATGATAAAAGTTATCAGCGCGAATATTGTCGGTAATCTGAACAACGCGGTTTGCAACAAAGGTCTGCCACTTGTGTGGCGAACTCTTTATCCAGTACAGAGCTACTTTTGAATCTACAAAGGCATAGACTGATATTGCAAGGTCAAGAGAATAATTGTCGAGTACTCTGCGAAGCAATTTTGAGAGTAAAACCGCTCCACAAAGCTCAAGGCGTGCAATAGATAGTGGTTTCGTCGGTGCGACTTTAGTCTTTGCACAAATCAACTGGACGGTGTTACCATTGACGCTCTTTACATGTATGTAGACTACGGCACCGTATGCGTGCTCGCTGGCGTCGGAAAACCCCAGGAGTGACGCAGTACAGTTTTTGGATACACCAACATGTCGCGGGATACGTAAATCATTAAGAGCTGGTAATTCAGCACAGAATTGCCTCCACATCTTAATAATTGGCGGTGGTGGTATGTCGTCCCAATCTAAATTAAGTTGCCAAAGCTGCTTTATTAACAATTTGGCGTACGCGACTGTGGGAGCAACGAAACCCATTATGTCCCACAGGCGAGCGACAGTAGATAAGATGGCGCGCTTAGTGCACGTCACATCAGCGGGAACAGATATCTTAAAATAAAAGGCGTCACTATCGGTAGACCAATGCAAGCCTAGTATTTTATGTGGCATTGATTTATCGAACTCTACTTCTCCTGTAATTTTATGGGAAGTAGGGAGGTCATCTAAAACAGATCGACGGTTGCTATGCCATTTTATCAGGTCCCATTGGGCACCCTTGAATAAGTCTATCAGCTGCCGAGAGGTCTCACTGGCACTGGCCTTCACTGGGCATAGAGAACGCGATGTCGTCCATATATAGCGAAGTAAATGCGATACGACTCGCAAGTGGATACTTTGCGCCGTCGTCATCAATGAGCTGTCTTACCGTGCGCAATGCATGGTATGGACTCGAAGTTAAACCGAAGCACACGCGATTGAAGTGGTATAACACAAGTGGGTCTTGTGGACGGAAGCGGTATAGGAAGCATTGGTAACGACGATCAGAATCGCGAACAACTATTTGCAGAAATTGTTGGCGACAGTCGGCTGTCATAGCGATTGGATGTAAGCGGAAAGTTAAAATTATATTGAACAAGTCGCCTTGCAAATTTGGTCCTGAATGCAGAATATCATTTAATGATCGCTCAGTGCTAGTCTTACTGCTAGCGTCCAGGACGATGCGCAGACGCGTTGACTTCTTATCTTCGCGTAAGACTCCATGATGCGGTATGACATATATTGGAGCGGGTTCATGAGAGTCATACGGCGGTGCGGGGGATATATAATTTTTAGCTAAGTATTCCTTTATGACGTCATCATATGCTAACCTTAATGTAGGCGAGGCTTGAAGTTTCCTCTCCAAGCACATGAATCGTCGTCGAGAGGTTTCATAAGAATCTCCGAGAGAGTAAACGTCATCTTTAAATGGCAGGCCAACAATATATCTACCAGTAAAAGGATCGCGGGATGTCGTAGATTTATAAAACTCTTCACATTCAATGTCTGAAGGACACTGAATGGGCGGTGCGGAGGGTGGCTGTTCAAGCTCCCAAAATCGTTGCACTAATTTGTCAACGATAGGAGACTCTAGAACTGAGCAGCACGTTAAAGAATGATTTACCTGAAGTGTCGGCACTGAGCCCATAATAACGTAACCAAATACCGTACTCAAAGCTGAGGGCCCGGACAAGTCGTTAGACGAATAAATTACGTCTGGACATAGTAAGTGCGGGAAAAGGGATGCGCCTATCAAAACATCAATTTTATTAGGCATGCTATAACATTCATCAGCGAGTCTTATGCCATGGAAGTGTGATAAGACAGATGTGTCTACCACAGCAGTGGGCAAAAGGTCGGTGATTTGATCAACAACTAGCGTTGAAATATTGAAGTTAATATTCGAGTCGAATCGTGAGAAAATTTTAATATCAATCGATTTCGATTTTACAATTTTTTCAACTCCACCGAATCCCTTTACTACAGTACATTCGGTATCGTGTTGTTGAACGCCTAAACGATGACAGCACTCTTTAGTCATAAAATGGCTTTGAGCCGCGGAGTCTAATAATATACGAATAATTTGTTTCTCTCCCTTAGCATCGTAAGCAAATACTTGAGCGGTTGATAATAAAACAGTTCTCTGCGAACGACTTGCGCGCGCGGGAGGCGGTGAACGTTGAGAAACATTCTTGAACGAAGTACACAGCGCGACGTCTGAACGCGCACCTGTGGTGAGGGGTGACGAGTGTGCGGGCGCGGGGGTTGTAGACTTCAGTGTAACTGCCTGAAGCGGTGGAGAACGCGCCAGCGCAGGGGAAGCATTATCGCTTCTGCGGTGGAAGTGCAACAATGTGTGATGTTTAAATTTACAAACTCGACAACTATAATTTGAAGAGCAACTAGACACTCGATGACTTAAACTGAGACAATTCACACATGCATTGTTACTCTTTACGCATTTAAATCGTTCCTGCGGCGTCATTTTATTAAAGTCTGCACACTTAAATAGGTGTTGATGCACAATATTATCGCACAGACACTTTGAGCAACTAGTCGTCGTGCTTACGTACGCCTGATACTTCGGCGACGAAGTATTATTACAGCGACGATTATTACCGTTACCTCGTCGATTGTTTGGTGCGCTATTAGAATTTGTACTAGAATCGGTGCGTTGCAAAACTTTGGAGCGGGTCTTAATAAAATTTACTAAATCATCAAAGGTAGGTACCATCGAGTTATGACTATATTCGAAAGAGCGAATGGTATCCGGGTCCAGCTCGTTAAGCGCGATATGAAGAACAATTAAGTCCGCGAGATTATCTAACTTTAAGTTTTGTAAAGCGCGCACTGCACTTATAAAGTTATCAGTAAATAAATCAAAATTATTTGCGGTGGCCGATTGCAATGGCTTAAATTCGAACATCTGATTAATATATGTAGATGCTAGCACACGCCGGTCTTCATATTTGTCGACGAGTGCTTGCAATAAAATTTTATAATTTTCAGCGCAAGGAGTTATACCTGAGCATACAGATAGGGCTTTGCCCGTTAGTTTACCTAGCAAATAGTATAACTTTTCAGCGTCGGTAAGCGATGTGTTGTCATGGACGGTTGATTTAAAGCTAGCATAAAATAAAGGCCATGAGCGAATGTCACCCGAAAATGGCATAAGTTCGATAGGCGGAAGTGTGAATCTGGCTTTAGATGGTGTACTAGTACTTTGTGAATTAGATTGCGAATATTGTAAATAAAGCCTATTTATTCTACCGCAAAGAGACTCAAACGCAATGAGGCTGTTATAATCAGGTTTAGCAATAGGGTTTATTTTTAATAAATGTGAATTATAATTATCTAAGACCTGTTTAAACTCAATACGTAAAGCATTAATATTAGAACTTCCATCAAGAAAACGCTCCATCGTGGAAGTGTTTGTGAGGATGTCCGAGGACATATCATATATTTTTTGCACTATTTCAAATAAAGCATCTCGTTTAGCTAACAATAAAACCAACTCAGCATCAGGTGTGCCCTCATTATCCGAGGAATCGCTATTATTCGATGCTATTTGTTTTTTAGGCGGCATTACAACTTAAGTTATGCGGCAAAAATAATATAATTATAAGCGGGTAGTCTGTAAGCGACCTCGCTACGCGGTTGAATTATTAAATATTAGTTTTGTTAACGATGAACTTTAATTGTTAACTTTTATAATAATTATGAAGTTATTTATAACGAATATAATGCTTAAATATATTTGCAAATAATAAATGTAATTTAACAGTATAATCTATAGATGTAGTTAAAAGTTGATGACGTGATGTGAACATACAACAAATAATTTATATAGATAATTATATGCTTATTCATTCTATGAATATAGTTTTAAAATTACTAAAATTACTATGAATGTCACCTATTAGGACCTATTCTAGTGTTCTAATAAGGGCGGGGTTAATCCGAAGTCGGATTAAAATATAAATAATTAATTATATAAACGCTTATTACGATAACGATCTAATAAGGGCGGAAAGTCAAGGTCAATCCAGCGAGAAGTGACCATTAAAAATGGAGACGCCAGTAACTTAAGGTATCTTCGATAAAGATTTAGTGGACTGTAATTTTGGTGCATACGGCAAAGGGGAAAATAAATAGGTGGGATAGCACGCACTGACCTGATGAGGGCTGCCGCGCCTTCCTCCTGGAGTGTCTGCTATACAGCAAGCTCGCCACGTGGTTCGGCGCACACGCACTCTCGGAACAGTCTCGTGAAGTCCCACACTCTCCACCTTTGCCCTTACGGGGGCGTCTCACACTTTTATGAGTTACAAAGACACAATGTCTGATGCGGTGAATATTAAACATAAACAGGAGAACTCAATGTTCATCCTGCGCGGTTTGCAGTTAATGTACATAAGACGCGACGGGTGGCCGTGCGTTGCGGATGGCGTAATATCACTTAGTATACTGACGCGCGCCGAGATCCTCTTTTTCACCTCGGCGGCAGCGCGTGCGGTAGGAAAGGGAAGGAAGGAAGGAAACAAAAAATATGCACTAGTCATGTTGATAAAGTAGATATAACTTAGGACGAACTCAATGCGATATGTAATGTAATGTTGATAAAGTAGATTGTTAACTGGCGTTACCACATACTAATCTCAAGATAACTCGATCCCAAATCCCTACGTGTGTAGCTGTGGGCGTGGCCTCGTGCACGAGCCGCGTGCTTCCTCGTCCCGCTCCACCCTGTACCCCGTGGGCGCGGACTGCACGACGTTGACAGACTATAGACGGTGTCGTCGAATAAAATGAAATGAAAATAGGTAGTTTTGTGAACTTACGCAAGAAATGACACATTTTTGTCTTTAAATTTTGGGGTATAATTTGTACATCGTCTGAAAACACACGACGGCACGTTTTCTTTATGTTTTGCACATGTTTACACACACGAATCACGATATAATAAATTAAAAACGAACGTAGCGTCGCACGACCGGTTGGTGCGTGACTTAGCGCGATGTGGCCAATTGGCTTCATTTCATGTTGCCATTTTAGAGTGCGGACAACGTATCTATAAGTTTATACATCATTGGTTATTACGGCTTATTTTAAAGTGTGTAAATGACGTTTTTTCATCTTTCAAAACCCTATTCGAGTTGCAAACATTCATTATTTTTACTGGCTAGTTGGTCTAGTAATCGGAACAGAAAGACTGCTTATTGTATATTTTCAGATTTGAATCTCGCGTTGGGCTAAAAGTCAGTTAATGTTAAAAAAAATTAACAGCACCCCGAAATCAGGAAATTGACAGTGTTTCACTCCTGTGCCTTCGTAAAGCTATGTATGCTGTGTTCTTGTCCTTCATCTCTCTCCAGTGGTGTCGGGTTGTCCCATCGGACTATAATAGTAAGTAGTAGTATATAGAGAGCCAGTGACTGCGCACACACTTGTCCACTATAGTACTGTCTTGCACAGATGGAAATCTCCGTCGAGACGTGCCGCCGTGATCGAAACTCAGTCTGAAGCGGAAGAATATTATAACTATTTATTGTTTTGCAGAAGAAGAATAATAACACTAATGCTTTATTAAATTATTATTTATTAGCTATAATAAAATTGTTGTATTACATTATATAAAGTTTTATGAAAGATGCATGTACTCAATTCAGTCTCCTTTATTATTATTATTATTTATATTGCGCACATCATCTACTTTATATGACAAATTGCGTAGATAAGAGTAAAGTGTAGTTTACGAGAAGATACTGTAACTAAGATAGGAGAAATAAATGCTTCGGTGGTTTGGATTTGTCGAAAGAATGAATGAAATAAAGAATGACAAAGTGACTGACAGACTCGGCAAGAACATGCTCTACATACCTACAAGTTTATTGAACAAATTGAATATATGTCAAAAATGGGCCAAATTATTTATTAATTTATTTCTAAACATTTGCCCCATCTTAACGAAAAATTAAATTGACCTCGTTATGATGACTGGACGGTAATTGTTCAATGATGTCTCAGTGATCATAAGGTTGATAACTGATAGCGATCACCGAATGGTGAAAAGCAACCTAAATCTAAACGTTAAGCTTAAGACGTGATCTCTACGTCTAATGCAGTTAACGCTCCATCCCCTCGTGCTCTAATTCAAAGCACAGAAAACGTTCGGCTCTAGTTACAAAATCATTTTCTGTATAATTAATACAACTCGAATAGAAGAAGCGATCGACTGGAACCAGAGGTCCAAAGTCATTGTCAGAGATCTGTCTGCCAAAAAGAAAACGAAAAGTAGCATCGTTTTGGGAACACCTGAGATTTTGAGTGAGAATGATATGTTACATGGGCAAATATACACGTTGGAGCCACTCGCAAGTGTGTATAACGATCAAAGAGCAAGTCTTATCCTACACCATTCTGATGAGATCCCGGACGTCAGTCTGAGCGATATTAAAATGGCTCTTTGAAAAACGATAACCCCTCGGGCAGGGATGGAATTACAGCAGAGCTTTTAAAAGCGGTTGAAAATAAAAAAAGTCTTGTACTTTAAGAAATGTGGTAATACTTTGTTGAATAACTAGACTGATTTTCTTTCTCAGCCGCGTCTGCCGTGCTGGTTTCGGTAGTCATTATGAAACATCTTGAACGCAGGCTCGACGAATAACAGCCTCCCGAACTAGACAGTTTCCAAAAAGGCTTTAGCATGATAGTAGCAGCAGTAGGTAAGTGCTGCTTAAGTTTATGTACAGTATGGCTACGATGACTGTCCGTGTATAGAACTAGAGTAAAAACCTATCCACTTGCATAAAAATGTAGTTATATCCCACAGGGAACGTTATATTCCCGTAACTGTTCACCGTTGCATTGGAAGACGTATTCAATCTACTGGACTGGAAAGAATACGGAAATAAGATCTACGGTGAGTATATCACTCATCATATAGTCCTAATGGCGCAACCGCTGGAGGACTCGAGCACTATGCTCAATAACCTCAGTTGTGTCTCCCAACAGTTAGGTCTTAAGATGAACAAGGAAAAAATAAAGATCACACCATGTCACACCTTTGCCAGGAGTTATTGGGAACACTAAGCTCGAAGTTGTTGACGAGCATGTTTGCCTGGGACAAATAATCCGGCTGGTATGTCCAACTTCGATCTAGAGGTCATTCAACGAATTCGACTCGGCTATAAATGTTCTTGAGTGGCAGCCTCGTACTGGTACTGGCTGACGAAGTGTAGGACGGTCATCCACTAGATGGAGTGAAAAGAGTGCAGGAAGTCGTTGTATGCAGGGGGCACAGGACCGTGCCTTTTAGCATTCCTTAGGAAAGGCCTATGTCCAGCACATGGACTTGTTGGTTGTAATGACGTTGTTTGGACTAGGTACGTCAGCAGAATTTATACTTTCCTGCACGGTATAATTTCTTATATTTACGGGACCACTAAACATTGAAATAATACTAGTTTTTTACGGAATTTATCGCGTATATTTAACTTTTTTAAATACCCCACCTTTCGAACGCTTTACAGCACTCATGGTCACGGGCGGGACTGAGATGTTCAACGTCCAGATGTCATAGTTAACCGCGGTTACCATGGATTAAAATTTAACTTTTTTTAACGTCGAAAAAATCGAAACTTCGGGTATTTAAAAAGTTAAATATACGCGATAAATTCTTTTGATAATTTATTATCTCGATTAATGAAAGCTGCTTTAAACATTTATGGGAATCGCATACCTCGCGATCAGATATACGCGTGGTCGGATTCATCTGTGGTACTAGCGTGGTTGCGTTCTTCCCCACACGGGTGGAAAACCTTTGTTTCCAATCGCATAACAGAAATTATAAGTAATATTCCGTCTTGTCGTTGGCGGCATGTTCAGTCTGTAGATAATCCGGCAGACGCGGCTTCACGTGGAATGCTTCCCGCCAATTTTTTAAATCGGTTCTCACTTTTTACAAGAGGAAGAGACTACTTGGCCTGTTTCCGAAGTTACCCGGACACAAGAAGAAAAACGGAACATTGCAATTGTTTCCAATCCGTGTACTTCTTCTTTTTTTTTTATAGAATAGGCTGACAAACGAGCACACAGTCCACCTGATGGTAAGTGGTTGCTGCGGCCCATAGACATCTACATCTATCTTCCATTACAAATCAAAATGCAGATGCGTTGTCACCCGTGAGGACTGAGATGGAATGCCTCATTTCCAGTAAAAAGGGTCTCCGGTTCTCTACACTCACCATACGAAATACAGCAGCATTAAGCTACTATTTCACGCTGGTATTCTGTGAGAGCGTGGTCCTTCCCCGGTCGAGCCGACCCATTCGTGCTACAACTATACTACTAATATAACTGCAGCATGACGAAGACGTAGAAATTATATCACGTTATTCATCCCTGGATAAACTGGTTCGTATCACTGCTACGTTATTTCGTTTCTATAATAAATGTAAGAAGGTCCAAACTCCTCTTTCTAAACATATTTCCGTAACCGAGTTCAATTTTACTTTAAATCGACTTATATTTCTTGTTCAACATTCTGTATGTCGTGATGACATTTATAACTTGTCTAAGGGAAAAGTTCCATCAAATCAAATAAGACGTTTAAATCCCCTTATTGACTCAAACAATTTTCTTAGCGTAGGTGGGAGGATACATAAGTCCCTTTTACCATATGATTCAAAACATCAATTAATTTTACCTAAAAAACAGCCGTTAACGATTCTAATTATTAATTACACTCATGAATCTCACTTACATGCTGTTGCGCAGAGTACGCAATACATACTTCTACAAAAATATTGGATCTTACCAGGTCGTGACGTCATACGGCAATGTATTCATCGCTGCGTCCGTTGTTTCCTAGCACGTCCCGTGCGCCCGCAGCCCAGCATGGGTCCATTGCCTGCCGCGCGCGTGCGACCTGAACGTCCCTTTCTTAAAACTGCCGTAGATTTCGCTGGTCCTTTCTACGTCCGAGCTAACAAAGTAAACAATGCAAAAATATTAAAATGTTACATGTGTGTATTTGCATGCATGTGCGTTAAAACCATACACCTCGAAATATTTTCGGAACTTACAACAGAGGGTTTCTTAGCGGCATTATGACGCTTCACATCACGTCGAGGTCTATGTAAGGATATTTACTCCGACTGCTGTAATAATTTCATCGGCTGTGACAGATATCTAAAAGAATTGTATGCCATCCTTCGGAATGACACTGTACAAGGCGCGCTCCAGAACAAGACTCTGGAGGAAGGAATAACATGGCATTTTCAGCCACCGTATGCAAGTCATTTTGCTAGACTTTTTGACGCGGGCGTCAAAAGTTTTAAACACCATTTTCATCGGGTCCTCATATTCCAACCTATGACGAGATGCACACCCTATTGTGTCAAATAGAGGCAGTGCTAAACTCGCGTCCGCTTTGCGTATTGAGCTCCGATGCGGAAGATCCCCTCCCTTTAACTCCGTCTCACTTTTTGATAGGTGAATCGCTAACAGCAATCCCCGACATTTCGCTTGTGGATGAAAATCCGAGTAGATTAGTCAGGTGGCGTTTAATACAACAATCGGTTAACATTTCTGGAAAAAATGGAGCTTAGAGTTTTTGCATGAAGTTCAGCAACGTGGCAAATGGCTTACTAACCGTGGAGATATGGTCCGTGAAGGCATGATTGTGATTATATATATATATATATATATATATATATATATATATATATATATATATATATATATATATATATATATATATATATATTACAAAAATATCAGTTTTACTCTTCGAGAAGTTCCGGTAGCATTCACCGAAGTAATCCCTCAGGTCACTCTATCAAATCTGGAGGTAAGGTCTCATCATGCCAAACTCGGCACACCTAGTTCTACTCTTCGAGGATTTTTCAGTAGCACTCACCATAGTACACCTTCAGGTTACTCTATAAGTCTGAAGTTAAGGTCTCATCATACCTAACATAACGAGCGTAATCTCGGCACACACAGGTCGATTCCAGTCCAAAAAGCTAAGCCAAAAGTCGATAGTATGTACGAGAGCCACGTAAGTTGAATTGGGAACGGTGCACAGTAAACAAAGGAGCAGAGCGTACTGAACTGACTTGCTGAGAATAATAACAGTTTCTCTACCTGCCCTGTTGTTGCCTCTTTTTAACGTAAATATCTCTATCTATCTATCTCTCTCTAACATCTAAGGTATGCATGCCCCATTAAAATTCCTCGAAATTGTAACAAGAACCCATTTTAGGCATGTAGTAAAAGTGATTACTGACAATTACAATTTAAGGAATTCGGCCCCTGTTAAGAAATAATAGACCCATATTTTTTGGAACTTGTTTTCTAGAGTATTATACCATTTTGGAATGTTGGTTAGTTGCGTCAATTTTTAAAAAAACTTGCCATACTAGTGTTCATACTTTTTTTTTAGACGACGGTAAGTTAAATTTGGTTGAAAGTAAAAGTCTTCAAAAAATTTAGGGAATAAAAAAAGTTTCATTAAGTTTCGTGATAAAACAAGAGTTATTCTGGATGTTTTAAGAATTGTGGTAGATAGCAGTGCTATTCAGGTTGCCTATAAAAAAAAAGAAACAAATATTTAAAAAAAATGTGGTCATGGTAGTGAAAAATATCATAAACGGTCTCAATTTCTGAAGAATTTCATTTTTTTTATATAACTTAAAATATAATTGGGATATATTTTTTTTCTTTTTTTCCCCGATTAGTCCGGGGCAGGTCTATCCTCCGGTGTCAGCTTATCGTTGAATTTTGGGACACGTTGTATATATATATAAATCCTACGTACTTTTAGCGAATCAAATTTGGTTTTTGTAATATTTTTTATTTCTACAGTGATCAATGTTTTTCATCACCAGCTGATGCAAACGATGTAAACAAACGATACAGTACTCCACTCACGACCGCGACGGAGTGGAGTGAGTAAAAGTGAATTTATTATATATTATTACAAGGCTGCTCTCAACACCAAACAGTTTGGAATCTCTCTGCCGAAAGGAAGTTATAACATAACGAAATAAAAGTAAACTGCCATTTACATTCCGTGGCTTCCCACATGATAGATTAAGAGATTAAAAATAGATTGAGTCGAACAATTGATATTTTCAAGAGTTATCGTGTTTACTTCTCCATGCGAACTTGATAAATCTACACCATAAGCCACTAAAGTCATTCTTTTAATGTAAAAATAGCAATTAATCGATTAAAAAAATAGCTCAACAATCATTTTGCTTCCTGACAATGTGCTTTTTACATTACTTATATATTCAATGTGATTGTTAGATACGATTTCATGCAACAAAACGCTGGATTCTTGATTTTTAGGGGCAAGTAGAACATACCTACGCGCTCTACGCTTAAGGCATGCAGAACTAATTTTGTCCCAGCCCAGGAAATGAGCCCGGGAAACCATGATCAGCAGTCGCGTTTTCAACCACTAGACCAAAAGGCAACGAGGTATAAATTTGGAATGTATTTGAGTGTTCTGATGTACGCGCTATAGACCCCGCATGAAGATAATTACAAGGAGCAAATTTATAGAGCTCAGTTATTAGATGTCCAGAGACACTCAAACAGTAGGCGCATGTGTGTGAGATATTATGTAGTTGGCATGGGTGGTTTGTCGCGCCTGTGTAGTGTGTACAGCACGGTCTAACATAGAGGGACCTTTTAGGAGGGCTTTTGTGGATGGCATTTTTGTAAATAATTTTTTTTTTCGTATCTAGTATAAATTTAAGAATAGCACCTAAACAGAAACTTGGATGCTTACAGTGGTTTTAAGTATGATGTACAAATCTATAATTCAAAACCAAAGCATTCACAGCCACGTAAATATAAAAATACAAAATGAGTAACACATAAATAATAGCTATGAAAAATAGTATGCTTAAAGATTGTAATTGCGAATGAAAATCTATGAGGTATCTCTTAATAAGGGTCAATTATCTTAAAACATAATTAAGAATATTTATTAAAGGTACATTTAAATTCTCTTAAGGCTTCGGTGTCTTTATGTAGCAGCTACCTAGGTGAGGCTATAAATTATAAATTAACTGAGATATTATCTTTGTAAATTCAGAAATTTAAATAGTCTTTGCAAATTATTATGTCCACAATACCGTTGTAATAAAATATTATTTTCGCAACAACTTCACCAGCTTGTTCGTGTTGTATTATCAGAAATGATACCACTTCTGACATCAGAAATTTAATAGAACGTTATTTTTGACCGATATATGGGTAGAATGTTCTAATAGAAGCTCGCTTCAAGATGTAGCTATCTTTTCTGTAACACCTTTAACATATGGTAGTACAGCAGGCACACGCTTGACTGTATCTGTCTTCACTCGTTCTCTGTGATGAAGGTGCGGGAACCGAAGTTTTTTATCGTGCAGAACCTGCTTGACATGCTGAACCTCGGTGACCGGATGTTTGCTGTCATAAATCCCTCGTGCTATAGTAGCTAACCGTGAAAGATGATGTACCACCGTATAAATATCGGTTTATACAGGTTTTTTTTGTACACAGTAACCTATAAACAGTGTCTCTCATATATAGGGCAAACAAAGAGATCAATTAGAACCCACGGAAAAGAATATATAGCTGACGTGAACCACCAATGTTCCGGAGACGACCCACAATATCAAATTTGATAGATCACAAATCCTCTCAAATGAACATCAATTCTTACCAAGGATTATATGTAAGGATATTGTAATTTAAAAAAAATATCCTAGTTTCAAAAGAGAAGGAGGCTGGGTACTACCACATACTTGGGACCCTGTAATTTATAAAATTAAAACTAAACCCAAGCATAACACTGCAAGACTTCAAGACACAGTAAGTTCATTCTGCGTAAATTGGACCATAAGTAATAATTAAAAAGCTGAAGGTACTCCGGGTTAACACTAACATTGGGACGTCAGTCACCTCTCACCTCAGTCCCCCGTGAACATGGGTGCTGGAAACCACCCGAAACGTCGGGAATTAAAAATCACGTAAATAAAAAGTGATAAAATCCGTAAAAGTAGTTTTAATCAATGTGTAGTGTTCGCCTAAATATAAAAAAATCATTGAAGTGTCTCTTTGTAATGTTAAATTAACATCTTTTTACTAAACTTTTTTAATTACAATAAAGGCGGAAATTATATGTCTGCTGGCGATGGATATTTTCGTAACCCGGCAATTAGCCGTAAAAGTGGTTCAGTCGTGTTAATTTGTAATCGGTAATAACAGACTTTTATATCCCTCTTAATTTGAAAAAAAAAACTTACACTTTATGATAATTTGGTGATCTTGATATGATCTAAGAAAATAAAGGAAATAAATATTTTTTTTTGGTACCTATAAAGCAATTTCTTTATTTTGAATTTTTTTTTACTAGCAACTCCGCCCGCGTAGGATTTAGATAAAAAAACTTGAAGATCTATTTTAGTGCAAGTAGTTCAGTTATCGAATAAACACTAAACACTTTTGCGATTCTCATATATCTAGAAAATTATGTGCGAAATATGTTCATAACAAATATTGTTGATTTAATAATTTCACTTAAATAAGAGTGAACTTATTTGAAATAAGTTCACACTTATTTATTTATGTTCTAACATTTGTAGTTTCATCTTAAAACGGCGTTGAAGTAAAAACAGAAATCGATTTTGCATCATCAAAGCTTTAAGAAATTAATGATAAAATGTAAGTAAAATATCTTTGTGTAAAATATCAATTCTAAAAAATTTTGCTTAAAACATTTTTTACATCCTTTATGCCCCATTTACATTCAGCCCTGTTGGGCAGGGCAGTGAGCAGGGCAGTATGTAAACAGGCTACTCGCGCTGACACTGCCGCTGCCGCTGCCACTGCCCGACGATCGCTCAAATGTCGGTTTTTCGCGCGGAAGTCAAAGGACGGGCAGCGGGAGCGGCAGTGAGTGCCGTGCCATCTGCATCGTGCAACGGACGTGCGAGCCATCTTGTTATTAAATATTAAGTACGATCTACCAAAATGCCTTTCGAGTGGAATAAAGAAAATACAATAAGGTTTTTAGAACTGCTGGAATCAGAAAAAACTATATAGGATTTCAACGATAAAAACCACAATTCATCATTTTTTACGAATACGAATTTTCTTTTTGAGATAACATAGTACTGTGTAACATATACATAATTAATTATAAATTCGTCAAATTTATTATATTAATATACAATTTTTTAAAGAATTAATGAACATTGACATTTTATTTCTAACAACGATTAGTAACTCATATTGATTATTTATTTATTAAAATGTGAAATAAGTTAAATGGTAATATTTGCATAATAGCCTGAGATTTTTAAATTATAATTTTATTGTAGTTAAAATTACGTATCAATTAATACTGTAGTGTAATTATTAAAATAATAATAGCTTAACTAATCTCATATAATATTTAATATTATTTATGTAACAATAATGTAATAATTCAATTAATAATTTTTGAACAATTTACAGTATAAGAATTCAAATAGAGTGGATCTGTACAAGTATTTAATTGTACATAATACCTAATTGAATTCAAAAACAATGTTTGTAGGTACCTAACTTTTAAGCAATACAATAATTTTAAAATGTAACATTGGGTTTGTGTAATTAGCTGTATTTCTATCATTTTTGCATGCCAATTATGGCAAAACATGTCAGTTCCACGTCATTGATCATCTTATGTACCATGTTTTTAAGCAAATAAATTTTCTATCTATCTATCTTCTTTTGAATTTCAAATCTTTTTAAATTATTAACATAATTTTGTATTGCAAGAAGACACAACGCGGACGCTGTAATTATTTCGACGTCTGCCATAGTCGAAAGCCGAAAGTATAAAAAAGTACTCTGTGGCCGAAAGCGATGTGAGTGGTAGGGCAGAGTGTGAATACACACTTCCCGCGATCCTGCTACGCCAGTATTTAGCGAAGTATTGCCGGCAGCGTGAGGAGCAGTGGCAGGGGCTGAATGTAAATGAGGCATTATACTTTATGAGAGAGTAATAACAAAAAAGTTATTATCGGTTTTTAAAATTCACGTAAAAGCTTGCATATTATTCGACATATAGCCCAAGATCACGCCTGGAATTGATCTCTAACTGTTTGTGATGTTTTATAATATATAATATAATATATAATCTCCCAATATATACAGGATAGGTCTTAAGATGAACTTGGACAAAACAAAGATAATGTTTAATGTCCATGTCACACCTATGCCTGTAGCTGTTGGGTTCGAAGCTCGAAGTTTTTAACGAGTAAGTTTACCTGGGACAAATAATCCGACTAGGTAAATCCAACTTCGACCGAGAAGGTAATCGACTGATTTAACTCGGCTGGGTAGCGTTCGGTGTATTACGGCACATCTTCGTTAGGTATATCTCAAAACCTAAAAACTAGATTGTACAACCAATGCGTGTTGCCAGTGATGATTTACGTATCTGAGACGTGGTCTTTCACTGCTGGCTGTATGAGGGCACTCAAGGTCGCTCAGCGAGCTATGGAGAGGGCTATGCTCGGGGTTTCTCTGCGTGATAGAAATTAGAAACGAGGATATCCGCAGTAGAACTAGAGTGACCGACATAACCCAACGGATTAGTAAACTAAAGGGCCGGCCACATAGCTCGAAGAACCGATAACCGATGGCAGCCTCGTATTAGCTGGTGAAGTGTAGGGCGTCCCACCACTAGATGGAGTGTAACCTGGTAAGATATGCAGGAAGTTGATGGATGCAGGTGGATCATAACCGTGCTTTGTGGCATTCCTTGGGGGTGGCTTATGTACAGCAGTGGACTTGTGAATGTATGTAATGATGATGGTGATGATTCTGTGCTTCATGCAACAGCCATAATATAGGTACAGCGTAGCTCTACCACGTAATAATGGTGGTTGATCCCCGCCGGCACTAATGAACTAGGTAATTGCAGTTTTAAGTGCTGATTTACCACCTGTTTTGCGGTGAAAGGAAACATTGTGAGGAAACCTGAATGTCAGAGAAATAAAAAACAAAAAAAAATATTTAGAAGACGTGAAATCCACCAAAACGCATTAGAGTAGTGCGGCGGACACTTCCTAGTCCTTAAACCCTCTCAGAAGAGCCTTGTGCCTAGCAGTAGGACGTATATAGGTTGTAACTTTGTTACCGACTTATGATAGCGTTAGAGAATCCATTCTAATTTCATTCCATGGGTGTTGTAAGCGGTGACTGGCTCCTGATTCTAGTTTTATAGAATGATAATGACTAGCGACCATAAATTCCACTTAATGGTAGGTGGATGATGTAACCATAGACATTTACAGCTATCCATGATTAAGATCCAAATGCAGACAGAGTTGTCAAACCCGACAATTAATTGAAATCGTTTCCAGTTAAAACGGTCTGCAGTCATTACACTAACTACAGGAAACCATTGAGTTATACAAGACTAGAGGAGCAAACCACATTACCGCGCGTCGAAAAAAGTGTAACCACTATCCAAACGCGACGACGTAGCTTTGAAACTAATAACAATTTTAAGTAAACATATATCTAACTCACTTACACAAGTTGCGAAAACAATATCGTCGTCGTAAGATTAGAAAAAGATAGACACACAAACATGCAATGGCGGGTTGGTGTGGCTTACTATATGAAATTTTACCTAAAATACGCAATAAAAATGAGTTTTTTTTAAGCTGCAGTTAATTGTTTTTATATTAAAAAAGTATATTTTATTTTAAAATCTTTATTACGTCCCCTTAGAAAAAAAGGGATACAAAGCTTATCAGATAAATAGAAGTAAACATAATGATGAAATAAAACGTATTTTTATGGTTCTAATAAATCAAACAATAAAAATAGGTATCTAATAAAATATAATTAATATAAAATGTATACGAAATTATAAATAATATAAAATTATTAATATAAAATAGGTAATAAAATATATTTAAAAGATAATTCAAGAATAAACTAAAATAAGAATAATTAATTATATTGTATGAAAGTTAAAACGTAGTTTTTATTATAATTTCCAAAATATTTAAAATCGGAGGTAACAAATTAACTTACTCCATTAATTATATAGTCTCCCATTAATGTAGGATAATCACAAATGCGGAAAAGTGGCAACATTGAACCTAAATGGCAATATTCGATATTTTATTTAATTTTTTAGTGTTTTAAACGTTAATATGAATATATAAATTAAAACTTACGTATGGAAAGTGATTCCGCTTGATTTATTATGTTTTTGTGACCTTGAAACGCATTCTTTCACTACGCATTTACCCATTTTTTGTTGTGAATCGTTCGGCTTAACTCGGACGGCGTCACCTTGAACACTGAACCGACGTTCGCTGAGTATAAGGCTGTGGCCTTATGTGAAGTGACAACGCTTTGGCGCGGAAATTACTTATCTAGTGTAACATATAAATCAATGCACGAAACTGACAACGATGCATTAGGGTCTGTATAAGGCAAGCATGAAATACGCAGACTGGTGATGAGAAGAAGCCTTAAGGTGCACAATGCGTGGTTCTCCCACTGCCAATTCGAAGCGAGACACGCGCATGTCGAGTGAAGACTGTTAAGGTCTAAAAACCGGTTCAGTATATCTAAATATTTTAAAACACAAAAACATCAAGTAGTTGTATAAGTATCAAGTTGGTTAATTAAAAAAAAATAATATTCATGAAATTCCCGAAGAGAAGCTTAAAATTATGAAGTATTTATTATACACACATTAGTTGGATAGGACTATAATTATAAACTGACGATTATTTACACTGAATATTATTTACTAGTGATTAAGTAATTCATCAAAGTATTTACTGCAAAAGCTTTTACATTACTATACCCATACCGCTCTTTACCTAAAATATTTGACCTTACGTAAACTTTAGACGCGACAAATACAAACGTTGATTGTTCCGTTTCAAGTAAATTCACTCAATTACAAGTCATTATTAGTTTGTTATTATTAATTACCCATTAAACATAACTTGTAGACAAGTACCGTTCAACTAAATTTATATCTATATTTTTTTTAACTTAAATTATGACAATTTAAGTTCTGCGAAGATTATAGCTCTATATTTGGAAATTTTAATATTTACTTTCTTTGTCGTGTAAAAAATCTTTGCATCATTCACGTGTTATAAGAGGCGACTGTTAAATAATATAGATCTCATCGCTTTTCATAGAAACGGATTTATTTTCTACACCAGGTTCCTTTCAATGAGCGCAGGTACAGACCGGTATGCTTTTCAAACCATAATGATTTCTTATATTTACACGAACACTACACATTGAAATAATACTAGTTTTTACGGAATTTATCGCGTATATTTAACTTTTTAATACCCGACGTTTCGAACGCTTTACAGCACTCATGGTCACGGGCGGGACTGAGATGTTCAACGTCCATATGTCATAGTTAACCGCGGTTACCATAGATTAAAATTTAACTTTTGTTCCGATCTATGCAGTATAATTACCCCGCTTACACCAAGCATATAAAATACTCCTGGTGACGAACTGCTACTGCGGTTGTCGATGAGAATGACAAGCGTGGCGAATATAGCAAGCTCTCGCAACAACGGAAGGGACACATACCCAGCAGTTTTACGGGCTGATGATGATAAAGAAGATTATGCAGAAAGCCGCTAAAGAAACGATGGGTCAATATTTTTTTGCTTAAAAAGAATATTAACAATGCTATTAACATTGCTAATATTCCCCTTAACCACTCGTGGTAAGCTTAAATTGCTTGTGTTACGAATGGTTCACGCCAGTAGTTGAATGGCGGATTCGAACCCACGATCTTTCTGAGTTCGCGGTCGGCACCCTGCCATTAGGCTACTGTCGCTTGTATTTTTTTCTTATCTCTTTCGGTTTTCTGGAGGTTTTTGTCATATGGAACGGTGAAGTCAACTAAAAATAAGCGGCTTTCAGACTACGCTATAATATAATAGCATATAGTTTATAGCTCATAGCACAACAATATCGCGCACCATAAGTACATTGTTATTGGCTTACTATACGCTGTAAAATTGATGGGATGCGCTGAGATCATGCTGTGCTGTGTGCCCAATTTCTCCTCCCTCAACCCCGCATCCCGCAAGGAAACGACCGGCACAACATGATGTCTGGACACGATCCTGTGCGAAATATTTGCGCTAGTGCCAAATGATGTTTTTGTCGTAGTTTTTCTCCATTGTAGATCTTGGATTACAACATGGAATACTTAAGAGTATAAGAAAATATCCGTGCCTGTGGAATACTACTTACAACAGAACAGTACAAAAACAAATAATTGAAGGATGTAGGAATGGTGAATTTAATACATCGCCTTGGACAAGTATTTGGCAGAACAGTGTACAATTGACGCGTGCCTTGGATTTTATCATGACATTGTAACCCATTTGTATTTAAAGGCAGTATTATCTTCTAGTGATAACGGAAATAGAAATATTGACTTTTTTTAACACGTTATTCTTCTAAAGGTAAAAATGGCGCCTTTTGCATTAAAGGTACAAACGGCAGTCTTGAAGCCACATGGAATTTTATTCCGGCCAACCTGAAAGTTGTCTTTATAATTTAATTATAAATTAAATTTAAAAATTTAAAATCTCAGGTGTCCCGGAAACGATGCTGCCACACTCGGTCTTCAGCTTTGCCAGTTGGCTCTTTCTGGCAACAGATCTTTGGCAAAGATTTTGGAGCCCTGGTTACGCTCGATCGCTTCTTCAACACGAGCATTATTAAAGTTGCGTAAGTCTTCCCGGCATGCATTTTGAGATTAGTCTGTAAAGTTGAAGTTTTAAAGAAGTATGTAAAGAAGTTGAGCAACACAATACAATGAATGACACTTTGTCCAATGATATTATTTATTTAATTATTAATAATTTTATACGTTTATTTAGCAAACAATTAATAACTAAAATATTTATCACTATAAAATAATTATTTGATGGCTCCATGGCGAAGTGGCTAAGCAATGCGTGAGTGAGTTTAACTTTAAGGGCCGTGGGTTCGATTCCCGCACGGAACAAAACTTTGTATACCTACAAATAATTGTTCCGGTTCTGGATGTTCTTGTGAAATTTATGTTTCTATGTTAGAAACAAAAAATTAAAATATATCGAACATATATGAGCCGTGGTAACTTAACGGCGACGTGCTCGGTGTAAACGCGAGGAACCTGAGTTCGATCCCTGCCGACACCAATGAAATTGTTAGTTTGATGAATTATCTTTACATTTTGAAACATAATAAATGTATATCAAATGAAATCTATTTTTTATAAAACATATTTTCAATTCGGACGTATATTACTTCCCCTCTCACCCTTTCTAGTTGTTACCTTTACGCTGTGACATTCCTTAGTCTACTCAATAGGGTAAAAAGAAAAGCCGACTTCAATTTACTAAAAGATTAAAATAATTTCCACATATTTAGCTCCTAAAGTAAAAAAAATTATACATATTTAGCTATAGTGCTCCATGCAGGATGTGCGATTTACCCAACACTCGGTGCGCAGAGTTGTACGTCGACAAATCTAGTGGGTCTGAAGATGTCCCTCCTATTGTGCTGAAGACGTGTGCTCCGTAGTTTGTACTGGTTTTAACGCATCTTTTCCGGTACTTCCACTCCCTAGGCGTATTTCCAAAATCATGAAAGACAGCTTTCATGCACCCGATCCATTAAAAAGGAAACTGCTCTGATCCGTCCAACTATAGGCCTACCACCATCACCTGCTTGCTCTCTAAAATAATGGAGTACATTATTAACAGCCGGATCATGCGGTACCTTGAGGATCACCAGTTGATTAGTGACCTCCAGTACGGTTTCCGTCGCGGTCGCTCGGCTGGTGATCTTCTGGGTTACCTAACTCATACGTAGCGGTCCCATAATGAATTGGCCTAACTATGAACCGATGAAGGAAATGAAACGAAACCAATTTTATTTTTAAATATAATCACCATGAATACTAACACACTTCTGACACCTGTGAATCAACATCTCTAAACCTTTATAAAAATAATCACATTTTTTATCCTCAAAATGACTGAAGACGGCCGCCTGCAACTCTTCATCGCTTGAAAATTTTCTTCCTCTTAAGTCCCGCTTTAAATTTGGAAATAAATAATAGTCGGACGGGGCCATGTCTGGACTGTAAGGTGGATGTTGAACTTCTGTGAACCCGCATTGACGAACTGCATCCTTCGAAACACCAGCGGTATGAACAGGGGCGTTGGCATGGAGCAACAGGACACCTTTAGAAAGCTTGCCTCTTCGTTTTTCCTTTATCTTGTCTCGTAATTTATATATTAAAGAAGCATAATCTTTGCCGTTCACGACTGTATTACGTTCTTTAAAATCCACCATCAAAATGCCTTGAAAATCCCAAAATATTGTGCACATCAGTTTTTTTGTCGATTGTTGCACCTTTGCCTTTCCAAGGGGCTTTTCACCCTTATTACGCCATTCCATTGACTCGCGCTTGCTTTGTGGATCATAATACAAGATCATAGTTTCATCACCAGTCACTAGCCGCCCGATCACAGTCTTTGGATTTTCGCCACAAAGATCCAAAAACTCCGAAGCGCAGCGCACTCTTTCCTGTCTCTGTACTGCTGAAAGAAGTTTCGGTACCCATCTTGCACTCACTTTTTTCATGTGAAGATGTTCATGGATCGCGCGATGAACGGTACTCTTAGAGAGCCCAAGCCTTGCTGCAATTTTTCTAATCTTCAAACGGCGGTCGCTCAGAACCTCCTCTTCGATAAGAGCAATCGTTTCGGGAGTGAGCACTTCCAAATCGACCGTCGTGGCCAAAGTCTTCGACGGTTTCTCTCCCGAGGCGAAACTCTTTCACCCAATTTTTCACTGTGCTATAGGAGGGGGCAGACTCCTTATACACGCCATCCAATCGTTCTTTTATTTGGGCAGGGGATAAACCTTCTTTAAACAGAAACTTTATGACACTTCGATACTCAGTTTTCGACATTTTGAAAAAATACCCGACTCTCGTTATTCAAATGCCTGTTAAACTAAGACTAAGCATTTCATGTCGATGCATGTTTCTTGTATTAAGTGCACTATAAACGTACTATTTAATGCAACACAACATGTAGCGACATGTCGCGTTGCTATATCTACTATATCAGGCCAGTTCATTATGGGACCGCCTGGTAAATGGGCGGAGGCAGTAGAGTCCAAGGGGGAGGCGTTGGCTGTTAGTTTGGACATAGCGAAGGCTTTTAATCAGGTTTAGCAAAAAGCGCTTCTTAAGAAGCTTCCTTCTTATGGGCTTCCAGAAAAATTGTGCAATTGGATCAACAGTTTTCTTGTAGATCGGAGCATCAAGGTTGTAGTAGACGGTGCATGCTCCGATTAATAGTCCATTAACGCTGGTGTTCACCAACATAGTTTCCTATGCATATCAGTGACATATTGCAAACCAGTAACATTCATTACTATGCGGACGACAGCGCTGGTGATGCTTTATACACCGGCCGTGCTAACATTTGTCAGGAAAACGTCACCGATTACCGGAACAAACTTGTGTCTGAAATCGAGACTTTGTTCGACAAAGTTTCGGACTGGGGGCGACTAAATATAGTCCAGTTCAATCCCCAGAAGACACAAGTTTACGCGTTTACCGCTAAAAAGAAACCTTTCGTCATATTTCCTCAGTTTTCAAGTATTCCCCTTGTTGCCTCAGCCAGTATCGGAATCCTCGGCGTCGACATACCGAGTGATGTGGGGTTTCGTATGCAATTGGAAGAGAAGACTAAATTGGCCTTTGAAAAGACTAATTCCAGCCGCACAATTTTACTATCGCACATCGCGACAAAACTCGCGATATCATCCATAACATCTGGATGACTGGCGGTCCACCACTGTGCGATTTAAAAGAAGTTTTCTTCCTCGCATAACTTCCGTTTGGAATCGACTATCACCAGAGATTTTTTCGGACGAATACGGTTTAGGGGAACCTTCAAGGAAAGAGCCTACTCCTTTTTAAAAGGCCGGCAACGCATCTGCAATAATTCTCCAGGTGTCGCAGTTGTTCATGGATGGCCATAATTATTTACTATCAGGTGAACTCGTTTGCCCCCTCTCCTATATATAAAATTTAGCTTACGATATCGTGACGTGCCTGCGCCCTCTTTTCCCAAAAGAGGGTCGCTCATGATAAGGCACAATAGAGCTTAATCAGCCAGCTGCCTGTCCCCAAAGGCGGTTTTTAGGGGGTATCACTTAGGGTCCCCGGTAGGACAGTGAGTCCCCCATAACCACGATAGACCGGCTATCGTGGTATGCGTAATGCATTTTCCGCCTCCCTACGTACAGGGTAGCCCTTTAATTGCTTCGGGCGCAAAAAAAAAAAAAAAAGATATCGTGACTTGATTGGATAATTAATTCTTATATACACTATGTAAGATATACAGTACCAATCTCATAAGTTATTATGAGAAAATTATTTTATCCTTTTAGTTCCAATAGTATCAAGATAATTCGTGTTAGATGCCAGTAGTAACCTTGCGCTCACCTCACCTCGCGCAGTCACGCACACAGAGAGAAAACTGTAGCGTTGATCAATATTACGCCGTTCTAGATCGATCGCGTAAATTTTGACTTTCGCATATTTGAATATACGCTTCCAAGTTTAAACCAAGGTTTTTCATATTTACTTTAATTTGCTGCCATTGTGGTAGAGAAATATTTACAATATATTTTAAGGGGGAAATCTTTCACCTAAGATAATTTGTTTATAATTGTAGCTTACTAATCTATAATATAATTACCATAATAATATAATTACCACTTATATATTATTTTTTATCTAGAATTAGGCAAGTAATTTATGTTGAGGAAATATAAGTGATCAAGTTGTATTATATGCTCAATGTAGAGCACTAACTTTTCTAACGCCTGTGTATTACCTATACAACACGTAACATAATTAACGCACTTTGAGAAAGTGGTTTGTTCAGAATCGTTTACCGAATCGATTCCTATCATTTTTAATACAGGTAATTTTTTATCCCAAAAATAATTAAAACTACGTAAATTACAGTCACACTAAATCTGTACAGTCAAAACAAACTGAAATGAACCGTAACTTAAGGCAATAAGACTTTTAAGAGTGCAGTTTTATTTGTATTATTACTAATTCTGTCATTCAATAAAAATAAAGAAAAATGAACTTTATTTCAAGCACGTTAAAGTCTTTGCGTTCGTGGATTTGTACTGTGACCACAACATTCTTCCGGAATTAGTATAACTAATTTGATAAATAATCAGTGCATAAAAATGTTTAACTAAAAATTCAGTGTATGTATTATGATAACATAATATACTAATTGCGGTGTCTGAGGGTGTGCGTTAATTACGGTACATATTGTATATCTTCATAATTTTAATAAAAATAAGTTCGAAAGTTTTGTATATTTATTTCTTGTAACCACAACATTTAATCAATTTTTCACGCTGAAATACTTATGAAAGTCAAAAAGTTCATCCTAAGTTATACTATGAAATGCAAAAAGTTTATACTAAATTGTAAAAGTTGAACAATATGTTGCCAATGACTTCTGGCATCTACCCGGTTACGGTTAGTTAATTAAGTAAGAGTCGCAGCTCTTCATATACTTGCGAGTACATTTTGCATACAACACCAGCACGCCAAGCTCGAAATTGTTTTTTTTTATATTATCTATAATCTGATTCGAAAACTGCTTAATTATGGAGTAAGTACTTTAAAATAAAAATTAAAAATCGTATGTGACGTCCCGGAGATCGTAAGAGGCGAATATGGGAAATACCAGAATCTTATGCCCTTCCCTATATGGGGTTATTTTTCAAAGAGAAGCCAAATTTTAAACTTACGATCAAATATATAGATAATGAGTACCCGGTTGACCGAGCTTTGCTCGGTATTTTTCGCTCGATTTTTTTAATTCGTGTGTTTTGGAAATTATATTTAGATACAAATTACATACTGATGAATTATAAATAATATTTTTTGATCTTAGCGACATAACAGAAAAAACTGAACTGGTTATTTGAATAAAAAATCATGAGTGCAATTATTTTTATTTAAATTTTCGTGTTTTTAAAAAATACTAAAAAAAGGGCTCGAAAAAAATATATTTTCTCAAAAAAGAAAGAAACTTGAAAAAAAAATAAAAAAGTCGGTCGGTCGGTCTGGGCTCGAACCGGGGTTTTACGATTATGTGACCGCCCATTATACCAATAAGCTATTTATAATCATTACCAAACTGTCAAAATTTACCTTCTTATTCTAACTATATTGTAGCAGTTTTTAATTGCCTAAAAACACGGACAAAAAGACATTTTCTAAAAATAAATCTTAGCTAGATCGATTTATTATCCCCGAAACTCCCTGGACACTAAATTTTATGAAAATCGTTGGAGCCGTTTCCGAGATCCCGATTATATATATATATATATATATATATATATATATATATATATATATATATATATATATATATATACATATATACAAGAATTGCTCGTTTAATAGTATAAAATAATATATAGATAATGATATACCGTTATTGCAGTTTTCAAAAATACGATTAAATAAGGCTTACTTAATATATACTTAATAATGTTCTACAACCCCGTTTCGAGCAAATCAAAAGCTATAATATTGAGAAGGAAAAATAAAGATCCTGATCCAAACCTACCAGCACCTGACACGCTGTACGCGTGTCTGACACGTTTATGTCTTCATTATCACTTCTCTAAGATTTCTCGAAACAGTGCCACTAACACGTCCTGATCCTGAATTACTTGTATTCTTCGACTCTCCGAATGTCTCATGAGGACGTTTATGCACGGGAGAGGGCGCCATACACTTTGTTTATATAATTAAGCTATTACGCTATATCTTATAATGCTTACCTACCGAACTAATGAGTATGCTTTAAATCAGAGGTAGATGGGAAGTGCTAAAGACAAAAACTATCATTATATCGAAAATAAACAATTTGATTTTGTTTGCACGTAGTAGATCCAGATGCCCAGACAATAAATGTTGCATTTATAGTCTGGGCATCTGGTAAAATGTGGTTTTTGAAACACATCGTCAAGCATCGATCTTAACCTTGCGATTAATTACAATTTTTTTACCACTGTTATTTTATATTTATATACTGTTTACATAGGTTATGTAAATAAATGTGTATCTTAGCTTAAAAAATACACTAAAACCCTATGTAGTCACTTTTGTCTACAAAATTCCAATACCGACATTTTAATTACATGCTCAGACATAAGTATGATCTGCAGATAATTGTTCCTGGTCGTGATGTTTGTTTTTGTGCAATTATTGTTTTCACAACGTACAATAAAATCATAGTGTAAAGTTTTTAATATGCAATATTTGTAAATACAGCATTAGATCTTTCCTTATTGACCACTTTGAAATGTTTTCAAATCTAAAAAAGGCCATAAATAAAAGTTTAAAGGTAAAAAATTCATTATTTCCACTTCAGTACCTAGTGAACTGGGGTCTTTTATCGTACGGAAGTCGGATCTTATTGTTCTTTTCAATGAATTGTTTCTATTTTACTTCGCACTCTTTGTTTACGTTTTATGTCAAGATTTATTATTTAATTTTTAATTTAATTCAGATTCCATTCAGAACCGGTTCATTTATTCTCGCAACAATATGCGGCATGACAGGTCAATAAACGCCTGATGCTGCTGTCTATCCTTTGTTTCAATTTCCCTCCATAGCCCGTTATGACACACGAGATGAAAAGGGTGATGGATTATCTTACGCCGCCAGTAGATGATCTAATTATAACCGCTCAACAGTCAAAACATCCATCTCGGCTATGTGTCGTATAACTACACTCAGTAACTGTCATCAATTGCGACAATTTTATACGTGGTAGAGCAACGCTGCAGTTATATTAAGGTGCGCATACACGGGCAACTAAAATTGCTCAATTTCAGTCAACATTCGTCAACTATGACGTCACGACTATTTCAAGCAATTTACGGCAACGACAACCAGCATCAATACTGCGCAATACAATATTGAGCGATATGGCGCAACTTCATCAACTAGGCAATACTGTCCTACACGAGCATTTCAGTATTCGCTCGTTATGGACGAACATTGTTCTTGCTGCGGCTGATTGTAGCGCTTTTTTTATTATTAATCAAAAACAAAAAAGAAAGAAAAGGAACAGGCTTATGTGGGTGCGATCGTTTTTAGCAAAGAGGCCGCAATTTTCATTGTGTAAAGAATTAGATGATATATTATTCAAAAACTTTACTAGAATGTCACGAACAGACTTTGAATTACTTTTGAATAAAGTTAGCCCATTACTTACGAAACAGACGACCAACATGAGAGAATCAATTTCTGCATCAACAAAACTTGCTTTTAACCCTTCGATTTCTGGCGATTTCCGACCTCTCACTCTCCCCGCGGAAGCAAGACGGCAAGCCGCAAAAGAAACAGGTGCGAATGAGATATATATAAAAATTGCTAGGAATTTCCAAGCCCATTGGATATTCGTCAATTCGTATCTGCGACATTGAGCGATATGAAATATCTGGAGCAATTTAGAAGCAATATTGCCGAAATAATTGTCGCAATTTGCTCCATTGCTTTGAAATTGCTCCATTAATTGCTCCAGATCGGTCCATTCGTGTCGCCGAGCAATTATTACCCTCGTGTAAGTGCACCTTTAGTAGTATAGTTGTAGCACGAATGGGTCGGCTCGACCGGGGTAGGACCACGCTCACACAGAATTCCATCGTAAAATAGTGCTGCTGTTTCGTATGGTGAGTGTAGAGAACCAGAGACCCTTTTACTGGAAACGAGACATTCTATCTTAGTCCTCACGGGTGACAACGCATCTGCATTTTGATTTGTAATCAAGGATAGATGTAAATGTCTATGGGCCGCAGCAACCACATACCATCGGGTGGACTGTGTGCTCGTTTGTCACTCTATCCTATTAAAAAAAATTAAATTCCCGCCATTTTCCCACATATTTTTTAAAAATATGATTTATGAATGTAATATGGTCATCCGGTTAATATAGTCACTTTCTTTTAAGCTTATAACTCAAAAACTGCAGCCTTGTTTGCATAGATGAATCTGTGATACAATAGCTCTTCATCAGTCAACCAATTAATAAATTGTCAAAGTGGCGCTGTTTTATCGACGCCATTTTGACACTTGAAATTATAGTAAATATTTCATTCGATTTTAGTATTGTCTAGCGTGGTTAGGTTTTCAAGTGGATTTTTCGAATTGTTCCCAATTATTGCCAAAGCTTTTTATATTAGTTTTATAGTTCATAAAAGATAGCTTGATCTCTGCGACTGCTGTCAGTAAAAATCACGCCTATGAAGTTCTGAATTTCTTAGTAGTACAGACAGTACCTGTCAATGTCATACTTTATGGGCATGCCGACCTAATTAGTGCATGCCCATAAAGTATGACATTGACAGGTACTGTCTGTACTACTAAGAAATTCAGAACTTCATAGGCGTGATTTTTACTGACAGCTGTCGCAGAGATCAAGCTATCTTTTATGAACCATAGTATATGACTTTGTTTTTTTTTTGTCTCTGTCCTCCTCTTAGTTTTGGTTTTATAGGGCGGCAAAGCTTAAGGTGACCATGTTACTCTCACGTACCTTACTTTATTACTATTATACTTCCTGCTATTATACATGCTTTTAGCAGTTATGTTATAAAAATATATAAATTAAGATGAGAAAAACATGTTTAGTATATTTTATTATATAAACCATAATATTATACCCATATATTTAAGGATTTAAAACACAAGTAAATTATTTCTCCCGGGCAGTAACTACAAGGCGCAATGGTTGCAACATATAACAAATGACGCCATTTAGAAAGATAATGTTAAGGGTATATAAAGCAATAGTATTATTTAGTATGATTTGGCGATGAGTCAGCTAATAACTCGAAAAAAGATACAAGAAAATAAAGTTTTCAAGTGGCAGCCTTCTACTGGTAAGCGGAGTGTAAAATAGCCCACATGAGATGAAGTGACGACCTTTTTTTATAGGATAGCGTGACAAACGAGCACACAGTTCACCAGATTGTGAGTGGTTGCTGCGGCCCATAGACATCTACATCTATCTTCGATTACAAATCAAAATGCAGATGCGTTGTCACCCGCGAGGACTAAGATAAGATGGAATGCCTCGTTTACAGTAAAAAGGGTCTCCGATTCTCTACACTCACCATACAAAACACAGCAGCATTAAGCTACTATTTGACGCTAGTATTCTGTGAGAGCGTGGTCCTCCCCCGGTCGAGCCGACCCATTCGTGCTACAACTATACTACTAATGTAACTGCAGCGTGGCTCTACCACGTATAAAACCTGGTAAGGCATGCGGGAAGTCGGCAGATGCTAGTGGCTAAGGCTAGTGACAGTAGCTCTCTATTATTTGAGAGAGGCTCCTGTTGCAATGTTCAGCCATGGACTGTAATAGCTGTGGCTGTAAGGACCAATACCGTTACAGCCTACAAAGGTCTAGTGCTGAACATGACTTCCCCTTTATTCAAATTCAAATTTAAATTGTTTATTGCATGTCACATTACGAATTTAAGATGGTACAATTTTGATCGGTATACATGTGACGCCCCGCAATGGCATAGCAACACTAGAGGGCTAACTATTTTCGTATTATCTAATTTTTAAACATAAATTACAAATTATCATATCATCAACATTCAATATTATTTTATATAAATTAATTTAATTTGAAACACAATGTATAGTCTAGGTATTCTTACTTTATCGTTATTTTTCGTCAAAAAATTAATTTAAATTATAGTAACATTTATTAATAAGAAATATTTTTAATTGTTTATTAAATTGCACAGGATTTTCCAGGATTTTTATGGAATTCGGCAAATGGTTATAAATCTTTATTGACATAACGTGAGGGCTGTTTGAAACTAATTTTAATTTGGAGAAGGGTATCTTAAGCTTATATAATTTTCTATTATTTCTTTTAGTCTTTTTAATAGGTGAGTAGAGTTTTGGGTGTTTCCTAACAAATTTACAATATTCGAGGATGTAGATAGATGTAAGTGTTAAAATTTTATTTTTAATGAAGTGGGGTTTACATGACTCCATTTTGTTCAAATTTATCAATATTCGTAGACACTTCTTTTGTAATATAAATAATTTGTTTACATCACAAGAGTTTCCCCACAAGATGATGCCATAGGAGAGTACGGAGTGAGCATGTGCATAGTAAGCCGCAAGTGCAGTCTTAAAATCTGTCACACGTTTAAGGTGTTGCAGTGCATAAATAAATGAGGATATTTTTTTTGCAACTTTTTGTACGTGCTGTTTCCAACTCAAATGTGTGTCCAGGTCTATTCCTAACAAAGTGCCAGAGTTAACAGTTTCTAGTTTTGTATTTTTATAGTTAAACGATATTTGTAAACCAGTTTTTTGGTAGGGTGTAAATTGAATTTGATTTAGATTGTCTTATAGCGGGAATATTTGCAATAGTTGCCGCGCTTAGCAAGCGGTTTGGACACCGCAAGATTTACTTTTATACGTTATTAGAAAGACTCCGCTACCGATCTCCTGATTTGCTTCCCACCGTCGCCTCTTACGACACCCACGGGAAGATATGGTGAAGTGGATATTCTTACTCAGCCACTACACGGTATAGGCTGTAAGAATGATGGCGATAAATACGACACCGTTTCACAATCCAAAATCAACAATTACTTCACGGGAACTTACGTTCATGCAAATAAAACAAGATAATAATCACGGTATAATAAATTGAAATTAACCTCGATCAAATCGACTTATAATTTGAAGCACGTGGCGGTTCAATTGGAAATTCAACCCAGAACGCTAATTACTCTAATAAATCATTAATAAAATTAAATAAATAGTCATTATGTGTCATTAATTTAATGAAATAATTTCACAGTAAATAGCAATAGTGTAATTAAAGCGAAATAGGGTATCTTCGATATAGTAATTAATCATGGTATTACAGAAAAATAAAAAGAACGAGCTTTCCAAGGAGAACTACGGTAAAACCATCTTAATAAGAATACGCTTCCGCTAAATAGAGAATTGCATGTTTTTTAATTTTTTTGAAAGTTTACTAAAAGTTATTAAGAAAAATAAAAAAGTCATTTGATATTCCATGTAATTTTACAATTTTTTCCACGGGGTAGAGCCATGCTACAGTTATATAGTAGTATAGCCCCTCAATCCCCAGCTAAAACGATCGACATCGCCCGCGCTGTTGACAAAATTGCGTCGCTAATACTAACAATATACAATAAATATATTTACTCTGCAACCAGATCATATTTTTATTTATATTATATGATAAATATATCAATTAGTAAATTTTCCGTTTACAGAATGAAAACTATACTTTCAGCTTGATATCAAATCTAATGTTTTTATCAAAACAATATGCTTCTTATTTATGATAAAAAGTGGCGAACTAATTTTGTGGGCTTGCTTTCACGAATTAATTAGAAAATCAAATAAAAAACAATAAACAAGGATCTAAGCTATCTAAAAATGTAAAAACTATGCCAAATACTTCCAAGGTATAATTAAGTTTTTAAAGAAGCAAAGACGGACCAAAGAAGGAAGGACATCCCTGGTTGTTTTTTTTTGTCGTAGGAAAAAAATAACCAGGGAAGTCCCTTCAACTTTCGGAATTTTATCGATATTTTGTCGATAGTTGTTTTTATAATATATAAATACCAACTAGGTTCTTGTACATAGTTTGAGATAATATAATAATATACAATAAATCAGATTGATAATTGTTTTATATACATATTTTGTAACAATTACTTACATTTTGATGTTGCAGCTTATTACAATTGACATTACATCTGGATGCTTGGCAGTCCACCACTATACGTATCACAAGGAGTTTTCTTCCGCGTACGACCTCTGTGTGGAATAGTTTACCACCGGCAATTTTTCCGGACCGATACGACCTGGAGATCTTAAAGAAAAGAGCTTATTCCTTTCTAAAAGGCCGGCAGCTAACCTGCAATTCCCCTGGTGTTGTAGTTGTTCATGAGAGGCGATAGTCACTTAACATCAGGTGAACCGTATGCTCCCTCTTCTATAAAAAATTAAGTGTACTTACTACTTTTTTTAAGTAATATAAAAATAAATAAATAAAACTTATGATTCGTATGACTGGTATGGTCTAGGATACCTGTCACAGCCTTCTGGTGATGTGTCACGGAATTGATTCTCTTCCTAAAACATAGGTGCAAACAAAAATATCCATGAAAACCACCAAAATATACAAAATTCAGTGTGTATCAACGCAAACATAACACAAAAAATGTATCACCTCGAATCCGACCGCTTCCACATCATCACCTGGCTGTTCGCGACGTCCAGGTGTAGGAGGAGAGTAAGCCTCAGGCGACGACGAGCGCACGTCCTCCACCTTAACATACAAAAAGCATATAATAGTCATTGACTTATATATTACTAGCGTAAGGACCGGGCCGACCGAACAACTAAAAAGGGACCAATGCGCTGGCCCTAAAATTACAGTTTAGGGCCAACGCGAATGGGTCGACAATGGTGCGCGCGCAGGACAGATATGTCATACATATGTCTAGTTGCGTGGTAAAAGGATGCAAAAATTACAATACAAAGATTAAAAAGGAAAATGAGATATCGTATCATCGGTAAATAACTTTATATTAATTTTGTTACAATAAAATTATTATATAAACGCATTTTTAAAGTTTTATTTTACAGTTAGTTTAGTTACGTCACCAACATTAGGCCAGGGTTGGATTTAGACCCTCAAAATATTGTACATGACGTTTCATGTGTTTTTTTTTTTCATGTGACGGGATTGCTGCGTCACCCGTCTATTTTATGTATACGTTTCTTTTTTTAATGGTTTTATTTTTATTTCTGTGTATTTTTTGTCTAAAGAACTTAGTGTAAGTTAAATTTTTAATATTGGTACCTAATATATTTTATATTCAATAAGGGTAAAACGAAAAGAGTACAAAAGAAACCATATCTGCTTAATTGTATCTGAAACTCTGATTCAGAAAATATTTTGAAATTCTGTTTTGAAACCGGTTGCTTCTGGAGCATAGAGTTTTTATTGTGGTAGCCCCTCATTAATAGTTGTATCAAGGATGCAAAAATAAATGCATCGATCGAGCACCGATTGACCAGAAAGGAAGCTAATTCTAATTTTACATTTTATACAATACGGAAATTCTCGATATCATAGAGTTAATATTAAAAACTACAAGGACCAAATAATAATAAAAGTTGAATTTTAGGTAAAATTACAGTATTTTCGCTTAGTATTATTACGATATTATATACCTACTACAAACTATGAAATAATGAGACAATTAGGATAATTATACTACGAAATCCGACCCTGGTTGCGTCGTGTTATGATATGACGTTTGTATTATGACAGATGCGCTACTTTTTCTTGTACGATAAACTTATGAGTAAAATATTTAGATGGGCCTATCCTTCCTTTTGAAATCATTGATAATAGTATACTACGTATATCTTCCTCTTAAAACGTGCAATAGTGTGCTTGTTAAACCATTAGAACCGAAATCACAAAAAACGCAATACAAGTGTAAATCAGACAAAGAAAGTGAGATTAGTGCAAATCAAAACATACATAATACCAGTGTTAAACCAAGCATGAAAAACATAACACAAGAGGTATTAGTGGCATATAAAAATATTTTATTTGAGTTGACTGATATACTTAATATTGTCATTATCGAGCAAGTCTAACAGATCACTGAGTACAGACGAATAAATACTTATCAATATATATATGATCAGTTCTCTAGAAATGAATGAATACATTTGACAATTAATAATAATTAATGTCTATATAAACCCCTCTAAAAATATTTTGAAAGAAATATATATAATTAATAATTTTAATATTTTAAGCATGGTACTTCCCCAGTCGAGCTGACCCATTGGTGCTACGCCTTCTGCATGGCCCTACCATATTTAAAAATTTCATTTGTCTAGTAATACATATTTACTTACTGTCTAAAGGAGAAAATCATTTTTGGGCCCACTAGAAATATTAACGTCATTTAATGGTATTTACACCAAAAAAAGACACCAAATTATAATAGTAAATGAATCAAAAATGTAAACGGAAACAAGAAATCTGAAAAAAAATTAGTTGTTTTGACATTCGTGTTCTGATTCTCACTAATTTTAATATATTAACACGAAATTTGTTTTATTTTATATTATGTGTACCTAATGAATATGTAGTCACCTATTTCCTCGGCGAATTTCTTAAATGGCAATAGTAAGCACTCCACTAGCGACTCTGTAAACTGAACAGATAAGTTGGTGGCACTTATAATGTAATATTTAAAAAATTATTGTCTTAGAGATGTGCCGTGATAACTCGGAAAAAATCGACTCGAGTTGAAATTCAGGTAACTCGATTTTGAGCTCGAGTTAAACAATTCAAATTAGATGAGCGAAGCTGTGTCAATATTTCACAAATTATTTTTATAATTGTTCTTCCATACAACACAATTATTATTACTACACTTAATAGGTAGTTATATATTATTTTTGGTGTGCGTATCGACATCTTCATAAAATAATATCACTCTAACGTTATGACGTAAGTCTTAATGTTATTAATAATTTGACTATCCAAAGTATATATAATCAGTTTATATCATATATAACATAAATTGATACAACATTATATACATATTACCTAATATCAATTTATTTGTAACATAATATATCAATAAATTGCTCGAATTAGTGAATCGATTTCATCACTAAATTGTAGACAAACACTGCATTGGCCGTAAGATAAAGATGCGATTCGAGTAGAGTTTTGTGACTCGAGCCACTCGGGTTAATTTACGAGTATGTATGTATGTCATTCTAGTTGTACACTAGTTTTTGAGTAAATCAACTATTTACAGAAAAGTTTATCACTAGAGTTGAGATCAGCGATTACTTTAGTTAAACCATTTTTAAATATGTACCTTTATAAATAAGTAATATGTGGCAACATTAAATCAAAACTATAAATCAATATAATAAATAAAACTAAGTTCAGGTTTGTTTACAACATGCCAGATGCTAGTTTGAATTTGGATGCAACTTGTGATGTCACCCGCAGCAACTTATTATATATACAAGTAAATTAATATCTAAATACACCCTCTGAATCTATACGATACGCCGAGTTAACTCGGTAACTCGGTAAAATTTATTATCTATCGATTATCGAGTTGGAAAAATTCACTCGATTCACTCGAGTGAAATAAAACATAGTTGGAGTCGCATCATTATGGTAAGAACAAAATGGAGTTTTTTTTATTTACAAGCATTATTAAACTAATGTTTAAGAAAATATGGATATTATCAATTATCAGAACGGTTAGCCAAATATTAATTGACACAAGTACCTACGTATGTTTTTCTCTTTTTAGTTTTTGTGGTAAAATTCGCAAATAGAATATAAGAGTTTATTAATTTACACCTATTCTAGGTTGTGAAAATCTATTATTAAGTTTGTATATTTTACCTCAAACAAATACAAATAATAAACAGGTCTTAGAACCTTATTAGTTTGTTAAAAGTGACAAAGTATTAAGTTTATTTTATTAGTAAAATCTAAATTAAATAATAAATAGAATAAATGCACAAAAGAAGTTATTATAATGTTAAAAGAAAATTAGAATCTTTGGGTCGAGGGACTTAAAAGAGGGTTTTGAAGAGCAATTCATATAACTGCATTTGTGTACAAATAGGTACCTTATGTATTCAGCAAGTTGCTTAGTACTAAATGGCTTTTTTGTTAAGCCAGACACAGATCCTGGATTTATACCAGCCATAGTAGATAGGCAATATAAATCCTATACTATTAAACGAGCAATTCTTGTATATATGTATATATATATATAATCGGGATCTCGGAAACGGCTCCAACGATTTTCATAAAATTTAGTGTCCAGGGAGTTTCGGGGATAATAAATCGATCTAGCTAAGATTTATTTTTAGAAAATGTCTTTTTGTCCGTGTTTTAGGCAATTAAAAACTGCTACAATATAGTTAGAATAAGAAGGTAAATTTTGACAGTTTGGTAATGATTATAAATAGCTTATTGGTATAATGGGCGGTCACAAAATCGTAAAACCCCGGTTCGAGCCCAGACCGACCGACCGACTTTTTTTTTTTTTTCAAGTTTCTTTCTTTTTTGAGAAAAAATATTTTTTTCGAGCCCTTTTTTTAGTATTTTTTAAAAACACGAAAATTTAAATAAAAATAATTGCACTCATGATTTTTTATTCAAATAACCAGTTCAGTTTTTTCTGTTATGTCGCTAAGATCAAAAAATATTATTTATAATTCATCAGTATGTAATTTGTATCTAAATATAATTTCCAAAACACACGAATTAAAAAAATCGAGCGAAAAATACCGAGCAAAGCTCGGTCAACCGGGTACTGTTACATATATTTATGTGTAAAAAATGTAGTAATTATTTGTACTAGAAGCAAATATAAAGTTTAATAATAATAGTTTGCATAAAACAAGTGTAATGGTTGTTTCTATTATGCTTAGACAGCTGTGTTGTTCACTGTGCAGAAAGGAATATTATTTTGTCATCTAGAATCAGATATACTTAATATAACAATAATATCTTTGTCTACTATGTAAGTACATGAAACCGGTAAAAATAAAATGTGAGACAACTTTTACTTGGTTGAATATCATTGATGTTAATCAATAATTACTGCTTCTGTATTTTATCGGCTGGAGCTGATTAGTGCTGTATAATTTATAATAATTTCTTTATTATTTAACATATGAAAAGGCAGATATAAGAAAATGCTCACAGAAATATGTAAATACAGTTTATTGACATTGAAGGCATAGTCTTATCTCATATCCCTTATTATTAAAAATGTCCTTTTAATTCCTATATAATATAGAAAAAACTATATTGATAAGAATTATTATTTAGTTAAGACACCTTTACAATTGTCATTAACTTCTTTTCAGGTGGATCGCTTAGAACAAATCTGTATGCCGTGCAGGCTGAAAGCTTGCAGAGACAAAAAGTGTATGGATATTGAAGACAACAGTCTTATATCATATATCTTATAATTGAAAATTCCTTCTGATTGCTTACAATATCATAAATGTACATGTTACCATCAAGTTATTTTCAAAAAACCTTCAGAAATATATCTAACACTAAAATGTTTCTACCTATGTCCATTATAGACAAAACATAAGAAACCTTCCAACCAATTTAAATGAAAATGTTTGTGTGTGTTTGGATGGATCCCTAGATGGTTTATATTTACATTTGGACTCGGTAGATGGCACTGTTGTCGAGATCCATAAATCACCAGTGCACAGCTGAGGCGCATCGCTAGTAATAAATACATTTAAATTAGGCCTGTGTTTTTGTAATCCTTACACAAACAGTTTAAAACATCTTACTTCCTCACTATTTATCATTGTGTAATAACATAGATAAGGCATGTTAATTCCTAGTCATTTTATTATGATGTATACTACTTACTAATCAACCAAAACATTTTAAAATAATGTCTTGACCTCGCTCCTGTCTATATATGTCAGTCAATCATCAAAGTTCAAAAAATGTATAAAATTAAGTTTGTATAAAAGGGGTTATTATAGTATAAAGGAATTTATGGCTGACAATAACCCGTGGGTAAGGTAATCGCTACCAAGCTATTGCTAATTTGTTCTGTGTTGTTAATTATGACATACATGATTGTAAGCTGGCTTTTTTTTTAAAAGACCCACTGGGTACTTTGCTGGTTCTCTTCAAGTCAGAGGTTTTTTTCCGAACCAGTGGTAAATTAAAAAAGTGACTTTCAATAAGTATTATTTATAATCTAAATTGAATAAAAGGTTTCTGTTTCTGTACCTACTACTGTTAATAGAATACTTAAATAAATTATGATTTACAATAATAAATAGAATTACCTACATTATATTTTGTTTTTTGTAATGCAATCAGTTTAAAACGTATCTTACTGTGTGTTGGTAATATCATAAATATAAATAGACATTATCCCTTAGCCATCTTGGTATTTAGAATTACACTCACAACCAATCAATACATGTCAAAGTTAGAATCCATACGACATTTGTGCATAGACGGGCACTATGTTTTGCCCGAACTAGTGAAAGGTTTTACATCGATTGTAAAATATTTATAAATGCTGAATATACCTACAGCTTAGTTTTATATGTACTATTATTCAAGTGTGCACTATTTTAACTTATAATACCGATGAATACTACTAGAAAATCGCTTTCAGTTTGTTTTTAGGTTATTGTTAGATTCATATTTTATTTGTTAATTTCTCAGGACTCGGTTTAGATGCAGTAAAACTAATAATTTATTGTAATCTATGGATTATAAGGAATAAATCGACATGACAACCTTCAGAAATATATCTAACACTAAAATGTTTCTACCTATGTCCATTATAGACAAACATAAGAAACCTTCCAACCAATTTAAATGAAAATGTTTGTGTGTGTTTGGATGGATCCCTAGATGGTTTATATTTACATTTGGACTCGGTAGATGGCACTGTTGTCGAGATCCATAAATCACCAGTGCACAGCTGAGGCGCATCGCTAGTAATAAATACAGTTAAATTAGGCCTGTGTTTTTGTAATCCTTACACAAACAGTTTAAAACATCTTACTTCCTCACTATTTATCATTGTGTAATAACATAGATAAGGCATGTTAATTCCTAGTCATTTTATTATGATGTATACTACTTACTAATCAACCAAAACATTTTAAAATAATGTCTTGACCCCGCTCCTGTCTATATATGTCAGTCAATCATCAAAACCCGTGGGTAAGGTGATCGCTACCAAGCTATTTCTAATTTGTTCTGTGTTGTTAATTATGACATACATGATTGTAAGCTGGCTTTTTTTTAAAAGACCCACTGGGTACTTTGCTGGTTCTCTTCAAGTCAGAGGTTTTTTTCCGAACCAGTGGTAAATTAAAAAAGTGACTTTCAATAAGTATTATTTATAATCTAAATTGAATAAAAGGTTTCTGTTTCTGTACCTACTACTGTTAATAGAATACTTAAATAAATTAATAGAATACTAAAACATATTATTACAGGGTCCTAAGCAGGTGGTAGTACCAAGCCTCCTTCTTTATTGAAAAAAGAGTTTTTTTATTTCATCAGTCTCATGTATCGTCCTTTTAGAGGATTTGTGGTCTATCAAACCTTTTTTAGATGTCTATCTGGTTGGGGCCGTCCAAGATATGATCACAAACTGCAAACTTCCCTGAACTTTAATGCTTCACGTCAGCTCGCTTCAAGATGTAGCCAATCTTGTCTGTGACACCCCTGACAAATGCTAGTACTGCACATGCTTGACTGTGGCCGGCTTCACTCGGTCACTGTGACGTAAGCGCGGGCCCGAAGCTTGTTGACGTGCAGAACCTGCTTGACGTGCTGAAGCTAGAAGGCCAGATGTTTGCTGCCACAGATCCCTTGTGCTCTCTGGAACAAAGATTTGCTCACGGTAACTAACTGTGAAGGATGATGGTGAGATTCATTGTTTTCTATACACAGTGTGACCTATGGTGTTGTTAAAATTTTGGATGACTAACACATCTAGGAAAGCTAAGGAATTATTTGCCTCTAATTTACACATCAATACATCATTCAGGAACTGAGCAGGAAGCAAAATATTAGTCTGATGCCGTGCCCAACCCAAATACCATATTACTGTCATAACATGGGCACAGCATCCAACAGTTCGACGGCCGACAGTACTTTTTTATTGCACTTCTACCAGAACCAATAATAATAATAATAATAACGCCATTTATTCAACAGTACGTAATACAATTTCTTAATATCTAAGTCCTATAAAATCTAGATTGTCTTATGCTGATTGCCAATCGGCAAAGGCGTCGTCCAACCTTTTCCACTCGTTTCTATCCTTTGCAACCCGGCTCCAAGTCACACCCGCGAAATTGACCAGGTCATCCTCTACCAGAACCATTGCCACTAATTAAAATATATATAAAATACACTTTACGACTAATAGTGATGACTTGCAATTCTAGCCCTAAGTAAAGATCAGCTAGGGCTTAACTTTATTCCTTCCATAATGCTGCTCCTCTGGTTATTACAGAGTTCTATCCGGTAGCAACCATTAAATCTTATATGCTCACCATAATAGTAGCGAGCTTGCTTTAATTGGTACGTGACACAAGCAATTAATATTAAGTCGCTGTAAGTTAAAACAGGAAATTCCCTAACATTTTAAAGTCTACATTTATATTTCTGAAGTCTGCCTACCCTAGCTCTATTTAGATTGTTTTCCCTAGCATACTCAGAAAAATCATTATTTGTCTCCATATTTTGATGAACTATTTCAAGTATTTGAGCCGCATCATCCCTGTCCCTTATTTTTGTTTGGAATTTATTAATTATAGCAGCTGCCACAACAGTCTATCATCTTATATTCTCTATGCTATCATCAAATGTGTAGAAGCCCTGTTAAAGTAATTTTGATGAAATATTTTAAATTCAGTTTTAAAAATGCCATTCACCACCTCTACTACCCATATCGATATAACTGCAGCATGACTCTACCATGTATAACACACATACATAGTAATTGTCACTATATATGTTTGTTATCGCAAAATGTAGTTAATCACAAAAGAGACATACTCGCAATGCTGATGGAACTGTTACAACCAGGTAAAAAACATTGTGCTTTTAAATGATTAGTTAGCAGTACACTGTGTGATGTATGATCTAAGCTTTGTTGTTCTGGGTGCAATACATTACTCACTTCAGATTGCAACGAGGACGGACTAGACGATTCAGATGGTTCCCGTTCTGCAGTATAACGTGATGCTGTTCTATCAGTTCATTGCCAGCAATTATGATATTGTTACGCACTCCAGTCGACGACACAACTAGCGCCATCTAGTGTCAGGAACGAGAGCGAGGGGAGCGTTGCAGTTTATGACATCACAAATCTTTCGACCAACAGCGCCACCCGAAGAACTAAGTTTCTAGAAAATCTATACTCGAACTCTCGGTACCTTACGCGTGTTTACTTGAAAACTCCGGATATTTTGCTAATTTAAATAAATAGGTGGCGCAAGATGCGATCGAGACAGAGTTGAACTCAGCAACACAAGCGACGCTTCGGAGCGGAATTAAGTGAATTAGTGTGTTTAATTATTAGTGTTTTAACTTTAATTTGTGTAAAGTAAATTAAAGTGTTAATTTAGGTAATTTTACCGGCAATTTTTATTGTCACGAACCTCAAGCACGTAACAATTGGTGTCAGAAGTGGGATAAAATAATGCCGATTTTACCTAAGGAGGAAACGGAGGGTGTCCGTACCCGAAGTCAACGCCAGCAGGAGACGGACCAGAAAGGATTTGGTGGTGCAACGCCGCAGATGTCTGAGGGCCGCCGGCCACGGAAGCCGGTCCGTCAGCAGCTTCTACGTATGTGGCACCTGACTTAGGTGCTCTGATGGTGATGCTGCAGGAGCAGGCTCGCCGACAGGAGGAACAGGCCCGTCGGTTGGAAGAGCAGCTGCGGGGCGGACAAGAGGAACAGGTCCGTCGTTTGGAAGAGCAGCTGCGGGGCGGACAAGAGGAACAGGCCCGTCGGTTGGAAGAACAGATGCTCCTCATGAAGGACCTTCACGCTACCATCGAGAAGGAGATAGAGGAGGTGAAGGATAGGGTTGCTCTGCATGACAACCGCCTGTCGGAAGCTGAAACCCAAATCGCGAAAGCTGAAAACCGAATCGAGAAAGCTGAAACCCGAATCGACCAAGTAAACTATCGGGTTGACAACGTAATGGCTGACATGAAGAAATCACTGGACGAACTCAAAATTGGAGATGGAGCTACAGCTCCCGTAGTAGCTACAACACCTTCGCTACGTGGGTTCAAGGTGCCACCGTTCGACGGTACCTCTTCCTGGTCAGCCTACAAAATCCAGTTCGAGGCTGTTATGAAGGCGAACGGCTGGAATAAAAGTCAGGCCATGACTGCTCTCACACTAGGCCTGCGCGACCAGGCCTTAACAGTTCTGGAAGCTCTCGGTGAGGAAGTGACTTATGAGCAACTCCTTGAGGCATTGGAGGCGAGATATGACGATGCTCACCTGGAACACGTCTTTCGTGCGCAGCTTAAAGATCGTGTGCAGCGCATCAACGAAAACCTGCAGCAGTGGGCTCTAGAAGTGGAGAAGCTGGTGCGAAAAGCATACCGGTCTGTACCTGCGCTCATTGAAGGGAACCTGGTGCAGACATTTATCGACGGCATCCGCGACCTGGAAGTCAGAGCTGCTGTGAGGCTCGGGCACCACGAGACGCTTAAGGACGCCTTGGCCCATGCACTGGAAGTGGAAGCCGTGCGGCAGGATCACCGTTCCCATCGCGTCAGGGAGGTTGCAGCAGCTACAGTTCGCGACCGCAACAAAGGATACAGCCCTAGGTGCTATGGCTGTGGGGAAAAGGGCCATCTTCGATCCAGCTGCCCTAAGCGAACCCTAGAAAGGGAAGGTGAATGATCCCAGGAGGGTAGTGCGGCCAACAGCACCGCCCAGCAGCAGCAGGGAAACGAGTAAAAGCCAGAACTGCGGGGCGGGTGCTGGCTGATGTTAAAAGAGCCCCAAGGATCTCGATCTCACAAACCCATGATGGGAACAGTCTAATCATCAAGGGCGAGGTCAACGGAATGCCGTGTAAACTGACCATAGACACTGGAGCCTCTCGTACGGTTGTTAGTTCCCAACTTATAAGTCAGTTCCTTGTGGACTCCGTATACAACCGAGAACGCATTAATTTGGTAACAGCCACCGGTCAGCGTATACCCGTCCGTGGAGAGAAGGAGATGGAGTTGAAGCTAGGCAACGTGATCTACCTGCATAATGTCATCGTGGCTGATATAATGGACGACTGCATCCTAGGCCTAGACTTTATGAGGAATAATTGTTGTGAGATCGACGTTAAGCAAGGTGTTTTGAAATGTGGACAGGAGGAACTTTTTATGGAAGGTGCGTTACCAGGGAACGTGTACAGCATTAAGAAGATTGTTCTTCCGCCGAGATCGGAAACGATTGTTCCGGTTAGTCTTCCTCGAAACGCTGGGCAAGCCCACCGTTGTGTACTTGTGGAAAGGGTAAACAATGACCTTCCATGGAAAGTAGCTCGAACCTTGGTCAGGACCACTGACAATTTAGGAGTACGTGTGCTGAACCTTTGCGACCGGGACCAGATTATAGAAAAAGGCACACTAATCGGTACTTGTGAGGAAGTGGATTGGTTACGTCGGTGCCAATATATATCGAGTGGGACCCCCAGCAAGGATGCAGAAACGAGAATGACCACGCTTTTGGAAGACTGTCGCAGTGTTCTCTCCCCGAACGAATTGGTCAAGGCGAAGAAGTTGTTACTCAAGTACGCCGATGTATTCTCATCAAACGATGCTGACATAGGAAAGACTGGCTTAGTTCAACACAAAATAAACACAGGAGAAGAATTGCCTATCCGTCAGCGGCCAAGAAGATTGCCGGTAGCACGTGAAAAGGAAGTGGAAACCATGATTGAAGGAATGGTGAAGGATTGTGTTATCGAACCTTCCTCTAGTCCATGGTGTTCACCAGTGGTGCTGGTGAAAAAGAAGGATGGCAGCATGCGGTTCTGTGTTGATTACCGCCGTCTGAACGACGTTACAAAGAAGGACAGCTATCCCTTGCCAAGAATTGATGACACGCTGGACATGCTTACAGGAGTAAAATGGTTTAGTACGCTGGATCTAAAAAGTGGCTACTGGCAAGTTGAAATTGACCCTAAGGACAAGGAGAAAACTGCGTTCTCGACGGGAAAGGGTCTGTGGCAATTCAAAGTAATGCCGTTTGGGTTGCGCAATGCTCCAGCAACGTTTGAAAGGCTGATGGAACTTGTACTTACCGGGCTAATTGGCGATGCCTGTCTGTCTACTTGGATGACATCATCATCGTGGGCCGTACGTTTGAGGAACACCTTCAAAACCTGGAACGCGTGCTTATGAAGATTCAGAGTGCCAACCTCAAGTTGAGCCCGAAGAAATGTTCACTATTCCAACGGCAAGTTAACTTTTTGGGATTTGTAGTATCGGAAGAAGGTATCCGCACAGATCCAGAGAAAATCGCCGCTGTCAAGGATTGGCCGGTTCCAAAAGACAAGACGCAGGTTAGAGCATTTTTGGGTTTGTGCTCCTATTACCGGCGATTTGTGAAGAACTTTGCAGATATAGCCAAACCTCTGCACAAGCTAACCGAGGAGAAGCGACATTTCTGCTGGGATGAAAGTTGCAATATCGCATTCCAGGAGCTCAAGGACCGTCTGTGCAAAACACCTATTTTGGGATACCCTGATGCTAGCAAAGAATTTATAGTTGACACAGACGCAAGTGATATAGGACTTGGCGGTGTGCTGTCTCAACGGAATGGTGACCAAGAGGTCGTGATAGCGTACTTCAGCAAGTCGTTGTCAAAACCGGAAAGGAACTATTGTGTCACAAGACGCGAATTGCTCGCTGTGGTAAAGTCGTTGCAGCATTTTAGCAAATATCTTCTGGGACGAAAGTTTCACTTACGAACTGACCATGCTGCACTAAAATGGCTATTGCAGTTTAAAAACCCAGAAGGACAAGTTGCGAGGTGGATTGAACTACTGCAGGAATACGACTTTGAGATCGAACATCGCAGCGGGAAATCTCATGGCAACGCAGATGCATTGTCAAGAAGACCTTGTCCTGAGGATTGCAAACATTGTACTAGGCAAGAGAGTAAAGAAGTGGTATCCGTGAGGTTGCTCAGGGCAGACCACATCAGCTACGAGTGGAAGGACAGCTTACTACATGCACAGCAGGAAGATCCGGACATCAAGCCGATTCTGGAATGGATAAAGGCCAGTGCTCCCAAGCCTAAGTGGAGTGACGTCTCAGCGATGAGTTCGACCACTAAAAGCTATTGGGCCCAGTGGGACAGCTTGCTGCTTCAGGATGGAGTTCTGTGTCGTAAATGGGAAAACGTTCGGGGAGACAGCTGTCATTTGCAAATGGTTGTCCCTAAAGCTAAAGTACCGGATGTTCTACAGCTGTACCATAATGATTGTTCAGGAGGCCATCTGGGAGTTAAACGAACTCTACTGAAGATCCGAGAACGGTTTTACTGGGTCCACTGTCGAAACGATGTCGAGGACTGGTGTTGCAAATGTACAAGTTGTGCGGCTGTAAAGGGACCTCAGACTCGTAGTAGAGGTGCATTGAAGCTGTACAATGTGGGTGCACCATGGGAGAGAATAGCCATTGACGTGGCGGGGCCGTTTCCGGAGACTGAAAGCGGTAACAAGTATTTCATGGTTGTGATGGATTACTTCACTAAGTGGCCAGAAGTTTTCGCCATTCCAAATCAAGAAGCTTCAACAGTTGCAGATAAACTAGTTCATGAAGTCTTCTGTCGTTTTGGAGTACCTTTAGAGATTCACAGCGATCAAGGAAGGAATTTTGAGTCTCAAATATTCCAGGAAACTTGCCAAGTTATGGGTACTCATAAAACAAGAACGACTTCTTATCACCCGCAATCTGATGGAATGGTGGAACGATTTAATCAGACATTGGAGAGGTACCTAGCAAAAGTTGTAGACAATCGGCAACGAGATTGGGACAAGCACATACAACCGTTTTTGTTGTCATATCGAAGTTCTGTTCACGAAAGTACAGCAGTGACACCAGCTTTCGCAAACTTTGGAAGAGAATTACGGCTGCCTGCAGACCTGATCACCGGGATACCACCTGATGCCCCACGCAGTATAACCGATTATGCAAATGACTTGCGGAACAAAATGAATGACATTTATGAGCACGTCGGACAATCGGGCCAGCAAATGTCTGAGAAAATGAAAACCCGGTACGACCGCAAAATGAACAATAAAGGGTTCAACGAAGGTTCATTAGTGTGGTTGCACAATCCAGTCCGCAGCAAAGGGAAATCTCCTAAGCTTCAAGCTAAATGGGACGGCCCGTACCGGATTGTAACCAGGATCAACGATGTGACCTACCGGATACAGAAAGGCGCAAGAGGGACTCCTAAGATCGTCCATGTGGATCGCTTAGCGCGTTATTATGGGACCGATAATGCTCGGGACGAGCATGTCTTAGGAGGGCAGTGTTACGCACTCCAGTCGACGACACAACTAGCGCCGTCTAGTGTCAGGAACGAGAGCGAGGGGAGCGTTGCAGTTTATGACATCACAAATCTTTCGACCAACAGCGCCACCCGAAGAACTAAGTTTCTAGAAAATCTATACTCGAACTCTCGGTACCTTACGCGTGTTTACTTGAACATTCCGGATATTTTGCTAATTTAAATAAATAGGTGGCGCAAGATGCGATCGAGACAGAGTTGAACTCAGCGACACAAGCGACGCTTCGGAGCGGAATTAAGTGAATTAGTGTGTTTAATTATTAGTGTTTTAACTTTAATTTGTGTAAAGTAAATTAAAGTGTTAATTTAGGTAATTTTACCGGCAATTTTTATTGTCACGAACCTCAAGCTCGTAACAATATACACGGCATGACAACGGCAACTGAAATAATATAAAATACAAAAAATGATCATCATTCTCTAAACCATTTCCCATTATCTGGGGTCGGCGCAGTAAACCTTCTTGTTCCATTCCTCTCTATCAGCCGTCATTTCCATACTTACTCCTTTCATTCTCATATCACTCTTCACACAATCGATCCATCTTTTATTCGGCCTTCCTCTGCCCGTGTGTCCCTCCACATTCATATTCAACACTCGTATTGTGACATGACTTTCATTCCTCCGCATCACATGCCCAAACCATGCCAATCTGCTTCCTCTCACCTTTTCTACCACTGGCGCTACTTTCAGGCTTCCTCTTATATACTCATTCCTTATCTTATCCATCCTTGTCACACCACACATCCATCGTAACATTCTCATTTCATTCGCATGCAGTCTATTTTCATCCTTCTTCTTGACGGCCCAGCATTCACTTCCATACATGACGACAGGTCGGATGATCGATTTGTAAATTTTCCCCTTCAGCCTTATTGGCATTCGGGGATCGCACGTTGTGGCTGTGACCTGTCGCCATTTCATCCACCCTGCGTTAATCCTATGCTGCACAGCTCTATCTATTCCGCCGTCGCCTTGAATGAGGGAACCGAGGTACTTGAAATCTGAGCAGGTAGGCAGTATAGCGCCATCCAACGACATGGGTACAGGACTGGAAAGACCGCCGAAATCACAGCACAGATATTCGGTTTTGGATCTGCTGATCTTCAAGCCAACACTTTCCAGCCTCTGTTGCCACCCCGTCAGTCTGCTCTGTACCTCGATGCCTTCTTCCCCGACAAGCACGATGTCATCGGCAAAGAGCATGCACCAGGGTGCCTCATCCTGCAGGTCCGACGTCAAAGCGTCCATAATCAGTAGGAAGAGGTAAGGGCTCAATGCCGACCCTTGGTGCAGCCCTACCGCCACATCGATACTGCCCGTAGTTCCCGCGGCAGATCGTACACATGTACGGGATGCTCTGTACATAGCACGGACTAACCTCACATACTTCCCAGGCATACCTTTCATCTTTAACGCCCACCACAAAACCTCACGGGGAACCCGATCGTACGCCTTTTCAAGGTCGACAAAAACCATGTGCAGATTTTTATGCACGCGCTTGTACTTTTCGCACAATTGGCGTAATGCGAAAATGGCATCTGTCGTACCTCGACCGGGCATGAATCCGAACTGGTTTTGTGTTATCTCACACTCTTCTCTCATTCTTCTCTCTATTATTCTTTCCCAGACTTTCATAGTATGTGACATGAGTTTTATTCCCCGGTAACTGCTGCAGTTTTGAACGTCTCCTTTGTTTTTAAAAATGGGGACCTGTATACTACTGCACCATTCCTCAGGTATTTGTTCTTCCTGCAACAATTTACCGAAAAATAAACTCAACCACTTCCATCCATCCGCACTCAGCAACTTCCACACTTCTACTGGTATTCCATCTGGGCCGACTGCCTTCCAGTTCTTCATATTCCTAACAGCCATTTTTACTTCTTCCACACTAATTTCTCTCACTAAGCCCATATTCACTGGTGGGTTTTCAAGCATACCATTCCATTCATTCTCCTCATTCATCAATTTCTCAAAATACTCCTTCCATCGCTTCTTTATACTTTCATCGTCAGTCAAAATCCTTCCAGAATCATCTTTTATACATTTCATCTTTTATACATTTTACATGTGAAATGTATAAAATACAAAAAATGATGTCAAAGTGAAAAAATAAAATAAAATAGATTTGTTTATTTCAAGCTCAAATATAAATAAAATATTTATCAAGTTAAATGTTACTGCACAAGGACAGATTTAATGCCCTATATTATTTAATAATTAAGGCCTGACAGACTACCAGCAGTCCAAAAACAATGAAAAATCAACTGTCTCCTTTCTTGGTAGTTAATAAAAATGGTCAATCTCATAAATAAGCTAGTATGTTTGTTAGATATAGCTAGTGCAGATGTGAAAAAATAAAACAAGTTCTTGAGTTGATATACAATCAGTGTAAAAACATGTATAATTATCAGATATGAGGATCACATTTAATAAATTGAAAAATGTTAAACACTTACCTCACGTAGCGCAAATAGTTCCTCACGTGGAGAATCGAACCCAAACAATGTGTTAGAAGATTAAATGTTTCAAGTCTAAGAAATCTTCTTATTTCAATGTGAGGAGCTACATACAACGGTCATACAGAAGCTCCCCACATAATGGCGACCGTGAAAGCGGATAGACCTGGACAAACCGAACTCGACGCTATGAGGCGTAAAAGGGCATACACACGTCGAGTATTCATCAGGTCAGTGCGAGAGATAGAGGAGTCGAATGATATTGAGCAGATGACTGTCAAACTTCAGTATCTTGTAGAGAAATTGGAAGAGTTAAAATCTTTTGACAGTCAAATAAAAAATATGACGATCGATTAATTTGATGAAGAATGTAACGAATGCGAATCGTATTTAAGGAAGTATTATGCAGTAAAAGTTAAGATTGAAAAATTAAGAAAGGAATGTGATAGAGCAAATACATCTTCAGCGGCTACTGACGGATCTCATCAGAAGAGAAACATAAAGCTACCGAATATCGAGCTCATAAAATTCGATGGCAATCCGAAGACGTGGTTATCTTTCTGGGGACAGTTCAAAAAGATACACGAGGACGAGACTCTTGAACCAGAAGATAAGTTCCAGTATATCATACAGGCTATGAAGGAGGGGTCCAAAAGCAGAGAGCTCGTAACTAGCTACCCTCTGTCTGGCAAGAATTACCCAAGAGCGCTGGAACAGCTACAGGGACGATTTGCTCGAGAAGGTATCCTCATCGAGACGTATGTGAGAGAGCTGCTAGGTCTCGTATTATATCAGGCTAGGGGACAACATATGGATATAAGATCGCTTTACGACCAGTTGATGACCCATTTGCACGCTTTAGAGTCACTCAAAGTAACAACGGAAAAGTACGGAGCGATGTTGTATCCATTAGTCGAATCAGCTTTACCTGAAAGTATTTTAATTGTTTGGAATGGAACTAGAATTGTAAACGATGTTGGTCAATTAACGCAACTTTTAGAGTTCTTAAAACGAGAAGCCGAGGCTGAGGAACACATTAAATTGACGCGCGCTAACTTTAATACTTATAGTTCTTCCAGCAGTGTTGATGTGCCGCCGACAGCAGCTTGTATCGTTTCGAAAGAGGAGACAAGTTCCAGTAAAACAGGTAATGACTTTTGCTATTTTTGTGATAATACGTCTCATTCGATTCTTCAATGTAATAAAGGGCTCAAAATGTCTTTAGATGAAAAGAGAGCCGCTGTCAAAGATAAGAGGGGTTGTTTAATTTGTTTACGTAAAGGTCACGTAGCTAAGCACTGCAAGACGTTTTTAAAATGTATGGCCTGCGGTAAACGTCATGTAGTGATATTTTGTCCGGACCTTCATCCCTATGAACCATATCCATATAAACAAAAGGAACCCAAAGAAGTGACAGCACTTTTCTCTAGGAAAGGCGGAAATATTTTATTACAGACTTTGATTTTAGAGGTTTCACATGAGGGTAAAAAGAAGAAAATACGTGCTCTGTGTGATACTGGATCGCAAAGGTCGTATATTAGGAACAACGTAGTAAAAGAGTTAGGCCTTAAGGTAGTAGGTATAGAGAATTTAGGTTATTCACTATTTAGTGGTGTTACTAAGCCAGCAGAAAACCACAGTCTTGTCGAAGTGAATGTAAGTAGTCTAGATTCTTCTTTCTCTACAAAATTCATTGCTCTTGAACTCGACGACATTTGTGGCTATCTTCCCAAAGCAGACGATCCCAAGCTAAGGTCAAAGTCACTGAATATAAGTATTGACGACAGTGACTGTGACCTTAGCGATGTAAATATGTTAATAGGAGCTGATTATTTAGAAGTAATTTGTACGGGCACTATTGTACAATTAGATGGGCCTTTAGTAGCTATTAAGACGAGGCTAGGATGGACATTACAGGGCCCTAACTTTTATAGTGCTGCACAATGCTCAATGACTTTCAATTGTCACGCTCAGAGTAAACTTTCAGATTTGTGGGATTTAGAGATATTAGGGATTTCAGAGCCACATGAGCAGATGTGCAAATATAGGAAAAAAGAAGAGGTAATGAGTCAATTTGAGCAGAATATTAGTTTTAAAGACAATCGTTACCAAGTAGGGTTTTTGTGGAAAGATGGTTACCCCGAAATAGGCAGTAATTACAATGTAGCTTGTAAAAGACTTTTAACGACGACTAGGAAGTTAGAGAGGACTGGTCATTTGCTAAGTTATAACGATGTTTTTCAGAATTGGTTAGACGAAGATATTATAGAACATACTGAAAACAATATAGCAGAAGGACATTTTATTCCTCATCACGCAGTCATTAAGATGTCTAGGACTACAACGAAGATACGTCCAGTATTCGACGCATCGTGTAAAGATGCACAAGGATTGTCTTTGAATAACTGCATCGAATCGGGTACCAATCTTATAGAACTAATCCCTAAATTATTGATGAACTTTAGGAAAGGTACGTACGGCGTCACGTCGGATATAAAGCAAGCCTTTCTGCAAATTTTAGTTTCAGAGAAAGATAGAGAGTATTTAAAGTTTCTGTGGTGGGAGAATCCGTTGACCAAGGAGAAGATAGTCACTTTCAGACATAAGAGAGTAGTATTTGGGGTGACTTGTAGTCCGTTTCTCTTGGCGGCTACGATTAATTATCATTTAGGCAATTTTGAAGGAATGTACGGTCAGACAGTTGAAATTTTGAAACACTCCTTTTATGTTGATAATTGTGTAGCTAGTTTAGGAAGTAGTTACCGGGGCTGATGGTGTTACTCGTTTGGCTAGAGTCAAGACTCAAAAAGGTGAAACTTTAAGACCATGTCAGAGATTGTTTCCGCTTGAGATTTTAAATGATTCTGACCTCTTGCAACGAGCTGAAGTAACGATAGAGAATGAGAAGTTATCAGTAAGTTCAGATAGTCCCGACTTACACTCCTCGGTTACAGGTGGCGCGAAGGTGACGAAAACAACGCGGTGCGGTCGAAATGTGAAATTGCCTGCTCGGTCCTTATGAATTACATTTGGTTTTATGGTTTTCCTTAGTATGTTGAGTTGCGTTCATTGATTACCATTTTCTTTCGGGTCTGGAGTGTGTTGAAGATAAATAAATATTGTCTACGGCCTTTTTAGGTTTTTTATATCTGGTGACTTGTTGTCATGGTTACGAAAATAACAAGAAAAATGTAAGACTATTTTTTCGTAATAATTATATTTTTGTTAGAAGATTAAATGTTTCAAGTCTAAGAAATCTTCTTATTTCAATGTAAGGAGCTACATACAACGGTCATACAGAAGCTCCCCACACAATGTGTGTGATCATAGATTACTGTATATATACTAGAGATAGATGTGCGACTCAAGTTTAATTTTAGTTAAAGTTCTTGTTTTGCCTAATAGATGGCGTTAAAATATTGGTGCTTTGGGCTCGCCCTTTTTTTGCACTTTAATATTTTTATTTTATATACAACCACTAATTACATTGCGCAAGTGCTGCAATGTAATTAATAGTTGTTTATGTTTCTCGTGGTAATTGTAAGTTCCTATAACAAAAAATAAAAAACAGGTTATTTTTAAAACGTTTATTGTTTAAAAATTCTTTGCTTAGTTATTGAATAACATTAGATGTGTTAAATTTAACAGTATTTGCACAATATCAATTGATTTCTTTATACAATGTCCCTACTAGTTAGTAAATATCTTATATTACAGAGAATAGAACATTTTTTTAATTAAATATAGATTATTACATAATACTTATTGGAAATCGTGTTTTATTTACCACCGATACCACTGTCCTGGGAAGAACCAACAAGAAACCCAGCGTGACTTTTTTTTAAACATATTTCACTTTACAATATCATTTTTTAAATAAATTTTAATGGTACATACAAGCATGATTGCGATCACCTCATACCCAGGAGTTATTTTATGTATTCTTTGATATTATAATAACACTTTTTGTACATTTTTCCTTTAATAAAACATTTCAAATTGTTAATTGACAAATTTTGAACATTTTCTGAAATTTTGTTGTGAAAGCGTATAATACATTGCCCCATAAAGCACTACTGACTCAGTGGATTCTAGTAACTGGTATTACAAGCTTATGTTTGTTCCGAGTGTTTAAAGTTTGAACATCTTTATTCTTATAAAAGCTATTTATAACACTTTTTGTACATTTTTCCTTTCATAAAACATTTCAAGTTGTTAATTGACAAATTTTGTACATTTTCTGCAATTTCGTTGTAAAAGCGTATAACACATTGCCCCCATAAAAGCACTACTGACTCAGTGGATTCTAGTAACTGGTATTACAAGCCTATTTTTGTTCCTAGTGTTTAAAGTTTGAACATCTTTATTCTTATGAAAGCTATTTATAACACTTTTTGTATAATTTTCCTTTAATAAAACATTTCAAGTTGTTAATTGACAATTTTTGTACATTTTCCGCAATTTTGTTGTAAAAGCGTATAATACATTGCCCTATAAAGCACTACTGACTCAGTGGATTCTATTAACTAGTATTACAAGCTTATATTTGTTCCTAGTGTTTAAAGTTTGAACATCTTTATTCTTATGAAAGCTATTTATAACACTTTTTGTACATTTTTCCTTTAATAAAACATTTCAACTTGTTAATTGACAAATTTTGTACATTTTCTGCAATTTCATTGTAAAAGCCTATAATACATTGCCCCCATAGAAGCACTATTGACTCAGTGGATTCTAGTAACTGGTATTACAAGCCTATTTTTGTTCCTAGTGTTTAAAGTTTGAACATCTTTATTCTTATGAAAGCTATTTATAACAGTTTTGTACATTTTTCCTTTAATAAAACATTTCAACTTGTTAATTGACAAATTTTGTACTTTTTCTGAAATTTTGTTGTAAAAGCGTTACATTGTCCCATAACAGCACTACTGACTCAGTGGATTCTAGTAATTGGTATTACAAGTTTATGTTTGTTCCTGGTGTTTTCTTTATTCTTATGAAAGCTATTTATGTTTTATGTACGTACATATTATATTACATTTTCATAAATATATTGCTATGCCAAAGTTAATGTGTTTATTTCTTTAAAGTTTTTAAAAGGCTCCTTAAAATTTAAGATAAAAATTGACCGTGCGGCTCTCTTTTATAATCAAAATATGGCTTCAATATCAGTCACATGACCCCAATATTAATACAAGGAAACAGTGGTATCATCCACAAGACTCAACTCCTTCCCATTTAAGAGCACATTGGTAATTGAATCCTCTCCAAAGGTTTGCTCCTCTTTCATAATTTTATGAATTAGTATTTAAAATTAATTAATTTAATAAAAAAGATACATTTTGGAGCAGCATTATTAATCTTTAAAATGTGAACTTGATAATGTTATCATACTTTAGTAATATAACAAATCTTTTTAAATGTGTGTAATAACCACAATTTTAAAAAATACAAATAATTTACAAAAGTGACTTTCTTATGCCCACTTTAACATTGTTTTACATGTGTAATCATTATATTTTTTTATTACAAAACGAGCATTTTATATATTATAACATACTCATACATTATACAACTTTATAAACTATTTGCGAAATTATAATCAATCTAATAAATTGGGGAATTTTGATAGTCAAAAATAGCCAAAGTTTTATTCTACACCCACGAATTCCTGAATATGCAGTTAGTACAAGTAAGACATGAATGTCGTGGAAGATGATAAAACTTTGAAGACAAATTGTTTAGGAATTTCAATAAAAAGAAAAAAGCCTTACAAGATATATATTTTTAAGGAAATTGTTCACTTTGTCCTCAAGACAGACATTAAAAATGTCCTTAAATAAATACTAATTAAACCAGGTATAAACTTAATTATATTTAGGCAAATGAAAGAACAAAGCTTGAACATGGCAGATTGCTTGTGTTTCTTAATGTTTGATGAGATGCAGTGTTCTAAACTACATTACAATACAACTGTCATAGGTTCCGAAGACTGAGGATGTTAAGAGTGAAAATATAACCATAAACATGTTTTGGTTTGATGATAAAGGAGACAAAGCTCATATTAAGCTATCAATTTGTTATAGATTTTTGCAAAAATGCTACGATGGCAGTAATTAAAAAATATATATAATAAAAGATTTATAACAAACATGATTAAATGTTGTCTATGATTACATATACATAACATACATAAACACTCACGCCTGTCACCCAGAGGGGTAGGCAGAGACTACAGACTTCCATTTGGCACGATCCTGACACACCTCTCTTGCCTCCTTCACATCCATACACCTACGCATACTTGCTCGTCGGTTAAGGGTATACCTAATTTGGCCCGTTTTCAATAAATCGCCAATTTGGTCGATAAATTTTCGCCTAGGACGTCCCTTTCCGACTCTGCCATTCACTTCTGCACCATAAATTTTCTTTGTCACTCTTTCCTCATACATTCTTTCCACATGACCAAACCACCGAAGCATTCCTTTCTTAATCCTGGTCACCACATCATCTTGCAAACCACACTCTTCTCTTATTACACAATTCCTTACCCTGTCATTCAGATTCAGCCCTAACATACTCCTTAACGACCGCATTTCTACTGCGTTTATTCTACTCTCGTGCTTCTTCTGCCACACCCAACTTTCACTACCATACGTTAAAGTAGGGACCAACACAGCATTGTGAATTGCCATACGTGCCTTTTTCGACACATTTTGACTCTTCAAAATAGAGTGCAAGGCCCCATTTACTCTATTTCCTGCATTCACTCGTCGTTCTATATCCTTATCATATCTCCCATCCCTGCTAAATACGCAGCCCAAATATACAAACTCATCTACTTGCTCGATCAACTCACCTTCTTATTTCACAAATCGTTTTACTTTCTTCTCTTTCAAAAACCATAACCTTCGTCTTACTTGCGTTCACCTTCATACCCCTTTCTTTTAATGATCCGTTCATTAATGTAACCATCATTTGCAACTCTGCCGCCGACGACGCAAGAATAACTTGATCATCGGCGTACAAAAGGCATTTGACGGTTAACTCACCCATTCTCAATCCGCATTCTTCAACTTTCAAATTTTGCAAACAACTGTCCATAAATAGGTTGAACAGCCACGGGGAAGCCACACAGCCCTGTCTGACACCCTTATGGATATCAAACCAGTCCGAGTAGACCCCGTTGATCCTAACACAAGCACTAGAGTCCCTATAAAGAGACTCCAATGCCCGTATCAAGCCAGCGCTCAACCCAAATGAGTTCAGTGTTTGCCATAGCAAATCCCTATCCACTCTGTCATAGGCCTTTTCCAAGTCCATGAACGCACAAAAAACCTTCTGGTTTTTGGCCAGAAACTTCTACGCGATCATGCGCATGGAAAAGACTTGATCTGTACATCCCATTCCTTTTCTAAATCCCTCTATGATTAATTTACAATTAATACCAAAGTAAGCAATAATTAATAGGACAAAAAACAGCAATAATGCTTTTGAAATTTAAAATTAGAAATAATTCTCTTTGTTTGATCCTACACTTATCGAAAGGGGAAATTTTATTTCAAAATAATTAAGATTTATACGCATGACATAGTAGACTGCTAAATGGGAGCATTTAAAATTAATTACTACTTTTAGATATTGATGCGGGAGAAAATGAACTACTGGATGATGGATAAGTAAGCTGACAGATACCTCAGTGTAACCTGATAAAATACCTAAAATTAAGAGTAAACTACGAAATTTAACCAACGTGTATTAGTAATAGTGTAATAGTAGGTGGTATTAGACTTTGCGCAAATAAGTTTTTACAACTGAAACATATTACTAACCCCAAGAGAGCAAAGATACTGCAGATATGACTGACTGCCTGAAGTTAGTCACTTTTGTTTGATTTTGTTTAATTCCTTTAATCAAAGATTTTATAAAAAGTGTCTAAAACATAATTCGGAACATATATGCCGTGAAACAAAGTTTTACCTATTACAATGAGATTTCAGGAAGTTAAAAAAGAGATGGAAGTGTGTGTCATCATTTTAAACAGTTTCCATAAATAAAAATTGAACAATATCTTATGTTAATACGACAAAAGATTTGTTTCAATATCTATATGATAACAACATATTAAGTTAGTTAATGTGTTAATTTAACTAAGACTCTGCTGAATACTTTCTCCTTAGTAAAAAAACCACGAAGCAGAAAACACGAATCCTACTTGCCAACAATTTAAAGTGTATTCAATACACTGTTGTTCAATAATTTAAATTTAAATTATTCCTTGGTGAAAAGTTGTTAGCAAGATGCTAATAATATATTATAAAATCTGGAATATTTACTGGTAAAAATGTACTCCACTCCAAAGAAAGAGGTACTAATTAAAAGAAATTTTACTGCTCACAATTTGGCAGTTAGCAAATTTGCAGAAACTAAAACTAAAATATTTGTATTTTAAAAGTTATAAAAAGATGAAAATTAATGTAGGTATGTAAATAACGTAATAATGACCTTTGTAATACAGCTCCACTTCAAGCAAATTCATTAAATTTGTAATGTTTCAAGAAAAACGCTTTTGTGACTTTCACAAAACTTTACGATGAATTGAAGATTATAACAAAAATAATTAAAAACATTTGACCAATGATTCCCCGGAAATGGGATATTTTAAATCGTTAAATTGTTAATAAATATCAAATTTGAATTTCTAACATGACATAAACAAAAAAGTAAGGACCCTTATCATTAATTTGATGATCAAAATAATTATACATAGTTCAGACCCTCAAAGAAGCTTGTGTAATAATTATAAATAAAATATTAAAAGGCAGACATATTAAAATCAATAATGATAAAATAAAACTTCAAACATTAAAATATTTTTAAACTCTTAGAAATACCAAAAATGGAAGTGGTTATAATTAGGTTTTTTCTCTCCAAAATATCAAAATTAAGGTGTCATCAAACAGCTTATGTGATTATTTATCTACTTTACTTAAGGCCCCGATCAAAACCTTGCGAAAGTGTGTTTTTCAGAGACTATTATCTCTTTAGTTATGAGAAATAAACTACATCCAAAAGCACATTATTAAAGTGTTCGATATCCTATCATCACATTCCACGTTTTAATGAGTTTTTATGTGTTATCCATACATTTAAAAGTTATTTTTAAAAATGAATAAAATTATTGATAACATGCATCTGTTGTTAAAGGCAATGCTCTAATCATTTGAGGATTACACATTACATACTATTGGATAGATAATTTAAAAATCTATATTATTTCTTAAGTTCGTCTTTCTTTCTTAATTGAAATAATTCCAAAAATTTGAGCGTATTTATTACGCGATATATTGTAGCGAGATCGCGTGGATTGTATAGAACCGACCGCTCAAGGTCGTTCGCAAGGAGTAGCGCCGTAAGCATCTCAATTAGTAAGTTTAGAAAGTTAAAAGTACATCATAATGTGATATAGAGATAAATATCTATGAGTCAGATATTATTTTTTAGCTTGAATTTTTATTTTGTCATTTTCATCAATTTTAACATGTCTACACTGCAATATTTTCATGAACCAGCTGTGAATAATTAAACTGATTATATAATTAATTATAAAGGTTTTTAAGCTTTCTTTATTTTTTTTATAGAATGGGCTGACAAACGAGCACACAGTCCACCTGATGGTAAGTGGTTGCTGCGGCCCATAGACATCTACATCTATCTTCCATTACAAATCAAAATGCAGATGCGTTGTCACCCGTGAGGACTGAGATGGAATGCCTCATTTCCAGTAAAAAGGGTCTCCGGTTCTCTACACTCACCATACGAAATACAGCAGCATTAAGCTACTATTTCACGCTGGTATTCTGTGAGAGCGTGGTCCTTCCCCGGTCGAGCCGACCCATTCGTGCTACAACTATACTACTAATATAACTGCAGCATGGCTCTACCACGTAAAAAAATATGCTTTTTACATGACAATAATTCGAATTCCACACCAAGATCTATTAATAATTTAATTCTATCACATATACCACTGTGTACATTTTCAACACACTCTAAAAAGTTTTGGGAAGGTCTCATAAGTGATCTTCGCGTGACATCCACAGATAAAATGTAATTGTCTACTTGTGGCGGAGTTGTATCACACAATTCATTATTACATGTAAAACATGATTTGCAAACTTTAATGTTTGACTTTTTAATAACTTGCCCTTCCACATACCTTTTTGTCTCCGTGACAATTTTATTTGCAAATTCTTGCGAATCATTACCTGCCAATTTTTGAACTATAAAGTCTATATTAATTCTATTTTCCTTTGGGGGCAGGTGTAATTCATTTTTTGCCAGCAGGCAATCCAAATTATTTAAAACTTTATTAAAGTCTTCCTCACAATTTGCCCCCAAGGAATGTGTTGAACTCAAATTCATTTTGAACTTAAATTGAACTAAATGGGAGCATAAATAATAATTACAGTTAGATATTAATGCGGGAGAAAATGAACTACTGAATGATGGACATGGTAAGCTGACAGATAACTCGGTGTAACCTGACAAAATACCTAAATTTAAGAGTAAAGCACGAATTTTAACCAACGTGTATCAGATGGTCTAATATTTTGTGCAAGTAAGTCTTTACAATTGAAAAATTAATAATTAATGTAAAATAAATATTTGTCTGTAACAACTTTGTTTTGATTTTATTTTCAAAACATTATTAATTACCCCAAGAGAGCAAAGATACTGCAGATATTACTGCCTGACTGAAGTTAGTCACTTTTGTTTGATTTTATTTAATTCCTTTAATCAAAGATTTTATAAAAAGTGTCTAAAACATTATTCATAACATATATGCTGTGAAACAAAGTTTTATTTTTTTTTTACCTATTACAATGAGATTTAAGGAAGTTAAAAAAGATATAGAAACAATTTTTGTCTTCGCCATTTTCATTGCTGCTTTTATTTGACATTTTTGTTTTTTAATTTTGCTTTTTAAAATCATGATTTTGTTAATTATTTTTTTATTTTCACATCTGTACACCTTTCTTGTAATCACCATCATCAATCAATGTACCTGAAAAAAGTACGACAATCAGGTATGGATATAGAGATCAAATGAAACAATGACGGCATAGATCAAATTGTATTGGATTCTCCTTTTTTAATGAATGATTTTGAATTGCAACTTGTGCCTTAGGATAAAATAATAAATAAATGATATAATATATATTATGCAATATGCTATTAGAATGCTTTTGGAGCTGGCGCAGTGCTGCAGTGTACACAGTGCAAAAATGTAGCATTTCCACTGCATAGCTTGCGGCTCAGTGATAATAAAAGGAGGATGGCCAAATCGTACTAGACAACGAAATTACAGCGTCCCAATATGAAATATTTATGTAAAATACCTTATTGTTAAGGTATAACTCTCTAAGTAGCCACAAAAAAAGTTATTAATTTATTTCTATTGTTGTAACTGTTCAAAATTATTTCAAATAATAGTTTCAGAACGCACCTAATGGCGATTCATTTCATGTGTGAAAGGACTTGGTATTCAAAGACTATAATTATTCACGTTTTTATGAATAGTTGTTAATTTTAATTCAATTCAATTAGTATGTAGACATCAAATCAACTACTATGCTGATTTATTGTGTACTGGATTAATATCAATCATTATTAAACAGTTCCACGTCATTGACCATCTTATGTACCACGTTTTTAAGCAAATACATTTTCTATTCTAAGAATATGTATTTTTATAGAATAAGGGTGACAAAGGAGCACACATTCCAATAGCAAAGTGCAATCGGCAAGTGCATGCTGAAGCTCATAGACACCTAAATTAATAATATAATATATAAAGAATCAAAATGCAGACACCGCTTGTCACCCCTACCCCATGAAATTCCTTGTTTCCAGTAAAAAGGGTCTGATTCTCTACGCTCACTGTAAGAAACAGAGCATCATTAAGCTGGTATTTTACGCTGTTAGTCTGTGAGAGCGTAATCCTTCCCCATTCGAGCTGACTCATTCGTGCTACAACCATAACATAGTTGAAGCTTGGCACGTAATAAGGTATAATAGAATATAAGATATAATGAGTTCATATCGATACCTTTTCCGAAAAATTGGGTTAGTTTTACAGGAACATTACAGTGATGTATTTGATATTTAAGTCTAATTAAATAGTTTAATTAACTTAGACAGTTTCATGTATTTTTGTACTTAAGCTGTGCATAACTGCTTAAGTGCAACTGAATGTCTGTGGAAATTGTTTTCGCTAATTTAAAACTCACATTTAATTGTGGCTGTATGTTTTCCTTATATAAATAACTGAGTTATAATGTCCTCCAGACCGAATTTCGGCCACGGCAGCCTGCCTCAACGGAGGCTAGCCATCGGCGCAGGACAGGATTATAGTGCCCAAGTGTATGCGCAAGCACAGGTGCACTCTCTACTCCCTCACTTTCATAATCCGATGGGATGGTAAACTGACAAGACCGGAGAGAGATCAGGCGCAGGACCAACGGCTTTACATGCTTTCCGAGGCATGGGGTGAGGCACCGCCAACTTCCTGGCTCCGGGCAATTACTGAGAATTTCTCGACGGAAAACTCAATAATTAATTTTTTGGTCTGACCCGGGATTCGAACCCAGGATCTCATGATCAGCAGTCGCACTACTACAACCACTAGACCAACGAGGCAGTCTGAACTGAGTAATTAATTAATTAGTTAAATAATTAATCGACCATAATTTTAATATCAAAAATTTAAAATTAACAAGTAATCATCAGGTTACGTTATTTATAGGATTATTGAAAATACCAGGATTCAATTAATTTGAGAAACATCCTCTTTAATTTAATTTAACATTCAACATGTTGAGCAGGAGTGTCGGTGTCACACAACACTGACGTGAACCGAGGACGTTGTCATGAGGTACAATTGCCACTTAAGGATGTGATTATGTTAATATTATTATCCCTCATGATAATGTATCCATATATGCGTAAATAACAATATATAATAATATAAATTGTCATAATTTTTTTTTAAAACCACTGCTAAACACTGATTAATAACGCTAATTACCCCCCTCACTTATCGCTTACACTTTTAGGCTACATCACAGTCGGATAAAGCGGCCAAGCAAGGTTTTTCGTTATTAATTAAAATGTGCAATAAAATCAGGGCCTTGTAAAAGAAAATCATTTAAAGAATAACCGTTCGACTTTGCTGCAGTGTCCTAAACTAAGCGCATTTTTTTCTTATTTGGGTTATCTACACCAAAGTGCGGCAAATACCATATTATGCGTTCATTAAAGTTTTCATCGGTCTCATTAAGTTCTCTAGCATAACCATTGGAAAATAAGTATCTCATTCTTTCACAGTAACGAGTCGTTTGTACCAAGTCATACTCTTTGTTTTGCTGAAATTTTCTTTCTATTGACTTTAACCGATTAAAAGCGTTAGGGTAAGAGTCAGGAAAATGCAACTCATCGTATTTCCACGGTAAGCCGACAGTCCATTCTACATTTACTAATTCTGCTGTATCATCCAAAATTTGTAAAGCGCGTATTTCATCTGGGTTGCGGCGCGGCTTCGAACCTACACCAATAGATTCTAGCGCGAACGACCTACGAACCGCGTCATGCAACTGCGCGCAGGTGCATTCACTGTTATCATTAGCGAGAGAGGGATAGCTAGTTATCGATTTTATCGTGTGTAAGTGAAAAACAGAATATGACGTTTCTGCCTTATCCGCGCAACTATTAATGAAAGAGACAAAGCGATCAGTGCAATTAACATCACTTACCATATATCCGAGCACACACCATCCAAGCGCAGTTTGAGTTATATACGGCTCACGCTGCTTGCCACGAACACAACGAATAGGAGTAATTAAATGATGATTGTCCTGACCAATTAATAATTTCGGCTTTGCATCACAATTACATAACATATGATCTATATAATATATAAGATAAGTCTATATTCGGCACCTTTTGTGTCGGCAAATTTAATTCTTTAATTTTACGCGCACGGAAAGTAAACATTTCTTTATACGGATTAGTAACACTAACACTCACTATTTGAGATTCACACGCAAGCTCGCCCGAGTCCCAAGCGCTGCGCGCGCATTATTTGTGCATTATAAAGTTTTCACCGTATAATCCGAGCTCATCTGCGATATCGGCGGATATCAGCGTCATGGTAGCTCTATCATCCAGTAGGGCATGCGTATGCAAACTGCCATTCGGTCCGTGAAGTGTGAGCGGCACCACTTTCAAAAGCACCTTGTGACAGTGGGATGCCACCGTATGAGTCACTGTTTCTATGGTGCTGGGATGCTCATCCTCACCTTGCTCCGCAGTTTTTAAGCTTTCTTTTGAGGGCTTGATCCAGTGCAGTAAACGATGATGCGGTTCATTGCAGCCTTCGATGTCGCAATTACTGCTTATATTATATTATAATAGTACACAGAAGTAATTTAAGTAAACAGAATCACATTCACTAATGATCAGCTAATGACTGTCATTGTTAAAAAAAGTATTTTTTAACTTTTTCACTTTCTGCTATTGTCTTTGTAATATTGTATACGACGGCGTTTGTGTTGTCGTAGATGCTATCCTTATTAGTCTTTACGTAATATTTAATCCTTGTGGAAGCATGTTTCCAATGATCAGTAGTTGGAATCTTGGATAGCTTCTTCATATCGTACATTTCAATTTTGATGAGATGCGTCGCTTTGTCTCCGTCGTCAGAATTAGTAGAAATGTATGATACACCATCTCTAGCGGCTCATGCTACGGTAGATGATAACAGCTTCCTTTTTTTATTTTTGATTCAGCTTCAAAAAAATGATCAATCGACAGCGATTTTCTTTTTCCACCATCGCATGTGTTATTGTTAATGACAATGTCATCACTCTCTTCTTGAGGGGAGAGTGGCGAGTAGTAATACTGTTTATAGGTATTTTCATCGAAGCTCAATGATTTCTGCAACAACACAGTTATCATGTTAATATCAATTTGTTAACACTTAATAATAAAAGTTAAAGTTACAGCCTATTAAAGTCCACTGCTGAACATAGGCCTCCTCTCATTTCTGAGAGGGTTTTAGGGCTAGGAAATGTTCGCTGCGCTGCCTCAATGCGTGTTGGCAAACTTCACATGCCTTCAAAATTTTCTCAGACATGCAGGTTTCTTCGCGATGTTTTCCTTCACCGCTGAGCACGTGGTAAATCAGCACTTAAAATTGCAATAACAATTTAATTGGTGCTTAATGTATTTGCTATATAAGTTTCAGGGATGTTCAATGCATAGTTTTACGAGTATATTTACAGGGAACACATTGTACAACGATATTTTAGTGGATGAGATGTTTCGCTCCTATTTTATAGATAATAAGTAATAAGATTTTGTATTTTGTAAATAAAAATTTTAACAAAATTAGGTAATGTGTTTTATTGATGAGTCAGATTAGTGTAGATAGGAACAAAGGAGTATAGTACAATAGCACCACGCTGAGGAAGAATAGATAATGACGGTATTCAATGAACAATAGATAAGTAGATAAGAACAATGTAGCGCTAATGACGGTGGAGGCCTTCACCGGATATCAATTAGCTAAGAGTTAATTGATCTGCACATCTCCGGAACCGTGCATCCTACGCAAAAATGGGAAGATTCGTGATCAGAGCATGCCAAAACTTTTTTGTTTTAGGATCGTGAGTCGACGAACGTCGTACTCCTACCACTTCTGACTCAGTGAGCCGTAACTGGTACAACGTAACTACTACTGATATTAATTCCGGACTGCGAAGATAATCACTTCGTTGCAAAGCTTTGGCAGCAGTCACATAGTTCTTTATTTTTATAGCGTAGTTAATAATATCATTATGATAAGTTAACGACAACGGGCTTAATTTTTTTAACTGTAGAACTATTTTGCACATAATTGTTTCCGGTTTGCCAAATCTAAGTTCTAAAGTGCCATTAAATCGGGTGTAGTTCCACCAATCAAGAGTGAAGTCACCGCTTCTTTGGCATCGTCGCGAAGACACTTACGCAGCCGCCATACATTTTCTGTGTCACTATATTTGCATAATTGGGTTGACTCTTGGTACGCTTGTTTAAACTGCAACCACTCCATTGGATCTCCAAAAAATAAGGGCAGGTCTTTAGACATTGCTAATCTTGTTAAGAGCTCCTGGTTCTGTTTTTTATAGGATGAGGCAGCCACTGCCTCATTTAAGGCGTATGCCAGCTTTTCTAAGCCGATTTTTTCCCGAGAGCAATCTTCCCGGTTCTCCTCGTGCTGGTTTCCCGGTGCATTCAGCCAATTTTCAACTTTTCTGGTTGAAGATTCTACAGCCGTCTTGTGGGAGGAACGTGATCGAGATTCCAATTCTGCCACTTCAGCTGCAAGCTATAATAATAATAATAATATAATATTCCACAACTATCACACAACGCCATCTAGTCCCAAGCTAAGCAGAGCTTGTGTTATGGGTACTAGACAACTGATAAACATACTTATATATTTCTAAATACATAAATATTATAGATAAATTACACCCAGACACGGAACAAATGATCGTGCTCATCACACAAACATTTGTCCTGGGTGGGAATCGAACCCACGACCTCCGGCATAGCAGTCAGGGTCACTAACCACTAGACCAACAGGCCTGTCGCTGTTTGTTGCTGTTTGTTTAGCAGCTTCGATTGAATATTTGTCTTGATCTTGCAAAGCTCAGCTTCTGCCTGAGCACTTTTAACCTTGGCCTCCGCTGCTTGTATTTCCACGAGAGCCATATCTTTAGCGGTTTCGTATTCCAACTGCCGCTTGCGTGCCATACTTGACGATGTGCTTGCGGTCTTTAACGACTTTTTACTCTTACTACAAGCACTTTGCTCATTTCCAGGTTTTTGCAGCACTTCGTCCTTCAAACTACAAGATGGTAACACATCTTGGTTGTTCTTGCACTCCGATATTGTAGCGGTGCCACGTGGTCGCCGCCTTTTATGCGGCGTGGCCGGCGTGTTGAACATAACTGGTACTTATTATTATTATACTGTTTCCAGACGACGTAAGGATTCGGCCGAAGGACCACTTTGTTGGTGATGTAGGCCACTGGTGTCGTCTGGGAGTAAAATAAACTAAAAAATTTTGGTGAGCGCGTGTACATCCGCGGGGAGGGAGACATAGGACATCCTACAATAAAAATCGCGGTAAGTGCCACCGTCCCCGTATGCACACGTACTTATTTATTATAGAAAAACAACAAGCACAAAAGGTAAGTTACAATTTCTTATGTGTATATATTTTATTAATTAATATTATTTATATTTCAGATATCCGAAGAAAGCAGCAACGTGAGCGTCGTTAACACCCGGGTAGGAGAGATACGAGACATCAGCCGGAGAGGACATCTGCGTCTCGGTCAGAAAGAGCAGAGCCGGCCTCGCCTTCTCGAGATGGTAGTGGACGGCGTTTAGGTTAGAGTGAAGTCCTCTGATATTGCAGAAATTCACGGATAGCGTGGCAGGGGTCGCCTTGGTCTTGTTGCTCCGTCTGCCCCGAGCATGCCCCCTCCTCACCACCCACGCTCAGTAGTGGAGAAACATGGACGTGGATGCTCAGCGAGGGATTGTCCAGGGGTGCTGGTACCCTCCTGGGGTACTATATCATTTAATTCCGCTACCATGTTGATGGGGAGGGGGGGGGGGGATTTAGGCCTCATCAACTTTATTTAGTTTTCGAAAAGTTTTTCATCTAGTCATAACCGGTATTTAAATTTAGCGTTCGTCAAAGTACACCGTCAGGTTACTCTATCAAGTCCGGAGGTAAGGTCTCTTCGTAACTAACAAAACGAGACTAAACTCGACACACCTAGTTCTACTTTTCAAGGATTTTCGGTGGCGTTCACCGTAGTATACCTTCAGGTCACTGTATCAGGTTCGAAGGTAAGGTCTTATCATAACTAATATAACGAGCACAATTCGGCACACCTAGTTCTACTCTTCGAGGAGTTTCAATAGCAGATACTGAAGTACACCCTCAGGTTATCTAACACTCTACTCTTCGAGAAGTTCCGGTAGCATCCGAAGTACACCTTCAGGTTCCTTTATCAAGCCTGGAGTTAAGGTCTTATCATAGCTAACATAACGAGCATAATCTCGGCACACCTAGTTCTACTCTTCGAGGAGTTTCAATAGCAGATACCGAAGTACACCCTCAGGTTACTCCATAAAGTCCAAGACGTATAAGTATATTTATATATAAATCCTACGTACTTTTAGCGAAAAATATTTGGTTTTTGTAATATTTTTATTCCTATAGTGATCGAAGTTTTTCATCACCAGCTGATGCAAACGATGTAAACAAACGATGCAGTACTACCAGCGTGAAATAGTAGCTTAATGCTGCTGTATTTCGTATGGTGAGTGTAGAGAACCGGAGACCCATTTTACTGGAAACGAGGCATTCCATCTTAGTCCTCACGGGTGACAACGCATCTGCATTTTGATTCGTAATCGAGGATAGATGTAGATGTCTATGGACCACAACAACCACTTACCATCAGGTGGACTGTGTGCTCGTTTGTCACCCTATCCTATAAAAAAAAAAAAAAAGTACTCCACTAACGACCGCGGCGGAGTGGAGTGAGGAAAAGTGAATATAATATTATATATTATTACAAGGCTGCTCTAAGCACCAAACATTTTGGAATCTCTCCGCCGAGAAAAGAATAACATAACAAAACAAAAATAAACTGCCATTTACATTCCATGGCTTCCCACAAGATAGATTAAGAGATAAAAAAAAGATAAAGTTGAACAATTGATATTTTCAAAAGTTATCGTGTTTACTTCTCCACTAGACCAAGAAGCGACGAGGCATAAATTTGGAATGTATTTGAGCGTTCTGATGGACGCACTAGAGACCCGGTATGAAGATAAATACAAGGAGCTAACTTATAGGGCTCAGTTACTAGATGTCCAAAGACACAAACAGTAGGCGCATGAGATATGTAGTTGGCATGGGTGGTTTGTCACGTATGTGGTATTGTGGACGGCATTCTTGTAAATAATTTTTTTCTCGTATCTAGTATTTTTTTATTATGTATTATGTGTATTTTTATTTAGGAATAGCACCTAAACGGAAAAATGGATGCTTACAGTCGTTTTAAGTATGATACACAAATCTATAATTCAAAACTAAAGCATTCAACAGCCACGTAAATATAAAAAAAATATTAATAATAGCTACGAAAAACAGTATTCCTTTGGAGCTTTGGAGTCTTTACATAGCAGCTACTTAGGTGAGACTATAAATTATAAATTAACAGAGACATTATCTTTGTAAATTCAGAAATTTAAAGTCTGCGAATTATTATGTCTACAATATCGTTGTAATAAAATGTTATATTCACAACAACTTCACTAGCTTGTTTTTCAATCAAAATCATTGAAGTGTCTCTTTGTAATGTCAAAATAACATCTTTTTACTAAACTTTTTAAATTACAGTAAAGGCGGAAATTACATGTCTGCTGGCGATGGATATTTTCGTAATCCGGAAATTACCCGTAAAAGTGGTTCAGTCGTGTTAATTTTTAATCAGTAATAACAGACTTTTGTCCTTGTAAATTTGAAGAAAAAACCTTACACTTTTTGATAATTTGGCGATGTTGATATAATCTAAGAAAGTAAAGGAAATACATAAATATTTTTTTGGTATAAAGCAAATTCCCACCCGCGTATATTTTGATGTACTTTTTCTTTTTAATTACACTCTATCCCACAAAAGCGGAAAATAGGGACTTTTTTAATTCAAAGGATTTGTTGATTTTTCTCTGATAATAGTTTAATGAGCTATAGGAACAAATTTTGTAACAAATCAGAAGACAGTTTTCCGTAACATTCGACACTGATCCATGTAGATGCTAAATCAATTCCACGTATTTGAAAACACCGAGGCGCAGTAGCTAGCCACGGGTTTCAATCCTGCACGTAACAAGTGTTTGTGCGGCCAACAATTGTATCAGGTCTGGATATGTGACATGAGATTAATAATGTTTATTTAAAAAAGACCTGAATTATTTTTAGTCAGTCTTTCATTTTTATACTGCCAATATCTTTTATTTTAATGGTATTTTATTACTTTAATCCAATATAAAACATATAGAAGTATGTGTTTTAAAGATTTTCGACAAACAATTTTAAAACGTTTCAAACAAATGGTGCGCGGAGTCTATTGTTACGAGCTTGGGGTTCGTGACTGTAAAAACTGCCGATTGTATTAACAAAATTGACACTTTAGTTACCATATTACATACATACTATTAATAAATCACACTGAACACTTTAGTTCGCTGTTATATCACTTTGAAGTATTCGCTTGAATCGCCAATTCTGCACAGACTCGGTCGTGATCCTTACTGGCCATATTATATAGGGCCTTTTCCATTAACACATCTAGAATGTTTGAGAACATACCGGTGCCGACTGACTTGGTGTAAAAAGCTCCAGTATAGAATTATCTAGAAGGATTAGTTCCGCTACTCGATACTAGATGGCGCTAGTGCCATGTACCAGGCATTAATTATAGCGCGCAACAGTACCTACATCAGAGCAAAAAGCGTTTTCTTTGTATTTTGTTTATTAGTTATCTGAGATTTATATTAACGTAGAGTTGAAGTCAAATATAGATAGTTTTCAGGCAAACCTTTTTTATATAGGATAGGGTGATAAACGAGCACACAGTCCACCTGATGGTAAGTAGTTGCTGCGGCCCATAGACATCTACATCTATCCTCGAATACGAATCAACTTGCAGATCAGTTGTCACCCATGAGAACTAAGATGGACTGCCGCGTTTCCAGTAAAAAGGGTCTCCGGTTTTCTACACTCACCATACGAAATAGAGCAGCATTTAGCTACTGTTATACGCTGGTATTTCGTAAGTAATTCAATGAATTACAGTAGAATTTCGACCAAAAGTATTAATTAATACCGATTATGGCGTAATGCCTTTAATAATAAAATATTTGTTAAACACTAAGTGTTTTCCCCAATAATACTATATTTGATATAAAACTCGGCAGTCAGGTGTTTTAAATAGCGACCACGTGGTTAATTGATGAATATGGTAGTCTGAGCTACGCCGCAGGTTTCGGGTCCAAACTTTATATGGAGGCACCATTTGTATGAAAGTATAAACTGTCGGTTATCTAATCTTGCCGGGTTGTGTTTTGTGTCGATAACAGTTTTTAGCTGACCTTAAAAAAGTTGGTTCTCAATTCGATTGAATTTTTATTAATGCAAATGCAAAAAAGTAAAAGTCGTCTTCGAAGAACAAAATAATTTTACATTATAAAGTCGCGGCTTTAATTATTCCAGTACCTGGATGACCGAGATTTGCTCGGTTTTTTTTGTAAATCTAAATCTCTATCTATCTATCTAATCTAAAAAAAATAATAAATCATGAGTGCAATTAGTTTAAATTAAATTTTAGTGTTTTTAAAAAAATATTAAAAAAGGGCTCGAAATAATAGATTTTTTCACAAAAGAAGGGAACTTGACAAAAAAGGAAAAAAGTCGGATCGAAGACAGGGCGCGAATCAAGGTACTACCATTTCATTACCGCTCAATATCCTATTTGAGCTATTATAACAATTAACACACTGTCGAAATTTACCTTCTTATTCTAATGATATTGTAGCAGGTTTTAATTGCCTGAAAACACGGATAAAACGACATTTTCTAAAAATGAATCTTAGCTAGATCGATCCATTGCCCCCGAAACCCACTAGACACTAAATTTTATGAAAATCGTTGGAGCAGTTTCCGAGATTACGATTATATATAAATATATATACAATAATTGCTCGTTTAAAGGTATAGGATATACTATGTCTTATTACTGATTTCAGAACGTGATATTTATTTTATTATTTTCAGGTTATTTACAGACTTCAAAAACAGGAGGAGTCTCAATTCGTCAGTATTTTTTATTAGTGTTTCTTCAGATTTTTTTTAGATAAAATGATTTAAATGATTCTTTTTTATTTAAAAGCTGATGCTTTTCATGTAGTCCCGTAGTTATTAAAAAGCTGAATTACTCCAAGTTAACACTGATTTCGGTACACCAGTCACCTCAATCCCCCATGACCATGTGTGCTGGAAGGCATCCGAAACGTCGGGAATTAAAAATCAAAGAAATTAAACGCGATAACATCGGTAAAATTAGTTGTTAATAAACTGTATTTATGAAAATAAAAACTTTTATATCTTAAAATTCCCGACTTTTTTTAAACCAATTTCTTAACCATTTCATTCTTTTAATTGTATATTATCATATCTATATGCTTTTATATGTGGGCACCCATGGCCGAAATGTCTATGAAGAGGGGGCAATCCCCTTTGATCATGAACTGGCCAGTAGTTTTTGGGTTATAATGCGTGTTTAATTGACTTTCGACTACCTTGTTGATGTTCTCATTTTATTTATAGTGATGTCCGATGTACAAAATTTTTAATTTTACCATCTGTTTGAAGTCGGGTTTACCTTTTATTAAAAGATTAAACCTTTATTCAAAATTTGCCGCCGAGGTTTAAAGCAACAAAGCTTATTTATTACGTTAGAAGAACATCATCGTAATAGTCATTAGTTTAAGTGAGCATGAATAATTTTTTTAGAGCTGCTACGTTTACGGGATACTGGTAATAACTAGAATCATCATAGGTGCGTCTGATAGGATTAATTAGACAAACCATAGTATCGGGCGTAGGTGTGAACATAGTGGAAATCAATTCCATTAAGGACGTTAAAAAATTAACTAAAATTCGCGTGAAATTTAAAAATGATGTGTCTTACCTAGTTTGAAGAGCACGTCCCACCCCCATTAGCTGCGTACCTATATAGGAACCCGCCGCTGGCCTTTAGTCATTACGGAGTCAATTTCTCTTGAAGATGCCCCGTAGAGAGGTTATACACCTATTGTATTGTAAGTATTAGTAGTGACGTTGATAGTGCGCGTACTTAAGAAATTGCAGGAGGTGCTATTAAGCTAAGTAAATCACATAATTTTTATTTTTCACGTGACGATGTACTTTTAATTTATTTTGTGTACAAACATTAATATACAGAAGCAGTCTTATAGTAATTTCGTACAAAGGTTCTACTTATTCCAAATTAGCTGAAATACCTTCCAGTAGGCCCATAAAGAAAATTATATTGAAATTGCAAACTTAGTGCATACATTAGTACTACTAAAAATAAAATTAATCAATAAATAATAGTAATAATTAATACGATAGTTAGACGCAAAGTAGTTATCTCTAAGACTCTTCTTGAATACCAACAAAGTTTCGGAATTTCTTATATTTGACGGTAGTGAGTTCCATAATCTTACCGCGTGAACTTAAAAGGAGTGGGAGTAAAAACCGGAATTATAGACGGGAAAGTCAAGAACAGTTGTAACAAGGGATCTGCATGGTTTGTCCGGAGAATGGGTGAAGGAAAATCGGCTTCTGAGGTATGTGGGAGAGGAAGGGTTGTGCAAAATGTTATAGAAGAGACATAACAATCGAGTGTTCCTTCGAAGTCAAATTGGGAGCCACTTGAGTTGCTTACGAAACTGAGATATACGGTTAAATTTCTTGAGCCCAAATATAAAACGGATACACTGATTTTGCAAGCGCTCAAGTTTATTAAGAAGCTCCTCTGTAGCATCCAAATAACAGGCATCCGCATAATCAAGGAGAGGTAGGATAAATGTAAGCACGAATGTAATTTTAGTTTTAAGGGGTAAGAAATTTTGTAGACATTGAAGCGAATGCAAAGTAAAGTAGATCTTGCGACTAACCTCAGCGATATGCGTGGTCCATGTTAAATGGTGATCAAATGTGACGCCTAAGTTTTTGACAATACTGTCAAAAAAGGGTATAGAAACGCCATTAAAACAAACAAAATGTGATGTAAATTCTAATCTATTACGCGAATGCCTACTGCCTATTACGATGGCCTGAGATTTCGTGGGATTAACTAATAGTTCGAAAGATGCAGACCATTCACAGATGCGGCACAGATCCGCATTCATGGCTGCATTTGCATTATTTGTATCACTCACCGGAAAATGACGATAAGTCATTCGCGTAGAGATGGTAATTAGATGTAATAACACTCGTGATAGAGTTAATAAATACGGAAAATAAAAGGGGGGAAAGAACGCCACCCTGAGGTACACCCGTAATGATACCAGACCAATCGGAAAGAGTTAACACGGACACAATGTGATTGACCACGAAGATATGAATCAAACCATGCGATGGCAGATGGGGAAATGTTTATAGATTCCGGGATCCGGAGAAGAATATCAAAGTCTACTGAGGTAAAAGCACTACTAAAGTCAAGCAAAACTAAAAGTGTAAGAGATTTATTGTCCATGACCCAACGGATATCATCGGTTACTTTAAGTAAAGCAGTGACAGTGCTGTGTCCACGACGAAAGCCCGACCGATAAGTGGAGAGCAAGGAGTTAGACGATAAGAAGAGAGAGAGTTGACTATGCATGATGTGTTTTAGAACTTTAGAAAGAAAGGGTAAAATAGATATGGGACGAAAGTGGGACAAAGAAGAAGGATTAGAAACCTTAGGCAGAGGAATTATATATGCTTGTTTCCAAACTGAAGGAAAAGATGATGACGATATAGAAAAATTAAATATGTGAGTAAGAATTGGTAGAAGTAAAGGTAGTACTGGCAAAATCATCTTCGCGCATAGATCATCAATACCAACATCATTTGAAGAGATGGCTAGGATGGATTTTTTGACATCTTCCTCCGTTACAAGGGAAAGATGAAAAGAGCAAACGTGCGGTTTCGGTATAATATCCGCCAATGCGAGTAGTGTGTTGGATTTGATGTAAGGATCTAAAGTCATAGGAGGAGTAGCAAAGTGATTGTTTAGATCCTTTACTTTAACGTCATTGTATTCTAGGATCGGAGACCTGCCCACACCAACAGAACGAAGGAACTTCCACATCTCAGTAGAATTTTTATTATGGAGAGATTTGTAAAAGTAGCGTCTTTTAGCATACCGATATAAACGTAATTATGTCGGTATGCTAAAAGACGCTACAAAGTAATTGCGTAAAAATTTAAAACGATTTAAGTTATTTTCAGATGGGAGACGTTTAAACCTTTGCTTAGCTTTGTCACTCTGGCCCATAAGTTCTCTTATATCTTGTGTAATCCATGGTACAGGATTACGCTATATTTTTACGCCTTTGAGCGGAGCATGGTAATTGTATACCTTCAAAATTATATCATAAAAGTTACAAACCTTCTTATTAATATTAGTATTTTCAACAATAGGTGTCCAATCAACATTACTTATATCAAGCTGCAATGACTCCAGATCTATTCCCTTGTAATTACGAAGGAACAAGGATTGGGATTTCTTTTAAGGTGGACAGAGACGATAAGAGAGGTAGATTAAATCATGATATGAAAAAGAGGCAGTTATTTGTCCATGAGACATGACACTATCAGGAGAAGAAACGATCATAATGTCAAGCAAAGAAGGGTTACAGTTAGGGAAGTGGTGAGTTGCCAAAGTCAGAAGTTTTTGGGAGCGAGAATCATTTTTAATAAGGCAGGTGTTGAAATCTCCCATAAGAATAATATGATCGTAAGTAGTACTAAAATCAGCAAGGATTTTTTCAAGCGTATCAAAGTAATCTATGTGCATGTTAGGACTGTAAAATACCGCCAGCAACATTTTTACATGATTGAGAGTAACTTCTATAAAGAGATATTCATCAGATTGAGTGTAAATAGAAGGAGAGGCACATATGGTCTTCTAAAATATATCCGAACACAGGTATATAGCTATCCCACCACAAACTTATCATTACGAATGAGGACAAAACCAGGTAAGGCAAACTGCGTAGAGGGGAGAGATGGCTTGAGAATTGACTCAGAAATTAGTAAAGCATCGAGATATGCACTGTTAATGGATGCTAGAAGATCAGGTTATTGGCGAGGAACACTCTGGATGTTAGTGTGTGCAACATTAAAGTTGTTAGGAAATTTAGAGCGCAGGGATGAAATCTGGTCATACAAAGTTAAAGGTCTCTCACTATCCGCACTTGTAAAACTACTTGAAGATGAAGAGCATGAGAAGAAACTGTCATCAAAAACATCAAGATTATCCATTTAGCAAATAAATTAAAATGTAAATATAATAATATAGTTTAAAAATATGTATAAATATGATATGGTGGTGGTGAGGTTAAGTAGCTCGGTTCTCGGAAATTTAGTCGCGATGGATCACTTCACGGGAGCGCAACGTGCTTTCTGCGTTAAACATTATTATAAAAATCACGATTCGTGCGCTATTGTTCGGCGTTTATTTCGACGTGAGTTTGGATTACATGACCTAAATCAGTGTCCGAAGGAAAGCGTGATTCGATCGTGGGTCAGAAAGTTCGAAGCTACTGGTTCGACTTCGACTTCGACAAGAACGAAAGACACAATTGAACAAGTTAGAGATTCAGTTCAACGTAATCCTGTTCTATCGACTCGAAAGCGTTCAGCCGAACTTGTGGTGTCCAGAACATCTTTGCGTCGCATTTTGTTGAAAGATCTGAAATTGCATCCGTATAAAATTCGACTTGTGCAGGAATTACAGCCAAATGATCCAATTTTAAGGAGAGCTTTTGTTGAAACGATGCTGGAACGCTTTCGGAGTTTCAACAATATTCTGTTCTCCGACGAAGCCCATTTTCACATAAATGGGCAGGTGAATAAACAGAATTGCCGTTACTGGGCTGCAGAGAACCCACGTGCAAAACATTAAAAGCCCCTACATTCGCCGAAAGTAACCGTTTGGGCGGCCATGTCAGCGCACGGAATTATCGGACCCCAGTTCTTCGAAAATTGACAAGGCCAATCTGTCACTGTAAATTCTGACCGATACATAGCCATGTTAAGGGATTTTTTCTTTCCACAACTGCAACAGTTTGAAGCCTATAATCCTGCGACATGGTTTCAACAAGATGGCGCGACATGCCACACAGCTAATGCCTCTTTGACGGTCGTAAACGAGATGTTTGGTGAGAAACTGATATCGCGCCGAGGTGACATTGAATGGCCTCCTAGAAGTCCGGATCTTACACCACTGGACTTTTTTTGTGGGGATACCTAAAAAGTAGAGTCTACTCTAATAACCCAGCCACAAATGACCAGTTGAAGACCAATATCCGGAAAGATATGGCAGATATTCCCCGTGCAATGTGCCAGCGAGTTTTTACCAATTTGAGGTTCAGATTCGAAGAATGTTTGCAGCGCGATGGTGCACATCTGGATGATGTTATTTTTAAGAAATGAATTTTGCCAGATGTAAATTTTTGTAGAAATAAAAATTTGTATGTGAATTGTTCTTAGTTTTTTTTTTAATGATTTTTTCAAATTCGCAATTCTTTCTGGCCCACCCTCTATATACAATACATATGTATATATTTATAAATATCAAAATAAAACAAAACTTAGGTATAATCTAATACAAACGGAACAAAAAAAAATTAAATAACATCTTAAATCACCAGTCACAGAACTGTCATGAAATACCGAAGAAAAAAAATCTTATGAGAGTATAATATATACATAAGATTCGATTTAAGAAAAAAGAAGTTTAAAATGTTATGATATGAACCTATCTTATAATTATATACATATTAAAGAGATTAAAAAAATATTGAAAAACACTATTACATATTACTGCAAAGCAGAATAAATAATACATTTTCCCAAGCTACAACTTGACAGTAGCATAGTGGCCAAAGGGGCGTGTGCCACAACTAAGAGAAAAAGTAAATAAACAAAATGCATTATAGTCATCTCAAAACTCACGGGCGTCAATTTAGGGATGCTCGATGTTATAGAAACATCGATGATGACATCGATGTTGATATCGATAGCTTAACATCGATGTTCGATGTTTATCCTACTCAAAACATCGATGTTGGCCGTTATCGATGTTATAGTAGGTTAAAATTAAATGTACAAAAAATTTGTAGTGTTGTTTATGGTTTATTATTTATGAAACTGAATAAATTAATAACGCATTCAGTGTGAAACAGTAATTTAAAAATGGGAAAAACTTAACAAATATTTAGTTAATTTGTTATATTTTTTGCCGATAATGATGAATATTACTATTTAGATATTTAAATGTTCCTACACTCGTACAATTATAAATCTACGATCTACTATCCTAATTTACGATTTAGACGTAGGTTTTATATTAACTACTCATAGCGCGAAATAAAAAATGATTATAGAGGAAAATTAACAAACTTCACAAAAACAAAATAATGGACTTTTCCGTCACCTTTGTTCACACAATTTTTAATCAGGCAGCCCAGGCAGTAAGTGTCCACAGCCGTTTATAAAATGCACTTTGCAGTGAAATTCTCTATGCTCACGATTGCCCAGTGATTTATTCTCATAAACTTCAAGCAAACCTTGAAACTAATTATACCAAGCTCAAAAAAAAAACAGCTAAATATGATTAAATTGTGTAGATACATATTGTTTCGAAATTATGTGTGTGTAGACTAGACAGCAAGGGAAAAATAATTAATTTGAATATCAATTTATGTCGAATAGTTATTAGGCGACAGCCGATAACGACACCACAATAACAAAGCGAAAACAGTTACAACAGTGACATTACAGTTCACACTCGACGGGAGTTTGACACATCATAATGATAGTTTTTTAGGTGATCGATGCATTTAGGAATCCTTAATTTTTCAAAATCTTAAACCTTTAATAGGAGATGAAATATTTAGTTAATATTTATTTCGCGTGTTCACAGTTCGCATTGTTCACAAGTTCTTATTAATCGATTATTGGTTCATTGGCAACGATGTTTGACATGTGGCAACATCGATGTTTCGATGTTTAACGTGTGGTAACATCGATGTTAAAACATCGATGTTTCAATTTATAACATCGATGATCATCGAACATCCCTACGTCAATTCCAGTCGATTCAATGCAATTCAATGTGAATCACAGATCAGTATGACTGTATGATGCTTACGCAAATGTGAATGATAAAGTAGACATTTTGATAACTACTGTGTGTAATTAAATGCTTATCTTATTATGAAAGTACCAGCTGGAAAAATGTATCATTATTACAGAAATATAAAGTAATTATTGAAAAAGAACCAGGTTCGGAAGGATCAATTTAAAAAAGATCCAAACTGGAATCGACGTTCGATTAAGAAACAGAAGGGAGGAATCGAGGCTTCTCTCGATCCGGCCTCCTCTAACGCCTACGTTGGGTTCGGGAACAACGTATGTGATCTCCGCAACGGAGTAACACACAAGGGCGATAACCTCTTTCTTTTTCAGCAAGTAGGTTCAGACGCGGATTACGGGTCTTCCGAAGTCGTCCCGGTCCCGACGCCTTAATTCTTCGATGTGGACTGTATAACTTTGAGGGATGAATTTCTTGGGAATAAAACAGCAATTATCTTTAAACCGTTCCGTGAGAGAGTAATCACTTTTCCCTATCACTTCCCTACACTTTTTCTTCTTATTGACTGCTGGTTTTTCACTTTTCCCGAAGGATTTTCTTATTTTCCGAACTATTTCCCCGAACTATTTTCCCGAACGAATTGCAATGCTCGTTGCTGTCCTCTGCAGGGCATATATATGCCGTGCAGGTCTCGGGCCTCGGGGTGTACCCCTTTACCCGGATGTTCCTCACGGCACACTACAATGTGCCGGTCCTGGGCGCCTTGGTGTTACAGGCGTTGTTTTAGCGACTTTTGTCGCAGTAGGATAAATCCTTCATTAAAGGAGGTTGTCTCAATAATTGTGTTTAACACAAATTATTTTGTCAGAGTTGGCCTTTCTGCGGCATTGTGGGATTTACTCAACTCCCTAATCTATATAGGGAGGAGTTCTCTTGGATAGGGTCGCCCGTCCGGCGGCCTTGCATGCAACGGCGCGAAGCCGTTGAGGTTTTCGTGTGGTCCGTTGTCGGCACGGTCAAACATACCGCGCGCCAGCCGGACCACGAATTCATGTAAGCTCTCCATCTTGAGGTTGGCCGCTATGACGTCATTACGGACGTAGCGACCCGCACCGACTATGGTTCTTAATGACAAATTCTGCTGGGCCTGAAGTCGCCGCTTCTGACGATCGCTAAGGAGTGCATACCAGGCCGGAGCAGCGTATGTTAGCAAGGGTCTTATGTAGGTTTTGTAAATTGTTATCTTCGACTTTGTCGGTAACTTGGATGTCAGGACAGGACGGAGCATTGCCCGCGCACATCGAGCTTTGCGTATAGCAGAGTCAACGTGCGCAGTCATACGCAGCATCCTGTCAATCCGACATCCAAGGTAGGTCACGGCCTTCTCATATGCGATCTCCTGGCCTCTGAGGGTTAGTGGTGGTGGTAGGTTTCTGTAGCGGCGAGTGAGTAGAGCGGTCGTCTTGCTAACATTGACGGCCATCCTCCACTCATCCAACCATGGTGGCAGCAGGTCCAGCAGACGTTGCATCCTGGCAGCTGCTATGTGGGCTCTTCTGGACGACGTGAAGTATGCGCTGTCATCCGCAAATAGCGCTAGTTCGACGTCGTCCTCCCATTCTTGCAAGTGTCCTGCCAGGGTGGGTATGTCATTAGTGTACGCCGCGTACAGGGCTGGAGATAGACAGCTGCCCTGTGGCACACCAGCTGTTATGGTCTTTATTGCGGACACGGCGTCCTCTACGCAGACGTAGAACTTCCTGCCTTCCAGGAAAGACGCCACTAGCCGCAATATAGCAGGAGGGATACTTGTTTGAACATCTAACTTGTAGAGTAATCCTGTGTGCCACACCCGGTCGAACGCCTTCTCGATATCGAGAAAGACGCCCAACGATATGCGGCCACGGTTGTGTTCAGCCGCAAGCAGGTGCAGCACTCTGGTCAGCTGTGTTGCTGTTGAGTGACCCCTCCTGAATCCATGTTGCTCCGCCCGAAGTTGGATGCACGGGCGGAGACGTCTTAACAATAATCTTTCGCACAGTTTAGCTATATGCGGTAGCAGCGTGATCGGCCTGTAGTTGGCAGCTCTACGCCTGTCCTTCCCGGGTTTCGGCAAGACGATGACTTGCCTTTCTTCCAGTCCTCCGGGAAGTGGGATGTCCGCAATATTCCGTTGTAGAGCCGACCTATCTCTACAAGGACTCTATTGGGCAGCTGTCGTAGTGCAGCATTAGTAATCCCGTCGTGCCCCGGCGCCTTCCTCGGTTGCAGGCGGGTTACTGTCCTCCGCAGTTTAGCGGGGGAGATAAACCACTCTCCTGCAAGCGGTGGCGCGGGTGACGACAGGAGCTCCTGCACGCGGCTCTCTTTCCTTGTATGGGATTCCAGGAACTCCGCACTTGCTGGGTTCGGCATAAACTGCTCCTCGAAGTGCTCAGCTAGGATATCCGCTCTGCCCTTGGCATCATAACATTGAATGCCCGCGTTGTTAGTCAGCGGGCAAACAGGTGGTCGTGTTTTCGTTAACTGTCGGTTCAATGTATAGAGCGACGCATGTTGTTCGTCCGCCTTCCATATGCGCCGCTCCCAGGCCTCTCCTCTGTGGGCCTGTATTGCAACCGACAGTTCGTCTGATATGGTGTTAAGTTTTCTCTTTACTCTAGGGCAGCGAGTACGCGCCCAGAGCTTCCTCAGCGCTCTTTTATGGTTGAGCTGCACGCGTAGTCTTAGCGGCAGCTCTTCTTTTCTCCCCGAGAGAGGGACGATCGTAGAGGCCGCGTTGAGGGCCTCCTTGATGCTCGTGGAAACTCTGGTTGCAGCGGCCTCTACGTCGTCCGCTGAGGTGATCGGTGTATGGACTGGAGGTCTCTCCTGCAGGTGTTGGTGGTAGAGCCTCCAGTCAATCTTAGTCTTGACAGCTCTGGGCGGTGAGGTCACTGCCTTAGTGCCAAGGGTTATCAGAATCGGGAAGTGCTGCGTTCTTATACAAAACTGTCATTATTTCACTTATACACAGGAATTTTCACATAAAAATAACACAGAATTCACCTTTTTAGCACGTACAATCAACCTGAAATGTTTTACAAGTCATTTTTACATAAATTGCTGAAATTACAAACATTTTAAATTTTTACATATTCGGCCTCCTAAGGGCGTGGCCAGCGTGCTTCCGTGAACTCACACTATTTGAACAACTAACTTTGCACGGCTCTCGGCTATCAGAAAAAATGAAAGTCTGAAATATACTAATTTTAACAATATTAGGTAAATAAGTGCTTCTACATAATTTTCAAACTGTAGGAAACTATCTCTGATAGGATTCTTATCAGTTATCATGTTTCTTATCAGATAACAATACAAGTGAATGTTTTCATTAATCAATCATAACAAATAGGCATTTGTTTTCGTACAAACATATCAAACTTATACAAGACAATACTTATGCAATTAATTTCCGTTAATTCTGTTTATGCACAGAGTGATCATCTCGACCGGGGAACAAATCCGATCTCTAACTTCACTTTAATATTCCTTTGAATTTACATCGTTGGAAAGACGATTTCAACCGGGGAACAAATCCGGTAACATAATTTATATCATAAAATTCCCTATATGAATTTATTGAAAGATATTACTTAGAAAACAGTAAACTAGTCCGGCCTGGGAGTTGCACCCAAGACCTTCATATCATTAATTCGACATTTCTTTAAGATTTAACTAAGCATTTTCTTATCAGAACATTTCTATTGGACAATGAGTCTTTGAAAAGTTATTCGTCATCGGTTGACTTAATAAACTGAAATATTCTTATAGGCGCGTCGCCAACAATTATAAAACAGTATTACAAAGTGGTTGTAAAGCGGCTAACAAAAAAAATGATTATGATATGTACCTATATTTTCTGAAAGAAAACAACGAAACTAGGGATTAGTTGCGGCGACGAGCCTTGCGTGGAGCATTAGTAGTCAGTCTCGACGCAATTTCCTTTGGAGAAATGGGTTCCTTAGACTGCCCAGGGTCATTGACCGTACTACACTTGTCGGGATATCGGCAAATAAGGGCTTTTAGTTCTGCCATAGACTCAATCCTCAGACGTGATTTGTCCGGCAAAATAATAAATATTTTGCCTTCTACGGACCAGCAGTTTTTAATCCCGAAATGTTTACGAGCTGTCATAAATACTTTGTGCCCTGTCTTAGTCAAAAACTCAGATATTGTGATACCTGAACCTTTTATTGAAGTTTTGTTAATCCAGACAAGACGACGACTCTCCAGACTACCAAATTTAACAAGCACTGGACGTGTTGAGGCTTGAGAAGATTCAAGACGATGGCATACTTGTATGTCCTCGACGTTCAAATCGGTCGCCTTCATTTGCTCGGAAAACAGCTTATATACCGATTCAAGCAACTTCTCATTCTGTCTTTCAGAAAACCCATGGATAAGCAGTATTTTTCTTCTCATTGCTGTTTCATGTTTGTCAATATTGTATGTAACTAAGTCCAATTGCTTTCTGATCAGCGATAGCGATTGACAAACAAAGGATTTGAAATCGTTGAAGTCCTGGGACTGTGAAGAAATGTCTGGGTGAACTGGCGAGTTAACAGCTGTGGCTTTTAAAAGCTTATCTTCATACTCACGCATGCGAGAAGAAAATAATTTTTCCAGTTACAGCCAGTATAAGCTGGCAAGCTTATACTGGCTGTATGCAAGGAAAAGGGTCTTCTTGTGACAAACACTATGTTTAATCACAGGAAAATCCATATGTACACTAGAGAGAGAAAGAATGAGAGAAGTATGATTGATTTGTTCCTGGTGGATGACCGACTGCGAAAACAGGTGATGGATACACGAGTGTTCAGGGGTGCTGACCTGGGAACGGATCATTATCTAGTAATTACTAGATTTAGGGGTTTGTTCGCGGGTTGGCGCTACCGGACGGCAGTAACAGAACCACAGTCGGTCTGTCGCATCCGAAGCTGGAAGCTTCAGGAAGCGGATACTAGAGACAAATATCACACGAGGGTAGCCGAAAAGCTTGACACCATCGATGGCAGGAAAGAATGTGTGGAGAGAACATGGCAGAACCTTAGGGATGGAATGGATGGAACGACAAAAAGAGGTAGTAGTAAAAGAAGAGATGCATGGTGGAATGATGAAGTGAGAGAAGCTGTAAAAAAGAAAAAAAAAGCATGGTTAGACTACTTAGCCTCTAGTAACGATAAGCATATGAGAGAGAAGAAGAGAGAAGAAAGATATAAGCAGCAGAAAGTTCATGCGAAAACATTGATAGAGGAAGTACGTGAAAGGTGTTGAATAGAAGCGGACGAGAGGTTGTCGCGCAACTTTAAGGAAAACTCCAAACTCTTCTGGAAAGAGGTTGGAAGGTCACGGAGTGGTGCGACAGCCTTAAGAATGAACAAAGTGCTTTCGAGAACCAATGACGTCCTCTCAGAAAAATCGGACGTCATGCAGCGATGGAGTGAATTTTATAGAGAAATGTATGCGTTTCATGATCTTAGTGAAGGATCCGGGGGTGACGCCGTGACTGGCACGCCAGACACGGACCTCGATGACACTGAGGTCATCAGCATGAAAGAGATTGAACGTGCGATTCGAAGTTTGAAATGTGGTAAGTCTGCGGGACTAGACAGAGTTACTGCTGAAATGGTCAAGTACGGTGGGCCTCGCGTCTGGGACAGCTTTCATCTGCTGTGCAATTTGTGCTGGCGGACGGGAGATGTCCCGGATGATTGGCGATCCGCAGTCATTGTGCCTTTATATAAAGGTAAAGGTTCACATTTTGACTGCGGGTGCTATCGGGCGATCAGCTTGACCAGTTTAGCAAGTAAAGTTTACTCGAAGGTTTTGACACGTAGGATGCAAGAGAAATCGGAAAGATCCTTATGGGAGGCACAATGCGGATTTAGACCTGGAAGAGGATGCACGGATCAATTGTTTTCTCTCCGCATGATCACGGAGAAGCTTCTGAGTGTTAACCAGAGGATTTTCTGTGCTTTTGTGGATCTGGAGAAAGCATTTGATAAGGTTATAAGGAAGAAAATGTGGGAACTGTTGCCGGGATATGGTGTGGATGGTCGATTGTTAAGGGCTGTGCAGTCATTTTACTATGACCGTAAAGCCTGTGTGCGGGTAGGGCATGACCTGTCACCCGTGTTTAGCGTCCAAGCGGGCGTAAAACAGGGTTGTGTCATGTCATCCTGGCTGTTCATACTGTATCTCGACATCTGTTTACAGAAGCTGAAAGATAGCTGTTTGGGTGTGAAATTGGGTGACATAAAAGTTAATTGTCTGCTGTATGCTGATGATGCAGTGCTTAGGCATTAGTCACGTGTATGAAAGAGGAATGTGAAATTAAAGGTCTCCGTTTGAATGCTAATAAAACTAAGGTTCTGGTATTTGAAAAGGACGAAGAGAGAACGAAATGTGAAATATGGGTAAATCAGGAATGTCTAGAACAGGTAAATGAAATTGTATACTTGGGGAGTGGTTTCAGCCGGGATGGAAGATGTGATTTGGATGTGGATAGGCGTGTCGCTGCCGGAAACAAAGTCAATGGTGCCCTGAATACATTAGTAAAAAGGCAAGGCGTGGTGAAGAGTGCACGCCTTGCAATACATAACGCAGTGTTGGCACCGACTTTGTTATATGGCAGCGAAACCTGGGTATGCCAGAAGAAGCATAAAAGCAAGTTGAATGCAGTGGAGATGCGATCTCTTCGTAAAATGTGTGGCGTTAGCATAGCCGACCGAAAGCGAAACGAAGAGATTCGCAATATGGCAGGATTGAAAGATGACCTTATCACAAAAATTGATAGGGGCGTACTCCAATGGTTTGGGCACGTTGAACGAATGAGTGAAGACCGAATGGTGAAGAAAATATATAGAGCGAAAGTTAATATTAAAAGGTGTCGAGGTAGACCGAGACTAACTTTCGAAGACCATGTGAGCAAATTGCTCGAAGAGGGGAGGGTCAAGAGTACTCGGATACCTAGACGTGCATGTATGAAGAAGTTAATGAACCTGAAAGAAGCGAAAGAGGTATGTAAGGATCGTTACACTTGGCGATCTGTTCTCTCTGGCTTCCCCGTTAGGGATTGTGCGTGAAGATAAGTAAGTAAGTAAGACACGGTTTGTTATAAACATACATACATATATATATATATATATATATATATATATATATATATATATATATATATATATATATATATATAATATGTAACGTAATTAACGCACACCCAAATAGTATATTATGTTATAATCATAATACATACACTGAATTTTTAGTTAAACATTTTTATGAACTGATTATTCAAATTAGTTATACTAATTCTGGAAGAATGTTGGGGTCACAGTATAAATAAACGAACGCAAAGACTTTAACGTGCTTGAAATAAAGTTCATTTTTCTTTATTTTTATTGAATGACAGAATTAGTAATAATTCAAATAAAACTGAACTCTTAAAAGTCTTATTGCCTTAAGTTACGGTCCATTTCAGTTCGTTTTGACTATACAGATTTAGTGTGACTGTAATTTACATAGTTTTAATTATTCGATCGAATAATTAAAATCGAATCGATTCAGTAAACGAGTCTGAACAAACTACTTTCTCAGAGTGCGTTATTTATGTTACGTGTTATATATATATATATATACATATATATATATATATATATATATATATATATATATATATATATATATATATATATATATAAATATCATAATCATAAACATATATACTTGGCAGAAGGATTGCCCATCGGATATATATGCATCACCGGTCCGTATGTTTTGAAATAGTATACCTTGATCTATTAGAAGCCACTGGGTCTTTCCCGTATTTTTATTATATATTAGTATATAATAAAAATACGGGAAAGACTATTTTAGTATATTTATTTTTACCATAATTGCTTTTTACGACCTCCCAGGGAATTGGGTGATGAGTACACTTCTACCACCCCCATTACATCCACATTAGCGAATAAACTAATAGAACTCAACATTGTTACATTATTTAATCAAGTTGTAGTTTAAACAAAGTTAAGTAAAAGATACTATTGAGTTTGTGTTTGCGGCCAAACATAACAAATTGCTTCCTTGTGTTGACATGCTGCTTAAAACTTTGTAAGTTGTAGGAAAACATTCGGTGAGTCGTTTCTTAAATTAAAAGTAAGTACTTCGAAATCGAATATTTGTTACTTGTGTTTGTGAATATGTTTTGAGCAAGACTTCAAAAAAAAGAGAAAGTTTTTAAATACGATAAAATTAAAAAATCTACAAAAGTACCACAGCAGGGTGTTTATGTGGAAGAACTACACCATAGCTGTGCATATTGTCTGTTGCTCGAAATCGTTTACTCAACTGGGAAAGGGTAACGCTCGCTCAAAATTCTAGTTAGCTGATAGCAGCAGAAAAGATATCTATGGTCGATAACCACTTAACATCCCACTTAACATCTGGCGGAGTGTGTACTTGCTTGTCCCCTTTACATAAGTAAATTAAACAAGGTGATAGATATCCTTTCAGTTCCGAAATATTTTGGACCAGAGAATAATCAGAAAGTGTTTCAGATTGCGTTGGCGTCATGGAACTTCTTCTTCTATATAAATAAAATGATAGAGGTTTGCAGTTCTGCGCGTATTATGGAAAAACTACTGGATAGATTTTAATTAGGTTTTCTAAGTTTTATTTCTTCGACACTTAGCACTTATCTTAAAAAAATGCTGATATTTTCATTAAATATAACGTTATTTAAGTTTAAAGAACGTGGAATAAATCGCGGGTATCACCTAGTGATAAAATAATAATCGTTAAAAATATTGGACCAGCGAAAGTAAGACTCCTTAATAATGAAAATATTAATAAGATAATGTCATTATTATGAACTAAATCACTCGACAACGTGTTTTAATTGTACGCAATACTGTACCGATTAAGAAATCGGGTTACGGCCACCGACTGATGCCATCCAATCTACCTAAAAACGCTGAATCAAAATTTTGGCCTGATCATAGATTACATTATGGTGATGTCAGAGAAAAATTGTTGCTTGGAGGAGTATTGACATCCCCAGTACCTTATTGTGTAAACGTTCATTTGACATATGTGACTGGTCATTGAAATAATACCAGTTTTTACGGAATTTATCGCGTATATTTAACTTTTTAAATACCCGACGTTTCGAACGCTTTACAGCACTCATGGTTACGGGCGGGACTGAGATGTTCAACGTCCATATGTCATAGTTAACCGCGGTTACTATAGATTAAAATTTAACTTTTGTTCCGATCTATGCAGTATGAACTTATGGCGGTTACCATAGATTAAAATTTAACAAAAGTTAAATTTTAATCTATGGTAACCGCGGTTAACTATGACATATGGACGTTGAACATCTTTGTCCCGCCCGTGACCATGAGTGCTGTAAAGCGTTCGAAACGTCGGGTATTTAAAAAGTTAAATATACGCGATAAATTCCGTAAAAACTAGTATTATTTCAATGTTTAGTGTTCGCGTAAATATAAGAAATCATTATGTTACTGGGTTTTGACCTGGTAAAACTGCAGGATGTCGATGGATGCTGGTGGCTAAGGACCGTGCATTGTGGCATTCCTCGGAGGAGGTCTATGTTCAGCAGTGGATTTGTGAAGAGCTGTAATGATGATGATGATGATGTGACTGGTGCTTAAACATTATTGTTGGGAATACAGTGCGATAACGTCGGTACACTGAATTAAAGTAATATACACCGTCGGTAAAACGCATCAATGAAATTACGTTTCAAACTAATGCCACAGAGGAAGTGTGGTTAGAATATTAAATAGTTAAGGCAATAATATAATTCTTATTTTCTTTTAAATGATAATTAATAATTGAAATTACTTTGAGTTTTGCGCAAGTTAGACTTTTTTAGTTAATTAAATACATTTTGTAAATACTACCTCATTACTCAAATAATAATAGAATAGAATAATTTATATTCAATAAAGGCTTAAAGTAATTTTTATTGAAAGTATTTTTTTTATCTTACCACTGGTTCAGAAAAAATCCTCTGTTCTGGGAGAAACCAGCAAAAATCCCGGGGGACTTTTTTAAAAGTAATATTTTACAATTCAATGAAGGTTGTACAAATTACTTATAAAATTTATTTTAAACACTATTTGGAACCGTTACTTCATTTTCAGGAGCTATTATCAACCATGTATTAATTTATATTATATCCCTTTTTGTACAGTTTTTGTTTAACTAAATATTTAAATTTGGTAATAAAGAATTAAAGAAACCTTGTATATTTTCTGAGAGCTTTGTTGTAATACGTACCCCATGAATAAATTACTGACTCTGTGGAGTCTAGAAATTGGTATCACTATTCTCTGATTTGTTCCTATTATATAGTGTACGTCACTGTTTTTAATTAAAAATAGATTTGTTTTTGTTTTCGTAATATAAACAAAGTAGATACTATTGGTCCGTATGGTCCACGTGGGGTTTCTAAAGGAACTATATCCACGACTTGTCACTTTCTATGTATTTGTGTTCTGTTATGTTTATTAGACTGATAGTCTCTTTGAGTAGAAAGTTGCAAACATTTAAAATTAATACGAATTGTAATACCTCCACAATATGGTGCTGAATTTTTATAATGGCGTAATCTATATTAGGGCATTGGATTACTACGCCTCGGATCCTAGGTTTGAATTCCAGCCAAACGTCAACATTTATAAAATGTCGAGCTAAATAGTGTAGATTTATTCATGTGTATTATTTTTAAATAATAAGTCAGTGCTTGGTAACTTGCTGTCTTAATGTAATACAAGCTTAATCACTTTTCGATCAATGGTTGAACGACTGGCCTGGAGGTTCCCGAGTTTTTATTCCCAGGTCGGGCCTTGACCCCTATTACGCGAGATGTTGCTAGGTGGACTGCGTACGCGGGCGGCTTCTTATGCCTCAACAAGATGGCGGACGTGGCACGCGACAACCTTGGACAATGCACTCGCTTCTCCGAATCTATTGCTTCACCAAGGTCGAGAGGAAGTTCTACTTGAGCCGGTATGGAGAAAAAAATGGGGCGGGTTAGCCAACAAACGAAAGGGCTCAAGTAGGAGCAAAGTTAAAGGAAGCACACTTACCGGGGTGCGTTAAAAGAGCGGGACGATCACTCACACTACGTTAGGCGGTTTCTTCTGGGGCGCGACTGCCCCAGAGATGCGATCGAAACTAGCGGTGCGAAGCAAGAGGACGCTCGAGGGCGGCGCGCGAACCTTTATTGGGTCGGCTTTCTCACCACCTCATCTCGGTGGGGCGCGCGTTTTATTGGTCGAAAGAATCGCGTCACCTTTTAGACCCCCTCCCCCTCCCCCTTCAGTGTGTACGGAAGGGATATGAGGATATAGGAAGGACAGACACTTGGCGAGCAATATACCCTCGAACAAAATTATAAATACACGAATCATTTCCGCGTAACCACTCAAAGATAAACAGATTGCAATATAATTCTGGCAAATTATTCCTCTCCTTTACATGGAGAGCCAAGCTAACCGATTAATTTGAATGCATGAGATGTCGACAAAAAAGGATGGGACCCGTCGAATGTATGGTTGTTAGATTGTAGAAAGTAAGAGGAGTGTAATGAAGTTGAAGTTTATCCCTAAACTTAACCAGGTGATAGGATTCCTTTTTTGGCTTTCATTCCATTTGGGTGGATACCGTACCTAAAATATCAGTGCTCGCACTTCTGTGTTCCAGTTTGAAGGGTAAATAGGTACCACCAGTGTAATTACAGGCTGTTAGGCATTCCACTTTAATCCTCAGAGGTACAACAGCAGTAACACAGTTAGGTAACAGTACGGGTAGCAACGCACAAAAATTAAAGTTACAGCCTATATACGTTCCACTACTGGGCACAGGCCTCCTCTCATTTCTGAGAGGGTTTTAGGGCTAGGAATAGTTCGCCGCGCTGCCCCAATGCGTGTTGGCGAACTTCACATGTCTTCGAAATATTTTTTTTCTTATTTCTCAGACATGCAGGTTTCCTCACGATGTTTTCTTTCACCGTCGAGCACGTGGTAAATCAGCACTTAAAATTGCAATTAACAATTTCATTTTTTTATATAATTTAGTTATAGTTAACTAAATTATATAAAACTAAAGTATTATTTCAGTTATAGTTCAGTTATAGTTAACTAAAATATATAAAACTAAAGTATTATTTCACTCACCATATTTAACAAGCTAGCACTATAAGTTAACTATTTAATAGCGACAGCATCCTGAACGATTTGGGGTATGGACTATGAAACTAAAATTTCATGTGTTTGTCCATTCGACTACTGTCGTACTAACACAAACATATTAAATTTAACTAACGCACTGGTAGTAGTCTTATTTCTTTATAAAAACTTCATGTACCCATTTAGTAACAAAAGTGTTCACACAAACATGAAGAAACTCTACCCTAGTGGGTTAGAAAAGATTTTAGAGTCACTTAATACTTTTTTCTGTATTAATTATTCAAAACCAACGCTAAACTAATAACAAGAACTTAATGTGTGAAAAATAGTGTGTTAGTTACTTCTCTCTATTTCTGTCACAAATTAGCAGTGCATTGTTTGTTGGATTTCGGTCAATAGGTATAGAGGAGTAAATAAAAACTTCGAGACTGTGGCGCGCTGTGTACAAAATACAGTTGAAGACAATTTCAATGATAATAAAACAATACAATAAAACTGGTATATATGCATACGGTTGTCTACACTCGCCATATGAAACAGCAGCAAATCTGCATATCAGAGCATGGTCCTACCCCGGTTGTGTTGACCCATTCGTGATACACCCATAATACATCTGCAGCGTGGCTCTACCACGCATAAATCCACACTAAAACACGCTGACACTATAATCGTGTCCTGTCCTGGAGGTGGCCCAATTTGAAAAACCACAAATATTTACAAAACAACATCGATTTCAAGAATGATTTAGAGAATTTGATAAGCAATTTTTCCTTTAGCACAAGATTGACTAATAAGTTTTTGAGGTTGAGATTGGTGTGTGAAACAGATTCTATATCTTTTTCATTACTTGAGAAAATACTTTGTCTCCTCTTTTGTTCCGAAAGTAAGATCAGTTGTGAAAATAGCAGCCAGTGGTACCGCAAGTAGAATAACCTTTGCTTACATTTTTTTAGTAAAAAGGGTATATCATTATTCATGTGAAATAAAATCCAATGCTTCATATACCCACGGCAAATATGTAATGTATAGACTCGTTCTGTCTCAAACACATATTTCATATTCAGTTTTTATTACACCGTGAGTATTTATATCATATATATAATTATTGTATATAATTTTGATAGTAAATATATGAACGTACAAATATTCATATAAAATAGAATTCAATACCTTGTGTACTCCTCCCTCATGGTATTGCAAGGCAGATATGTATTATATAGATACTCCTTCTGTCTTATACATAGATTTTATTTTACGTTTTTATTAGGCTGTAAACAATGATATTATACACATTTTGTAAACGTAGAATCCATAATTATTCAAGGTACTTAATAGTTTTTGTATTAAAAATAACTAATCAGTTACATTGTGACTCTGCGACTGAGTAACAATGATGTGCATAAACTTCTGGAATGGTTGAAATAATACTCGTTTTTACGGAATTTATCGCGTATATTTAACTTTTTAATACCCGACGTTTCGAGAACTTTACAGCACCCATGGTCACGGGAAGGACTGAGATGTTTAACGTCCAGATGTCATAGTTAAACGCGGTTACCATAGATTAAAATTTAACTTTTGTTCCGATCTACACAGTATGAACTTATGGTATCATGAAGCCTTGCAGTTGTATGCTTGGGTTGGGATTTAATTTTATTTATTATAGGATCCCAAGCAGATGGTAGCACCCAGCCATCTTCTCTATTGAAATTAGGGTGTTTTTTGATTTCAATAGCCTCGCGAATCATCCTTGGAAGGAATCGGTGTTCTTTAGCGAGGATTTGTGGTCTATCAAATCTGATGTAGTGACGTGGGCGATCCTGTACATGTTCACAGACTGCAGACTTCCCGGAGCGTCGATTCTTCACATCAGCTATATGTTCTTTGACGCGGGTTTTAATTGATCTTTTAGTTTGTCCTATGTAGGAGAGACCACATTCACAATCAAGCTTGTACACTCCTGCATCTTGCAGAGGGACGTTACACTTGACTGATGGTAAAAACTGACCAATCTTCTTCGGCGGCTTGAAGTATGTTTTGATGGAAGCGCGCTTCAAGATGTAGCCAATCTTGTCAGTGACTCCTCTAACATATGGCAGTACAGCAGGTACACGCTCGACTGTGGCCGGCTTCACTCGTTCTCTGTGACGTAGGCGCGGGACCCGAAGCTTGTTGTCATGCAAAACTTGCTTGACGTGTTGGAGCTCGGCAGCCAGGTGTTTACTGTCACAGATCCCTCGTGCTCTCTGAAACAAAGATTTACCCACGGTAGCTAACTGTGAAGGATGGTGGTGAGAATCACCGTTTAAATATCTATCTGTATGGGTCTTTTTTCTATACACAATATGGCTCAAGGTGTTATCAGGATTCCGAATTACTAACACATCTAGAAAAGCTAAGGAATTGTTTGCCTCTAACTCCATTGTGAACTGAATTTTAGAATTTATAGAGTTAAGATGGTCTAAAAATGCAGTTACTTTATCTAAAGGTAGAATTGTGAAAGTGTCGTCTACGTACCGCTTGTAGAATCTTGGATTTATGGGAGAAGTAAGCAGGGCTTTCTCCTCAAAGTCTTCCATGAATATGTCGGCGACAATGGGAGATACAGGTGAGCCCATCGCCACACCATCTACTTGCTTGTAGAACTCCTCCTTCCACAATAAGTAGCCAGATGTAAGGCAGTGTCTGAGTAATACTGAGTAAAAAGTTAAATATACGCGATAAATTCCGTAAAAACGAGTATTATTTCAATGTGTAGTGTTCGCGTAAATATAAGAAATCATTCTGGAATGGTTATATGCTGGGTTGAGCAGCGCATAGAAAAATGTATATTTGGTTTTCTCCGTATTCAGTGTTAATATGTTTTAATGGAGTCATTAAAGTCTATCCAAACTTTGCCGTGCACATAAATAAACCTTGTCTGTTATATTTGCGGAAAATAGGGGCACGGTGTCATTTGTAATAACAAACCGTAACATATTCATCTTAGTACTTAAAGTTTTTATTTTATAGGATTGGGTTGACAAATGAGCACACATTATACCTGATAGCAAGTGGTTTCTTTTGCCCAAAGACATCTACATCTACCCACGATTACGAATTGAAATGCAGACGCGTTGTCGCCCGTGAGGATTTAGATGGTATGCCACTTTCTTCTACACTCACCATTCAAAATAAGCGGGATTAAGCTGCTATTTTACGGTGGTATTCTGTGAGAGCGCAGTTCTTCCCCGGTCTAGTGGTACTAATATATCTGGCTCAACCACGTTAAAACAACGCACCGGTAGTCTTTACTGTTTCAAGTTTGCAAGTGTCAAAGATTTGCTGTGGCTACTTACCATGAGGTGGATTATGAGTTCGTTTGCTTATTCAGCTTTATAGAAAAAACTTGCAGTATTTAGGTGGTCGAAGAAACGCTTCATTAGATAGCCCCAATAGATTTTCATAGGAGTAAACATTATTTGGGATCTATTGTGAAGCGCGTAACGTCCCATAGGAGTAGAAATCAATAGACTAAGGGCCGATCCTCATTTGCCGTTCACAGTTCGTTTTCGGTCCGATGTCGGTCCGATTTTGGTCTAATTTATTATAATGTAATGATATTCGACCGAAACTTGACTGTTACGGATAGTATGAATGCACACACATATTTTTACTTGATAATATTTTATCAGACCGAGATCAGACGGAAAACCAAATGTGAACAGCGTTATAATAAGCATCGGCCCTAAAATTAATCAATATTTTAGGCACGATAGTATATATATATATAGGATCCTATACAGTCAGTGAGTCAAAGAAAATATACCTTCTTATAATATAGCTGCTTACTTTTATAAAGTGCAATTCCGATTGTACATGGAAGAATGCCGTCACATACGGGCCGGTGCCGCATAGTGACACTTAGTAGCGTTGGACTGATTGGAGAGACGTGCTAAGAAGCTTACTAGTAACCTTGGTTTGGTAAAAACCAATCTTGTCAGTTTCAAGCGTTGTAGAGTAGCCAGCCTGGGTCTATAGAATGCATAGAGGGTGTGTGCAGGAATAAGATGCGTTTATTCCTTATTTATTTATTTATTCTTAGGACACCAGCAGTGCACACATTGTTGCATTTTACGACGGGGACACTGAAATGATCGGGAATAGAATATTTCAGATTGAGTTAAGATAAAACCTGTTTTAGAATTTGAATATTGGCCTCTTAGAATCGTTATTACATTCAAACAATTAAAAATTATGTTTAAAAACAAAAACTATGTTGGTAGTAGTAGTAGTAGTAGTATATACTTTATTGTACCCCACACATATACAACGAATAAATACATTACAGAGAAAACTTAATATATACGTATGTACAATAAGGTGGTCTTATCGCTAAAGAGCGATCTCTTCCAGACAACCTTTGGGCTAAGAAGAAACTGGAATTAAGAACAGTAGGAGGTGGTGCGTTTTATGTTACACTTACATTCTAATATCTAAATATACTAAACTATATTTTGTTAAAATACCACACTAATACATAAAAAATAATAATAATAAAATAAACATACATATTAATAATTAGGTTTATATATATATATATATATATATATATATATATATATATATATATATATATATATATATATATATATATATATATATATATATATACATATAAATAAATATAAAACAAAAAAGAAAAACACAGAATAACTATCTGTTGCTTCTTGACGTCACTTTTGAAATTTTCCAAAGTTTGTGCACGTTGAATTTTGAGTGGAAGTTCATTCCATAACCTTATGGCTTGGCTAGTAAAAAAATATTTCATAAATTTTGAAATAATACTAGTTTTTACGGAATTTATCGCGTATATTTAACTTTTTAAATACCCGACGTTTCGAACGCTTTACAGCACTCATGGTCACGGGCGGGACTGAGATGTTCAACGTCCATATGTCATAGTTGACCGCGGTTACCATAGATTAAAAGTGCTGTGATAAATTCCGTAAAAACTAGTATTATTTCAATGTGTGGTGTTCGCGTAAATATAAGAAATCGGAGGACGGACTTTGTATGTAAGAAACAAGAGATCATGATGAGAGAAGAGATCAGCGTCATGCTGGCCATGCTTCAGGACAAAATCTGAAGAGGATACAATAATTAAGTCAAGTAGTGATGGAGTACAGTCAGGCATTTTATGCGATATAGCTTTTCACACCGATAGTCACCCTTGAGTAGGCATGTGTTAAAGTCACCCATGATTATAGTGTGAGTATATAATGGGATTAAATTTTCTAATAAATATTCGAAAGAAGAGAAATAGTCAATATGAAGAGGACTGTAACAAACGCCAAGAAGAATTTTCGTATTGGATAGGGTTACTTCAATGAAGAAATGCTCAGCAGCATTAGAAGGAGATGGTTGGGGGGACAAGCTTACTACCGCAAAAGGTAAATAAGAACGGAGATAGATTGCCACACCTCCACCCCCCCCCCCCCTTCCAATACGGTCGTTGCGAAAAAGATGGAATCCTGGTAATAAATAAGAAGTGGATGGCAAGCATGGTTTCAACCAAGATTCAGAGACTAGAATGGCGTGAATGTTATGGGATTCAAAGGACGCAAGCATGTCGGGATAATGAGCCGGAATGCTTTGGGCGTTTATATGAATTACATTAAAGTTTTCAGGGAATCTGAGAAATATGAATTAAGTGCTACATTTATCGGAATTGAAGATGTTGTACTGTGGAAGCTAAGTTCACTAGATGCATTATCATTTGACGACAAAGACAGGAAATCGTCAGAATCATTACCTACATCATAATTATCTAACAACATAGTAAAATGAAATAAAATACTTAATATATATAATACATAAATATAAAACTAAATAGTTAAATTAAATATATAAGTAAGTACCACACAGATCTCTATCCCGCCAGCAGTCTGAAAGAGATGAATCAAAAATAATAATAATAATAAAATAATAGATGTTTCAGAATAACTGAAATAAAAAGAGACAATTTTTAAACAAAACAAAACTACCAAAAACTGTAAACAAATAGCATTTTACAAATTAAAATATGTAATGAGCACAAAGAGAATTGTTATAGAAATGTTGCTTTGTGATAAGAAAAGAAGTCCAAAATTCCATAAGGTACGGCTGTATGACTATGAGACCTTTGCCTACGCCGAAGAAAGAAATAAAAATGTGCAACTGTTATCCAATGTCATGTCAATTCACTTATTGTTTGTTTACATTAAAATGGATTTTTTATATGTAAGTTACAAGTAACTACCTCACATCCTATATATAAAAGAAAAATGGTAATATATATTGGTAACGCCAGTTAACAATCTACTTTATCAACATTACATTACATATCGCATTGAGTTCGTCCTAAGTTATATCTACTTTATCAACATGACTAGTGCATATTTTTTGTTTCCTTCCTTCCTTCCCTTTCCTACCGCACGCGCTGCCGCCGAGGTGAAAAAGAGGATCTCGGCGCGCGTCATTATACTAAGTGATATTACGCCATCCGCAGCGCACGGCCACCCGTCGCGTCTTATGTACATTAACCGCAAACCGCGCAGGATGAACAATGAGTTCTCCTGTTTATGTTTAATATTCACCGGATCAGACATTGTGTCTTTGTAACTCATAAAAGTGTAAGACGCCCCCGTAAGGGCAAAGGTGGAGAGTGTGGGACTTCGCGAGACTGTTCCGAGAGTGCGTGTGCGCCGAACCACGTGGCGAGCTAGCTATATAGCAGACACTCCAGGAGGAAGGCGCGGCAGCCCTCATCAGGTCAGTGCGTGCTATCCCACCTATTTATTTTCCCCTTTGCCGTATGCACCAAAATTACAGTCCACTAAATCTTTATCGAAGATACCTTAAGTTGCTGGCGTCTCCATTTTTAATGGTCACTTCTCGCTGGATTGACCTTGACTTTCCGCCCTTATTAGATCGTTATCGTAATAAGCGTTTATATAATTAATTATTTATATTTTAATCCGACTTCGGATTAACCCCGCCCTTATTAGAACACTAGAATAGGTCCTAATAGGTGACATTCATAGTAATTTTAAAACTATATTCATAGAATGAATAAGCATATTATAATTATCTATATAAATTATTTGTTGTATGTTCACATCACGTCATCAACTTTTAACTACATCTATAGATTATACTGTTAAATTACATTTATTATTTGCACATATATTTAAGCATTATATTCGTTATAAATAACTTCATAATTATTATAAAAGTTAACAATTAAAGTTCATCGTTAACAAAACTAATATTTAATAATTCAACCGCGTAGCGAGGTCGCTTACAGACTACCCGCTTATAATTATATTATTTTACGCCGCATAACTTAAGTTGTAATGCCGCCTAAAAAACAAATAGCATCGAATAATAGCGATTCCTCGGATAATGACACCTGATGCTGAGTTGGTTTTATTGTTAGCTAAACGAGATGCTTTATTTGAAATAGTGCAAAAAATATATGATATGTCCTCGGACATCCTCACAAACACTTCCACGATGGAGCGTTTTCTTGATGGAAGTTCTAATATTAATGCTTTACGTATTGAGTTTAAACAGGTCTTAGATAATTATAATTCACATTTATTAAAAATAAACCCTATTGATAAACCTGATTATAACAGCCTCATTGCGTTTGAGTCTCTTTGCGGTAGAATAAATAGGCTTTATTTACAATATTCGCAATCTAATTCACAAAGTACTAGTACACCATCTAAAGCCAGATTCTCACTTCCGCCTATCGAACTTATGCCATTTTCGGGTGACATTCGCTCATGGCCTTTATTTTATGCTAGCTTTAAATCAACCGTCCATGACAACACATCGCTTACCGACGCTGAGAAGTTATACTATTTGCTAGGTAAACTAACGGGCAAAGCCCTATCTGTATGCTCAGGTATAACTCCTTGCGCTGAAAATTATAAAATTTTATTGCAAGCACTCGTTGACAAATATGAAGACCGGCGTATGCTAGCATCTACATATATTAATCAGATGTTCGAATTTAAGCCATTGCAATCGGCCACCGCAAATAATTTTGATTTATTTACTGATAACTTTATAAGTGCAGTGCGCGCTTTACAAAACTTAAGGTTAGATAATCTCGCGGACTTAATTGTTCTTCATATCGCGCTTAAGAAGCTGGACCCGGATACCATTCGCTCTTTCGAATATAGTCATAACTCGATGGTACCTACCTTTGATGATTTAGTAAATTTTATTAAGACCCGCTCCAAAGTTTTGCAACGCACCGATTCTAGTACAAATTCTAATAGCGCACCAAACAATCGACGAGGTAACGGTAATAATCGTCGCTGTAATAATACTTCGTCGCCGAAGTATCAGGCGTACGTAAGCACGACGACTAGTTGCTCAAAGTGTCTGTGCGATAATATTGTGCATCAACACCTATTTAAGCGTGCAGACTTTAATAAAATGACGCCGCAGGAACGATTTAAATGCGTAAAGAGTAACAATGCATGTGTGAATTGTCTCAGTTTAAGTCATCGAGTGTCTAGTTGCTCTTCAAATTATAGTTGTCGAGTTTGTAAATTTAAACATCACACATTGTTGCACTTCCACCGCAGAAGCGATAATGCTTCCCCTGAGCTGGCGCGTTCTCCACCGCTTCAGCCAGTTACACTGAAGTCTACAACCCCCGCGCCCGCACACTCGCCACCCCTCACCGCAGGTGCGCGTTCAGACGTCGCGCTGTGTACTTCGTTCAAGAATGTTTCTCAACGTTCAACGCCTCCCGCGCGCGCAAGTCGTTCGCAGAGAACTGTTTTATTATCAACCGCTCAAGTATTTGCTTACGATGCTAAGGGAGAGAAACAAATTATTCGTATATTATTAGACTCCGCGGCTCAAAGCCATTTTATGACTAAAGAGTGCTGTCATCGTTTAGGCGTTCAACAACACGATACCGAATGTACTGTAGTAAAGGGATTCGGTGGAGTTGAAAAAATTGTAAAATCGAAATCGATTGATATTAAAATTTTCTCACGATTCGACTCGAATATTAACTTCAATATTTCAACGCTAGTTGTTGATCAAATCACCGACCTTTTGCCCACCGCTGTGGTAGACACATCTGTCTTATCACACTTCCATGGCATAAGACTCGCTGATGAATGTTATAGCATGCCTAATAAAATTGATGTTTTGATAGGCGCATCCCTTTTCCCGCACTTACTGTGTCCAGACGTAATTTATTCGTCTAACGACTTGTCCGGGCCCTCGGCTTTGAATACGGTATTTGCTTACGTTATTATGGGCTCAGTGCCGACACTTCAGGTAAATCATTCTTTAACGTGCTGCTCAGTTCTAGAGTCTCCTATCGTTGACAAATTAGTGCAACGATTTTGGGAGCTTGAACAGCCACCCTCCGCACCGCCCATTCAGTGTCCTTCAGACATTGAATGTGAAGAGTTTTATAAATCTACGACATCCCGCGATCCTTTTACTGGTAGATATATTGTTGGCCTGCCATTTAAAGATGACGTTTACTCTCTCGGAGATTCTTATGAAACCTCTCGACGACGATTCATGTGCTTGGAGAGGAAACTTCAAGCCTCGCCTACATTAAGGTTAGCATATGATGACGTCATAAAGGAATACTTAGCTAAAAATTATATATCCCCCGCACCGCCGTATGACTCTCATGAACCCGCTCCAATATATGTCATACCGCATCATGGAGTCTTACGCGAAGATAAGAAGTCAACGCGTCTGCGCATCGTCCTGGATGCTAGCAGTAAGACTAGCACTGAGCGATCATTAAATGATATTCTGCATTCAGGACCAAATTTGCAAGGTGACTTGTTCAATATAATTTTAACTTTCCGCTTACATCCAATCGCTATGACAGCCGACTGTCGCCAACAATTTCTGCAAATAGTTGTTCGCGATTCTGATCGTCGTTACCAATGCTTTCTATACCGCTTCCGTCCACAAGACCCACTTGTGTTATACCACTTCAATCGCGTGGGCTTCGGTTTAACTTCGAGTCCATACCATGCATTGCGCACGGTAAGACAGCTCATTGATGACGACGGCGCAAAGTATCCGCTTGCGAGTCGTATCGCATTTACTTCGCTATATATGGACGACATCGCGTTCTCTATGCCCAGTGAATCTGAGGCCAGTGAGACCTCTCGGCAGCTGATAGACTTATTCAAGGGTGCCCAATGGGACCTGATAAAATGGCATAGCAACCGTCGATCTGTTTTAGATGACCTCCCTACTTCCCATAAAATTACAGGAGAAGTAGAGTTCGATAAATCAATGCCACATAAAATACTAGGCCTGCATTGGTCTACCGATAGTGACGCCTTTTATTTTAAGATATCTGTTCCCGCTGATGTGACGTGCACTAAGCGCGCCATCTTATCTACTGTCGCTTGCCTGTGGGACATAATGGGTTTCGTTGCTCCCACAGTCGCGTACGCCAAACTGTTAATAAAGCAGCTTTGGCAACTTAATTTAGATTGGGACGACATACCACCACCGCCAATTATTAAGATGTGGAGGCAATTCTTTGCTGAACTACCAGCTCTTAATGATTTACGTATCCCGCGACATGTTGGTGTATCCAAAAACTGTACTGCGTCACTCCTGGGGTTTTCGAACGCCAGCGAGCACGCATACGGTGCCGTAGTCTACATACATGTAAAGAGCGTCAATGGTAACACCGTCCAGTTGATTTGTGCAAAGACTAAAGTCGCACCGACGAAACCACTATCTATTGCACGCCTTGAGCTTTGTGGAGCGGTTTTACTCTCAAAATTGCTTCGCAGAGTACTCGACAATTATTCTCTTGACCTTGCAATATCAGTCTATGCCTTTGTAGATTCAAAAGTAGCTCTGTACTGGATAAAGAGTTCGCCACACAAGTGGCAGACCTTTGTTGCAAACCGCGTTGTTCAGATTACCGACAATATTCGCGCTGATAACTTTTATCATGTCGCAGGTACTGAGAATCCCGCTGACATACTTTCACGTGGCGTTACGCCAAATAAATTAGTTTCAAACCCCCTGTGGCTCCATGGGCCTCAGTGGACTTCGTTAGATCCATCTCAATGGCCTCTTCGTACTTTAGACAATGAGGTTATTGCAAATATGCCTGAGAAGAAGATTTTGTCGCACACTGTGTGCACATCCGTCTGTAATTCTGCGATTTATGAGCTCGCACTCCGCATCTCTTCTTGGAGTAAACTTCTACGTATAATTGCGTACGTGTGTAAGTTTGCTAAATTATTGCCCCGCCGCAGCACTACTGTAGTGACTGCTGATGATCTCAGTTTCTCTGAGGTTATAATCCTCCGCGCCCTGCAAAAACAGCATTTTGCAGTGGAATATTTAAATATTGAAGGTAACAAACCTTGCTCGCCCGCTTTCAATCGTTTAAGGCCTTTTATTGAGAATGGTTTAATCCGCATTGGTGGTCGTCTTTCGAACTCCGCATTAGATTACACGCAAAAACATCCAATTATACTCCCGCGCAGTGATCATGTAGTGAACATGATCATTGACTATTATCATATTAAAAATTTACACGCTGGGCCTGAATTGTTATTGTCATTGCTCCGTCAAAAATTTTGGATACTTTCCGCACGCCGCACTGTGAGAAGTAGAGTCTACAAGTGTAATATATGTTTCCGGCTTAGACACCGTCCAACTTACCCTTTGATGGCTGATCTTCCCCATAGTCGTGTAAGACAAGCTATTAAGGCATTTACACACACGGGCTGCGATTATGCCGGTCCTATCGCATACACTCCTGTACGTCGTCGTGGTGTACGCAGCGAGAAGGCGTACTTATGTGTTTTCACATGCCTCACGACTCGAGCTGTACATATAGAAATCGCTACAGATCTTAGTAGTTCTAGTTTCCTCGCTGCGCTTAAACGTTTCCTCTCTAGACGAGGGCCGATTCAGTTTTTATATTCGGATAATGGAACGAATTTTAAAGGTGCCGCTTCGTATCTTCGCGATCTCTATAAATTTCTAAACGTTGAATACCGCCCAAAGCTTGAGCAAGAGTGTGCTGAGAATCGTATAACATGGAAGTTCATCTGTCCCAACTCTCCTCATTTTGGAGGCGCCTGGGAGAGTATGATCAAAGTCGTAAAAACGCATCTGTTCCGAGTTATCGGACATCAGTCACTTTCATACGAAGAGCTTAATACTGTTCTTGCGCAAATTGAGTGCTTGCTAAACTCGCGGCCCTTGACAGTATTGAGTTCTGATCCTGCAGAGCCTTCAGCTCTTACTCCGAGTCATTTTTTGAATACCGCACCTTTATTGTCATTACCCGCACCCAAAGTCAAATCTGACTCTACCAGTCTGTTACACAGGCATTCTTTACTGGATAAATTAGTTCAGTCGTTTTGGGACCGGTGGAGGACGGAATACCTTCACGGATTACAAGTTCGTCAGAAGTGGAACACCCCGTCTACGGCTATAGTACCAGGCATGGTTGTAATTGTGATAAATGATAATGAACCGCCCCTTGCTTGGCCATTAGCGATTGTCGAGTCTGTTCATCCTTCGAAGGATGGCGTAGTTCGAGTAGTGACCGTGAGAACTACTAAGGGAACATATCTCCGTCCTGTTGCTCGTATTTGCCCTCTCCCAAGACAATAAATCACGATTATTTTGATTATAATTATTTATCTAAATTAGGAATTAAGCTTATATTTATATATATTAAAAAAGTATTAAACCGCAATATTATATTTATGTATACATTTTCTCGCTTACCAAGTAAGGTTAGTAGATGAGACATGCGCATTGAGCGCATCCTCTCACTTTATATACCGCTTATTTATTTGTTTTCCTTTTACCTTTTATATTACGGTTGTCTTTTAAAGGTGACCCTTTAAGGGCGGGAGGAAATGGTAACGCCAGTTAACAATCTACTTTATCAACATTACATTACATATCGCATTGAGTTCGTCCTAAGTTATATCTACTTTATCAACATGACTAGTGCATATTTTTTGTTTCCTTCCTTCCTTCCCTTTCCTACCGCACGCGCTGCCGCCGAGGTGAAAAAGAGGATCTCGGCGCGCGTCATTATACTAAGTGATATTACGCCATCCACAGCGCACGGCCACCCGTCGCGTCTTATGTACATTAACCGCAAACCGCGCAGGATGAACATTGAGCTCTCCTGTTTATGTTTAATATTCACCGCATCAGACATTGTGTCTTTGTAACTCATAAAAGTGTGAGACGCCCCCGTAAGGGCAAAGGTGGAGAGTGTGGGACTTCGCGAGACTGTTCCGAGAGTGCGTGTGCGCCGAACCACGTGGCGAGCTAGCTATATAGCAGACACTCCAGGAGGAAGGCGCTGCAGCCCTCATCAGGTCAGTGCGTGCTATCCCACCTATTTATTTTCCCCTTTGCCGTATGCACCAAAATTACAGTCCACTAAATCTTTATCGAAGATACCTTAAGTTGCTGGCGTCTCCATATATTAAAAAAAAATTAAAATTTTTTACAATAAAAGAATGTAAACAAACCAGAAATACGGTAGTCGCACAAGATACAACAGATTAAACCAGCTCCAAAAAAGGATTCATTTTTTACCAATTCTCTTGGTTATTACTTGAGCTGACCTGAAGTCTTTCACCACACTTGGAACCGCAGCAGATGGTTGCACAGGTTGCAGCAGATGTGGCTTGAGTCACCGATTCAGAGGTTGAAATTGCATCAAGATCAAGCCTAGAATGGATACGATGGCGTACTTGATCAGGTCCTAGTACGAAGATGATGCCATCCCTCGTCCAGCACCTTGAAACTCCGAAACGTTGGCGCGCCGCTTGGAATGTAGTATGGCGACCCTTTGTAAGAAATTCGGACAATGTAATCCAAGTGCCTTTCAAATTTTTCTTTGCAAGCCATATCTTCTCTTTTGTCCCATAGTTTCTAAATTCTACAAGCACAGCCCGGGGATTATCAGTGCCAGGTTGACCAAGACGATGTGACCGACCTATCGAATCAGTGGTAATACCAGGGACTTTCAAGTGGTCGGATAGAACCTTGACAACACTAGAGGATGTGTTCTCTTTCTTGTCTTCGGCTATACCATGAACAAGCAGGATTTTTCTTCGAGATCTTATCTCCATGTTATCATATTGTTGAGCTAATAGCTCAACTTGCAGTTGCAAATTTTCTAAAGCAGTTAAAATAAAGCACCGGAATGAATGAAATTGGTGATTAATATTTGAAGTGGGGCTTGTTGCTGGAATTGAACTCTTGAGATCTTTTTGGAACTCGGCCATCCTTAAGTTGAAATGTTCAGTGAGGTCCGCAACAGATTTCTTTCAGTTTTTAAGGTGACTCCATTTGTTTTTAAGGTTATAACAATGTGGTAGTGAAGTGAATGTGCTAAAGAGTTCAAGTTATTCTAAATATATTTCAGACTTGACTGGCAGGAGTTTATATATCACAGGAACATTAAATTTATATTCAAAAGTCCCTAGATATAATATTATACAAATTAAAGATTTCAGTGTATTAAAATATGTCTAACTTAATCAACTCCTAACCGCGAAAAAAACGTTGGTTTAAAGTTGACACGTCGTTAACAGAAATGGAGCTCACGGGTGAACATTTCCGTGTCATAATTTATCACAATTTTCGTCGCGGCTTATCTCAAGGTTAATGTCTAAGCAATCTTGTTCCGATTTATAATGTTGAAGCACCGAGTCAAAGGATAATATACCGCTGTTATGCCGTGTTCCGACGCGATCGTGTGTCTCTCAGCACTGTTACTCCTTCAGGTCGACAAAGAACAGCGGTCACGCCTGAATACATCGCAGCTATGCGAACTATTATATTTGATGACCGTCATGTAACATACGAGCAGATTTGGACTGTTATCAGTATAGGAATGACTGCAATTGAGTCGATATTACATAATGAGCTATGTGTAAGAAAGCTAGTTTCCCGCTCGGTTCCCCACAATTTGTCCGAAGACCAAAAGGCGGCTCGTGTAGATTGGTATCAGAATACTTTGCAACGCTTCAACGGAGGGAAGTCAAATGCCGTTTATATTATCGCAAGCGAAGACGAGGTCAAACCAACGAAAGTGGTTCGCTCCCGCAGCGTGTCAAAGAAAATGGTCGCTACGTTTGTCTCGAAAAAGGAGCATGTTGCTACAATTCCTTTACAGGAACGCAGAACGGTTACCGCTGAGTAGTGTATCATGGTTTGTTTGCCAGAAATGATAGCTGATCTCCGAAAAAATAACCCGAAACGTCGCAACATCTTACATCATGATAATGCGAGCTCCCATACGGCTCGGAAGACAAATTATTTTTTGAAGCAGGAAAACGTTGAGCTGATGAGCCATCCTCCGTACAGTCCTGATGTGAGCCCAAACGATTTCTTTACATTCCCTAGAGTGAAAGATTTATTACGTTGTCAACGGTTTGAAGACCCCGACGCAGCTGTGGAAGCGTAAAAATCAGCCATTTTGTCAACATCAATTTCAGACTGGAATTACTGTTTTAATGATTAGTTTGCACGAATGGAAAAGTGCATTAAGTTGAACGGAGAATACTTCGAAAAGCAATAAAATACAATTTAGCTATACCGTGCATGTGGTTTTTCTTAATCCCGATCATTTCAGTGTGCCCCTCGTATTGAAAGTAGACTTAATCTTGGGACTGATGTTTGCATCCTTACAGGTGACACAACATTACAAAATACTATAAAGTTTAAGATATAGCAAAGTTACAGTAGCTTATAAAGAAATAAGTATGTGGAAAAAAATAATACCTAGCCACTCTACTGTGCTCAAGGTTGACAAGATAGATTTTTACCAAATCAAGTTTACTTACCTTACTAGTAAGCTTCTTAGCACGTCTCCTCATAATAGGCACACTTGCCATAAAAAGAACTAAGTGAGTGCCACGCCTGTCAGACCACCGCTCCTGAAGACGTGATCTAAGTGTAAGGCAATACCACCGATTGCGTGGTCAGCACGTCTACTAGCCGCAAAGCATGACATGAGTCTATCGCTCACCTCAAATGAATAGGGTCCGCACGTTGCGTGGCTTTCGGTCGCTGTCTTGAGAGTCTCCTCAGAGTCTTCCTCCAGTTACCACCCACATGAGGTTGACGCATATGCTTCACCCACCAATACAACTTCAGATATGGCCAAAAGGCTTTGTGTCACTGACGTTTAGTAACTATGCATTTTTCGATCATGTTTGTCTCACCCACCAACAAGTTGCCTTCAATTATTCAAACGTGGAAATTTACAGATGTACTTTATTATGTTGTTACATAAAACATTATGGAGGTAAGACAGTTGGCAGCTTCGTCTTGAAGGGACTTGAACACAGCTACTTAGGTGTGAGACAATACATCAAGACGCAGAGAGCGCCATTGAGAATAGCGACCCGCCAAACAACTATCGCAGAGACGCAAAGCTGCAGAACGCATCAAGCATCAATTCAATTGTCGTCAGGCTAACAAGCTTTTGTCCCCCATACAAACACAGCAGACATCACCACCCACATATCTCCATCAACCTGCGCCCATCACAAAACACCCTTATGATACCTATCGACTTTGGTAACAAAATTGGTGCTCTTGTTAACAGCTAAAACTTGCAAAAACGTCTTATAATAGAACGTTACTTAGACGGCAGTAGTTAAAAATATACTTATCATAGTGCTATTGTACTAAGACTTAGAGTTAAGTATGTTTGTTATACTTAAAAGTGTTACCAAACACACTCATCCAAATCCGAAAGATAGCCGAAATATAACAACGTTATGCACTAAGACACCGCACGCAAACGCTAGGGGTGTGCAATATCCTTGGGCGAATCGTATCGTTACAACAAACCCGCTTACCACCTGAACTAATATGATATGCCCACGACGTATTAGCTAGCTGGACCAAGTTTTTCTCGGTCTCGGGTACTGCAATGCACATAGAGTGCCGTGCCGTAAATCTCTGAAGGTAGGCGTCGGTCACGTTGGCGTCGATTTCCCGCAGGATCTTTCATTGAATTACTTTTTCGAAGTACAAGTAAACAAGTATTCCTTTAGTTCACTTTTAAAAGAAAGATAGAGGCATTTACTTAAAACAAACTTATAAAAATGGCGTGATTTATAAATGAAAAATTAAAGAAAAGTACATTAAATATTATTATTAAATATTATTAACTGCCAGAACACGTGGTATCTTGAGGAGCACCAACTGATTTGAACGCCAATACGGTTTCTACTATAATAATAATTTTCAAGTCTCATTTTAAGTTCTATAAAAGCATTATAGCTTTGACATATTTGAGGCCTTCCACATATTTCTTTTATTTCATAGACCTTACCTTTGTTGAAGTTGAGTAAGTCCCGCCGCATGAATTGCACCTTCAATATAGTAGGATGTTATAATAGTACCTTCCGTTCTCTCTTGTGCCTAAATTTACGTTGAAGTCTCCAATTAACACCGTATAGTGGGTTTAGGAGAAATGCGTGATTCAAGTGATGTTCTCCTACATTTTGTCCACCTCCTCATCAAGATGTGCCGGGGTCGGTTTATAGTTTTAACAAATAACTCTTAACTATTAAATAAATTCAGTCATTATCGCAGTATTTAAAGTCGTGTAGTATAATGATAAACGAATATGTTCCGCATTAGGACAACATTACGACTTCACTTTTTGTTAACACGAGATTGCGCTCCATCTAATCTATAACTCTTTAATATACGGACTTCAATCCACAAATTTGCTATTGTAATATAGGACTATACATTGTGCTGCAGTACTACTGTACTGCAATAATTTAGTAATCAGATACTTGACCACCCCATATATATGTACACCCATGGGTCTGCGTCTCCGGAATCTCTCTTATAAAAGTAGTCTTTACGTGAACACTCTTCATCTATACAAGAACATGCTGCTACATTACAAGAACATGTACAAAAACAAAATTGGTCAAAATGTTTCTTTATTTTCATATAAAATTCGACTTTTTAGGGTTCCGTAGTCAACTAAGAACCCTTATAGTTTCGCCATATCTGTCTGTCCGTCTGTCCGTCCTCGCTCAATCTCTGTGACCGTTAGCACTAGAAAGCTGAAATTTGGTACCAATATGTGTATCAATCACGCCGACAAAGCGGTAAAATAAAAATTGGAAAAATGTTTTATTAGGGTAGCCCCCCTATATGTAAAGTGGGAAGTGATTTTTTTTAAATTTCAACCCTAGCGTGTGTTATATTGTTGGAAAGGTATTTAAAAATGAATAGGGGTTTACAAAATCATTTTTTGATAATGTCAATAATTTCGGAAATAATAGCTCCAAAATTAAAAAAACAATGTGTCCCCCCCCCTCTAACTTTTGAACCATAAGTTTAGAAAATATGAAAAAAATCTGAAAAGTAGAACTTTATAAGGACTTTCTAGGAAATCATTTTGAACTTGGATGGAAACAACAGTACCCACTACCGGGAGCAGTTGCAGGAGCGCGGAGCGCTGCTGGAGCGCGAACATAATGGACCTTGAAACTCATAAGTGGGAACACTTATTGAAACTACGGATTCCTACACTGAGCATGGCCCGACACGCTCTTGGCTGGTATTTCTATTACTTTAAATCGTTTGGATATTAAAAGGAGAGTTTTAATACATTTAATGAGTTTAAAAACAATATTAAGCCTATAATTTAATATAAATACTTAATGTTTGAAATGAATGTATTTCAACGTTATGCTTATTAATGCATTCTTAATTGTTTAAAATAATTATTTTAAGACAGTTTTGGACAGCTTTATGAACAAATTATTAGTTATTAATGATAATAATACGTCATGACACGTTTTTTTCTGTAATTAAACTACTTTACTAAATTACTTGCCCAAAGACCAGTGTTATAGACAAGTAGGTTTGTTATAAGTTCTACGTAGATGAAGTCGTAGGTAAAAGCTAGTAGTTTCAAAGTACTATCTTTTATTCTTACAGCTCGCAAAAACTTCTATCCACATGAGTAGCAACTAAACTGATATATTTTCTTCGATAAAACCCGTAGTTTACGTATGTCGCAGACATTTTCCTTCACTAGTCGTGCTTGACATTTATGATTACCGCAGGACGTCATTAGTTATGTTATTACGCCCAATATGCCATCAGCGTAATTTAAAATATATCCCTTATTTGATACAAATCCATTGCTTCAATAATTATTTTCTAAATATTTTTTCTCTTTTTTATTTTCAAATCCCTATTTTTTTCTGTTAGTCAAAATTATGTTGTAATTTTGTTTATGTATGTGGTGTGTGTTATATTCGTTCATTACAGCCTATCAGAAGTCCATTACAGAATATAGGATTCCCCATAATTTGCCTCATATGGAAGTTTTCAAGAAAAATCTCCTGCCCATCACCTGTTTCGGTGTCCCTTCGTCACTTCTTATAATACCCACAAGACGATTGGGGATAGTGGATATTCTTACACCGATACGTTTAGTGTCAATTATCAATATTATAATTCAGATTTCATCAACTTTCGGCTATTTTTATAAGATTAGGGTGACAAACGAGCACACAGTCCACCTGATGGTAAGTTGTTACTGTGGCCCATAGACATCCACATTTACCCTCGATTACGAATCAAAATGCGGATGCGTTGTCACCCGTGAGGAGTAAGATGAAATGTCTCGTTTCTAGTAAAAAGGGTCTCCGGTTCTCTACACTCACCATATGAAACATGGCTGCGTAGGTTGTCTTAATATTCTGGAATTTTGCAGTATTAGGAACTGATGCCAATACAATAATTTTCTGACTACTTGTGGTAGATGTCTGTATTGTATGATGAGTAGAACAAGTATTTTCACTATGATTATCTCCGCTCATGAACAAGGCGTGTTATTGGATTACACAGGATTTGAAATATCTTGTTTTAAATTTATTATAAAAAAATGAACTTTGCGCGACTTTGTTAATTTACGAATCCATGGTGACGGAATAGAAATATAATGCAATAAAACCCAACCACCGCTATGAACTCATGTTAACTGAATTGATGAATGGGAGTTCATTGCGATGTTGACTAAATTTATTACAATGAATAAAGAAAAATAAGCTTCCGTCACTTAGCTTAATCCCAACAGTAGCTACTGCTAAAGTTAAGCTACATTATCTGAAAAAAAAATACTTAAAAACAATATATATTATTATCCAAAGAAGAACCGGAGTAATCGGTCATATGTCATATGTCGAACAACGGACGCCCGATGGGCGTTCTAGGGTTGTAGTCTCGTACCGATAAGCGAAGTATAGGATAGTCTCCTATTAGACGAAATGTCGATCTGCTAACACAAATTAGCCCGGTTCATGTTTAGTTGCATTTCCAGGGGGCGGTAAATGTTTATTTCAACGGACTTTTAAAAACCGCAGTAATGATGTCCACCAGCCAGATAGTGTTTTTTTTTGTAAAGATAATAGTTGGTTATTTTTGCCGTATGTGGTGTCCTCTATCAACCCATTTTGTCTCGTTAATGTTCTAAAAGAAGATCGGCAAAGGTGCAAAACGTGTACTGGTAACTAACTGGTAGTACGACCGTTAATCTGGCTATCAAGTATGGCGCTTGAGGCAGTTTCTATCCAAAGTGGGTGAGACCCATAACCAGTAGTAGAAATTTTACCGGCTGATGTATAGACAAATAGAAAACTAGTTGATTAATCTACGTATTATGGTATTTTTAGACAAATATGACACACAAACAACTTTTGAACTCGAGAATTGATACGTAAAATTAAAATTATTCCTTAGCAATTTATCGTAACAATATATTCAAACTCAAACCAACGCTCATATTACTGTTACAAAATTTACCGTTGCAAGAAAACCACACGAATGTTCCTGAAATGTGTTATATGTACGACCCTTGTTAATTAATTAAGCGGTTATTGTAGAACGGAAATATTGTTCAAAAGTCACGTTTTCGAAACATACCCGAAACATTAACATTTAAAATAAATCATACAACGCTACACTGAAGTTATGTTAATTATTTGAAAGTTTTTATTTAATTATAAATGCAGTCGCTTTTGGCAAAGATTATTTAATATAAGAGTGAATATTGGAATTTTTTTTATAATCAGCCTGCAATCGTCTATTATTTGACATGAGAGTTGTAACAATTGTGGGAGAATTTGCCATAATCGCAAAGCTGCCTTAGTGACTTAGAGAAAGCACCAAAAGCCTAATTCAAATAAAAGCTTGTTTCACCTTCGTCGCAGCTTTCCCTTGCCGGTCTAGTTATGTTGCATCTAGCTTATACAACATGGCCAACCACTAGCTATCAAAGTACATGAACACTTTTTTACAGTCACTGACAGCGACGTGACAAACACCACACAGTAAGAAACAATTTATGTCAACAATAATATGTAATTTAGTGTAATCAAAAAAAAGTACCTGGATGACTGAGCTTTGCTCGGTATTTTTTTTGGAAATCGTGTTTTTTGCAAATTATATTTAGAAACAAATTACATACTGATGAAATATGAATAAAATTGTTCAATCTTCTGGGTCATTATTTTTCGTGTTTTAAAAAAAATACTAAAAAAGGGCTTCAAAAAATACATCATCTCAAGGAAATTGAAAAAATGAAAAAAGAGTCAGACTGGTGACATTTGACTAGAACAGGCGTTCTATGATTTTAGGACCGTCCGATATCCCATTTGAGATGTGAACGGCAAAATTTACTTTCGTATTCTAATGATATTGTAGCAGTTTTTCATTGCATAAAAACATGAATAAAACGACATTTTCTAAAAAAAACCCTGCATACTAAATAAAATCGTTGGAGTCCGTTTCCGAGATTCAAATTATATATATATATATATATATATATATATATATATATATATATATAATTGGTATTAACAGTAAACGTCCAAACGTTTTACGTATCTTCGCATAATACAATGTCCAGCGGGGGCCATTCAGCAGTAGATTTTCAAAAGTCTGCAACGGTAATGGAAAATGAAATTAATGGTAATTTTAATGCAATATCCTATACCTTTAAACGAGCAATTCTTGTATATATATATATATATATATATATATATATATATATATATATATATATATATATATATATATATATATACAGTGTGTCCGGTCACGGACTAGCGATATTTTAGTTACTTATAATACAGCTATTTTAATATAAAAATACACTACACACTGAGGTCTAATCCCCTCCCCCTCTATTTGGCAGCCATTTTGTTTTTTTTCTTGAGATATTGTCTACGCGTTTACGAAAAAAGTCATATCTCTCAATGTTTTAGTCTTACTGAGATAAAAATTAACTCATTGGGAGGCCAATAATATTGTTTATTGTTTACATTATCAAAATTTTTGTTGACATACTTGTAACTTTGAAGAAAAAAAATTTAACTTCAAATGAATATCAAAAAAATATGCTAATCGGCAAATTATTGTAAATTACTGCAAAAACAACCCCGTTTACCCTTCTTATTTTTATACTAGATCGACAGATTTTGAGTTAAGCTACAATGCAACATAAAGTTTACAGCTGTATGGTTATTACTTTAAGAATTATTGTTGTTTGAACATGGCGTATGCCCAAACACAAAAGGCCTTTGTTAAGTGACAACTGGCACTGTCTGCCTAGGAATAATAGTGTTCTGTGCTGTCTGCTCTCAAATTATATTACATAAAAATGATGATTCTGATCCTCTGATCTCTAATTCATCATTTCTAATTCATCGAAGATCATAAGTAATCTCAGATTACTATTACTCCTAGGCAGGCAGTGCCAGTTGTCATTTAACAAAGGCCTTTTGTGTTTGCGCATATGCTATGTTCAAACAACAATAATTCTTAAAGTAATAAAGATACAGCTGTAAACTTTATGTTGTATTGTAGCTTAACTCAAAATCTGTCGATCTAGTATAAAAATAAAAAAATGAACGGGGTTGTTTTTGCAGTAATTTACAATAATTTGCCGATTAGCATATTTTTTTGATATTTATTTGAAGTTAAATTTTTTTCTTCAAAGTTACAAGTATGCCAACAAAAATTTTGATAATGTAAACGATAAACAATATTATTGGCCTCCGAATGAGTTAATTTTTATCTCAGTAAGACTAAAATTTTGAGAAATATGACTTTTTTCGTAAACGCATAGAGAATATCTCAAGAAAAAAACAAAATGGCTGCCAAATAGAGGGGGAGGGGATTAGACCTCAGTGTGTAGTGTATTTTTATATTTAAATAGCTGTATTATAAGTACCTAAAATATCGCTGGTCCGTGACCGGACACACTGTATATATATATATATATATATATATATATATATATATATATATATATATATATATATATATATATATATATATATATATATATATATATATATAATCGGAATCTTATTTTTAGAAAATGGCTTTTAATCCGTGTTTTCAGGCAATGAAAAACTGCTATACTATAAGAAGGTTAATTTTGACACTATGTTAATGATCGTAATAGCTCAAGTCGATATCGAGCGGTTGCGAAATCCTAATGCCTTGGCTTGCGTCCTGTCTTCGGTTCGATTTTTTCTCCTTTTTTTTCAATTTCCCTTCTTTTGTGAGAAAATATATTATTTCGAGCCCTTTTTTAGTATTTTTTTAAAAAATACGAAAATTTTAACTAAACTAATTTCACTCATGATATTCAAATAAACAGTTCAGTTTTTTCTATAATGTCAATGAGATCAAAAAATATTATTCATCAATATATATAATTGTATCTAAATGTCATCCGGGTACTAAACATAATATACACAATTCATAAATAAAGTGCAACATAAACTTAACATAACTCGTATATAAGATTTTGCTGCACACTGCAGTTCGCCATATTTCGAGCGTCAACATCTTAGTATTACTTAGGGTGAGAAGGTAGTTCGCTTCCTTCTATAAAAATAACATGAGGATTAGTTCACAATGTTGTTAAACATTGACAAATCAACTATGGGCACTCGGATACCATTGTAGATAGAATGAATGTTATTAGTGAATGTTTGATTAGAGTAGAGTACCTACCTAGTATAATATAATAATTATGTTACAAATTATCTAATATAGATTTTGTTAAAAAAAAACTAAATTTACATTATAATTATTAATTATTAATGAAACTTTTCAACAGAACTCGTTTTTATGTAGTAACATCAAAATCTTCGTTCCCTATTTTACACATTTTATAGTTATTAAAAAAAATTCTAGTGGTCTATTCTATAACCTTTAAATTTGTGATATTTCTTAAACCAGATTAAAATGATAAAAGTTGAACTTTTTGTATTTTATTTTTCATTCTACATCACCACTTTATTCGTGTTGGCTTAGGTACATTACACGCAATTAATCTCATCGCACTTACTGCTTGGTCATCCAAGCAGCTAAACAACATTAATTCCTTGGCTTTCGCATTGTCTTCTATTCTTAAGTATTTATTATCTAAAAGAAATATTTTTTAAATAATAATATGTTAAAGTTCTCCTTATTCTGTGAAACTTCAAGAAAGAATAGTAATTTGTTACGCTAAGACAATGAGATTTACCGATTCATTATCTAGGAGTTTAGTACTCCTCATCACCAGTTGGAATTCTAGTAAAGCGGTGGCTAACATAATTATTACGGAAAGATATTACGATCTATGACATCTGATATGTTAACAAAAAAATTACAATGAAAAATATAATTATGGCATTTCATCATTCCAGTGAGAGACATATGGCATAAAATGAGGCGAAAATTTAAAAATGGAAATAAAGTAGAAAATTAAACCGAAGTAAAGTAATTAAAAAGTTACAGCCTACATACCTCCCACTGCTGGGCACAGGCTTCCCCTCATTTCTAAGAGGGTTTTAGGGCAAGGAAGTGTCCGCCGCGCTGCCCCAGTGCGTGTTGGCAAACTTCACATGACATGCAGGTTTCCTCATGATGTTTTCGTACACCGCAGAGCACATGGGAAATCAGCACTTAAAATTGCAATTAAAAATTTCATTGGTTCCGGCCGATTTCATTGTTTACGACAATTTCATTGTTAAACCGAAGTAAAACCAATTTATTCAAAAAAATAAAATAAACGCAGTCATGAAAATACTTAAATGAAGATAAAATTATAAAAGTGTGAGACGTGTATATGTATGTATATGAATTTAAAATTTAATAACGATAAAAGTATTCTGAAAATGTCGTAATTATGCGATATTTTCTACCACACATACATTACAAAACATATGATAGAAGCAAAAGTGCTACATCTACATCCACTCACCATCAGGTAGACCATCGCTCGTTTGTCGTCTATATTCTGTATACAATCTGGACAGGAGTAAGAAGTACAAGTCTACGTTTTTAAATGTTTTACAATGATCACACCAATTAAAAAATTAAAGTCACTTCTTTTTCGATACTGTTTTTTAAAACAGTATCGAAAAAAATAAATAATAATAATATTCTACAACTATCACACAACGCCATCTAGTCCCAAACTAAGCAGAGCTTGTGTTATGGGTACTAGACAACTTATAAACATACTTATATATTTCTAAATACATAAATATTATAGATAAAATTACACCCAGACACAGAACAAATGATCGTGCTCATCACACAAACATTTGTCCTGGGTGGGAATCGAACCCACGACCTCCGGCATAGCAGTCAGGGTCACTAACCACTATACCAACAGGCCTGTCGAAAAAGAAAATAAAACTTTAATTTTTCGGTTATTAGACAGTTTACTACTATCATCAACTATAGGAAGTCAGCATAATTACAGATTATGATGTATTCCACCTTAGTTTTTCCGTAAGTTTGTTCATTCATCTGTAAGTTGGTTATATTACTTTCACAAAATAAAGTAATTAAAATCTATTTTACAAGTCTACAACTGAAATAGGCCTGCCACTAAATTTTCCACAAAACACTACCGCGGCCCATTTGTATCCATCGCGATTGTACACGCCTCACCAGATTGCCAATCTATTTGACAAAGGCACCGCCTAGATTGCTGGCATGACACTTGTTATTCCAGAACCTTCCTTCCCCACCGGACGTTGATTCTGAAGTATTTAAACATTTACATGTTTTGTACATTATTACTTTAGTTTAGTTACTCGTTGGTTTGTATAGGTTATTCTGATTTTTATAAAGGAATATATAATTTATTGATTCCACCACTCCGAACTTCCGAAACTCTGGGCGTATTTTCTTTTCATATGTTGCTAAGCGACTTTAAGCTTCCTAACACGTTCGGTTTGTCATGAATCACAAATCACGAATACCAGTGTAAACTAGCAGGTAATGCTGCTGTGATTCTGATGGTGAGTGCAAAGAACTAGAGACTCTTTTTACTGGAACGGAGACATTCCATCTTGGTTTCAGAGAGAGCATCTGTATTTAGAATCTTTATTGGGAATAAAAATGTGGATTGGAAACAGCATTAACTTGTGGACTGTGGGCCCGTTTACCACCTTTATTCCATAAAAAAATTATTGAACCTTGGCAAAACGCGTTTAGGTACATACTAAAAAGGAATTTGAGTCGTAATTACCTCAATAATGCTTTACTGATTTGGATCAGTTCATCTTATGGTCGAAAAATGACGGTTCGATTTTTTCTTTTTAAGAAGTACTCAGCCGTAACTTCTGGAACAAAAAAAGCTGCGGTTGCCAACCCGCTAGCCAAGCGTGTCAAGTATGGCAATGTAATCCTCATGAGAAACGTTACAAATAAACAACCCTCATCCCTCGGCGGCCCAGCTATTTCCGGCTTAGGTGACGACCATGGTAACGGCAGGGCAGCGGGTGCTAAGAATCTCCGGTGTAGGTTCTGTTGCCACCTAAGACGACTCAAATAGGCAACATTTAACGCTAGCAACCTGAGCACTGAAAAGAAGATCCTGGAGCTGGAAGAAGAGACAGACAAGAGACAAGTCAAAAGAGAGGGGGAAGTGACGGTAATCCTCGAATCCGGGAGTTTGATTTATCACTTGGGTGGCAACCATCTGTCCCAAGCAGGTTTCAGATTTATTGTGCAGAAGTCTCTCGGTAACAACATTGTAAAGATTGAAAATGTGTCGACGAAGGTTACGTAGCTTAAACTTAAACTCAGAATCACCAAACAGTATTCACTGAAGGTCATACTGGCAAAAGCATAAATGAAATGTATGAGGATATTTCTAGAGCCAAGCATTCCTTCAAAACCCATTACGCTGTGTTATTGGAAGACTTCAACGCAAAACTAGGTACAAAGAAGAACGGTGAGCTGAAGGTGGAACAATTTGGGATAGGATAACGGAATCCAAGAGGCCAGCAGCTGTTTGACTTCATGGAAAAAGAAGGACTCTTTATAACAAACTCTTTCTTTCAGAAGCGGCACCAACGAAAGTGAACCTGGTCCAGCTCGACGGTTCGACAAAAATGAGATTGAATTCATTATGTCCACTAGACTTCAACTGTTCAGTGATGTGTCATTGATTGCAAGGGTGAAAACTGGCAGCGGTCACCAAATGGTAAGAGGCTTACTGGACCTAGGTGTTAAGTTGGAGAAGTCTCGTCTAATCGATAAATAATCTAATCTCTTCAACGCTATGTCCCCTTCGTGCACTAATCCAAAGTCCCGAAACCTTTCCGATCGAGCTACAAAACCGTGTTCAGCGTCTAGCAGACTGCAATGTAGTAGACGATATAAATGATAAGCTCGTGGAAACTATCCATGAGGTTGAAACTAAGTTTTGCAAGACCCGCCGCAGCAGAACACAAAAACTCTCCGGTCACACTCTTAATCTCATGGCTGTTTTCAGCATATTTAACAGTATACAAGCAACTGAACAGACAGATGTTCAAACGCATGCGGCGGGACTGACGCAACTTTAATAGTGCTGGTATTGAGGAAGAGATCGAGTGGAACCATGGCTCCAAATTCTTTGCCAGAGACCTGTCCGTCTGAAAGAGCCAACTGTAAAAGCTGAAGACCAAGTGCGGCAACATCGTTTCTGAGACACACAAAATTTTGAGTGAGATTAAGAGGTTCTATGACAGCTGTACTCATCACCGTTGGAGCCTCACACAAGTGTGAGTAACAACCAAGGAGGAAGTTTTATCTGACATTATTCTGATGATATCAGCCTGAGTGAGATTAAAATTGTTTTCCATCAGCTTATAATCGGCAAGGTCCCAGGCGAAGATGGAATTACAGAGGAGCTTCTGAAAGCGGGTATAAAACCGGTACATCAAGTCCTTCAGAAATTCTTTTTCCACATATATATACAGTAGTATCCAAAAATGGCTAAAAATCGGTAACATATTCCCGGAAACTGAAGATTTTGTCATCGCATTACAAGATCAGATCATAAACACTAAAAACTACAGAAAATATGTCATCAAAGACCCCACAGTAACCAACGATAAATTCCGCAAGTGCTTTATCCAACCAGAAACTATACAACACATAACAGGGGCATGCACAACTCTCACACAGACAGACTACACTCACAGACACAACCAAGTAGCAACCGACAGGTCCATTCACTACATTAGACCAGACATTACACTACACGATAAAGTAAACAAAATCACTCACCATAGAGATATAGCAATACCCAAAACAAAATTTAAAAATAAATAGATGAGAAGATAGCCAAATATGCATAGATTAAGGAAGACGTGACCAGAATTTGGAGACAAAGTTTATTTAGTACACATAGTCGTCTCCACCACGAGTGTCATACCCAACCATCTCCAACATAGTCTCAAACTAGTAGGACTGAAGGACTCACCATAAGTTATTCTCCAAAAAGCCTCAATTTTAAATACCAGTTGAATTGTAAGAAAATTCATGCAATTAGAAGAAAATTAAATAGCTTCCCATAACATCCCACCTACATAAATACTCACTACACGCTGCATTTTCTTGACTTCGGCCCGTATATGCAGTCGAAACTAGCCAAAGAGCTAAGAAACAGAAATGTTTACCCCCAAATAATAATAATAATCCTTTATAGCAGACACAGAGATCCATATTTACAAGACAATTTAATAATATAGTTTATTAAGAATAAACATGTTGCAATATTTACACGCAATATTTCTAAAAGTTTATCGTCACCCAGCAATTTTTACCCAGCATCTGTACATTGCAGTCTGTATCTGCCTATGTGCCAAACTTCGCACACTAGCATTATTACTCATAAATTAACACACAACTCTGGACATAAATAATGCTACCCTCTTTCGATGGATTGCATTAAAAGAGTCAACACGGGTTTTCACGTGCATTTCAGAAGCGCTACGTTTAAATCCCATTAGAAATATAAAAATATTATTATAAGTTACCTGTACATTATCATGTGTCTTCTTGGTATAGTCAACCCAGAGTTAAAATGTTTAAAACGCTTGGCAGAAACATCTAAATAGTGTAATTTTCACGTCCGGCGACGCCTTGCAGAATTTTCGCGCAATCATATTGCCTACTACACACAGAGATCTACATTGACGTTCTACATCAGTGTAATATTTTAAGTCTGAAGTAAAAATATGGCCAAGATACTTGAACTTGTCTACTATTTTAATAGATTTTCCATTGAGCCGAATCTTTCTTCATCTTTCTTTTTGGAGTTATAAATGAAGTGATGTTAATCCACATATCTTTCACAGTTTTCAATCAACTTTTTCCAGCCTTTAATCGAGGGATTGTGCAGCATCATATCGTCAGCACCAACTATGAAAGTGTAAATGCCTTTGATTTCGCTGAAATTTAGGCGGTGCTACAGTCCCTGCAGCGGTGCAAAGTTGACTGTCGGTATATCGAAGCGCTGAAGTGTTTGTATAGTAGGGCTACGAAGACTATCCGAGAACAGAACCGGAGTACGAAACCGCTCCAAATGCAGAGAGATGTAAGACAAGGTGACGTTATATCGCCGAAATTCTTCACCACTGCTTTGGAAGAAGTTTTCAAGCTACTGAACTGGAAAGGAACCGATATTAACATCAATGACAAGAACATCGCTCATCATCGATTTGCCAACGATATAGTCTTTATGGCAAAATTGCTGGAGGCCCTAAGCACTATTCTCAATGACCTCAATAGTCTCTCAGCGGATAAGTTTAAAGATGAACATGGACAAAACAAAGACCATGTGTAATATCTATGTCACAACTATGCCGGTAGTTGTTGGGAGCACTAAGCTCGAAGTAGTTGACGAGTACGTTTACCTGCGTCCAAAAATCCGACTAAGGTAAGGTTCATCGATTGACCTCTTTAACCGAGAGGTCAATCGATGAATTCAACTAGCTGGGCCCTGGGCAGCGTTCGGGAAATTACGACACATCTCGTCAGGTACACTTCAAGGCCTGAAAATAAGATTTTCAACCAGCATGTGTCGCCAGTGATGACTTTTGGATCTGAGACGTGATCCTTCACTGCTGGCTGTGCTCTGGGTTCCTCTACATGATAAACTTAGAAATGAAGATATCCTTAGTACCAGAGTGACAGAGATAGCCCAACGGATAAGTAAACTGAAGTGGCAATGGTCCGGCTATATCGCTCGAAGAACCGACAACCGATGAGAAAGAAAGTTTCTCGAGTGGCACCCTTGTATCGGTAGGCGTAGTGTGAGATGACTCTCACTAGATGGAGTGATGACCTGGTAAGACATGCAGGAAGTCGATGGATGCAGGTGGCTCAGGACCATTTTTTGTGGTATTCCTTGGGGGAGACTTTATTTATCGGTGGACTTGTGAAGGTTTGTAATGATGATGATGATGATGAAAGTAACCTCACAACTTGATTGATAATTAAAATAAATTTCAAATCTGAAGAAAAAGTCGATAGCAAAGCGTTAGTCAACGCGATTATTATTGAGAATAATTAAATTAAATATCAAATCAAGTGACTGTAATCTTAATTTTTATACAAAACTAAGGACTTGACACTTTTTAACTTAACAAGCAAGACAATTTGGTTTTTAAATCACTTGATAGGTATTGGTCACATTTCATTTACAATACTTTATAACGTCACTCACTGAGTATGGAGGTGAAATAAATGTCAATTAATTTCATGCATCTGTGATAAATTAAATACCGACTATCCCATTATTAATACTATTAAATAGCAAAATAATGTGTAGAAAGCTAATATCTTGAAAGAGTTTCAAAATCTCCATGACTCGTAATTTTATTTACGTACCGTATTAGTGTTTCGTGCAAAAACCTCTGTTGTAGGTAATTGAATTTCCTTTCACACACTTAAAAGAAAAATAATTTCATAAGCATAGAAAGCAACTTTGTAAAAAATAAATATTTAATACCCTTTACATAGAATCCGGGAGATATTTCGAACATTACTCGATAAATCTGTGAAAATTACTTAGCTAAGTTTTGCAGAGTTGTTACTTATATTGGCTCTTGAAATAAATGAAATTCTCACTTTATCTCTGCAAGCTGCTTTTAGTTGTGACGTTGAATTTACAAAGTTATTGTGATAGAAATAGTTTTATGAAACCATTTGATTCAAAACTTTTCTCTTTTGACAGTACAGTCGTGGAGAGATAGTAACCAAGTCCTCGAGCTAGTGAAATCCAGTGCGAAAAAAAGGTATGGTTGAGCGTGTGAGTCTCACACTACAGGAAGTTTTTAATGGAGCGAAGCGAATCTTGTGAAATTCAATGCCTCCAAAACATAAGCGTGTCTATAATGATTTCTTAAATTTACGTGAACACTACACATTGAATAAAACTATTATTTACGGATTTTATCGCGTTTAATTACTTTAATTTATTTTTATTATTATCCCGACGTTTCGGGTGCTTTACAGCGCCCATGGTCACGGGGGGGACTGAGATGTTTGACGTCCCAATGTCATAGTTAGTCCGGCCACCTTCAGATTTTTAATATTAATTTTTGGTCCGATTTACGCAAAACGAGCTTATAGTATCATGAAGTCTTGCAGTGGTATGTTTGGGTTTGGGTTTAATTTTGTTAATTATAGGATCCCAAGCAGATGGTAGCACCCAACCATCTTCTCTATTGAAATTTGGATGTTTTTTAATTTCAATAGCCTCGCGTATCATCCTTGGTAGGAATCGGTGTTCTTTTGCGAGAATTTGTGGTTTATCAAATCTAATGTAATGGTGGGGACGATCTTGAACATGTTCGCAGACTGCAGACTTCCTGGAGCGTCGGTGCTTCACATCATCTATAATTATGTTCCTTCACGCGGGTTTTTATAGATCTTTTTGTTTGACCTATGTAAGAGAGACCACATTCACAATCTAGCTTGTACACACCTGCATCTTGTAGAGGAATATTACATTTGATGGATGGTAAAAATTGACTAATCTTCTTCAGCGGCTTGTAGTATGTCTTAATGGACGCTTGCTTCAAGATGTAGCCAATCTTGTCCGTGACTCCTCTAACATATGGTAGTAGAGCAGGCGCGCGCTCAACTGTGGCCGGCTTCACTCGTTCACTGTGACGTAGGCGCGGGACCCGAAGCTTGTTGTCTTGCAATACTTGCTTGACGTGCTGAAGTTCCGCGGCCAGATGTTTTCTGTCACAGATCCCTCGTGCTCTCTGAAACAAAGATTTACCCACGGTAGCTAACTGTGAAGGATAATGGTGAGATTCACCATTTAGATATCGGTTGGTATGGGTCTTTTTCCTATACACAGTGTGACCAATAGTGTTATAAGGATTTCGGATGACTAAAACATCTAGGAAAGCTAAAGAATTATTTGCCTCTAACTCCATTGTGAATTGTATTTTAGAGTTTATGGAGTTAAGGTGGTCTAAAAATGCAGTTACTTTGTCAGATGGTAAAATTGTGAAAGTGTCGTCTACGTACCGCTTGTAGAACCTTGGATTTACAGGAGCAGTAAGAAGGGCTTTCTCCTCAAAGTCCTCCATGAATATGTCGGCGACTATGGGAGACACAGGTGAGCCCATCGCCACACCATCTACTTGCTTGTAGAACTCCTCCTTCCACAATAGATAGCCAGATGTGAGGCAATGTTCAAGTAGTATTGTATATTCTTGAGGCATGTTATTTTCTTCTATTCTTCTTATCTTGGTTTTTGTATCTTCGGTAACCCATACAACCTCGGTGGTTATGGGTAACCACCGAGGTTGTATGGGTTATGGGTATAGAGAAGATGGTTGGGTGCTACCATCTGCTTGGGTCCTATAATTAACAAAATTAAACCCAAACCCAAGCATACCACTGCAAGACTTCATGATACTATAAGCTCGTTTTGCGTAAATCGGACCAAAAATTAATATTAAAAAACTGAAGGTAGCCGGACTAACTATGACATTGGGACGTCAAACATCTCAGTCCCCCCCGTGACCATGGGCGCTGTAAAGCACCCGAAACGTCGGGATAATAATAAAAATAAATTAAAGTAATTAAACGCGATAAAATCCGTAAATAATAGTTTTATTCAATAAGCGTGTCTCTTCACTGCAAAAACGAGCCACATCATCTTGACTTCTTTGTTCCGAAATGTATCACCGCAATACACCTTCATTCAGTTGTTGGGGGTTGAGATATCATCAAACCTGAACTTCGGGCAGTTCATTGAGGCCAAGGCCAAAGCAGCTGCAACTAAGCTAGATACTAGTACTACAGCTAGAAGGGAACGGCTGCTTACTTTATATAAAGCAAAAATCCGGTTGTGCATAGATTACTGCTGCCAAATATGGGCTGTTGCTGCAAAACCCCACCTAGCAGCTTTGGATCCAATGGCAAGGCGTGCTAAGAGACTTTTGATCACTTGAATTGGGTTAAAACTAAGCTTACCAGCCTCGAACACAGGTGAAAAGTAGCCAGCAGAAAACATAAACGTTTTCTACAGGGTGTATTTCGAAGAGTGTGCGCAGGAATTGCATAATTTAATACCTCTCGTCGAAATTTGGGCGGTGCTGCAGTCCCTTCAGCGGTGCCAAGTTGACTGTCGGTATATCGAAGTGCTGAAGTGTTTGTACAGTAGGGCTGCGATGGCTATCCGAGTACAGAACCAGAGCTCGAAACCTATCCAACTGCAGAGAGGTGTAAGACAGGGTGACGTTATATCCCCGAAACTCTTCACCGCTGCTTTGGAAGACGTTTTCAAGCAACTGGACTGGAAAGGATACGGTATTAACATCAATGGCGAGTACATCACTCACCTTCGATTTGCCGACGATATAGTCCTTATGGCAGAATCGCTGGAGGACTTAAGCACTATGCTCAATGACCTCAATAGTGCCTCCCAACGGATAGGTCTTAAGATGAACATGGACAAAACAAAGATCATGTTTAATGTCCGTGTCACACCTATGCCGGTAGTTGTTGGGAGCACTATGCTCGAAGTTGTTGACGAGTACGTTTACCTGGGACAAATAGTCCGACTAGGTAAGTCCAACTTCGACCGAGAGGTCAATCGACGGATTCAACTCGGCTGGGCAGCGTTCGGGAAATTACGACATATCTTCTCGTCAGGTATATCTCAATCTCTAAAAACTAGATTGTATAACCAGTGCGTGTTGCCAGTGATGACTTACGGATCTTAGACGTGGTCCTTCACTGCTGGCCGCATGAGGACGCTCAAGGTCACTCAGCGAGCTATGGAGAGGGCTATGCTCGGAGTTTCTCTGCATGATAGACTCAGAAATGAGGATATCCGCAGTAAAACCAGAGTGACCGACATAGCCCAACGGATTAGTAAGCTGAAGTGGCAATGGGACGGCCATATAGCTCGAAGAACCGACAACCGTTGAGGAAAATAGGTTCTCGAGTGGCAGCCTCGTACCGGTAGGCGTAGTGTAGGGCGACCCCCCACTAGATGGAGTGACGACCCGGTAAGATATGCAGGAAGTCGATGGATGCAGGTGGCTCAGGACCGTGCTTTGTGGCATTACTTGGGGGAGGCCTATGTTCAGCAGTGGACTTGTGAAGGGCTGTAATGATGATGATGATGAATACCTCTCTCTCCCTTCCACCATCCATCATCGGACAACCAGATGTTCAGCCCTTCCCTCTCTTGATATCTCCACCCGTTTGTTGTTGACTTACCCTGCATCCGAATCAAACGGTTTGCTCCATTGTTCGTAATGTGTACAGCTAAGGAGTGGAATAAGTTGCTAGTATCTGACTATTCATCCGATTACAATGTATGGGTATCCTTCCTTATTTATATCAATACATTAACTAACCTAAATTTATTCGACGGTCGAGTATTTTCTTATGCCGATGACACCGCAATAGTTTTCACGGGAAATAATTGGAACTCGGTATTTAGAAATGCTGAATCTGGCCTATTAATAATTTCGAAATGGCTCCAGAGTACCCTTCTTTCCTTAAATATTGTAAAAACTAAATATATATGCTTTACGATTAATAATAGAACGCAACCAAATAATAACAATAGTTTAAAAATACATTATTGTGGTATTTCTAATAGTTCTAATTGTAAATGTACAGTTATCGATAAGGTTGCATCTATAAAGTATTTGGGAGTTGTTCTAGACCAACACTTGAACTGGCACTCTCAAGTTGAATATACGAGTAACAGGATACGGAAATTAATTTGGATATTTAGGAAACTAAGACATGTCACCTCTAAAAAATTACTAAATCAAATATATATTGCATTAGCACAATCCATCATAGGGTACTGTATCTCAGTCTGGGGAGGTCCAGCTAAAACTAAATTAATAGAAATCGAAAGAAGTCAGCGTTATTTACTCAAAGTTATGTATTTTAAACCATTTTGTTTTCCAACTGAAGAACTTTACAAGTTGAGTGAGCTTCTTTTGAGTAAGTTTCTTTCAATAAGACAGATATATATTCTATCGATAATTTTACGGACACACAAATCTTTGCCTTTTAACTCAGAAATAATGACGAGAAGAAGAAAAGATAGGGTAGCATACATACATACATACATAAACACTCACGCCTGTCACCTAGAGGAGTAGGCAGAGACTACGGACTTCCATTTAGCACGATCCTGACATACCTCTTTCGCCTCTTTTACATCCATATATCTACGCATACGACGACGAGCATCGTCGGTTAAGGGTACTTCTAACGTGGCCCATTTTCAAAATATCGCCAATTTGGTCGATAAACTTTTTCCTAGGGCGTCCCTTCCCGACTCGGCCGTTCACATCTGCCATAAAAATTTGCTTTGTCACTCTTTCCTCATTCATTCTTTCCACATGACCAAACCACCGAAGCATTCCTTTCTTAATCCTGGTCACAACATCATCTTGCATACCACATTTATCTCTTATCACGCAATTTCTCACCCTGTCATTCAGATTCAACCCTAGCATAATCCTTAAAGACCGCAGTTCCACAGCATTTATTCTACTTTCGTGCTTCTTCTGCTACACCCAGCTTTCACTACCAAACGTTAAAGTAGGGACTAACACAGCATTATGAATTACCATACGTGCCTGTTTTGACACATTCTGGTTCTCCATAATAGAGTGTAGTGCCCCATTTACTCTATTCCCTGCATTTACTCGTCGTTCTATATCCCTATCATATCTACCATCCCTGCTAAATAGACATCCCAAATACACAAACTCATCCACTTGCTCAATTAACTCTCCTTCTATTCTTATTTCACATACCGTTTTGCTTTCTTCTCTTTCAAAAACCATCACTTTCGTCTTACATGCGTTCACTTTCATTCCCCTTTCTTTTAATTCCCAGTTCATTAATGTAACCATCATTTGCAACTCAGCCGCCGATGACGCAAATATGACTTGATCATCGGCATACAAAAGGCATTTGACGGTTAACTCGCCCATTATTAACCCACATTCTTTATCTTTCAAAGTTTGCAAACACCGGTCCATAAATAGGTTGAACAGCCAAGGGGAAGCTACACAGCCCTGTCTGACACCTTTTTGGATGCCAAACCAGTCCGAGTAGACCCCATTGATCCTGACACAAGCACTAGAGTCCCTATAAAGAGACCTTAATGCCTGTATCAAACCATCGCTCAACCCATATGAGTTCAGTGTTTGCCATAACACATTCCTGTCCACTCTGTCATAAGCCTTTTCCAAGTCCATGAATGCACAAAAAACTTTCTGGTTTTTGGCCAAAAACTTCTCCGCAATCATGCACATGGAAAAGACTTGATCTGTACACCCCATACCCTTTCTAAAACCCGCTTGCACATCCCAAATTTTTCCATCAGTTTCTTTCATAACTCTTTCAATTAACACCTTAGCATACAGTTTACTCACAATACTAAGCAAGCTGATACCGCGGTAGTTGTTGCAGTCCTGCTGTGACCCTTTTCCTTTATATATTGGTACTATAACTGCTTTACACCAGTCATCCGGTACCCGTTTTAATTCCCAACATAAATTAAACAAGGTGTACAGCAAGCCTGCCACCACTCCCTCTCCAGCCCTTAGCATCTCGAGTGATACTCTATCATATCTAGCTGCCTTACCTGCTTTCATGCTTTTCATTGCTTTCATTATTTCATCTACACTTATCTCCATACCCCTTTCCACTTCTTTCGGAATTTCTAGTTCATTTAATTCAGACGACTCTTCACTCATAAATACGCTTTCAAAGTATTCCTTCCATCTGTTTAAATTCGAAACTTCATCATTCAGAATACATCCATTCTCGTCTCTTATAGCATTTATTATAGGCTGTTTTGTATTTCCCCTGGCAGTTCTTACGAGTTTCCAGAACATTTTTATGTTAGCCTGGAAATTATCAGATATCCTTCTATCATTCTTATCCGTTCTTTCTTTCTTTTTCCTTTCAACAACTTCTTTTACTCTCTTATTTAGATGTCTAAATTCTGCCTTTTTTCTTTCAATCTCATCATTCATACCAAAAGAATTACCAGCTTTGATTGCTAGTAAATCTAACTATGCTTTCTTTTTTGATTCAACTTCCACCCGTACCTCGTCATCCCACCATAACGTATTACTTTTCCTTTCATTTGTTCTCTTACTTACACCACATACTTCGGTGGCGGTATCCACCAAACCTTTCTTAATATTATCCCACACAGTATTCAAGTCTAAATCATTCATACACAACTCATTCAAACATCTAATATTTTCTCTCAGTCTACATTTATACTTCTCTTTCACATCTTCATCTTGTAACTTCTCTATTCTTATATGCTGTAACGCAGTAGTAGACACAGATGTCCGATGCCGCCAACGCTTGAAAAGACCATTAATTCGACGTAAGACCAAGTAATGATCCGTCCCTACGTTGGACCCCCGGTAAACCCTTGTATCTACGACTGCGCTCCTCATTCTTTCATCCACAATTACGAAATCTATCATGCTTTTATCATCACCTCTTTCCCATGTATACATGTGAATCTTCTTATGACGAAAAAAAGTATTCGTCACAAAAAAATTCTTTTCCGCACATAGGGTGAGGAGGTCTTCACCATTCTCATTTATACTTTCATCACCAAACGTTCCCAATATCCTTTCATAACCAGACCTCTTCACCCCAACCCTTCCATTGAAGTCTCCTAACATAATAATGTTTTCATTTTCCTTACATTTTGTCAACACCATCCTTACCATGCCCCAAAACTGCTCTCGGATGTAAGTGGGCTTAGACATGTCTGCTGCGTACAACCCTAGCAGGAACAGCTTCTTTAAGCCCACTTTCATTCCACCATGCATCTCTTCTTTTACTACTACCTCTTTTTGTCGTACCACATACTTCTTCCGCTGCACTTACCATTCCATCCCTAAGGTTCTGCCATGTTCTCTCCACACATTCTTTCCTGCCATCGATGGTGTCAAGCTTTTCGGCTACCCTCGTGTGATATTTGTCCCTAGTATCCGCTTCCTGAAGCTTCCAGCTTCGGATGCGACAGACCGACTGTGGTTCTGTTACTGCCGTCCGGTGGCGCCAACCCGCGAACAAACCCCTAAATCTAGTAATTACTAGATAATGATCCGTTCCCAGGTCAGCACCCCTGAACACTCGTGTATCCATCACCTGTTTTCGCAGTCGGTCATCCACCAGGAACAAATCAATCATACTTCTCTCATTCTTTCTTTCTCTAGTGTACATATGGATCTTCCTGTGATTAAACATAGTGTTTGTCACAAGAAGACCCTTTTCCTTGCATACAGCCAGTATAAACTTGCCAGCATCATTAACCCTTTTATCGCCAAACTTTCCAAGCACCGACTCGTATCCTGGTCGAGCGATACCTACCCATCCATTCAAATCACCACATACAACAGTTCTTTCGTTTCCCTTAACCAAATCTAGAACTTCTCTTACATTCTCCCAAAACTCCTCCAGCTCAGCCCTGGACGACGAAGCTACCGGCGCATAAACAGCCAAAAGGAATAACTTCGTCAGTCCCATTTTGAAGCGAACCCAGAGAAGTCTTGAGTTCACAACCTTGTATTCAGTCATAAGATCGACCAACCGGGACGACAACAGCACTCCCACTCCTTGGCAGGCGTTCTCTCTTTCCGGGACTCCGGACCATATAGCTAACGTCCCGCCAGGGAGCTCTTCAATACCACTGCCTTTCCGTTTGGTCTCCGACATACACACGACATCTTTCTTTCATTATTTCGATCAACTCATTCGTCTTATCTCTCATGCCCCCTCTAAAATTCCACGTGCCAACTCTGCACTCCGTCCTCCAAATTGGTGGCGCTGTATTTTAAGTTTTTAAACGTAGATGCTTAAAAATGAGGAAATCTGTCTCAGTTCTCAGGGATGAAAACGCATCCGAATTTTGACACTTTATCTTTTTTTTTTATAAAAGAAGGGGCAAACAAGCATGCGGCTCACCTGATGTTAAGTGACTACCGCCGCCCATGATCAACCGCAACACCAGGGGAATTGCAATTTTTCGAAAATAATTTAAATGACTATGGGCCACAGCATCCACTTTCCATCAGGTGGACTGTGTGTACATTTTTCACACTCATCCTTTAAAAAATAGCCATCGTTTTCTGTAACTCCTCTGAAATAATATAGTAATAAAGTAGTAATAAAAAATATTATGGTAGTACAGCAGGTACACGTTCAACTATGGCCAGCTTCAGTCGGTCACTGTGACATGACCTAAACCTTGTTGTCTTGCTTGAAGTGCTAAAGTTTGTTGGCCAGATGTTTTCTGTCATAGATCCCTTGTGTTTTTTGAAACAAGTATTTTCTCACATCAGCGTAAGAATGATAATGGAAAGAATCACGTCCAGTCTTGACCTGAAAATTTTCTATTGCGTCTAGTGATGTAAAATATCTTATAAAATTTAAATTTTTTTTTATTTCGTATCGCATAATTTAATTTTCAAATAAAGCCAGGGAAAAAGTAATGTTACTTTGTTTATCATTCTTAATAGACTTTTGGAGACGGAACGTGTTTTTAAATAGCTCAAAGGCACAGAAGCCATACCAAAATATATTAAAAACGTGTTTTACACGTTCCGTTTCAGACTACGAAAAACTTGCTCATTTGTCATGTGGTTTATGAATTGTCAAAATAACCTATTTCTTTTTTTATGATTTATTAATTTATGATTAAATACGATTTTTAAATGGCTTATTACTAAGGTGTGGAAAGAAAAATAAGTGTACCGACCTTATCTGACAGTTGTTATAACCTCAAACTTTCATTTACATAATAGCGTTTTCCCTGGCCTCTAAATGAAAAGATGATAAGTTATTATGTTATTATAAACAATAATTGTTTTTATACAACAGAAATTGCAGGTAGACGCGACCTGTTAAAGGAATCAAGTAACAGGTAATTCAGTGTGCTAGAAACTCTATGGGGCGCACAGAACGGATCTCACATATTTTCATTTTCTTCTGCACTATCTCGTTTTTCCGACAAACGCAACCGCATTCTTCTAATAAATTCGGACTCTATATGCTTTTGGTTTTCTTCTTCAGTATTGTAACAATGACACCAGTTGTTAAGCTGAATACGAGATTCACTCAAAGAGTTACTTCCTCCCGAAGAATTTTGCGTATTAGTCACCTCCTTGTCCTCGGTTTTGGAATATGACTTCCCCATTTTTAAGTGGTTGCACGAAACACGTCGACGTTATCCAAACGTTAGCCGAATGCATAGTAGTATTTTATTTAAATACTGGAATAATAAAACAGTTCAACTTCGAGTATAGAGCCGCACAGAAATCCGCTGAATCCGCAAGATTCGCCAGTTACTTGATACCCGGCAACAGCACACCAAGGCAGGGTCGCCATGAAGTGTGCGGGTTGCGGAAAGAATAAATGAGGGTACGTGTAAGCTTCAAGACTGGTTTATTACGACTTTCCGACTGACTAAATGCTAATTAGATATTATTTTATAATTAAGACTACAAAATATAGGTACCACACTACAATATAAATGTAAATTAAAGTATATAAATATAGAATAAAATAATATATACGCCCATACATAAACTTGCATATTAAATTTTATTTAAAACGTGGATAGTATTTTACATAAATGATGTACACATGACATAAATAAATTACATACATTATACCTCTATTACTCCATAATTCAGTATTTATAAATTTTAAAAAAATGTCATCGTTTATACATTATTGTTACAGAAAAGTCTAAGATTATGATGTGATAGCTTTTTTATTTAAGCACATATAACACCTTCTTTACAGTTATGTAGGAGTTTAACTTAAGTGAAAGAATTTTGTTTAAATGACCCATTATAATCTCAAAAAATAAATCTTCAGATACAAACGGAAGCACCTGTGACATATTACATTTCCTCTACTGAAACCTTAATTATTCCATGTCTGCAGCCAAAGGAACGGAAATGCAAAGACAAGCAAGATTACTTGACTGGCATCGTAGACTACTAAAATGCAGTGCCGTCACATTGGAACAAATTAGTAAGATGATAAATATAGCATTGGGGTACAAAATTGCTACCAAAAACTTATTTCCATTTTCTTCGACGTCTAAATGTTTATTTTCTTCCTTTCTAAAATCATCTCCCTTATTTTATAAACATATAACAATGTATTTCACATTTTTCATTTACTACAATTTATAATTTAAAAAGCTTTAAAATAAGTCAATAAATTAATCTATTTATTTAATTACATTTTATTACATTTATTGCATTATGTATAAATTTTCTTTTACCGTAGTTATGTTTAAGTATATATGGTTTTATGCGTCCAAATCCGACGAAAAAAAATGTTTTATTTAACAACTATTTGTTGAGAGACTAACTAATTAGTTAAAAATGGGTAGTTGCTCTTTTTCGTCGTCAGTATTAATAATAAGTTAATATTTTAATGGGAGCTGTGGTAGCTCAGGGGTGCTCGCTATAAATTTCACAGTACGCTAGCAACCCGTGTTAGATCCCCGGTGGCGACAATGAAATTGTTATTTAAAATTTTAAGTGCTGATTTACTAAAACTAAAACCCCACTAAATCCCTAATCACTAAAAGTGAGAGAAGGCCTGTGTCCATCAGTGTAACTTTAACTTTAATATTTTAAAAGGAAGTACTTATAAGTAGAATAATAAATAGTTATTAAACAAAATAATGTTATTCTTACAAAATGAAACATAATAAAACCTATAAAAATAAGATAAAAATATAGAGTAAATGAAACTAATTTGTGCTTTACAGCACCTTTGGTCACGGGGGGAACTGAGGTGTTTGACGTCACGATGTCACAGTTCATTGAATACTATAATACATACATAAGAGAACAGCGGAGTGGGCGAAGTCCGTATAGCCACTAACATGTCAATTCACACCTATAAATGTCAACTCAATCAATCGTTTTCAATGTTCGTGTCAAGCGTCGCTGCATACAAATTATTTAAAAAAAAACGGCAAATTGTGCAATAATTACGTGTCGAAAGCGGGAAACAGCGGGAAAAAATAAAGTAGACATATCCTACAATCATTAAGTCGAAACTATTTATATTTTGTAAATATTAGAAACAAAAATAAAGAAATATCGATGTGTCAAAAACATGCAAAAGTTTAAATGTGTAAATTCGCTTAGTCTGTCAATACTATACAGCAAATCGGGTTTATAATAGTGATAATACGCTTGCTTGTATCTGTGCTCCCGGCGACACCGATGCTCATACAAATAAGGTTGACAGCCATTCTATTTTGTATAACAGTATTCCATGTCAGAGTTAGTCCAGCTACCTTCAGTTTTTGAATATTAATTTTTGGTCTGATCTACGCAGAATGAGCTTACAGTATCTTAAAATTTGCAGTGTTATGTTTGAGTTTGGCTTTAATTTTATTAATTATAGGATTCCAAGCAGATGGTAGTATCCATCCATCATCTCTATTGAAATTAGGATTGTTTTTTTTTTAATTTTATTAAGTTTAAGTTCACGTCGAGATTTGATTTGTCGGAGTATTTCTTTATTAAATAACTAGTTGTTTTATTATCCATCAAGTGTAATATTTCTCTTCGATATGCAGGAGTGTTCAAGCTAGATTGTGAATGTGGTCTCTTTTACAAAGGACACACAAAATATCTATTAAAAAACCGCGCGAAACAACATACAATACGCAGAAAAATCGTTGTAAATATTAAACAATATATTTAAATAAAATAATTAAACTTATTTTAAATTAGCTAACGTTATTCTTATTAATAAGCATTTTATTTATGGTGCATTTGCCAATTTTATGATCAGATTTATAATGATTATTGTTACAATGATTATTGTTAAATTGTATGAAAAAAATTGAAGTGCTTGTCTGCGATATCGAAATTGGATTCCCTTTTTTGGAGCTCAGGGGGTCATTTGCATGCTAGAAGTCTGTAGTCTCTGAACATGTTCAAGGTCAACCCCTCTAATACATTATATTTGATAGATATATACATTATAAAAGAACACCGATTCCAACATGATATGCGAGGCTACTGAAATTAAAAACATCCTAATTTCAGTAGAGAAGATGGGTGGGTGGTTTGCTTGGAATGCTGTAATATACAAAATTAAATCCAAACCTAAGCATACCACTGCAAGAACTCAAGATACCGTAAGCTCGTTCTATGTTGATCGGACCAAAAAATTTATATTCAAAAACTGAATGTAGCCGAGTTAACTACGACATTAAAACGAAATATCTCAGTCTCTCCCGTGACCATGGGTGCTGTAAAGCACCCGAAATGTCGTAAATAAGTTGATTAAACGCGAAAAAATTCGTAAACATAATTTTATTCAACAGCCTGAGTCAGTATAGCTGCCTGACCAGAACTTGTAGTAGATAGTACGAAGAGAAGTGCACTCTTAAAAAAATGAGTATGTTCACGAACTACGCCATCAGAAAAGAACATACCAACTTCAAAACCAATGCATTCTCTTAACCTTACTAAAATGGTGCAAATATTGAAATGCAATTTTCCAGGAACTAGCGTAATTAAATCAATGAGGCAATAGATCATGTGAACCTGGGCCAAATGGTGATATAGACGAGTATTGCAGTTGTTCATAGGCGGTAATAGTCAATTAGCATCACGTGAGCCGCATGTTCGTTTGCCCCCTCTTACATAAATAAAAAAATTACACTAACTCCTTGTTTATTGTCGTTTACGTAGTTACTAACAGGTTACAAAGCCTTACAAAAGTTAATTTCACGCTTAGTGCTTAAGAATACATCCGTATTATTACAAAGAATAGTTTATAATTATTAATAGTTAGTCTCAACTGGAGTCAGTTAAAGTAATCCCGTATAAAATATGTGAACCATAATGTTAATTATAAAATTTGATAGCAAATGTCATATTTCGTGATGACTATTGCGTCGCGGCTAAGGGGATTCAAAAAAAGAAGAGTTCTTTAAACCCGATACTATTAATAAACCAAATTTTGTATTAAGACCACTTATGGTTAACTTGTCTATATTATATGAAATATTACAGGGTGGTAAGAGGGTTTCACAGGGTAATACGCCTGCGTAAGCACTAAACTAACACCTATTTTTGTCGCCAAATAGCGGTGTTTGCACTGATGAGGGTCGGTCCAAGAGTATAGAGCACCTGTGTAATAACAGGCTTTGAGGCTTACCGTCTTAGCCCTCATAAGTGACAACGGAGCCTTCTTTGTTTGAAGTTAGCTACAAGTGACCATAGGCTGCAGTAGCCACTCCCAGGAACTCGTAAAATTATTATTTATAAACCAATAGTTACTACTTGCACCCAAGAAATAAAATATGAAATTAAAGAAAAATCAATGAAAATTTGAAATATCAATGGAACTCAAATTAACTTTGCTTCGTCGTTACAAATTAAAATTAACGTTTGTATTTTGCAAACGAATTCTAATTGATGAAAGCAAACGGTTTCGTCGGCGTTATTGAAATAAATTTCAGTTTGTTTAAAGTTCAAAATTGTTACTTTTTAATAACTGGAGAATCTTTTTAAAGTTAAACCAATTGTCATTTAGAGAGTTTGTAGTAGGTATCTTTTGTGTTATTAAAGTAATTTTCATTGTTACCAGTACTAAGGATGTAGATTTTTTATCACATTAAATGAACGTAATAAAATAAAAGCAGCTTTATATTATTCAACTCATCTTTGGTTTATGAATGCATTATTTATTAACTAAGAAGATTTACCAAGTGCGTTCTATGAAAAGTGAAAGGTGGGATAAAGCAAATTATCTATTTTATTTCCTAAAGCAAAAACAAAAAGTGTGAAAATTATACTGTGTTCATTTCGATAGATATAATATTCAGTAAGAGTTGTTTTTTATTTTGTTTAATGACTCACAAATAGTTAAGTTAAACCCTGAAGTTCCCATTTAGTACAAATAGAACAATCAAAATTTAAAAAAGTTTGCTATTGATAAAGATATCGCATAAACAAGAACCTCATCGTTTTTTCCTCTTCTTTCCTCGTTTTTTTAAGTCAGTTAAAAAAGGTTGAATTTAATTTTATTAGGTATTCATATAGTGCTTTTGTCGTATTTACAATATCTAATATTACACTAAGGCTAATATTTTTTATTAATTAGTTAATAAGCGTGCGTGTGTATATGTGTATTTAGGTACTGATAACGATATATTAGGTAAAAGATCCGGACAATCTATTTGACCCGCCCATAAGCCGTGTAGCAAGAACATATCGTGTTTGAGTCTTCTGAGTTCCAAGGCATCTAAACAGTACATTTGCAAGCGTCAGTGTATGTAGCTAAACTTTTATTACCTTTTGATGATAAAAATTTATTGAACAATTTTTGAATTTATTCTATTCTATTCCTATGTCAAGCAAATTTTGGAGACCAGAGTGTATTATCATATTCGAGAATAATCCTTGCGTATAAAATAGAAAGTTTTAATGCAATTAATGCTTCTATAGTGGTTGCAAGCGCGTTTTATGAACCCAAGTTGGTTGTAGGCTTTATCTACACTGCTGTCTACATTCTCATTAACCGTTAGTTTGTGTCTCCGGTCTGAAACCAAGATCTGTATCTGATGATACACTCTTTATATAGGTAATTATTTTTATTGTACAATTACATTTTTCAATATTGATAGTAATTCTATTTTTCTGTAATAAATTTAAAGAAATTAAATAGTTTAAAATAAAAAGAAAACAGTCATCAATTGATTTAATTATGACATCTGTGAACAGTATATAGTTTGAATGATAGAAGCAGTCACTAACGTCAAATAATTAGACGTCGTTGAGCAAAGGTATTATATATAGGAGTATTGAGCGTTGTTGTATACCAGTTCCTATTGAAACAAAATGTTAAGAAAACATAAATGTACAATCATTCAAAAAAGTATGAGGAATGAATGATTTGTTTATGGTTCCAAATTCTATTTTGTTTTTGTTTGGTTATATATTGACACAACTGTTTTCCATTTATGCGCGAAGTTTGAGTTACATCTGTTGTTTAGATTAAAATACAGTGCTGTTTTAGTTATATTATATCTAGTGTATATTGTGAATTTCACAACGGACAAAAAATCGAACAAAGGGTTTGTCTTAAATTTTGCATCGCCAATGAAATTTCATGTTCGGAGTAACTGAAAATGTAACAGAAGGCTAACGGTGAATCAATTTATACAGACCATACAAAACATGTGCTTATGAGAGGTACAAGGCGTTCAAAATCTGAACTGAAGATTTGCCTCGCTCTGGTAGGCAATCAACGTCTGCAAGTGAAATTAACATCGCAAAAATGATGAAATGAAGGAAATAGTGACTGAAAATCTTCACTCATGTTTGAGAGCAATAGCCGCCGAACTACTTGTGACTGACAAGTTGACACGCGCCATTTTAAATAATCAATTGGGTATGATTACATGTTGCCACTCTGCTATTCACAAAAAACCTGAATTTTCAAACGAATTTTTGACCTATAACTCAACAAATACCATCGAGCAACCACCTTATTCAGAGGATATGGCTTTTCTTAAACTCGATTTCCTACTTGGTGGCACCCATTTTCATTTGGTAGAAGATATAAAGAATTCACGAAAATATCTGAACTCAATTCCAAAAAAAGCGTTTAAAATATTTTGATTATTGGATTATTCGTTGGAGAAAGTGTATCGTTTCTGATGGAGTATACTTTGAAGGTTATAAGATAAACTTGAATGAATAAATAACATTTTGTGAATTATTGATGTTTTCCCAGTACTTTCTTGACATAGTAATATATAACTTTCCAGTTTCTTTTTGTAGTACCTTCGTGGTAAAATTTGTAGATAGATAAAAAAATTATTTGCTTAAAAACATAATACATAGGATGGTCAAAGATGTGGAACTGACATGTTTTGCCATAATTGGCATGCAAAAATTAAGCTAAATACAATTGAAAAGGCGGTCTCGATCTTCATCTCATGCTTGCAGCCGTGATCATACTATTACCGGCCTCCTATCCTGTACCACACCTCGTTAGGTTCGGGAACAATGAGGTGGGCGTGACCCTTGAGTAAGACGTTCGATACAGAACCTTAACCACTTTCTCAAAAGTAAGGGGTTGACGACTAAGATTACAGGTACTTAATGCATGCATGCAAAAATTAAACTAAATACAATTGAAAAGACCGTCTCGATCTTCATAACATGCTCGCAGCCGTGATTATACTATTACTGGCCTCCTATCCTATACCACACCTCATTAGGTTTGGAAACAACGCGGTGGGCTTGACCCTTGAGTAAGACGTTCGATACAGAATCTTAACCACTTTCTCAAAAGTAAGGGGTTGACGACCAAGATTACAGGTACTTAAGAAATGGTCCCGGTCTTGACATCAGTTATGTACTAAATGAACTGTATTTTCTCTTACTTTCCTACTATTAGCGTAAACACTGACGTATTCTTCAATAAAACAGCGATTGTTCGTAAATGCCCCTTGGAATTGTAATATGGAAAATTTCACTACTTTTATAACTTTCACATTACTTTCTCTATTTTATTTTTCTAATTCCAAATTCTAATTGCAAATTCGTATTGTCATCTACAATGGGACTACTGTTATTTATCCCATGCAGGTTTGGGCCTCGGGGAGTTCCCCATTACCCGGGTAATCCTCACAGCCCATATCTATGGGCCGGTCTTGGGAGCCGTACGTTTGTACGACGTTGTCGGTTATCTTCTTTGGCGTATTGCACGCCACCAGGTAGGTGCTGCCGGAGGGTCAGCCGTCGAAGCCCCGCGGAGTCCCCAGGTAAGGAGTCGACGCAGGGCCAATCTTGCCGACAGGAGTGCGCTCCTGACAGCAGCACTCCGGGCCTCCAGTACTCCTTTCTGGCTCTAGGTGATGGCCTGGTATCCCTAGGCAGAAGTTGGCGTATCTCGCGCCTCTGGGAAGGGATCTGCCGAAGGGTCAGCAACCTCCAGGTCCCGCGGGGACGCATCTCGACGCGGAGCCGAAGTCACCAACAGGCGCGTGCTCCCAGCAGCGCGCCGGGCCTTCGGAGTTCGCTTCCCAGCATATTGATTACGCGCAGTGTTGGGTATGTAACATCCCGGGTGGGGTCAGGAGCGTCCTCGAGGCTCTACGCAAGCCGAGTTGGCCCCACAGCACGTGCATCCACTGCGAAGCGACGCGCCGTACTTCTCCCACCCGGGCATTTGCAAATTAGACGAATTACTAACCTACCCCGGAAGCTTGCCGTAACCGTAAGGAGAACTGCGCGCACAATGCCATATTGATTTAAGCTAATAGATAATTTTCACTGTCACATTTCCATTTAATACACCATATCTTTATTTACTTAATAATATATCATAAAACATCTATATTTCACTTAAAACCACTGACCTCTATATATACAAGTACGCTGGACTGGCTATACCATACAAAATGACTGTGCCAATTTGAAGCGCCGCTAAAGGATGTCTTGAAAAATAAAATTGACATAATATGCCAAAGTATATCTTTATTTTATTTATATATCTTTATTTATATATCTTTATTTATATATCTTTATTTACTATAACAATATCACAAAATGACTGTGCCAATTTGAAGCGCCGCTAAAGGATGTCTTGAAAAATAAAATTGACATAATATGCCAAAGTATATCTTTATTATATTTAATATCTTTATTTATATATCTTTATTTACTTTAACAATATCATAAAACATTTATATTTCACTTAAAACCACTGACCTCTATATATACAAGTACGCTGGACTGGCTATACCACACAAAATGACTGTGCCAATTTGAAGCGCCGCTAAAGGATGTCTTGAAAATTAAAATTGACATAATATGCCAAAGTCTGCTGTCTTATTTATATTGTCATATTTAAAAAGTCTAGTAACTAAAAAACGAAGGTATATATATATATATATATATATATATATATATATATATATATATATATATATATATATATATATATATATATATATATAATAATGAGAGTGGGCGTAATCTGTTAAACTCGTTACCAAAAGGGAAGCCATATAACATTACACAAGTAAGTGAATTTGCAGCTAATATTTTACAAATTAAAACTATTTGATAATACAAGTACTTAAAATTTTGTTACTAATCTTAATATCATATATACCAATATGTTTGGCTGTATATTACAGAGTTTTGATAAACAATAAAATTCAATGGGGTTGTCGAGTTCCTTGTCTATAATACTTATCGATGTTCTTTCCTACCAATATCTGTTAATAAACAGAGAATGATGATGAATGATAATTGCATTATATTAATATGTTACATAAATAGAATGGACGTTACGGGTAGAGTTCCGCTATCCATAGAGTCCATTCTATTTATTTAGGTATAGGTAGGGTATAGAATTTTTATCGATATAATTTGATACACTGTCTTATCCCTATTATTAGTTCCGTGGACGTGCACTTCGGCTGTCAGCGCCAAAATGGCGGAAATCAAATCGCTTCATCATGTCACGGTTTATAGCCAGTTCAGTGTACTTGTATATATACAGGTCAGTGCTTAAAACACAACGAAATCGCATTAAAAGAACAATTAAAACATTAGAAAATATAAAGAATTAATAAAATATTAAATAAAATATCACATTTTACAAGTAATTTAAATGTCAAACCTTAAAAACTTAAAATCGATTATAAACTTTATTATTACAATCTCATTACTAATTTCATACCAACAACAATAATACAACAGATTAATGATTAAATTTACTTTTACGGATTTTATCGCGTTTATTTTTGCTTTTAATTACTTTTATTTTTAATTCCCGTCGTTTCGGGCGCTTTCCAGCACCCATGGTCACGGGGGACTGAGATGACTGACGTCCCGATGTCATTGTTAAACCCGGAGTACCTTCAGCTTTTTTAATTATTTTTTTAATTATTATTTTTTAATTATTAAAAAAGCTGAATGTACTCCGGGTTTAACAATGACATCGGGACGTCAGTCATCTCAGTCCCCCGTGACCATGGGTGCTGGAAAGCGCCCGAAACGTCGGGAATTAAAAATAAAAGTAATTAAAAGCAAAAATAAACGCGATAAAATCCGTAAAAGTAGTTTTAATCATGTGTAGTGTTCGCGTAAATATAAGAAATCATTATGTACAACAGATTAATTCTTGAATTAAAACTTTTAAGCACAATTAAAATGACTTTAATTTTCTTATACAATTCTGTAACTATTTCGTTATTTTATCAATTGAATTAAATAATTTCATCATATTTCTTATCTGATTGTTCTATGAAACCTAACTAAAACATTTATTACATAAATTTACACATTTTTTATGATAACAAATGTCACTTTATAATATAAATTTACGACAATGCTATACATTTGTCTGAGTTGACAAACTCATTTTCACACGACTCTCGAGATCCTGTAGGAGACTTTTGGCATCCTTTTCTATAGTACGGCCGCTGAGTTATTACCGATTTGACAGATTATTCTTAAATTAATCGATATAACCTTGCACGAGCGACACATTTGCTGAATGATTTAGAATACCTCTTTAATATAAAACTTTATGTCAAAATGTCAGAATCAAGTAATTTTCCAATAAACTCTGTTTCAAAACTTAAAATAGTTTGTAAATAATATGACAACATTTATTTTTTGTTCTTTGGCGCGCTTGTACAAAGTTACATTGTGCGTCTAGTTTTCATAGTGATGTGCTTGATAGTATTCGGTCCGAATTCATTGGAATAGATATGATATTTATTTTATTTGGATATTTTTATTTTACTTATTCCTTCGAGCAACTAGACTATAATGCTACCATTTTTTTGCGTCTCCTAATTGCACTGTGTTGCCAGTATCTCTATGATTTGTAGATTTATGTGTGATCCAAAGACAGAAATACTGTTTTCTATGATTTAAAAATAAATACAATTAAAATGATTATGGTATAATTTTTAACATTCATAATATATAAAACAACATTTAATAAATATAATTTTCTCCCTCAATTCCCTCAATTTATAATTTAATTTTTCTCCTTTAAGCAATGTTATAGGCGTATTTTTTTAAGTAATTGGCGATACTATTCTGGCAATACCCTTACCACCGCTATTTTAATCTGTTTAGTCGTCTTCCGTACTCTCGTGCACACAGACTACGTTCTCTTGTGTAACCGTTGTTTTTTGACTCGGCTTTCTCCTGTTTATCGTTGCGCTTTATTGGACTAATTTTGTTTGTGTTTGGTAAAATTTTGTTGAAAATGCCGAAACGAGGAAAAACATTGAATAGTCAATATCGTGAGCTTGCACTAAAGCTACAGAATTACTTTGAGCGTGAGTCACAAAATGGCGGCCTTTTGATTCCTGTCACTCAAGTGAAAGATCGGGTTTCACAAGCTCTTGGAATTGGTGCAAAAACACTATATAATATAAATAAAGAAAAATTTGGTGCTTCTGGAAGTGAAGATAATGTTTTACGCACTCCTAAGAAAAAACGAAGACAAAAGCCCGTGACAGGTGTTGATGTTTTTGATGCAGATGCAATAAGAAACCACATATATGGTTATTATACTAGGAACGAGTTTCCAACTAGACGTTTGCTTTTGGTCTCTTTAAAAGAAGCTGGCTTGTTTAAAGGCGATAAAACGGCGTTGTCAAAACTATTGCACGAAATTGGGTTTGAATATAAAAAAACGAATAAAAGGAAAATATTAATGGAAAGATTTGATTTAATAATTAAAAGGAGCGAGTTTTTAAGAGAAGCCAGAAAAATCGAGTCTTGGGACAACGTCGTTTTTGTTGACGAAACATGGTGTGTGTCACGCTCTTGGACTGACGAAACAAAAGCATCAACCTCAAAGGTTCCAATTGGAAAAGGATCACGACTGATAATTTGTCACGCCGGTTCTGCTGGAAGTGGTTTCTTTGAAAATAGACTGCTGGCTTTCGCGTCAAAAAGTACTTTCGATTACCACGAGGAGATGGATACAGACACTTTTACGAATTGGTTCGAAAATCAATTATTACCCAGCCTGCCAGAGCCTTCTATCATAATAATGGACAACGCTTCATATCACTCGAAACAAGTGAATAAAGCGCCTACTCAGGCCGACAAGAAAGCTGATCTCGTAGCATGGCTACACCAAAATGGAATTGAAACTACTGCCGAAATGCTAAAGTCTGACTTGGTAAAGTTGGTACGCGAAAATAAAACATCAAGAGTCCGTTATGAAGTAGATGAGATAGCTCTAGCACATGGACATCGGATACTTCGAAGCTTGAGCTAATATGGGCACAAATCAAAGGTATTGTTTTTTATCGCATAAGTTATGAATATGAATAATTTGTACTATTATAACATCCAATATTCAGCATATAAGTAAAAATATACATAACTAAGAAATAAATATCTCATGTCCCTTACATGTAGGTAATTGTGTAACATTTCGTTTATTTAATGTAATAAATTAACGTTATTTAATGTTTACATTACATGTAACGCAGCTCGTAATAATACGACTCCGCCATTCAATACTAATAAAATGATGGGTCTATTAAAAGATGCTTGCAGCAAAATAACGAAAGAAGATTGGGTCAAGGTCGTCGAAAAGACTCAAAAACTAATAACAGAAGATTATGAACGCGATATAAGAGTGGACACCATTATAGAGAATGAAATTGTCATACAAGTGACTGATAGCGATGACAGCTCTGGCGAATCTGGTTCTGAGTCTGAATAATTGTTTTAATAAATGATAGGTAGTCATTTATTAAAACATCTTGTACCTACTCTATTCATTAAAATGTGTAACAGTGTTTACAAATTTGTTTTATTTTGATATGTCCTCGACCAATTATCTACGCCCATCAAGGATACTCCACCTAATAAAGAACCTGTGTCTTTAACTATTATTGTTTTGATTTTATTTAATTACACACTATACTAGAATATTTAAAAACAAACTGTTCCCAAATGATATTAGGGTTACTGGTTCAGTCACTTCACTAGTATTGTCAATTCGTCATGTGTCAAATCGGTAATAACTCAGCGGCCGGAGTATAATACGTATACTTGTGCTTGTCTGATATGTACACCATTTCACTCTAGAATTTAACTGGCCTTATCTAGCTTATTATTGATATATCAGTTATCATTTATCAAAGCACATAAGTATGACAGGCCTGTTGGTCTAGTGGTTAGTGACCCTGACTGCTATGCCGGAGGTCGTGGGTTCAATTCCCACCCAGGACAAAGGTTTGTGTGATGAGCACGCTCATTTGTTCTGTGTCTGGGTGTAATTTATCCATAATATTTATGTATTTAGAAATATATATAAGTATGTTTATCAGTTGTCTAGTACCCATAACACAAGCTCTGCTTAGCTTGGGACTAGATGGCGTTGTGTGCTGGTTGTGGAATATTATTATATATTATTATAATATTATCTTTAAATTAAGTAAACGTTAATCAAATGCTTCAAACAACAATATACTTTTAAATCGTATTACATACAAATTGTTATGTAATGTATGACTCTAAGTTAACTCAAATATCTTTATCTTTCAGAAATTAGCATTTTATAAATTTAATATGAATTTGACATTTTTTAAGGAACAATGAATGATTTATAGAAATGTTATCACCCGTCGCCAACAAAAATTAATTTCACTAAGCTGATATTACATTTTAAAATTATTTCGCTTTTATTTAAAAATTACGTATCAAATATTCTTGTCAAATTTAAATATTATGTACAATTAAATACTTATATTACATAAATAAAAAAATCTTGAATTCTTATTATAAAAACTGTATAAAAATTATTATTAATTGAATTATAACATTGTAAATAAATTATTAATATTAAACATTATATGAGATTAGTTAAGCTGTTATTATTTTAATAATTTCATTACAGTATTAATTAATTCATAATTTTAATTACAATAAAATTTACATTTACAAATCTCAAGCTTATATGAAAATATTAACATTTAACTAGTCACATTAATTTATATTTTATAGGATAAGTAATCACTATGAATTACTTATTGTTTTTGAGTAATGAAATGTCTAATTAATTTCCTTAAACTAAATTTTATATTAATATAATGAATTTGATGAATTCATTAGTAATTATATAGGTATTTAGTTATATCAAAATATTCTGTTACACCATACAAACATTTATCCTTATGTAATGATTTTAACGCCTTAATAAAGAGACGAGAATATAACTCCCTAATTGTAACTGTTAAAATAATGAAGGTCTTTGTGAGAGACAATATTATAAAAGTAGTATTTTTATTATAAATGCACTTAAATCCATTGAAGTAATATGTACTTACGTACTAGAACAGCTATCTAAAACAAAAAAAATGTGCGCTACTTTGTGTTCGCACGGTTGTTTTTTTATCATAGAATTAACATAGGTAGAATGACCCGCAGGTAATAGTAAATTGTATTGTTAAATAGGTAAATTATACCGAGAACAATATTTAAATTTTATAATTTATTTTGTATATTATATTTGCTTATTTGATATAATATTACATGATATTATATCACAATTACACAATTACATGTTAATGATAATTTTGTCTGAATATGTTAAAAGGTATCTAAGTCAAATATAAAAAATATACTAAATGTCGGTTTAACAAAACTTATTAACATAACATTTATATTACAAATATAATTATTTAACTTAGAATCAAAGTCGTTTATAAACTCTGGGCACTCGAGAGTTAAAAATGGACGAATTTATACCACTTTGACTTTGATGTGGAAACCTAAAAATAAAATGAAAGAATATTAAGCAGATTTAAACATGAAAAATTTTGCCCAATTATAGTAACCTATATATGTTTCTACAAAAAATGTGTATAATAATATATTCGTCATATAGGTACTTAAGTACCCACAGAAATGTCGCATCTGAATATATTAATTTCATAATCTATATTCCCTGACACGAGATGGCGTCTTAAGAATAATTTGTTTAATTATTAATACATAATACTTTTTTATTGATTAAGTATCTTATTAACCGATGAAAAGTAATTCCTTGGTTTTTACTGACATTTCTTGAATCACGACGGCATATTTTTATCAAGAGATTTTTTTAAATCAACACAACATGTGACAACTCTATAAGCGACTAGCGAGTGACTGATTAAAGTGCGGTGTAAGCGTAGCTCTAGTACGTAGTAAATAATAGTTCAATGCTTAAATCTTATTTACCTTCAACAATAAATACAATTAATTGTCAATTTGACACATACTTTTTTACGACATATACTGTCATAATTAAATATAAATATGTTTACTTTATACATGTCGTAAGATAATAATATGATAAACCAAAAACGGAAAAAACTGCTAATAAGATGATTGGTCGAATCATTTCGATAGATATTAAAACTGAATCAGCACGCCGCAACTCCACGTAGTCTTGTCTGCCATACCCCTAGAGTGTTTTTGTAAATTCGTACGCGCGGAGGGAGAGAGTAGCCCTCGCCCGCCAATGGTTGACTGCGATTTGCTACGCAATGGCATGGGACAGGGGCTGAACTTCAAGCAGCGCCGAAGCTGTTACGGAAGTAACTTCAAGGGTCAATATTAGTCAATGTATGTTATATAATCTACGTAGTACATTTCCTTTTTTTTACGGAATTGTCAGGCGAACAGGAAGTTGTTATAAGTTTAATTATAATATTAGTTTTATTTTGTGTAACATACAAATACTATCTACACACATTAATAATATACAGTTTATCGAGTTTATGCTCGATGTATGTTTTTAGCTGGTGCAGTATGTTTTTCGCTCGAAATTTAAGCCTACTTTATTGGAAAATATACGCGATAAAAGCGTTATAACCATGTATAGTTTCTAAAAATTGTTATGCTCATAACAAATTGAAACTATACGCGATCAGTCCCGACATGTGCGTACTGTTGTTGTATACTTTCAATATACGCGTCGTGGTATGCGGTTAGCGCCGTTTTTTCTCCAGCTCTACATCTTAAACGCCTATGGACATGTAATACGAATCTGCCCAACTTTATGCAAATGCTTTATATGTGTGCCTTCCAATTGCAATGCTCGTCAAGAATATAATATATCCTTGCAAAATTTATATTTATATCCATATTAGGGGATAAGATAATGAGCGTGAAAAAATAGTGGGAAAATTTGCACGTCCTAGAAGTTAAAAATATTTTGAGGTTACGAGTATACGAAGTCCACCACCAACACGCATGCTGCAACACGGTGGACCTTTTCAGAAATAAGCGGAAACTATTACCTAGCATTGGGACGTAAGAGTGTGTAGGCTGCTAGTTCATTTTTATCGCTTGAGTCGTCTTGTCGCGTTGAGGGTCTTTAAAAGCCCAGGTTTTAAAAAAGGAAAAATATTTTATACTTTGGTTTGTTCTACCGCTTTGAACGCTTAGGTACCATTGCAAAAGTAATTATTGGTGCAGCGTTGTCTATCAGCTGTCTGTTCACGTACTCTTAGTGTGTTGAAGACGTGTTATTGCGAGCGAGGCTCCCAGCGACCCAACGTGATGAATCACGTAACTAAAAACTTGCGTATTTCATTTTAGTAATTTCGGAATTTGATTGTTTTTCCATGATTATTTCTCATTATTTATATTTTAATTTTCTATTATTATATTATTAATATAATTTAATATAATATATATTTAGTATATTGATTGCATTTAGTTAAATAATTAAAAATATATTTATTTTTTGCACGTATATATGTTTGTAGTATATGTATGTTTTGATATATATATGAAATGCGTATTCTTTTTTTATCACACCAATGTGCGTCACCCTTGTCATCTTTGTGTAATCCCGTCCATTCATTGGTTGTCTGGAAGAAATTGCTATCAGCAATAAGACCGCCCATTGCATACTTCTTTTGTATATATAATTAGTAATTTTTTTCATGGTGTGCAATCAAGAATATTAAATAAAAAAAAACAAAAAATAAAGTCAGGTGTGGCAGAAGAAGCACGATAGTAGAATAAATACTGTAGAAATGCGGTCTTTAAAGAGTATGATAGGGTTTAATCTGAATGACGGGGTGAGAAATTGTGTGATAAGAGAAAACTGTGGTATGCAAGATGATGTTGTGACCACGATTAAGAAAGGAATGTTTCGGTGGTTTAGTCATGTGGAAAGATGGATGTATGCTTGGCGGTCCATCATTGTGCGTTTATACCAGAAGTTTTTTCCTCGTTAAACTTCTCTGTTTCGACTAAGGGACCTTCAAGAAAAGAGCGTACTCCTTTATAAAAGGCCGGTAACGCACTTGCAATTCCCATTGTGTTGCGGTTGTTTGTGTGCGACGCATGCTCGTTTGCCCCCACTTCTATAAAAAAATATGACTATATTATCGTATATAGTTATCATCCAATTTTATGCTTTTTTTTCATTTTATTAAATGAACGATCCGGGCTAAAATATTACTTCAGTCAAGGATTCGCTGGCCAGGAGAAAATTCTTGTTTAATTTATTTCAATTCCAAATTGCAAATAAAATTACACAAATAAATCTGGTAGTAACTGCGCACATGTGTAAGTAATCGCATCTAAGTTTTTGCTGGTTTGGGAATATAACTGTATATTACTAAACCAATTATAGTTTTTACAAACTGAAAGAAAAAAAAATGTCACACCGCGGCATTTTCCATGCCTTTAACAATTTTATATGTATGTTAACTACTAAGCGAAAGGTCCAATTCGAATAAATTAAAGAGTAATTTACATCTACCCAAGTAAATCTGATTTTTTTCTGGATAAGGGTTAAAACAATGAAGCGATTGTAATCATCTTTCGTTTCTACCAGCTTATTAATTAAATTTTAGAACGCAAAAACTGTTATATTAGCTGGACTAATTATCTTGTGAACTTTTTTGTACATTGACATAAGTCCAATAAACGCTTAGTTCGTTATTTTATTCTATTATCAATAGATGATTAAAACTGCTTTTACGGATTTTATCGCGTTTATTTTTACTTTTTATTTTTAATTTCCGACGTTTCGGGCGCTTTCCAGCACCCATGGTCACGGGGGACTGAGATGACTGACGTCCCGATGTCATTGTTAAACCCGAAGTACCTTCAGCTTTTTTAATTATTGTTTATGGTCCGATCTATGCAAAATGAACTGACTATGTTTTGAGGTCTTGCAGTGGTATGCTTGGGTTTAGTTTTAATTTTATTGATTATAGGATCCCAAGCAGGTGGTAGTACCCAGCCTCCTTCTCTATTGAAATTAGGATGTTTTTTAATTTCAATAGCCTCACGTATCATCCTTGGTAGGAATCGGTGTTCTTTCGCGAGGATTTGTGGTCTATCAAATCTGATGTAATGGTTGGGGCCGTCTAGGATATGATCACAAACTGCAGACTTCCCGGAACGTTGATGCTTCACATCAGCTATATGTTCTTTTACGCGGGTCCTAATTGATCTTTTGGTTTGTCCTATATAAGAGAGACCACATTCACAATCAAGCTTGTACACTCCTGCATCTTGTAGAGGAATATGACACTTGACGGATGGTAGGAACTGACTAATCTTCTTCGGCGGCTTGTAGAATGTTCTAATAGAAGCTCGCTTCAAGATATAGCCAATCTTGTCTGTGACACCTCTGACATATGGTAGTACAGCAGGCACACGCTCGACTGTGGCCGGCTTCACTCGGTCACTGTGACGTAGGCGCGGGACCCGAAGCTTGTTGTCGTACAGAACTTGCTTGACGTGCTGAAGCTCGGCGGCCAGGTGTTTGCTGTCACAGATCCCTCGTGCTCTCTGTAACAAAGATTTGCCCACGGTAGCTAACTGTGAAGGATGGTGGTGAGATTCACCGTTTAAATATCGGTTTGTATGGGTCTTTTTCCTATACACAGTGTGACCAATGGTGTTATTAGGATTTCGGATGACTAACACATCTAGGAATGGTAAGGAATTATTTGCCTCTAACTCCATAGTAAATTGAATTTTAGAGTTTATGGAATTAAGATGTTCTAAAAATGCAGTTACTTTGTCTGATGGTAAAATTGTGAAAGTATCGTCTACGTACCGCTTGTAGATCCTTGGTGTAACAGGTGCAGTAAGGAGGGCTTTCTCCTCAAAGTCGTCCATAAATATATCCATCGCCACACCATCTACTTGCTTGTAAAACTCTTCCTTCCACAATAGATAGCCAGATGTAAGGCAATGTCTTAGTAATACTGCATATTCTGCTGGCATGTTATTTTCCTCTAGTTTCCTAGTTATAATTGAGATGCAGTCTTCAACAGGTAGGGATGTAAATAGAGACTGAACATCAAAACTGACCATGGTTTCATTGTCAGTAAGATGTAGGTCTTTTATCTCACTGACAAAATGGTATGAATCCTTAGTGTGTGCTCTTGTGTGCCCTCTGAGTGGTGATAATATTTTAGCTAAGTATTGAGCCAATCTGTAAGTTAGCGAATCAATCTGACTCACTATTGGACGTAAAGGAGCATTCGGTTTGTGTATCTTTGGTAACCCATACAACTTCGGTGGTTTGGCACATGAAGGTATTATCGAATTAACGTCCAGATTCAATTTTTCGGAGTATTTCTTAATTAGATCGCTAGTTGTTTTAAGCGTATTAGTTGTAGGGTCTGTTTTGACCTTTCGATAAGTAGTTTCATCCGACAAAAGTTGTTGTATTTTAAAATTGTAATCTGACGTATCCATTATAACCGTAGAATTACCTTTATCTGCGCAGAGAATCGTAAGCTCTGGTCTGTTGCGTAAGTTTTTCAACGCGTTAAATTCATTTTTGGGGAGATTTAATTTCGGCGCTGAACTTCGACGTAACATAGACGAAATGTCTTGACGTATGGCCTCTAAATCTTCATTAACAATATTATTTTTTTACAGACAGTCCTCAACACTACAGATAATGTCCTCATACGGTATTTTTCGCGGTGTTATTGCGAAAGTAATACCTTTTTCTAAAACTTTTATTGTGGCGTCGTCCAGTGTTTGTTTTGATAAGTTGTATCATATTATATTATTATATGTCATATATTATCAATAGTTTTCGCAGTGCACGCGAATTATGACTTTTATAGACAATTTTTTGAATAATTGAGTTACAATATTGAAATTTCTTTAGGAATACCAGTTTTTCAAAAAAAGACGTGTGGCACTTGGGGACTGCCGCGGTAAAGCTATTGCATAGCATTTTGTATCAAATTATGCAATTATAATTATTTATTTATTTTATTTATGCAGTATTTCTTTTTCTTTGATATTAATTCAAGTTACACTTTTTGAGCGTGGTGACCGATAAGAAAACAAATTTTTTTCTTTTATTAAATAAATAAATAATAAATGCACTTTGTTCATTCATATTCAAAACACTTTATACACAAATTTTACAAGTACAGCTATTCACTGTTGTACATAAATACCTATACACCTATATACTTTCTCATAAACAGCTGCTTATGTATTCGTCCGATTTCGGAGCAGCTCGTCTCGATTCGTGCGAGCTTCGTAGAGTCGTACAATACGTCTAGTTGCACGCACACAAACACCGTGTCGAAGACTGCCGAAAAGAAACGACGTTAGACAATGCACGGCCTTCAAGCCACACCTCCGTGGCCGTCGGAGTGGGGAGCGTGAGGTTTTTTCGTTACGGAATTTCTGGATTCGGTCCCCGCGCTCAAGGCCCGCGATAGAAGCTATGCAATAGCTTAAAAAAATAGCCTATGTGACTCTTTGATAACGTAAATTTCTTTAGGTGGAAGAACTTTTAAAATCGGTTTATTATTTTTAGATTATATACCACTACAAACAAAAAATAAGTGTATTATGTATTATAGTTGGTTATCTATCATATCACTATGCTAAAAATAAAAAGTACCGCAAAATTCATCAAATTTTTCCAAATAAATTATCAAAGTTAAGAGTAAATAACGCAATGCTAATAATTTTCTGTCAATATAAATATATTAACGTAATTGTAACAATTTTTATAACGACACCTATATAGACATAATACGGCACAATGATTGAGAAGCAATATTTTCGAAAAAAAAAACGTGAATATATAAACAAAAATAGTAATAATATATTCCTGAATTGGTAGTTTAAAAAAAACTTGTTTGACACAATTATATACATATGACTTATAAATAACGTTGAAGCGTCTGTCTGTAATATACCAACCATTTTCAAAATTTTTGTCTGACCGTCTCCCTGTCACTCTGATTCGAAAATGGGTCTAACTGATTGTATTGAAACTTTACTACAGTCAACCAAATCTAAGAAATACATTTTGAAAGCTATCAGACTTATTGCACCAAGCATGCCAACCAAAAAATGGGAACGTACAATATTCGATTCTTAAAAAATCGGTATCGATTATTTAGAGTTGGTAATCATTTACAGTTTGGTTTGAATAATACCAGAAAAATTAGAAACAGATAGTTTAAAACACAAAATTTATTAGTTTCTTCGTATTTGTTATTATTGCTTATTTCTAGAGGCAAAGTTATAAAAATTTTAGATTGAAACTAGATTAAAAAAAATTTATTCAATCACTTTTAGTACAACTAGTTGAGCTGTCCTTGTTCAGATTGATTAATATTTGATTTTCATTAATGCTGTCAAAATTAATGTCCCTTTCAAAGTCATTCATAATCAATTTTTTTTTGTTTTTTCTACCACTTTTACCCAATCAATAAAAAAATCAATATAGATAAAACAGCCCAAAAAAGTTAAAGTTGAGTCACAAAGTATGAAGACAAACACAAAATCATAAAATTACGCACATCCCGAAATGGCGAAAGATACCACGTAGTACTTTTTAAGCCCGGCCTTGTATGTGAGCTTTTTTTGCCTACACAAATTTACGTTGACAAAATAAACTTGTTTCATTCATGATTCGTATAGTTGAAGCAATTTTAATAATAAAAATTGTATTAAACAAATAATACCTTAAAAAATTAATGATTCCGATTATTTGAATATTTTTACCAATTATTTGAATATTTTTGCTGATTATTCGCATAACAATGAATTTTATTTCATTCAAACACTACGGTAAGGTACATAGCGACATAAAAAAGTTGATATTGGTTATTTTTTTTAATATTTTGATTTGTTTGAAAAAGTCAAATTTAAATGAGTGATAAAAAACTATACACGTTGAAATGAAATATAGATAACTTCGTAATTCTTCGGATTTACGTAAAAGGTTATTTTAAATCGTGTGAGTACACTTATGCAAAGTTATTGCGGAATGATTAATGTGAAACGTCAAAAGGTATTTCATAGATTTGGTTGACTGTAACAGATTAAGACCAGGAGAGATCTAAGCTACATTTTATCCGAAAAACTTGAAGATATAAAAAAATAAAAGTTGATAAAATAAAGTAATCTATATATACATATACATATATATATATATATATATATATTCTCTTCATATATATGAGAAGAGATATATAGAATACAAAATTTACAGAAACTGTGCTTGGATCACATGTCATGATCATAACTTATGTAGAGAAAATAAAGATATTTTTTATAGTGACCAAATACCTTTAAGTTTTACTAGTGAAGTTAAACACTATATTAGAACAAAAAACGAAGACCCTATTTATATCAAACCCTAAAGAAAATCTCTCACTCAAACACATGTTACCACTACCATCTCGAGACGGCGAGGCCGGCTCTGCTCTCAGACCGATACGCAGGTGTCCTCTCCGGCTGATGTTTCGTATCTCTCCAAACCGGGGTACAAACTGGAACACTCCTTTGTGCCTCGGGCTGGAGTTTACGTTTACGTCGGAGATGATATCTGTTCTCGATGCCTCGGCAGTCTTGAAGGTTCGGACCTGTCCATCCTTTGGCTAAGCGTAGACAGCGACGACCATCCGCGCGTCTACGGGTGCCTCTATAGGTCCACTAGCGGTAATGCCGAAACAGACTGACTCTTCGACCACGTCGAAATGACTACAGATTCGTTTCTACAACAGATCCCCTCCGTAGAGATCGTGATCCTCGGCGATTTTAACGCCCACCACGCCGAATTGCTTATACAACACAACTGGTTACTTCGCCCACGCGGATTCCAAATATGGAGGATCATGCACCTTCCCTGTTGTATCTTCTGCTGACCTCTCATCCGGACGAATATCAGATGTCCGTCGATGCCCCTTTGAGTTCCTCGGACCACTGTCTTGTCCGGAGTGTGATGCCACTCACGCTGAAATCGCGGTTGCGTTATATGTTATATAGGTCAGCTGATTCTGCGGTCTTTCTTTGCATACTACCCTTGGGAGCGGGTTTGCCTCTCGCCGGACAATCCCAACGTTGTTGCTGATTCTGTTGCTGATGTGGTACTTCAGGGTATGGAACTTTTTATTACTTCCTCTGTGGTGCCCATCGTAGGCAAATCTCAGCTATGGTTTGGTCGCTCCTGTAAAATAGCATCATGCTATAAGCAGGAGTGCTACCAATCCTGGGCTGACGCATCAACGTCCCGGGATGTAAACACCAGCCCTCTAAAAAAGAAGTACGATTCCGCTTCCAGGTCCTTCAAAAGAGTCATTGCCAAGGCAAAGTCTAAAAAAGTGCTAACGTGCCTAGTAAGATTTCGTGTAGAAAACATGTGCACTGCATATCTGCACCGTAGCACCCGCAGCGGCACCTGCGCATTCATCATCATCATCATTACAGCCTTTCTCAAGTCCACTGCTGAACATAGGCCTCCCCCAAGGTATGCCACAAAGCATGGTCCTGAGCCACCTGCATCCATCGACTTCCTGCATGTCTTAGCAGGTCGTCACTCCATCTAGTGGGGGGTAGCCCTACTCTTTATCTACCGGTACGAGGCTGTCACTCGAGAACCTTTTTTCCCCAATGGTTGTCGATTCTTCGAGCCATATGGCCGGGCCATTGCCACTTCAGCTTACTAATCCGTTGGGCTATGTTGGTCACTCTGGTTCTACTGCTGATATCCTCATTTCTAAGTTTATTACGCAGCAAAACTCCAAGCATGGCCTTCTCCATAACTGGCTGAGCGACTTTGAGCGTCCTCATATGGCCAGCAGTGAAGGACCACGTCTCGGTTCCGTAGGTCATCACTGGCAACACGCACTGGTTGTACAACTTAGTTTTCAGGTTCTGAGGTATACCTGACGAGAAGATGTTGATAAATAAAAGACATGCGTCGAGTACAGGCATTTATTTAGACTGACGACGGAAATACAATGCGCGCGTACCGGCTAAAACTCTCCACTACATTTTATAATATGCAACACCTCCACTCTTATTTTGTACTATACATAATGACTAAGAACGTAGGTTATACTTAAACATAATTATTTTATATTGTTACAAAAATTCTACCTAAGAAAATAATATCAATGAACCTACTACTCAAATAAATATTACATACAATTTCTCTCTTTCAATTTTTTAATTATTACCTGTAACAATCATCGTACTACCATATCGTCTGACTGGTTTACATACACGGCGAACACCACGCGATTCATTAGTGACATTTTTGTTCGAGCCATGATTATCTATTTCCTGCACATTGGGCACGTTAGACGTTGGCAAAGCTGCCGTTAATACAGTGTCAGTGTCATCGGTTGGGTTTGGCGATGTGCCCTCCGGTACGGCCGCGCTTGGCCTGTTAACTGGCTCGTCGGACTGTTTATCGTTGTTTACTGGAAACATTAGCGAAGGGCGGAATCGTTTTACAGGTGATTCGCGTATTGTGTGACTGTTACGATTGTTATTATTGTTACGTATTAAGTTTACTATTTTGGTTACATCGTTTGACACTCTTCGCTTTAGTTGGTCGATATGTCTGAGTTCCTTGGTTCCAGTGATAGATCTGACTTTGTAATCCGTACTACCTGTCCTCTCTATTATTGTCCCTGCCGTCCACTTATCAACGCCGCGATAGTCTCCTTTTCATATATCCATAGACCTTCTCATCTGCCGCAAATTGTCTAATCGCTCCCTCAGCTGATGTTTCTGCTCGCTTCTGCCAAGTTTTTACTAATTCTTTCTGATCAGGTTTCAAACAATCTAAACGCATGCGTAAATTACGCCATATGCACATTTTTGCAGGACTTTCACCGGTTGTGTAGTATGGTGTATTTCTATAAGCTAATAGGAATCTACATAAAGACGTGTGTGTCTGTTCTACACTTAATTGCTTTTTTAATATTACGTTTACACATTTTAACGGCATTTTCCGCCGCCCCATTCAAAGCCGGGTGATATGGGGCTGAAAAAATTTGTTCAATTCCATTGGAACTTAAAGATTGTCTGAACTCGTTACTGAAAAATGGAGGACCGTTATCACTAACCACTTGTTTCGGTAAACCGAATCTTGCCCACATTTCTCGCCACTCCATTACAACAGCTTTTGCTGTAGTGCTATTCATTTTAATTGCCTCTATCCACTTTGAATGAGCATCAACTACAACAAGGAAAGTTTGGCGCGCTATCGGCCCCAAAAAATCTATGTGTATCCTGGTCCATGGGCGATCTGGCCATGGCCATGAACGCGGTGCGTGCGCCGGAGGGGCGTTAGCTACCGCTGCGCACACGGTGCAGGCACGGCACGCTGCTTCTACAGCCTCGTCTATGCCCGACCACCACACATAGCTTCGAGCCAGCGCCCTCATTTTTACTACCCCCATATGCCCCTCATGAAGCTTCGTAATAACTTTATCCAAAACAAATTGCAAACAGCAAACTGGCTAGAAGCCAAGCCCCGCCCCCTGTCTTTCTCAGAGAGAAGGCGAAGTTTACACAGCTGTCCAAAACTCTCTACGATAAGGGTTTCAAATATGACCAAGCCACCAATGTCGGTGAGGTCATCAAAATAATGCCGGCGTCTATAGAAGACTTCCGGAATATAACCCGTCACTTCACGGCCGAGCGTGTGTCCTATCACACATACGCTCTCGCCGAAGAAGGGAAAATCAAGGCGGTCCTCCGCGGAGTTCCTTATTAACTCGCAAACGAGGATATTCTGGAAGACCTTAAGTCCCAAGGCTTCCCCATAGAGGCTGTGCACAAAATGCACAGCAGCAGGGGCGAAAGGTTTAACCTCGCCCTCCTCGTTCTAGGGGCGAAGGCCATCTTCCGCGAGGTACGCACTATGTGCGGCCTGTCGCGTGTATAGGTTGAAGCCCCACACCGGCGCGGTTACTTAGCGCAGTGCCACCGCTGCCAACTCTATGGGCACGCGGCAGCCAACTGCTCAGCCCCACCCAGGTGCGTTAAGTGCCTAGAACCCCATCACTCGAAAGAGTGCCCTCGGCCCAAAAACGCCGAATCCCAACCCGCATGTGTCCTATGCGGACAAATGGGCCACCCGGCCAACTTTAGAGGCTGCCCTCGTGATCCTCGCCCACTCCTGAGCCACAGAGCTCCACCCCAGGTCAATGACCGAACTTTCCCGGCTCTTGGAAGCCGAATGCCCCGCCAAAACCAGCCCCTACCACAGCCTCCTCATGGCTCATCTAAGCCCACACAGGGCATCTATCGGCCCCCTCAGGGTCCCAATCGGCCACCTCAGGGCCCTCCACAGCCCCTTATGAGCCTTCCATTCTCCCAGCCTGCACCACTTCCAATAAATCCTTGGTTCTGGTTGTTCTCGATGTTATAGTTCTAAATAAAATGACTGCAAATTTATATAAAACTGGTATAATAGGGAACTAAACGTTACAGTAGATTTAAATTAAAATATTATATGAGCGTCCACGCGTACTGTCGGTGCCAGGTCCGTTCGCTTACTCCCGGCTCCACTCCCAGCCGACCGCGGCCGCCAGCAAACCCATTTTACCGCTTCTCTCATCTAAATATCGTTCAGTGATCTGAACATACTCCCCCCGTTGTAGTGTCTTCAGCCGTAGCTGTCGGTAACGGGACGATGGTATTGAATGCTCTACGGACGTCTCCTTTGCGTGTGAGAATGTCGGCAACCCGAGAGATGCCGTCCGTGCCCGGCAACAAGCGCAAGACTCGTCCCAAAGGAGGAATCGCTTTGTTCTTAATAAGAACCATGGACCCCTCGCTAAGCGTACCCGTGGAGTGGCACCATTTTGTTTTTTCCTGAAGCCATAATACGTATTCACGTGAAAAGCGATTCCAAAAATGTTGCTTTAGGTAGTCGATGCGACGGAAACGCTGGAGACTGGAGACATTGACATTGGCAATCTGTGGATGAGGCATCATAACTAGAGACCGTCCAATAAGGAAATGTGCAGGAGTGAGTGGAGTGAGGTCTTTAGGGTCATTTGAAATAGGAACTATGGGTCTTGAATTTAATATTGCTTCTATCTGGATTAGACATGTTGCCATTTCCTCAAAAGTCAAATGTGTTAGGCCTAAAATTCGACGCAGATGATGTTTCACGGATTTGACAGCAGACTCCCATAGTCCTCCGAAATGAGGTGTATAGGCTGGTATGAAAGAAAAATTAATACCTGTATCGATGTCGCTTAATTGTAGGTCTTGTGACTGCAGTTGAGGCAACTCATTAAAGGCCCCAACAAACGTAGTGCCATTGTCTGAAACCACGTTGTGTGGTTTCCCCCTACGAGCAATAAAACGGCTAAAAGCAGCTAAGAAGGCATCCTTTGTCATGTCTGACACTAGCTCGAAATGGACGGTTCTTGTGGCCAAACACACAAATACGCAGATAAAACATTTGACGAGTATAGCACCTCTCCCCTTTCTATCGGCGATCGTAATTGGTCCGGCGTAGTCTACTCCGGAATCAAGAAAGGGGAATTCTAGGTAAACGCGTTGCTCTGGTAAGTTTCCCATGACTGGCTGTATCGTATTTGCTTCCTACATCCTACAACATTTTAAGCATTGTCGTGTAATATTTCGAGCTAAATTTCTGCCACCAATAGGCCAGTAATGATGCCGAATGGTATGCGCCCTCTTTTCTGCCAAGGAGGGTCGCGTTCGTATACGGCTTAGAGATCTCTCATCAGATCGGTAAGACAATCCATAAAGGCGGTGTTTAGTGGGTAAAAGTCTCCAAATAACCACGCAGCCGGCTAAGTGGTATGCTATGAGCATTCACCGCCTCCCTCCCCTGCTTTCCAGAGGGTTGCCCATATTTGCTTCGGGCGCAACAAAAAAGTTCTGTACTCGGATAGCCATCTTAGCCCTACTGTAAAAACACTTCAGCACTTCGATATACCGACAGTCAACTTGGCACCGCTGAAGAGACTGTAGCACCGCCCGAATTTTGACAGTGCAGAAGCAAAGTGGCAGATTGTACTCTTCGGACTTCGGTACAATTTGCCGATAGGAATGTATGTGGTCCATGGTACTAAAGCCTTTTCGGAAACCGGCTTGTTCGGGAGGCTGGGAGTTGTCGAGTCAGCGTGCGAGACGATTTGTAGTGACTCTCGAAAACAGCAGGTAGACGCGGCTCAGAAGGGATATCGGTCTGTAGTTCTCCAAGAGGGTATTGTCGCCTTTCTTGAAGAACAAGACCACCGCTTTTCTGCTCCACGCCTCCGGAGTAGTGCCACCATGGAGGATGGAATTAAAGAGCCTCTGAAGGACTTCAAGTACCGATTTTCCACCCGCTTTCAGAAGCTGTAATTCCATCCTTGCCCGGGGACTTGCCGTTTTTAAGGTGCTGGAGAGCCAAATCTAATCTCGCTCATACTGACGTTCGGGATATCATCGGAATAGTGTCGGATAAGACTTACTCTTGGATCGTTACACACACTTGTGTGTGGCTCCAACGATGATGTGTACAGCTGCCCATAGAACCTCTCAATCTCACTCAAATTTTTAGGTGTCACGGAAACGATGCTGCCACAATGAGTCTTCAGCTTTGACAGTTGGCTCTTACTGGCAGACAGATCTCTGGCAAAGACTTTGGAGCCCTGGTTCCGCGCAGTCGCTTCTTCAATACGAGCAGTAATAAAGTTGCGTAAGTCGCGCCGCATGCATTTGGAGATCTGTCTGTTCAGTTGCCTGTATGCTGTCAAATCTGTTGACGATTGCAGCCTCATCCCCCGTCTAACAGCCTTATGAGATTAAGAGTGTGATCGGAGAGTTTTTGGGTTCTTCTGCGGCGGGTCTTGCAGAACTTAGCTCTGACCGCATGGACAGTTCCACGATTCCACATTCATATCGACCACTTCATTGCAATCGTCTAGGCACTGAAAGCGGTTGCGTAACTCGAGCTGAAAGGTTTTGGGATTCTGGATTAGAGCACGAGGGGGACGGAGCGTTGACTTCATTAGACGAAACCTCTCCAACTTAACATTTAGATTCAGTGTGCCTCTAACCATTCGGTGTTCGCTGTCAGTTTTCACCCTTGCAATCACTGAGACATCACTGAACAGTTGGCGTCTGGTCGTCATAATGAAGTCAATCTCATTTTTGGTCGAACCGTCGGGGCTCGACCAGGTCCACTTCCTGTGGGGCCGCTTCTGGAGAAAGAGTTCATCATAAAGAATCCCTCTTTCTCCATAAAGTCGGCCAGCTGCTGGCCCCTACGATTCCGTTGCCCTACTCCAAATTTCCCTAACTTAGCTTATCGCTTTCTCTTGTGCTTAGTTTTGCGTTGCAAGTCTCCCATCAACACCGTGCAGTGGGTTTTGCAGGAATGCATGGCTCTGGAAATATCCTCATATATTTCCTCCACATCCTCATCGGGATGTGCCGAGGTTGGTGCGTAAGCCTCTATGACCTTCAACGAATACCGTTTGGTGATTCTGAGTATCAGGTACGCGACCCTCGTCAACACACTCCCAATCTTTACAAAGTTGTTGACGAGAGACTTGTGGACGATAAATCCGACACCTCCTTGCGACAGATGGTCGGTCCGGTGATAGAACAAGTTGCCGGACTCGATGATTACCGTGTCCTCCCCCTCTCTTCGGACCTCAGATATCCCAATAATATGCCAGCGCAACTTGTCTACCTCTTCTTCCAACTCCAGTATCTTCTCGTTAGTTCTCAGGGTGCGTGCGTTATTTGCTGCCAGGTCAAGTCATCGTAGGTGGCAACCGAACCTACACCGGAGATTCTTAGCACCCCCTGCCCCGCCGTTACCATGGTCGCCACCGTAGCCAGGAATAGCGGGGACTGGGGGCCGTTTTTTTGCGTCGTTACTCATGGGGGGATATTTGCCACGGTTGCCGCGCTTGGCGAGCAGGTTGGCAACCGCAGTTCTTTATTTTATCATTGCTGTTATCAGGAATATGCTCCTGCCTGTCTCCGTCTGTCGCCTCTTACGACACCCACGGCAAGATATGGGGTAGTGGATATTATCAACCGCGACTACACGGCAACCTGCGCATTAACAACTTGTTTTGCTTGTATAAAACAGACACAGCACCGCCGTTAGGGGTCTTGGCTCTGGCGTGGCCCAGTGCACTTGTAGCATTCCGCTACTAGCTCATCCTTATCACAATGAATAATTATTTCGTGCAAACTTATTCACTATTATTCACAAATTAAAAGTTAGTATCAGTACAATTTATGGTCGATTAGTTCAGTTCTTATTAATTTATCTGTGTATGTCATAATTGTATAAATTGATATATAGTAAATTAAATCTGTTTAAAATAAAAGTCCCGTTAGGTTTCCTGCTAGGACAGAAGTTTTCTTTTTTGATGACAGAAGTTCAGAGAAGTACTTTATAGAATTAAAACGATTCTATTTCATTCTAAAGCCTTTTAATGAGACCGCATTTAATATTTCCGACATCAGTATGTAAATATACTGTCTGACTGTCTTCCTACATTTACAAAAGTAGCCTTTCGATAATTGATAGAATCAGGTGTTACTTTGCTGAAATCCATTATAATAAAGATATTAATAGTTACTTTGCAACCATCCGCTAAATTAAATAAAATGATGCGTCTTCCCTAGTTTGAAGAGCACCTCCCGCCCTCCCTCAATTGCGTGCACTAATCCCGTCATCAACATAAGTTAAGCTGTCACTTAGCGGTCAGCCGCAGTACAGTCAACATCACCTAATCCATTAATTTAGTGGATGGTTGCAAAGTAACTATTAATATCTTTAGTAGCCTTTCGGACTATTTATAAACCGAGTTAGAGTAAGAGGCATCTATGGAAAATGCCTAAAAGATCTTCATGGCTTTCAAAATATACTTGGCGGTAAGGCAGACGATAAATACGTAAGACAAAGTAAAAGTGTATAACATACAGGGCTATTTTCAAAGACAAACCAAGTGTAATACTTTAGTTTAAAATATAAATACTAATATACATTTTTGGAGTTTTTCTATCCTTTTCTTCTCATTGCCACTTCAGTTTAAGGATCTCTCATTAAAAACAGGTATTAAATGTAGGTCGTTGTGAATATAACTCGTTTTATAACAAATTGCACGTTAAAGATAACGCAACATCACAATCTATATTGCCATTTTAATGAGAGCTGTAGGAAAATGCTAATCTTAAAATTTGATAGAAGAACGAGAATTATTAAGTGGTTGATAGAAAACAACCTATAAATAATTTGGACAAAACCAAAATAATGACATTTCAAATAAAAATATACCTCAATAAATCTACACATTAAATATATGGGCCAAGACGTAAAAGAACAAAGGTTAGAAAAATTGAGACTACATATAGACAATGTCATGAAGGACTCAAATTGATTGTATTTGTAAACGAATGCACCAATTTGCAAACATCCTTTATATGTTGGGAAAAATTACAAACCAGAGAGCACCACTAGCAGCATACCGTGATATGTCTGTCTCTATGTGTGTCTGTGTCTGTTGCTTTTGGTAGCAATTCAACCAACATTTTTAAATTTTCATATTTTCAAATATTTAAAATTATAAATTACCTTCATTATATATTTATGAAACAAGCATTTTTGTAAAATGTAATGTTAGCTTGTATAAATTTGTGGAAAGTCAACGTCACTCAGATAAGCTTCATTTAGTACCAAGTTAGTAGAACTGTTTCCTACAAAGAGTTATATACGCAATGGCACCAAAAGTATATAGCAAAATACCTAAGTGAATTATAGATTGTGACAACACTAATATCTATAAACGTAAACTTTTTAACTACTAAATGATAAAGCATATTATTACTTAGATAAATTCCTTTATTATATAATTTGACATTAAAATATTATTATTAAATTGCATTGATTACGTACCAATCATGACATGTGCCACTTAATACAAGATGACAATTAGACAATATGATGTCAACTATTATATGTAAACCATACCTTTATTATATTTGAATTTTTCCTATTTAATTATGTACTTAATGAGATCCGTGAACTAAACTATGTTCATGAAATAAACAGATTTGATTTGATTAGATTTGAGTAAACCGAGGCCAATTCTAGCTGGCGTTACAGAAAATTTCAACTGTATATGACTGCTGTAGTGGTTGATCATGACATCCCGGGTTCGAATTCCGTGTCGGACCAAAATCAACTTATTGGGTTTTTCCGTATGAAGCAGCCCTCAATCAGAGAATTGGCGGTCTTTCAACCTTCGATCAACAATACCAACTAGATGTCGGGTCGGCGCAAGAAATCCATCTAAGTAAATAACAGCGCACATGAGACGTGAGCTTTTGTTTCGTTTAGTTCACTTGAAACACAGCCAATGTAAACACGTTTTACAATGCCGTAATGTGTATTTAAAAGTTGCAAGAATAATGCCCGAAAAAGTAATTTAACGGCCGGAGTGTCTTACATTCGGTAGTTACATGTATAATATGTTATCTTTTAAGCTCTACACTAACAAATAATATCATATTTTAAACAAAATTACCGATCAAAACCACCCCTACAAATGTTTTGCCAATGTTGACCAACACACGCACAAACATTTGTGACACAGAACATGAACGCATGAAGTAGATTTGTATTGTAATAATTTTTAATAATTCGTTTTTTAGCTTTCCTAGCTTTCTTCCCCAGTCGAGCCGACCCATTAGTGCTACAAATACACTACTAATATAATTGCAACATTGCTCTACCACGTTTTAAAAGTATGCAAAGGGCGATCTTATTGCTGATAGCAATTCTTCCAGACAATCAATAAATGGACAGGATTACATGAAGATGACAGGAGTAGGGCAAATTGGTGTGATAAAAAATAATACACATATTTAATATATAAAAGGAAAGTATGTATACCAACAATCATAAATTCCCCAAAACATAAAAATAATTTTAATTAAACTTATGATCATATTATAAATTATTTTAGTGTTCAACGCGACTCAATACTTCCTAGACCAAATTCGAAGAAGAAAACAGAAACATAACAAAATGACGTAGCTCGCAAGGCAATAACGGGAAAAAGAACTTTATTTGTTACGCGTTAAGGTTGATTTCACACCAAAGTTTATTTAATTTATGTCTTTTCATTTCCAAATGATAGGAGTATTGTATAGCTTTGTTCTTTTTTGTGACTAATGATCGTAAAATTTGTGACTTTATTACTAGATGCGACGGTTGTAATTAGGTTGAGTTTAAAACCATTTTAATTTTTTGTCTCATTTCTTTAGTAAACAAATGTAACTGTTTAAGTTTATATTCACGGGGACAGTATTTAGCTATGATTTTGTACGTAACTCGTTATCTAGTTGGTATTGTTGATCGAAGCTTTCAACCTCGTGTCTTGGAAATTCGGTCTGGAGGACAATAATTGTAATAAAACGTCAATCTTCTAAAAAATTAAAAAAAAAAACTAAACATAAAAGTTCACGCATTAGAGCAGTACGTTGGTTTCTTATTTGCTCTAAAACTCCTTCAGTAATGAGAAAAAGTTTGTGCTTTATTTTACTTTTAATATTTTATATTATTCTCGTTAAAGATATACAGATGGCAGCAGTAATAATACAGTTAAGATCAAGATTGATCTTTACTGTATTATTATTGCTGCTGCACAATTTTTAATTAATTCCCGCACATTTTTCTTAAATTACAATATCTGATTGAAACTAAAGAAATGCACTAAATATAAATGAGCACGTTTGTGAGTCACTGAGTATATTAAATTTATATTTAAATTCAGCGAGTATTTATCCAAATACGCTACGTTATAGCTTTAATTTGAACTTTTGCTTTTATTTTATAACTTTCCTTGATCTGCGTTCGACACACTGAAATATTTGTCGCAAAATGCACTTATATTATATTTTGAATAAAACGAAAACTTGTTACTGTCCTGTTATAATTTATAATGTGACGTACACTGTACAACTATCTATGTATTTTAAGCATCAATATAATTAGAATTGTTCATAACAAGTCTCAACTGAGCATAAGCCCTGTAGCGTTATAAAAAGCTACGCAAATCCTGAAAGTTAGTATCACTGTAACTATTTAATTGAGCAAGTTTGTGACTTACTGAGTAAATTAAGTTTTATGTATAAATTCAGCGAGTATTCGAATTTTCTCTGAATATCAGCGTAAAGTAACAAATTTATAAAGTTGTGTGAAGAGAACCAACCCCTTTTTAGTACAAAAGATGCAATCCATTTTTGTCCTCAGGGGTGACAACGCAACAAAATTTTTATTCTTAATCGAGGATAAATATAGATGTTTATGTGTCACAGCATCCACTTATCATTAGGTGGACTGTGTGCTTATTTGTCAACCTTATTCTTTAAAAATTTTACTATTCTGATTATTCTCCGTAAATTTGTCCATACATTGCAAAATAACACTAAATAATTAATATAAATTTAATTTGCCGGGAATCTATCGGTGGAAATCTATTTTCAGGGGTGGACTTTGATATTTTGCTTGTTGCGTTTTAGGCTCTTCCTACTCCATCGCAGATTACAGGCGTTTAAATTTATAAATAGTTACAGAGTTACTAACTTTCGGGATTGGCGGTAACGGTACAGTGCCTAAGCTCAGTTCAGACTTGTTAAGAACATTATTAATTATATTGATGTTTAAAATACTAAGAAAGTTGTACAATATACGTGACGTAATACATTATAAAAGGAATAAAGAAGGATAGTAACAAGTTTTCGTTTTATTAAAAATAAAGTACAAGTGAATTTTGCGAAAAATATTTCAGGGTGTCGAACGCAGATAAAGGAAAGGTATAAAATAAAAGCAAAACTTCAAATTAAAGATAGAACATAGCGTATTTGGATAAATACTCGCCGAATTTAAACATAAAATTTTATTTACTCAGTAAGTCACGAACGTGCTTATCATTTAGTCCATTTCGTTAGTTTAATTAAGATAACACTGGCGGAATTATTCTCTATAAGATATTGTTATTTCAAAAAATTGTGATCATAAATAAGAATAATTAAGGTTGATCTTTACTGTACCATTATTGCTGCCATCTGTAAATTTATAACGAGGATAATATAAAATTACAGCACCTGATTAAAACTACTTTTACGGATTTTATCGCGTTTATTTTTACTTTTTATTTTTAATTCCCGACGTTTCGGGCGCTTTCCAGCACCCATGGTCACGGGGGACTGAGATGACTGACGTCCCGATGTCATTGTTAAACCCGGAGTACCTTCAGCTTTTTTAATTATTGTTTATGGTCCGATCTATGCAAAATGAACTAACTCTGTCTTGAGGTCTTGCAGTGGTATGCTTGGGTTTAGTTTTAATTTTATTGATTATAGGATCCCAAGCAGGTGGTAGTACCCAGCCTCCTTCTCTATTGAAATTAGGATGTTGATTCGCCAACTTACAGATTAGCTCAATACTTAGCTAAAATATTATCACCACTCAGAGGACACACAAGAGCACACACTAAGGATTCATACCATTTTGTCAGTGAGATAAAAGACCTACATCTTACTGACAATGAAACCATGGTCAGTTTTGATGTTCAGTCTCTATTTACATCCCTACCTGTTGAAGACTGCATCTCAATTATAACTAGGAAACTAGAGGAAAATAACATGCCAGCAGAATATGCAGTTTTACTAAGACATTGCCTTACATCTGGCTATCTATTGTGGAAGGAAGAGTTTTACAAGCAAGTAGATGGTGTGGCGATGGGCTCACCTGTATCTCCCATTGTCGCCGATATATTCATGGAAGACTTTGAGGAGAAAGCCCTCCTTACTGCACCTGTTACACCAAGGATCTACAAGCGGTACGTAGACGATACTTTCACAATTTTACCATCAGACAAAGTAACTGCATTTTTAGAACATCTTAATTCCATAAACTCTAAAATTCAATTTACTATGGAGTTAGAGGCAAATAATTCCTTACCTTTCCCAGATGTGTTAGTCATCAGAAATCCTAATAACACCATTGGTCACACTGTGTATAGGAAAAAGACCCATACAAACCGATATTTAAACGGTGAATCTCACCACCATCCTTCACAGTTAGCTACCGTGGGCAAATCTTTGTTACAGAGAGCACGAGGGATCTGTGACAGCAAACACCTGGCCGCCGAGCTTCAGCACGTCAAGCAAGTTCTGCACGACAACAAGCTTCGGGTCCCGCGCCTACGTCACAGTGACCGAGTGAAGCCAGCCACAGTCGAGCGTGTGCCTGCTGTACTACCATATGTCAGAGGTGTCACAGACAAGATTGGCTATATCTTGAAGCGAGCTTCTATTAGAACATTCTACAAGCCGCCGAAGAAGATTAGTCAGTTCCTACCATCCGTTAAGTGTCATATTCCTCTACAAGATGCAGGAGTGTACAAGCTTGATTGTGAATGTGGTCTCTCTTATATAGGACAAACCAAAAGATCAATTAGGACCCGCGTAAAAGAACATATAGCTGATGTGAAGCATCAACGTTCCGGGAAGTCTGCAGTTTGTGATCATATCCTAGACGGCCCCAACCATTACATCAGATTTGATAGACCACAAATCCTCGCGAAAGAACACCGATTCCTACCAAGGATGATACGTGAGGCTATTGAAATTAAAAAACATCCTAATTTCAATAGAGAAGGAGGCTGGGTACTACCACCTGCTTGGGATCCTATAATCAATAAAATTAAAACTAAACCCAAGCATACCACTGCAAGACCTCAAGACAGAGTTAGTTCATTTTGCATAGATCGGACCATAAACAATAATTAAAAAAGCTGAAGGTACTCCGGATTTAACAATGACATCGGGACGTCAGTCATCTCAGTCCCCCGTGACCATGGATGCTGGAAAGCGCCCGAAACGTCGGGAATTAAAAATAAAAAGTAAAAATAAACGCGATAAAATCCGTAAAAGTAGTTTTAATCATGTGTAGTGTTCGCGTAAATATAAGAAATCATTATGTTACAGCACCTGTTTACATCTCATATATATATATATATATATATATATATATATATATATATATATATATATATATATATATATATATATATATATATATATATATATGTATGCTTATAAATTACGTGTCACGTTGTTTGTCCGCGATGGACTCCTAAACTACTTAACCGAGTATACATACAAGAGCTACAGAGAAACCGACGTACTGCTCTCATGCGAGGACTTCCATGTTTAAAATGTAATACTCTTTGTTTTTTTAAGTTATCTTTTATTTTCAATTTTGAAAATTCGAAGATTAACGTTCGGTTACGAGTAATATCCTCCAGACCGAATTTCCAAGACATGAGGTTGAAACACCGTTAATTCCCTGATTAAGGGCTACTTCATACGGAAAAACCCAATAAGTTGATTTTTATCCGACACGGGATTCGAACCTTGTTATGATCAGCCGCTTCGCTTTAAACCACTAAACGACAAAGGTAGTCAGTTACAATTGAATATTTCTGTAGCGCTGGCAGGGATTGGTCTCGATTTTCTCGCTTACCGACTACCAAATTTTAAGATTAGCGTTTTGCTACAGCTCTCATAAAGATAGCAATAAAGATTATGATGTGTTATCTTTTACGTTAATTTTGTGATATAACCAGTTATATAATATTGTTGGGAGTGAGGGTAAAAAATAAAATGAAATACAGGGTGGGCCATAAGTTTTTTTTATTTTTCAAACGAAATTAAAATGAAAACTAATTACATCAGGTGAAAAGCGTTTATTAATTATGAAAACACATGAAAAGGGAATTAATTTTTTAAAAATTACATCATCCGTATGTGTTCCTTCATTATTTTGGCATTGCTGTAACCTGGAGCGAAAATTTTCAATAACGGCCTGACAAGTGTTCCGAGAAATATTTTGCATTTCCTCGCGAATATGTTGCTTCAATTCCGCAACAGATACGGGGTTGCTCTCAAAAACTTTACTTTTAAGGTATCCCCAAAGTAAAAAATCCATTGGGGACAGATCCGGGCTGCGAGGAGGCCAGTTAATGTCGCCTCTTTTGGATATCACTTTTTGGCGGAAAATTTCTCGAACTGCACTCAATGAGTTACATACTTTTGTGTTATCATGTACATAATAATGTTCTTCACATCACATCAGTGCGTGATTGTGGCGGGCACGTATTAAGTTAGTTTTTACGGTTGGAAGAACTGTATTTGCTCTAAACTGAGTGCAGTACGCTGTCTTATTCCTGATTATGATGAATTGCGTAAACAAGGGAGCAAGTTGAACATCCGCTCTAATACCTTTATAATTTTTAACAATTTACTTGTGTTGTGTTTTTTTATTTCAATAATTTTAAGAATAAGCTCTAACATCAGAAGTGGGATAAATTCTCTGTTATCGCTCACATGGGATAAAGTGCCTGTTATCGTCTATGATAAAATCTTTACAGTCAAATAAAATTTGGTGACTAGGACTAGACTAGGACATGCCTCGCGTTATGTTTTTATGTTAACTGTCGTCATGAAATTTCTTGTCCTATTTACGACATTGACGTATCACTAAAATGTAGAGTAAAAATTTAAAGTGAAAGTATGGTATTTGTATGCATTTGCTCTATACTAAATATGTTATGCAGTACGCTGTCTTATTTCTGATAATTATGAGTATGAATTGCGTAAGCAAGAGAGAAAGTTGAAAATACACTCTCACACCCTTATTATTTTTGACTATTAACCTCCAGAATAATTTCTAAACCGAATAGTGTTCTTTTATTAAAATAATTTTGAGAACAAGTTATAAAAGTATTTTATATTATCTATATTAAATACTCATTTTAACTAAGGGGTTCTTAAACTAAAGTGGCAAAAAGGAGGAAAGGTTCTCGAGTGGCAGTTTTAAACTTCTAAGTGCAGTGTATGAGGAATTAGATGATGCAGGTGGCAGAGAAACGTACTTTGTGATATTCATTGGGTTAGAGGGACTTGTCACGGTCTGTTATGATGATGATGATGATGATTACCTATTTGTATAAACTTCTGATGGGCTTGGTTTGTGGCTAACACTCGGTTACCCGCGTGGGGCTAAAAGGTGCCCCAGGTATGCATTTTTGCTTATTATTACTTGGTAATTTGATGCACAATCTTATGACCTTGAATAGCTGTTACTAGTATTCTTGTGTATGCGTAAATATCATGTCAACATCGTTAGTGCAAGGACGTTTGTGGTATTACCATTTTATAGCTCTCGAATCTCTCGTGGAATAACGTAACTATTTAAAGTACGACAGAGGCTACTTTGGTTATTTTCTTACAATTTTTGAATAATTTGTTACCACAAAAATATAGCTCAATATAAGGTATGTAATGATCTTTAAAGAGCAGGTAATATACACAAGCCACCTTTTTAAGGTAGTTGCCCCATGCCCGTTACTTTCGCGCAAGTGGAAACAATAAGTTGACAAAGTTTTACAGTCTTACAGTCAGTTTTACAGTCGTTCGCAGTCTGATGAACGGAATGGCGGCGCAGAGAATACGAGCAAAAAACATTAATTGAATCCATTATTAAAGGGCATTGCGCACTCTTCATAGACATTTCGGCCGTGGGTGCCCACATATAAAAGCATATAGATATGATAATATACAATTAAAAGAATGAAATGGTTAAGAAATTGGTTTAAAAAAAGTCGGGAATTTTAAGATATAAAAGTTTTTATTTTCACAAATACAGTTTTTTAACAACTAATTTTACCGATGTTATCGCATTTAATTTCTTTGATTTTTAATTCCCGACTTTCGGGTGCTTTCCAGCACACATGGTCATGGGGGATTGAGGTGACTGGTGTACCGAAATCAGTGTTAACTTGGAGTAACTTCAGCTTTTTAATAACTATTTATGGTCCGATCTACGCAGAATGAACTTACTGTCTTGAAGTCTTGCGTGGTATGCTTGAGTTTAGTTTTAATTTTATTAATTACGGTGTCCCAAGCAGGTGGGAATACCCAGCTTCATTCTCTATTGAAATTAGAATATTTCAATCTGGGTGCAATACATTACCGACTTCAGATTGCAACGAGGATGAACTAGATGATTCAGATGGTTCGCGTTCTGATGTTGAATGTGATGCTGCTCTATCAAACCTTTGCCAACAATTATGACACACACGAGATGACGATGGCAACTGAAATAATATTAAATAAAAAAGTGAAAAAGTGAACTAAATAAAGATAAAATAGATTTGTTTCCTTTAAACTCAAATACATATAAAATATTTATCAAGTTAATTGTTACTGCACAAAAGCAGACTTAATGGCCCATATTATTTAATAATTAAGCACTTAAAAACTACCAGTAGTCCAAAAACAATGAAAAATCAATGGTCTTATTACTTGGTAGTTGGTAAAAACGGTAGCAGTCTATCTGGTGGTGACAAACTAATCTCATCGCCATGTTATAAATAAGCTTGTATGTTTGTCAGATATAGTTTAAGTGGATGTAATCAGAGTAAAAACATGTATCACTATCAGATATGAGCACACACACTTAATAAATTAAAAAATGTTGAACACGTACCTCACGTGGTGCAATTTGATGGGCAATTTCATTCCTTATGAGTTCCTCACGTGGAGAATCAGACCCAAACAATGTGTGTGATCTTATTCTCAAAAGTGACTTGTCACAGCTGATACATACATGTCCATGACTATTAATTGGTGAATTTTCCTGTTCGCTAGTTGGATGTCGTATTTGATTCCAGGCTGCAGTCTAACATGCGTGGCATACTACACTATCACTCGAAACTTGTACCTAATAAAGAAGCCATAATTATTATATCAATTGATATAATTATAAGACAACTCAGTTAATAAGCATTGATGCAATTGTAGAATGACGAAAAGGAAGACATGACTCATGATTGTAACTATTTACCTGCTGTGGTCGAACCTATTCTTGTATAAGATTTCGCAGTTCTGGAATTTCCAACAAATGCCTTCGTGTTTTCGCTATATGATGGGAAAAAATGTCAGAGTCCATTTATAAGGCTTGTTCGTTACTTCGATAACAAATTCACAAAAATAAAAAGAAACAAAATAACACGCAAATGAATTCTACATGTGACTATTTATATAGTTGTGAAATGTGAACTGAATTGTGATTTCATTCTATGACAGGGCTTAGCTGTCAGACTCGATGTTGCCACTTAACTGACATAAAATCGATGAAAGGATATCGATTTTTATTCGATTAATAATATCGTTAAAAACAGTCTTTGAGGCGCTTTAAGTTCTGCAGGCTTTTTAAAATATATTTTCCTTTATTTATTTAAATGCTATTTGAAATGTATTTTTAGGAACAGTTAAATTGTGCAGTTGCGTTTTGTTAAGCTTTAACCTTTTGAGCGCTACGCCAAAAACGCATTACCATGTCCTGTACGCCAAAGCGCCAAAACAAAATGGTTTTGCCAAGAGTTGATATATCGATAACGTGAAATAACTTGTTTTTGTTGGTTTTTTATGCTATAAATGACTCTTAATAAACTGTATGTTTTATTTAATCTTGTGCCGTCTCCCACTCTTTTTATATATGTACTTTGTACATATAAACATAAATAAAAACAAACAATAAAATAGTAGTAAACCACAGCACTACTCTCCATCCTAATGACGACACTGTCACGACTGGACGACAACGGCGTAGCTGACCTTCCTTTTTGAAACATTCTTAGAATGTTGTGTATCGATTTCAAAATCGATCTAACCGAAATATACAGACATCGATTCATAATATTTTATGTGTCAGGGAAGGCGTAGGCCAAGTGAAGCACATAAGAAAAGTTTTACACTCTTATGACAATGGGGATTTGATATGATGCTGATGCTGCTAGATGATTTTGAAACTGAGAAAGAAAATGGCACAACACAAAATGAAAAATTGCTCTTCACACCCTAAGTAAAAAAAACATTAATTGTAATTTTGTATTATTATTAAAAAAGGCACATAATTATTCATTAATCAACAATTGTATATAATTATTCGCACTAGGTAAATCAGCCTTATAATACTAAAATCTTGGTCATGGAATAAATAAACATATTTGTTCACCAATCAATCAAAAATTCAATTCATCAATTAAAAATCAAAATTCATCATCATCGACGCTTTCCAAAATCCGAATGAGTTCTGAGGAATCGTTCATGTTACATTGCTCTTTTTCTCGGTAATCACTTATGACGTCATCGGGGTGTCGTCTATCCTTGATCACGGTGCCCAGTGAACTGATTTTCGATGACGCGCTAAAGGTGCGCTAGAGCTGAGATATTAGATTTATTATATGAAGATGATCTGATAACATTTTTTATTCATGTAGCTAATTATAGTTTTATGATTCTAATTTTTAATTTTATTCAAATATCAATAATAATAGAAAAAAAAAAACACCATTGAGCTGAATTTTGGATAGTTTTCAAGAAATCTATGCCTCCCGCGTTTGACACTAGCGGTCAACCATAGACGACTTTGGCGTGCTGGACATAGTATTTGCTTAGATAAAAATCCATTTTTATTAGTTCAATGTTTCTTAGTACTTGTGGCTCTAGAAGACTTGTTTTTTATACTCACATGTTGCTGGGTTATTCCTATTTTGAGGAGTGTAGAATTAAAATACCTGTAATAATTTTCCAATATCTATATTTCATATTTTTGAGAGCCGGGTTTTTGTCAACTATAGACGTCGTTGGCGCTCAGGGCCCGCAGGTGTTGGTCAAGTATAGGCGACTTTGGCGCTCAAAAGGTTAAAGGATTCATGGTAGATCAGCTGGAAACTAACTTGTTTCGTTATCATAACTTGATTTTAAATGTATTGTTATAAACAGATAAGAATAACTTAACCGATCTTCTTTAAAAACAGATAAGAATAACAGTTCTTATCTGTTTTCAAAGAAGATCGGTTAAGATTAACAGTTAAATTGTGCCGTAGCATTTGTTACTCTCTAAAGAATTCATTGGAAATCAGCTAGTAATTCGCTTGTTTAATTATCGTAACATAATAATTATTTAAAAATTATATTAGCACTGTAATGATGACACCGTAAATAATCGATCGAAAAAGAGAATCGATTTTTTAAATGTGTTTTGTGATTGGCAACACTTTTTTTTTATTCACAAATTAATGACATAATGATTTACCTAATTTTTATTATTATATTTTCGGTACTTTTAATTTGTGCAAAAATATTCCCATTGTTTGAGGACAAATGAATACCGCGATTAATAACCATAAATAAAGATATAATTTTTTAACAAATTCACATTGTTGGGCGTTCCATGGCCGAAAATGGGCAATGCTCTTTACTTGTCTTAGTATAATTATGTATATACTTAAAATATGTAAAGAAACGTATTAATATTAATATAAATTTAAGTCGCCGAAAAATCCTGAAATAAACAGTGGTGATGTGATGTAACAACTATGGTTTCATAATCATAAAGCACTGGGTTTATTAAACACTGTATTTCATCAACCCAGGATTGAATATGATGAAATTAACTATTTTTAAATTTTTAAATTGACATCTTTTTATAAGGCTTTTTATTTTCAAAGGCGTATTCTCTTAAATATTTTATATATATATATATATATATATATATATATATATATATATATATATATGTATATATATATATATATATATCATACTCATATTTTGAAATAAGAATAAATAATAATAAGCTACATAAATACAATAATTAGAAAGAAATCGCTAGTAATTAGGCAACTTGAATTCAAAATAGGCCTCATTTTGTATAAAATCGCTTTTCAATCCTAATGAAACGTTCACTGAACGTGATTCGCACCAGTTTCCCTATTTAGTTGACGTGTAAACGTCGAACATAATGAAGCTTTTAATTAAAGTTGGAAATCACATTGCAAACTCTGTTCTTGTTTCGTGCCATAAGATATAAAATATGATTAACTTGTTAAATTAAAATCAACGAAAATTAATTAATTTTGATCAATTCATTGATTACAGTCTATTAAGTCCATTGCTCAGCAAAAAAAAATAATTTAAAACCAAGTTTTTATTTAAATGCTCCAAAAAAGAACTTTGAATTAAATCGCCCATCAATTTATTACAATACATAATTTATATGATATAAAAGCTTTTCGCGAGATTTAGCTGTTTTATAAAACATTTTTTCTTAGATATACCTACTTATGTCAATATCAAGTTACATGGTGTATTCTTGTTTATGTACACGTAAATCTCGCGACAAGCTTATATCATAAAAATTGTGTAATATAATGAATTTATGGGTCTGATTTTATTAAGAGTTTATTTTCTTCTTTTTAGAACACTTAAATAAAGCTAGTATTAAAAAATTACTATAAATTTATTTTTTATTTTTTCTTTATCGCTGGATATGTTTTTAAGTTTCTAGATTTCAGTTTATGCGTTGTTGTTGTTTTTGATCGACACCTTAGATCCACCATCTTTAATTTTTTATCACTATAAGTTCACCATAGTTGGTCCTTCGAGCACCACCAAATCCTCAACCTTTCTAACTATCCTTAAGCTTTGTCAAGTTATAAGTCTTTGAAATTAATATGGCGGCCATCTCGTTTTCCACCATTTAGATTTTTTTACTATCGCTAGAATTTGTCCAGGATGTAGGTCGATATTAGTAAAGACACGAACTCGCTTATTCTCAACGTTTGCCGGGCAGTAGTACACCGTCCTCTTGAAGAGCTGAACATAAACGTCATTTTATTCGTAATCTTTTTAACGAACAAAGAATTCTAGTTACCATCATTGAATCTATATGTTAATTTGATATCCATAACATGGAGGTGAATAATAAATATAATCGGCCATCTTTGCCAGTCCACCATATTGGATTTAGATTTTTTATAGAATAAGGGTGACAAACGTGCACATAATCCACCGGATGTTAAGTGTGCTGAGGAAAGGTAGATCATAGGACTGTAATTGATAGGTTGTATAAAAATTTTGTTTACATCTACTACAGAGAATTTGCTGAAACTAGCTACGAGATAAAAAGCGTAGTAAACACAAACTAGTTGGGTGGTATAGGTACGTAAGGGAGGTCCATCAGGAGGCACAATGCAGTTGCCAAATGTGGTTGCTGTATGGTAAGCCCAGTGCGGGTTATGTATATGACGGAATGCGAGAAGCTATGAGGTGTTTTAGGTCAAAGCTTATGTGGTGTCAAGACAATGAGAACCAAAATAAAAATGCATATCTTGGCTACTCGACACAAACAAAAAGATTTTAAGTGTTTTTGGAAACATACTAAGAAGCTGGAAACTGCATTATGCTTACCTGTGAGTGTCGATGGTAAGAGTGAGCCCCATCATATCGCAGAAATTTTTAAGGAACACTTCAAAGTGGTATCTCCAATGGGACCGGTGCAGCGAGTATTTGATATTGAGGAGCAATTGTGCAGTGACTTTGAAAGACTTACTGCGTAAGAAGTCGCAAATGTCATAAATAATATGACACGTGGTAAATCACCTGGATATGATGACCTCAGTAATGAGCATCTGCAGTACACGGAGTTCATCTGTATAGGGTATTGACTATACTCTTTAATGTGTGTATAGGGCATGAGTACTTACCTCGGGAACTTATGAAGACCATAGTGGTACTAGTTTTAAAGAATAAGAATGGGGATGCTGCCGACAAAAACAATTATAGACCAATCTCGCCAGCTACTGTGATAGCGAGCATATTGGATAGTTTGCTTGATCGTCAACTGAGTAAGCATATACAACTACATGAGGCATAGTTTGGATTTAGACCTGAACTGTCCACTGAAACTGCAATCTTACGACTCAAGCATACCGTCCTCAAGCATCCGTACATACATACGAGAAAAACGACTGTCTAGGCCTGTTTTTTTGGACTTGTCGAAGGCATTTGACCTGGTCTCGTCAACCTATTATGGGATAAGCTTCGGAGGGAAACGAGCACGAGAATTCGTACTACAACCAATCAAATAATGTAACGGGGGCGTGCTCATACTCAAGTGAATATAGGTTGGAGTGTGGAGTAAGACAGCGAGGTTTATCTTCACCGAAGCTCTTTGACATGTATGGATTGATCGATGAGCTCAGCAGAACTGGCGTTGGATGCTTAATAGATGGTAACTTCGTAAACAGCACCAGTTACGTATATGGTGCTGCTGAGCCCTTTGATCAGGGCACTCCAGATATTAATAAATTTATGTGAGAGATATGCAGAAGCCCATGGCCTCAGGTATAACTCCAAAAAGAGTGAACTACTTGTTTTCAAGGCAGGGAACAAAGAACCCTAAACTATCCCACTGATCAGGCTTGGAGGAGTACCTTTAAGTAGAGTCGTCAAATTTAATTACCTGGGGCACTGGGTCACAGAGGACCTAACTGATTGCATGGATATTGTGTGAGAACGTAGAGCGTTAGCAATGAGTTACAACATGCTGTCTAGCAGGTTTGCAAGGTGTACAAAAATTTTCAAGATTGCCCTTTTTAAGGCGTACTGCCAAACGTTTTACACCCGCAGCCTGTGGGTCAAGTATACTCGCAGATCTGTAAATGCTCTACGTATTCAGTACAGTAATGGCTTTAGGATGCTGATGAGGCTGTCTCTTTTCCGATTGTCCGGTTGTGCGGTACTGGAATACTAAACGTATGGGGTCGTATGTTTAATATAAAATAAGTATTGTTGTTTTTAGCTGTATATTTACTAACATATATTTTAAATTTATATTATTTATTACTAACAAAATATGAAGCTTGTGTCTAAAATAAAATTATTGTTATTATTATTTATGTAGTATTAAAAATATCACATGTTGCTTTTGTCTTTATTTTCTTGCTTTAGATATTATAGATTTGACCTTATACTTGTTCATGTTCATCTTAAGACCTATTCGTTGGAAAACAGTTATAATGTACTTTAGACCGAATTTCGGTTACGGCGGTAAGTTTGAACGGAGATTAGCCAGCGCAGGACAGGACTAAAGTGCCTGAGTATATGCGCAAGCACAGGCGCACTCCCTATATCCTCACTCTCATAGTCTGATGGGACGGCACGCCCACACAACCGGAGAGAGATCAGATCCATCACCAATTCACCAACGACTTTACTCGCTTTCCGAGACACGCGGGTGAAACACTGCTAAGTTCATTACTCCGGGCTGCTATTGAGAAAATCTTGAGAGAACAGTTCAATAACTGATTTTTGTTGGCCAGATCCGGGAATTGAAGCCGAAATCTCACGTCGCGTTTACGACCACTAGACCAAAGAAATAGTATTGATGTCATTGAGCATAATGTTATTAGTTTCTCTATGGATTTTTCATAGTGATTCGTAGACAGAGAAACCTGTAGACTAATGATAAGCGTGGCCTTGAGTGAGAAAGGACGATAACGTAGTTTTGGGTTATACAATAATCTTTATGACTTTTAAACATATTTAGATAAAAAAAATTATTGTTCTAAGAACTAAACTGAACAAGATTCACCAATCTCAAGCTCATAAAACACTTTTTTTCTCCCTTAAACCTACTTGTAAACTCCTTAGATCGCTACGAACTGTCAAAGTTGTGTTTAGCAAAGTGTAGTTTGCTGAACAAAAAAACCGGCATGGAGAAAGGGACAAACAATCACACCGCTCTGTCTCATTTCTATGCAAGACGTATGCATAAATCTATCTTTTTCGTGTGCGAATGCGAAAGAAGGCGTCAATTTGTCTATAGGTTTCTCTGTCTACGTACTGATTATAAAGTTCTGAAATCGAAATATTCATAACGTATTCGCCATTATGACAACGACAATTGAGTATGAATCAAAATTCACAATCACAATAACATTTGAATATGAATCAAAATTTCCCCAGACACATCCTCTGATATGAGAAATTATTAAAATTGTGCATAGTAATATTTATGATATATTCTTTTCAGAATTATAATATAGTATTGGTTAAATTCGATAAATACGGCCTATTAATAAAATAAGTACGTACCTAGAAGATTAAAGTACGCAAAGTTATCACATGACCCCTCCATTTATATTTAAATTAGATAATTGTGAGACAATTATAATAACCGCTCCGAATAACTAGGCTTTTCAAAACGACAAATGTAGTAGATCCGAGTGTTTGTAGATTATTTGCTTCCTATTTTATTTAATTTACCTATTCAATGTCGTACATTATAATGCAATTATTGGTTTCTTTTTAATTTAAAATTTTATATTAATGAAATAATGCTTATTTTACGGATTTTATCGCGTTAATAAACTCATTTTAAACAACACTAGTCTATATCGTAACTGATTTTAATAATAAAAAAATACATCGGACTTTCAAGGCAATAATTGTTTATTCCATATTTAGGTATTTTATCGATGTTGATGTCTATAAACATGAACACAACGAATAATTGCTTATAAATTTAGAGTGATAATCGATCACAAATAATGTGATCGATCCACCTGATGGTAAGTAGATGCTGAAGTCCATAGATATTTCCATCCATCCTTGATGCAGATATGTTGCTATTGGCATTAATTTCCAGTAAAAATGTCTCCGGTTTTCTACACTCACTATACGTACTCACTATATGTATGTCCCCGGCTCATACATGTTTCAACTATAATATTAGCATGGCTCTACCACGTATAAATGCTTTTGGAGTTTTTATCCAAGGTAATATTTTCATTTATCATACTAACAGTATATAATGGATTATTATCTTTAATAAAAAAGCCACATTTATTCTGTACCGTTACGGATTTTTTATAGATGTTTACACATATAAACTCCACAAGGAGACCTGCCAGACTCGAAACAATAATTTCTAGGGCCATAAAAACTTATTCTGTGCGGAACGTAAACCCACACTAAGATAAAATATTCAAACACTGCGTTACTATCATGTCCTTGTTACTAAAATGGTTTATTATTTTAATATTTTGCAATAAAATATAGGGTATATTTTATTCATGTTTGGGCGTAGTTATTAACCCGATAAATGCAAGAAAAACAGAGTTTTTATATTAATTGAATTCAGGATTTATTGATCCCATTTGTTTTTACTTGAGATGAATTTGGTTCAGAGACAAAGTAATATCCACGAGGTTTTTGCAAGCTTTGGTTTTTGCTATTATTTGTTTCAAAACACTTGCCGCAAGAAAAGATCTCTTAACATTATCTAATACATCTTCACTCCGTTTCTGCGACGTAGTCCGTATGGATAGGTATCACACTCTTTGCTGTCTCTGCGTCCAAAGAGTAGTGTTTGCGCTGCTGTGTTTCAATCTGAAGGTCTTCGAGAGCCATTATAATAACAGGTATTATGATGGCAGGCATATTGGTTATAAGTGGTGACAACGTATCTGTAATCTGCTTTATTTGAAGCTGGTCTATAGACTGCAGTAGCAACGTTTAGAACAACATTAGATGGATTATGTCTTCGCTTGCTAGAAAAAAAAGACGTAGTAGGCGAAAAGAAATAAAGTACCTTTTTCCGAAAATAAAGGACAAACGAAACTAAAAAGCAACGTTCTCACCGACTCGGGTTGATAAACGAGCGTTTATGAAACGAAACTGAATAACAAAGTCCTCACTGACTGGCCTTGGTACACGAGAGTTTATCAAACGAAAAGAGACAGCAACAATCTCTCTGAAGTAGCTTAATACACGAATATTTATCAAACGACACTGGAAAGCAGCCTTCTTACAGAATCAGCTTTATAAACGAGCGTTAATCAAAAGAAACTTAAGAGCAACGTTATCACCCAATCAGCTTTATACAAGAGCGTTTATCAAACGAAACTGAAGAGTAATTTTTTCACCGACTTGGCTCGCCACACGGGCGTTTATCAAACGAAACTGAAAAGCAACGTTCTCATCAACTAGGTTTGATACACAAGCGTTTATTAAACTAAATTGAAGAGCAACGTTTTCACCGACTCGGCTTGATATACGAGCGTCTATCAAATTAGTTTAAGATTGATTCAATTAGACGCTTTGCGACAAGCGATTACGTGGTCGTATCTAGTAAAAAAGATTGTGAAAAGACTAATTTGGTTGAGTTGCCTAAATATATAAAAGAATATGATATATTTATATAAATAAACATTAGAGTAAAGTAAATTATAAAAAAATAATTCTGATCAGACCTTCAGAGAGTTGAAACTCGAAGAGGTCTAAAGTCGTCGTCGAGACAAATCATAAGAGCCGGAACACGCTACGAAACTTTGCCATGGAGTTCCTCATAACTGTCTTCAGCTCCTATTATTATATCACTTTGAGGTTACCATAATATTGTTAAGTCATATTAACAATTCCTATGTTATTTTCATTAGAATCAGTTAACCGAAAGTAAGTTAAATTCAAAAATACACACAAGAGACCAATAGGAGTCTTCTTCCCCATTTTCCAAATTAAGGGCCAGAATTTTTTTTTCAACATTTAATGAATCATTGAAATCAGTTCACTGTGAATCTGCGAAGTAATAATTTAAAATTCGTCAAACAAGAATCCAATGTGATTTTTACGAACTTTATTACGATCACTCTGGAGGCAATGCTTATTTTACGTGGTAGAGCCATGCTGCAGTTATATTAGTAGTATAGTTGTAGCACGAATGGGTCGGCTCGACCGGGGAAGGACCACGCTCTCACAGAATACCAACGTGAAATAGTAGCTTAATGCTGCTGTATTTCGTATGGTGAGTGTAGAGAACCGGAGACCCTTTTTACTGGAAATGAGGCATTCCATCTCAGTCCTCACGGGTGACAACGCATCTGCATTTTGATTTGTAATGGAAGATAGATGTAGATGTCTATGGGCCGCAGCAACCACTTACCATCAGGTGGACTATGTGCTCGTTTGTCACCCTATTTTATAAAAAAAAAGGCAAAACCTAATTGGTAATAAAAGAAGCACTAAAATAGGTTTACAATCTGCAAAGATATCATACAAATTCCTTTAGAGAAGGTCAAATATGATTTTTTTCCTCTATTGCCCACCCTTACGGGCAGAATTTTTTTCACCTTGGAGCTAAAGCTTACTTAATAAAAAAAGAACCATTAAAATTGGTTCACAATGTGCGAAGATATCACGTAACTTACGTACAAAAACATAGATTCAGATTAGGAACCTCAATCTTTTTGAATTCGGTTAAAACCCTATTATTTTTGGGTTTAGTTAAAAATAGAATTTTATATAAGTTTTTCATGTTTACATGTTAGCCTGGATGAAACAAAATTCCATTGCTATTTCTACTTGTTTTTAATAATCAAATCAAATCAAATCAAATCAAATCAAATAATTTATTTGTCAAACATAGGTAAAAAGTTACAAACTTGGTGGAAAAGGTATAATACGTAACACTATGTTTCGCCTACAAAGGCATACAAATATTTGTTTATCACCATCACCTTAATTATCAATTACATAAATATTAACATGTTATAAATAAATCGTCCATTAATTATTGCAGGTACTAATAACTATTCATTTTATCTTCAAAGTATTCGTTGATAGAGTAGTATGCTTTATATAATAAAAAACTCGAAAGGAATTTCTTAAATTTGTCTATATTATCGGTTTCTTTGATGTATCTTGGGAGTTTATTAAAAATTTTAGGAGCCATACCCAGGAAACTTTTTGAATACAGGGCTGTTTTATGAGGTTTTGTGCGTAGTTTGTTCCTATGTCGTTTATTATTAGCGTTTTCAAATATGCTAAAATGTTTCCTTACAAACATAGCTACTTCAAATATATATAAAGATGGTAGGGTCAGAATGTTAAGATCAATAAAATGCGGTTTGCAACTATCGGTAACCTGCAACTGACATACTGCTCGTAAACATTTCTTTTGCGCTTTAAATACTAGTTCGCGTTTTGGAGAATTTCCCCAAAATATTATACCATATCTCAATGTTGAAGAGACGTATGCATGGTAGGCGGTTATGACTGTTTCACGATTTGTAATTTTTATAAGGTTATGTAGTGCATAGTGGAATTGATTTATCTTTTTTATTATGTGTTCAATATGTTTACTCCATGTCATTTTTTCGTCCAGCCAAATTCCCAGAAATTTTGTGTGTTCTTTTTCATTTATGATTTTAGTTTTATAGTTAATATTAATTTTTGGTTGGTTTTTTCTTTGTTTGAATGACATAATATGCGTTTTATCCAAATTAATTTTAAGATTATTGTCATTCAGCCACTCTATTATCCTATATAAATTCTGAGTTATGTCCATTTCAATTGAGACCTTGTTTCGTCCCGTGAATAAAACTGTGCTGTCATCAGCAAATAAGGTCATTGGGTGCTGAGTCACCTGGGGCAAATCATTAATATATATTAGGAATAGTAATGGGCCGAGTACGCTTCCTTGCGGCACACCGTAGGTTGTTTGCTTTGGTTGCGAAAGGTATGTTATTTCAATATTAGTACAAGGACAAATCTTTTTTATTTTAGTAATTTGTTTCCTATCATTCAGGTATGAAATAATAAGATTTAACACATTACCTCTGATTCCATATTTTTCCAGTTTAAGCGCTAAGATATTTAAATCAACATAATCAAACGCCTTGGTCATGTCCATGAACAAGGCGGTTGTTGGTGAACGATTATCCATACCGGTGATCACTTTTTCAATAAATCCATACATGGCCATATTTATGTTTTTACATTTTCTAAAACCATATTGTTCGTTTGCTAAGATGTTATTAACTTCCAAATAATAATATAAGTTGTTATATATTACTTTTTCTATTATTTTGGAGAATGTTGGAAGCAAAGCGACAGGCCTGTAGTTTTTAGGGTCATGTTTGTCCTCCTTTTTATATAAAGGATTTATAACGGATATTTTTAAAGCACTAGGAAAAGTACCATTTTCAATACATAAATTCACTACGTAACTTAGAACTGGGGAAATTTCAACGGCCACTAACTTCACTACTTTTGTAATTATATCATCATTACCAGCACTGTTAGTATTTTTTAATTTATTAATTATTTTATATAAATCGTGAGGAATACATGCAGGCATAAACATTGAGTTTAGTCTACTACTTATGGATGTGTTACTTTGGTGACTATTACTAAACTGGTTTATGGGCTGAACTTCATTGATAAAATAATTATTAAATTCCTCAGCAATTTTTTCGGGATCATATATATATTTATTATTAAAATTAATTTTTGTAATATTATCTTTGGGCAAGTTGTATTTATTCTTATTTATCACTTTCCATGTGGCTTTTGTTTTATTCTCCGCATTGTTGATATAATAACTATTGCGCGATTTTTGTGACAAAAAAAAAAATAGCGTCACAAGTTCCTATATATGAAATGTTAAATAATGTTGTTTTACGCACTTAAAAGAAATAACTTGCAGATCTATAATAGTTTTTATGCTATATTTTCAAAATGTGAAAGTTTAGATGTTGTGAATTTTTTCTAGTATATATTTTTAAATATAACTTATATTTCAACCATGTTGTCATTTTTTATTATGTTTAATTAATTTACTTTATAAAAAATTTAATAAGTTATAAATTGATTAATCATCATAAGCTATAAAAATCGAATGGCCTCTGTTCAAAATTAGAAGGTTTTAACGATTGCAATCCTTTTATCGATGTTAGACCCTGTTCGTTGCGTTAGGTTTTCACAGATACCACATTTTTCTTCAAGTGTTCTTTAACGGATTTATATAATACCCAGGGAATGAAATAGTTACTTCGCGATTACGTGGGGTTATGTCACTAAGTACTTTTAAATAAATATTTATCATTTTAAAATCTCTTAAATTCTGTCATTTGTGGCATATTTTTAATTAGACTATAAATTTCTGAAAAAGACAACATAATGGTAAACCTATACATTATATATAGGTAGAGCAGAGTCTTCCTACGAATAGCGAAACTAAAACTTAAACCAGAAATCGTTTTTTTGCAGTTAATTATTAATTTAATCATTCATTACAATATATTATATTATATTGAAAAAAAAAACAATGATAGATGAATGATGGAGCTCAATTACAAATTTAAAAAAAATGAGTTAGATTTTTATGACTCTTTTAGTTCACTCAGATTGATTGATTGAAGTAAAAGGTTTCGCGCCATTAGCTAAGTGTATTAAAAATTGAATATTATGTTGTGAGTCATGCCTACGAACTCATTTTCCAGCTTAATATAATTTATTTTAATACATTCGTTTCATTTAATTTTTGATACTATTGGGTATCGAAGATTTAATAAAAACATAAGTGCCTAAGGCGAATAAACAAACTATTAACTAATTCTGCCTCGTACCGGTAGGCGTAGTGTAGGGAGACCCCCACTAGATGGAGTGACAACCTGGTAAGACGTGCAGGATGTCGATGGATGCAGGTGGCTCAGAACCGTGCTTTGTGGCATTCCCTGGGTGAGGCCTTTGTTGCGGTGGACTTGTGAAGGGCTGTAATGGTGATGATGATGATTCAGTTTGGATTTATTTAAAGCTCTGATTGATAAATACAACGGTAAAAAATCTTGTGAAAATAAATATAAACGTTCGGAATATATTGCATAAAGCTGGAATTTTGTTAGGATGTATTAAAATATGTGACTATAAATCAAAGACTTCCTTCCTTCCTTGGATGAAAATTTTTTCGACATTTGTGAAAAATTTGTTCATCGTAAAAAACTTGATACAAAGTTTTCTAAGCAATAAATATAGTCTGCTTTTTGAAGATGACAGAATAATTTAAAACTACGACTACAATATAATTTAAAAACTTTGCAAGTAACAAAAACACTTAATCTGTAATAAAAATAAGTAATAGAGTATTCTTTGACATTTCTTCGTCATTTAAAAAATAATGTATTAAAAATAAATCTGTTTTTAGCTCTATACTAGTCTCCGGAATTTAAACTTTCGTTTTTCTTTCTTTTTCATTTTTTATATTTGTTTTTTTTCTCTATTTTTTTTAACACAAATAAATCCTTTTCACTGGCGTTTTCATTCTGATATCAAATCATTTATAAATTCAATCAATAATTCAAACCAATAATATTTCTATAATCTTTTTTCTTTCATCGGTGTTCGCACTTATTTAAAACGTAGAAATCGGTTTTAAAAACTAATGTTTTATTTCTTTGATCACAAGTCAAACAAATTACGATTTTTTGAAGAAATATTATAAATCGAATTTAAGAATTTTCCACGAAACTCCCAGCATGAAACTCGCCTGAAAAATGCTCTAAATGTCTATCGCAATAGCCGCGAGGCGCTGCCGCCAGCGGCAGTAGACGGTAAGGCGCCACTCTGATCGCCCACCAGTTGAGCGCTATCCGAAGTTCAAGTTCGCAGTAACGCATTTTTACAATAAGTAACGAATTCATTCGCTCGTAAAGTAAAAAAAAACGAACATGTGCGACATATAAATCATAATGATTTAAATAGATAAGTCTTGTGATATCTTATTTTATTAAAAGAAGGTTCTAGCACCTTTTAATTTAAAAAGGACTGTATTTTACTTTTAAAGTTTTCTTTCTTATTTTAAATTGCAATTGAGGCAAAAATTATTCAACACGTCTGGTAACTTAGAAAAATTTCTAAGGTAAGTACCTAAAATTTTAAAACCGAAACCTTTAAAATTAATTTGTTGTCCAAAAGCATCTAATTTATTTTAAGTTCGTGAATCTGGTACGTTGTTTAATTTGTTTTAATTTAATTCATATTTATTTATTCATATTCATTAAAATACTACACAATACGCAATATCGCTCGATTTAACTTTATAATATAGTATTAAAATTTGCGGCTTTTATTGAAAATCATCATCGTTATCAACATCATCATGAGTAAGTATAGCCTATCGAAGTCCAATGCTGCTTCCCCTATAGATTGTCTCATATAATCTCAATATTGAAGATGTTGAGATTCATCATTCACGCAAATATCATTTATTTGCCAGTTCCCTTGCTTGGCAGAGGAACTGCTGTTGCTAAATCACCTGTTTTTATTATCTTCAGTTGTTGAATGTTGCTACTGTCCTCATCTATAAGCTTGCTTTCGTCGCATTTTACACTCACGGTATAATATATGGAAGTGGATTCTCTAACGCCGCCAGTACACGGGGTATAATCATATAAAATATTTTATATAATTTCCTTTTTATTGTTTTTATGGCATTAAAATTTTAGTAATACTTTTTTTTATAAAACGTAATAATATTATAATTAAGAAATGAAAAATGAAATTATCTAATAGTCCTACTTTTCGCGGTAATAAACTGAACGCAGCGCTTAATTAGTATGGTTTTAATTAATTGTATATTTATTTTGTAAATAAATAAATAATAGATTTATTTAAAAATTTAAGTTATATCTAAAAACATACTATCATCAATCATACAAACATTTATTTTCTTTAAGATTTATATTAGTATATTATAGTAACTCGACTAGTCGTACTCGTAGCAGCAGTATAGTGGTGCAAAAAAGAACCACAACTAGGTAAAAATAATGATTAAAAATCGCTATTATATTCATAAATCAAGTATATTTATTAAGTATGTATACTTTTTAAAACAAATAAAATATAACAACAGGTACCTAACATCAAAGTATGATACGAACTACACTAGTTCCGTAATTGTTCGTATAAATATTTTAGTTAATGAATTTTAAGAGAAAAAGCATCGAATATAAAGTTATATAAATATTTATTCAATTAACTTGACAAATCAACCGTTTTTTAAGTTCACTATAATATAGGATTTTACGATAACCACTACTACTTTCTCAAAACCAAAAAAAATTATACACAACAATTAATCTATGTACGTCCCAATGCTGGGTTTAGGCTTACTTTAATTTCTTTTATTAGAGAGATTAAGGCAAGAAAGTGGCTACGACGCTTCCCCAAAGCATGTTTGCAGCCTTCAAAAGGCTTCGAAACATGAGTTTTTTATTTTATTTCCCAGACTTGCAGGTTTTTCCACGATGGTTTCTTTTGCTACGTACGTGAAAAATCAGCACTTAACTATTTCACTGGTACTGACGGGAATCGAACCTGAGTTGCTCGCGTGTTGTAAAATTTGTAGCAAGCGCCTAACCGCTGATCTACCACTCTTATAAGTAGAACCATGAAGTTTGATTTCAATTTATAAAAAAAAGACACTGAAAAGATTTTTCTAATTTATAAAATATCTATCAGAAAAGTTGTATTTCTAACAAAAATATTCGCCGTCTAGTGGTAGCGTAAGAAAAGTAATTATCCCATATCGTTTCATGGGTGCCATAAGAGGTAAGGGAAGCTTAAGTAAGAGGTGGGCATCTGCATCTTCCTGATAACTGAATAATAATAAAAGTACGTTGCAAATCCGCCTGCCCAGCGTAGCAACTGTGATAAACGACCCATTCCATACAATCTTTGAGGGATGCCTATGTAGACTTTTATAGGCTTTAATGAATGAGAGAATAAATGATTTTCTTACAAACTTCTTTTTTAATGAAAAGATATTTTCATACGATTTTCAACTTCAATCGTAAGGAAGTATGGCTGAATTACTCTTTAGTCCAGCTATTGTACAGGACCCTCAAATCATGCATAATGAGTGTTATTATGCATTGTTGCCGAAATAAAAAACGCGTTATTTTCAAGTCCTTTTCATTGACAACGAATATATTTTCCTCGGTCTGAATAAAAAAGTTATTTAATAATAATAATAATATCCACAGACAGGACTATTCTTGCAAATAAGCCTGATATTGTGCTGATGGACCGGACACAGTCAAGGATATTTTTGGTCGACATTACCATTCCGTATGACGAGAACCTCGTGAAAGCCGAAACAGATAAGCGAACAAAATATCTGGATCTGGCTCACGAGGTGACCGACATGTGGGGTGGTTGGCCGACCGAAATTATTCCTGTAGTCGTCTCTGCGAATGGGCTAATCCCAGTCAGCCTCTCGGGTCATCTGAGGCGACTGGGACTCTGTGACGGACCGCTCCGGGCTCAAATGCAGAAGGCAGTGGTCCTCGATACCGTCCGCATCGTCCGTCGGTTTCTTTCCCTTTCCCCCTAACCCTCGGCCGTTTGTTCTCCCCTGCCGAGGGCTTCCATCTGGTTGGATCTTTATTTATTTGTGTATTTATTATATTTATTTTATTTTATTGATATTTATGTATATTTATCTTTTCATTTTAATTTATAATTATATATTTATAGAAACCAACCAGATGAGAAAACTATACAGATACCCCAATAATAATAATATTCCACAACTATCACACAATGCCATCTAGTCCCAAGCTAAGCAGAGCTTGTGTTATGGGTACCAGACAACTGATAAACATACTTATATATTTCTAAATACATAAATATTATAGATAAATTACACCCAGATACAAAACAAATGATCGTGCTCATCGAGAGTGGGAATCGAACCCACGACCTACACAACCACTAGACCAACAGGCCTGTCAGGCCTTTCACTAGTTAAAATAATAAAGAAAAATTTGGTACTAGAACTCTTATCTTGGAGATATTAAAAATATTTTGTGAAAGTGTGTAGTAATACCGGCCTCTTTCGTGCCCCATAATTCACTTAAAAACGAAATATCAAGGTAAATCAATGGGAAGAGTGCGTACTGTTACTTTACTTTACCTTATAAAGACAAAAATTATTAGTTTAACCACTTTTTAAAAAAAGGCCGTATCTTTACAAAAATTAATTTACCATTTTTTTACTTAATAAGCTTGTGGTCTTAGTTTATATCATTTCACGATAGTGTCTGTTCATGCATCTCAGTCTTCCAAAACCTAATAAAAGCTTGATTAGAAATAAGTTACAATTAAGCCCCCTATTATTTTTTTTATAAATAACGGTGATATACGAGCACAGTTCACCACTTACTGCCACGATCCAGAATCAAAACGCAGATGCGTTGTCCCTCTGATGATGAACACGGAAAGCCTCGGTTCCAGTAAAAAGGGTCTTCAGGTCTCTACACTCTGATATTCTGTGAGAGCGAATTCTTTTCCCGGTCGAGTTATCTAATTCATGCTACAACCATCAAATAGCTTTAATATGGCATTACCACTTGATAATTAGTATCTAAAATAAAACACATTCAGCAATGGGCTTGAAATTAATAACTTCTTCAAATGCATTTAATTATAAATTAAAGTAAATATTCAAGAACGTACTAACTTTGAAGAATCATACGTATTATTACAAAACGTGGTTTATTAATAGTTTTCGGCTTAAACAATAGTCTTTGTAACAAAAAAAATTCTATAGCCACAGCGCCAGTCTATGCGAAATTTGACTTTAGCTGTCAAATTCCTACACTTTAGATCTTACACTCGTATTTTCCACGGGAATTATTTATTAAAACAGACTCTAGTTGAAGCTTGAAACGAATTATTAATGACCTTTGTTATAAGCTGGTGGTTTTAGTTTATATATATCTGATGAAGCGTATCTTTTAACAAAGTTAAAAATTAAAATCGAGAAAAAAAAGCAAAAGTAAAAGACATTGTAGTCTATAATTTGTAGTAAATTTTATTTTCTGAAACCCAGATTAGTTCTTATACCTAGGTGGCAAAAAGTGTATTTTAGACACTACCCGCAAAAGGAATTAGTCAATTATTAGCTGAACGATATATGTTTTAATACACTGTTTCGTAGCAACAATCCTAGAACTAATACATTTGTAGAGATTGACATGACTATTTATTTTATTTGACGAGATCAAGTTTAAAAAACCAAATGTCACCAATATTTAAACATTTTCACCCATAAATGAGTATCGATAAATATGTTTATTTAAATGTGAATATAAATAGAAATAAAAAAAAATAAAGTCATAATGTCACCAGTTATTAATTATAATTAAATTAAATGTCAAATATATAACATAATTTTATATGTAAACAATTTAACAAATATCAAACAGAATTTCTTTAGTGTTAAAAACATTTTTCTAATAGCCATATATGTAGTCAGCGAGTATGCGTGTTTTTAAAATGTTTTAGGTATAATGTTTTACATCTTAGAGAACAATTTTTGTTTCTTAGAAATAAAAATTTTAATTTCATAAAAAGCAATTTTTATTTATTTTTCGTAAAATAAGTGTGACATAAGAGGTAACTACCAACTAAAGGTAGGTAGGTGTATGTTGTTGCCCATAGAATCTATTTATATCTATCCGCGATTATGAATCAAAATACAAATGCGTTGTTACCCCTGAGGGCTAAGACGGAAACGAGGTATTTCACGATAGTATTCTGTGAGAGTGTGGCCCGTCTCGGGCTGAACCAACCCATTCGTGTTACAGCCTTAATATAACTCCAGCATGGTTCTACCGTGTATAAAATTTATTGAGAAGAGATAATAATTATATTTCATACAAAACACTATTGTATGTTGTAGCTTACAATAATTATAGCGATAATGTCTCAACTGCTTCGAAAGTTCTGAAGGAGTTCTTAAGAAATGTCTTATGTATATATGTATTCTCAATTATTTTTTTATGGTACATTTATATTTATTTCTTTCTTGAATATTATCGATAAGTTTATCTTATTTAATAACAAAGGGATTGGAATTTGTTTATAAGCCTTTGAGTATAGTTGTAGCACGAATGGGCTCGATCGGGGAAGGACCACGCTCTCACAGAATACTAGCGTAAAATAGTAGCTTAATGCTGCTGTGTTTCGTATGGTGAGTGTAGAGAACCGGAGACCCTTTTTACTGGAAACTAGGCATTCCATATTAGTCTTTACGGGTGACAATGCAATTGTATTTTGATTCGTAATCGAGGATAGATGTAGATATCTATGGGCGACAACAACCACTTACCATCACGTTGACTGTGTGCGCGTTTGTCACCCTATCCTATAAAGAAATAAGCATCGATGGCATTCATTTGGTGTATAAACTGTACTCGGAACCAGCTGGTTTAAATGTTGTATATATTAAGATGATAATTAATTTTTTTTTACATACTTTAGGTTTTTTGTTTAATTTTATGTGCTTTTATAGCATAATAATTTTAGAAATAATTATAACAATACTTATCGAAACTCACTTTTTTCATTTACTATACCACAAAAAGCCTCGTTCTTTCTTTTTCCTTTTTCGAATAGAGTATGAGAAAAACTTCTGTGACAGATAGATATCAACCTGATACCATAATTTTGCGCTTTGCTGCTTTTGGCACCAAAGTAAAAAAATATAGGGTGTAACTCTGTTGCTGCAAGCGGTCTTCTTCTCTAATCTCAAATGAAATAACTCAATAAATATATTTAAAAATATGGTAATCAATATATTTAAAAAGGCCATAAATACGATGAACTTTTGAATACTATGAGCCGTGGTAGCTCAGTGGTTAACGCTCGCAGTAAATATAACAGAACGCGAGTAACCCGGGCTCGATTCCCGCCGGCACCAATGAAATTGTTAAATGCAATTTTAAGTGCTGATTTACCACGTGCTTGACGGTGAAGGAAAACATCGTGAGGAAACCTGCATGTCTGAGGAATAATAAAAAAAATATTTCGAAGACATGTGAAGTTCGCCAACACGCATTGGGGCAGCGCGGCGGACACTTCCTTGCCCTAAAACCCTCTCAGAAATGAGGGGAGGCCTGTGCCCAGCAGTGGGACGTATATAGGCTGTAACTTTACTTTACTTTACTTTTTGAATACTCACAATAATTTTCAATGGACAATATCATTACAATTCATTTACAAGTCCAGTTTTGAGTCACATCAATAAAGAAACCATAGAGAATCAGAGAGTCTAAGAAGCTGACAAATTATTTACCTATTTTAGTAGGGTTGGCGCAGGAGGAAATTTTGAATGAAATTAAGTGAACAAAACGTTTATCAGATTTTGTTATATATACTTAAGATAGAATATTTTTATAAGCTACTTATTCTACGTATTTTGTATTTACATTTTTTGTTATTCCACAATTTTTTGTGTTTTTATTTAAGAGTAATATAAAGTATTTTTAAGTAATCTATTGGAAAGCACTTACATGACATAACAAATATACTATCTTGCACACGTTTTAATATTTCATTACCAAATTTATACAATGTTTCTTTGGAGATCAAAATATGCGTGAAAGTTTTGCGCAAGCAATTTGTATACTCATTTCAGATAAATTAATTCTCACATTAGCTGGAACTCAAACAAACACCGTTGTATGTAGGCATATTGAGTGTTAGAATAGCATTTTCAAATAGATATTTGACGGTTCTTATTTTAGAAAACTTAATAAAGGATATAGAGATGTGATCTTCACAGATTCTATATTGTTGCCTTTTTATTATCAAAAAGTTTTGATAGGATATCCCCCGCCCGACAGCTTTTAACCACTCCTGTCGTCTGAAATGATAATAAAAAACATGAACCTTTGCACTAAATTTATAAACGTAATTATTCAATAATAAACATTATAAAAATAACTATTCAATCACTTATAGTAGGTACGTACTAGCTTTTCTCTCAACGTTGAGGTATATGTATGAGGTATCCCGAATAAAACCTCTTCTTTTCTTTGGGAGAATTAAAAAATGATATATTTTTATTTTGTTCTATTATTGTTCATACAAACAGTACATTAAACCATACTTACACTTTTTTGTATTTCATTTGACATTAATTATTCTTTAAAAAACAATATTTGACACTAATTATTCTTTACATCACCCTGAGTTTGAGCACTGGACGAGCCGGATTCTCTCTGTACGTGACGAGCCATGAGTACTCCCGCAAACACGCGCCTCAAGCTTGTATTAGTGTAACTATTATAGCGTAGTTATATTAAGCTTTGCTTCTGCACTTTACGGTTTCTTTACTCATGTGGTTGAACTAAGACCTCCAAGGAATGCCTCTCCATAGCTCGATGTTCTAAGGGTCCCTCATACGTTTAGTGGTGAAAGACTATGTTTCATACATATTTGCAATCATTTATATATAAAATCTAGTTTCAGTATTTAATTTAAGCTATCACAGAACGTAGTCATTTCGCGAACTCTGACTTCCACTTGATTGCTTTATAAATGAGTCATGAAATGAAATTTCTTTTTTCAAATCTCAAACTACTAAATGAATACAGTGAGACTTTACTTACTTTTTATAAGATATTCTTGATAAAACGGTGAAGTAGAATTTTTTTAATAAGAAAAGTTTTTGAATATAAAAATATCTTGCAGAATATTTAATGATATAAATTCATGTAAGTAAGTTTGGATGGTTATTAACGAATTACTTTTTTACTTTCACATCATCTATAATCAATTTTGATTAATTATATATAATATTTTTGTGTAATGTAATTTAAAATTATATTATCAAATCCTTACGAAACTATTTAAATTTAAAACGATTTTAATAAATTATTTGCTTCTAACATTTTTGACAAAAACTGCTGTCTCAGTAAAATTTTACATTTCATTCTTCGTAAATATTAGAGCCGTGAGAGCTCAAATGGTTAGTGCTCGTTGTAAATTTAACAGTCCGCGAGCAAACCGGTTTCGACACCGCCGGCACCAATGAAATTGTTAATTGCGGTTTTAAGTGCTGATTTACCACGTGCTCGGCGCTGAAGGAAAACGTCGTGAGGAAACCTGCATGTCTGAGAAATAAAAAAAATATTGCAAAGATATTTGCAGTTGGCCAATGTGCATTGGGGCAACGCGGCGGTGACTTCCTTGCCCTAAAACCCTCTCAGAAATAAGGGAGGCCTGTGCCCAGCGGTGGATCGTATATAGGCCGTTAACTTTAAACATTAACGTAGTCTTAAAACCTGATAAATATCTAAAAGACAAAAAATATTGTTAGAAATAGAATGAAAATGGGCATATATTGATGCATTCTCTAAATGCAGAACTGACCTGCTTGTAGTGCAACCAAGCACTGATGATTGACGAAGTGACGATGCGTCGTTTCCTATTTTGATAAATCCTATCTTGAGATGAGAATTATGTTTTTTTTTTTACAAAAGGGACATGTATGTATTATTTCATATATTATCTCCAGGTCAATTTAAACAAATGTAACTTTAACAAAATATCTTTGGCTGTTGACTCCGCCCTACATATTTTCTTGCCTTTCCAACGTTATCAAAATTGTAAAGCAGTGTCTACTATCTGAAACTATTGAAATATCTAACTCAAAGGTAAGTAGTTAGTGTTTTTTTTTAATTCCTCGTGGCTGTCGCAAGGACTGTAATTCATCGTACGTGTTTTTATTCACGAAGTCTATAAAAAATTAGTGAATGAATCATTACCTATTTGGTTACAATAACATAAAATATATGTTTTCTTCGATATCTTGTTTTAAAGGCCTTTGCTTGCTTGTTTAGAATCCTATTTGAAATATATACCCCCATGAGATACGATACTGTAAACAGGATTGTTCACTAGATGGCTGTTATCCATTCAAGTAGAAGACATACTCGTAAATTTGATTAGATTCGACAACTATCGAGTATGCGTCAAGTTATCGATTACGATGGTATTTTGGTATAGTTTCGGAGATACGTTTGTTGATATTTAGTGTTGAGAATACACTAGCAGTAGCACTTTAGTATTTGGCTGCTGATGCTTGTACTTTTGGTTGCAAATAACCAGATTCTTAACGTGTGATGGCGGTGAAAAAGTACCCATTACCCAGTTTCATCCCTGGGGTTACGTATGAGGCGACTATTGGTGAATTCCAGAAACATATTATATAGCTTTCGATTAATCGAAAAATTTGTAAACTTCTTCAATTACTTTAGTAAACATTCAATACGTGATCGATTTCGTAAAAATATACACTATGGATTGAGTGTGTTCTCAGCTGTCAAGAGTCAAGTATCATAAATAGAAACTATGTAAATTACTAAAGGAGGCCTTTTATACAGCAACGGTCGTAAGAAATATTTCACAAACTTATACGCAGGTTTAATCGGAAATTGATTGCTCAAAGAGCGGTGCGGGCAATGTTATGAGGTCCGATGAAAACTTCATCAAAATTTAGCTACCGTTGCATCTACCGCAGCGGGAGTGTTGATATTAGTGATGGTCAATATCAAGGAAGGAACGTATCAGTTTTTTAAAACTAAAGTTGGAAGAAAAATTGAAATAAGAAATTTATAATCGGGCTTATATAGCCCAGCATATAGTCACGACAACCCGGAATTCCTCTTTCGAATTTTGGACTTAAAAAGGTTAAAGAGGTTTTTTCTTATTGCATTTATTAATGCAGATTTTCTTATTAAATTATTATGCAGCAGAAAACACCGCTTTTCACAAGTAATGAAAGACAATGATAATGCATTGATTTTCGTAAATCGTCCAGTCAGTCAAGTCGGAACCTCAGAGTAATAACTAGCATAGAGAAAATCCTAAAATAAGAACAAAATACTTATAGCTGAACTCTTTATATCGTTTAACATCGTACAAAATAAGCTGGCGATAGCCTTAAGATAAATAAGATTCTCACCTTATTTATCTTAAGGCTATCGCCATTTTTCTATTCCATAGACACCTACATTGATGTGCCATTAGCGAAACATAAAACGTGGTCGATAAATTCATTTGGTCTATGAATTAGTAAAATTAAAGATTTTTATTAATCCAGTTCGTAATACTTATTTAAATCAATAAAAGTTTATGGAAGCTTCACCTGACATTTTACAATAAAAACGTGGAATAATGCGAAATTTCATGCTTTCGTTGTATAATTTAAAATATATCGTGAAAAAGTTCACAAAAGTGGAATCTACTTAAAGTGAGCCGGTATATTTCCGCCAAATTATCCTTAGACTTATGATGGGTGTAGCAGTGCCCTCTATATTCACAGAAAAAACGTAGAGGGCACTGCTACGACTTGGTACATGATTGGTGGATGGTGGTTGATGAAGAATATACAGAAAATGAACAGAGATATATTCAAGTATCTATAAATAGCATAAAACAGGAGTGATATTGTAACTGTTTGGTAGAATTTGTAAAATAGCAGATAGTAATACTGTTAATTTGCCTTTTTTGTCAATTTTTCTTATTCAATTACATTTTTTATTTCTGTACAGTATTTGTTTCACTAAGTTCAATCATTCATGTTTTAATTTCCTTGAAAACCTCACTAAGTACGTTTTTGAATAAATGATTCCTAAATAAAACGATATTTCCAAAAAAATCGTTATAGAATGTAGAATATAAAGCATCATAATGATATTACTCGGAATATTTTTTCCAAAAATGAAATTTTGACATTTAAAAACTATTAATATGCTAATAGCTCCATTGTTGATATTTGTAACTTTGTGATTTTTTTCCTGCCATCGGACGATATAGTAAAGTAATAAAAATAAATAACTAACAAAAACGAGTATATTGATGTCGATTGTTGATAATATTGCGAACGAAATTGCGATTACAATTTGAGTCGGTTTTGGTGTCAGCGGAATGAACATCTATTTATTTATTTTCTACTTTATTTTGCTGCTATGCATCAGTAACTTTTTATTTATTAATTAAATTTATCGTATCACCGACAAAGCGTATACTAATATTATATTCAAGATACTAGAAACAACTTCAAACAAAGTGTCGCTATAACTATACTTGACGCCAGCATGCCTAAAAACGGATACACCTATATGATTAATTACAAATGAAATATTAAATTACACTTAGTAAAACATAGCTACTATAAATTTTCTACTGCTTTACGAGACAAAGACAAGATTAAAAATATAAATTGATCGAAATAAATGCTTTACAGTGTTGAATCATTTTTCATAAAATATAATAAAATAAAAACGTGTACTACGTGTAGTGTTGGCAAACATTATAATAAAAATTTAGGTTTTAAAAAAAAATTATCTTTTCATTTTTTCGATTGTGTCCATTCATTTACTCTCATTGGCGAATTATTGGATTTTTTTGTTTGCAAACCGAAGTGAAAAGCGAACTTACAGTCCACCTGGTGGTAAGTTGCTACTGCAGTTCCCGGACACCCGCAGCTTAACTTCGTCACTTTCGTGTTTTTAAAAATAAAGCGAAAGCCCTACCTTTAAAAAAATCATAAAACCTACACTAAGATTTTCTCTTGTATGGTGGAGACATTTTACATACAGTAATTGCACTACTGTTTTTGTATATTTAGATATTTGGCCTGTCATACTATACTGATGCGAATCTTGAACTATGAAAAAAGATCTCCGTAAGAAACTGGAAGCATTTGAAATGTGGATGTATCGCCGTAGGCTCCGAATAAGTTAGACAGACGAAGTTACTAACATTGAGGTTCTCAAGCAGATAAAAAGGAATAAGACCCTACTTGTCAAAACCATCAAACAGAGAAAAGTTGCGTACCTAGGACACGTGCTAACGCATGAACGTTACAAACTGCTGCAGACTATTATGTTGGGCAAAGTAGTAGGCAAAAGAAGTGTTGGTGGAAGGAAAATGTCCTGGCTCTGTAACATCCGGAAATGGACCGGGATAAAGAAAGTAGAAGATCTATTCAAGCTAGCCCTGAACAAAGAAGAATTTAGGGGAATGACCGCCAACCTTCAGTAATGGTGAGGCACTTAAAGAAGAAGAAGACAATTACGAGGATCTCGTTTTGTAATCCTTACAATAACATGTGCCCTGCGGGATTTTACTGCGCCATGGCGCTGCCTTACAGTAATTCTTTTTTTTCTGTATAACATTTATATATTCTGTCATTTTAAAAATACGGGTTATTCACAATGCGTGCAAGTTGTATTTTAAATACAAGGAAACGAGCGCAGACTCACAATGAAATTCAGACAAAGGAACTCTATCTATACTTGTAGCTTTGCCAGTTACATTTTCATTTTATTTTAAAATAGTCGGCGTATTTGAATCAATATAAAAGATCGACTTCTGTTCTTAGATTTTTTGCAGTTTTAATTGCAATATACATACTATAATATCGATACATACGTGAATACAAGTCTTTGGAAATGAATGTTTAAATGGGACTTTCACTATGATATTGTGATTATGGTTATGGTTGAATTAGGTTAGGCCTAATTGTGTAAAGCATATTAGAGATTATACAAACACATAGAAAACATTAGGTAGAAGTTGCGTTTTAATAGTATTTAGTAGTTAGGTTGATACGATCCCTTACATTTATCCTACAAAGAAGGTGTAAAAATGTGGATTTTAATACGGTTTTTAGATGCGTATTCATAAATACTGCTGATGATTTTATTACACCTGAAATGGGGCTTATTCTTACAACCATAAATATCTCCTAATATCTTAACCTTTTCGGTTTAAGTAGGTACAAGTCCAGTACCTGTATTGAAAGAGTCGTTGTAGCTCAGGGGATTAGCACTCGATGTAAATTTCACGGTACGCGAGCAACCAGGGTTCGATTCCCGCCGGCACCAATGAAATTGTTAATTGAATTTTTAGTGCTGATTTACCGCGTGATCCTCGGAGAAGTAAAATAAGACAAAAATGTATTTCGAAGACATGTGGAGTTCGCTAACACGTTTTGGGGCAGCATGGCGGACAATTTCTTGGCCCTAAGATCCTCTATACGTAGAATACTGACAAACAGTATTAGCGACAATTAGTCTACTTATATTTTCTTGTGGAACCGTAAGTTCTAAAAAGGAAAAAGAAAATCTTTTTTATGATATATGTTGAAGGTTGAACGCAAATGCAAACTTAACTCATACCTAAATTTACGTATACATTACAATCGGAGTTTAACATTATTTATTGAGGTATACATTTAAAATCAATGGACTTAATACGAGCCCTAACAACAGTTAACAATGTCGGTTAGTCTGAATAGAATATATCAAGCTCAAGGTCGTAGAGTTTCTCCTACTCAAGCGATTGTGTTGTATTTAACTTCAAGTGTGGTTCGCCGTCGAGATTAAGTTATGAATTATGTTCTCAAGTATAAGTCATCCATGGCTTTATCTTCAGTAGGTTCAGTATTAAACGAAATATCTTGAATTACCCTTTGCTTGTAGGTTATTGGTCTGAGATTTAAATGTATTTATATATAGTCATGTATTTCTTTTTTCTTATTTTTTAACTATTATAAGCCAGTTCTTGTTTTATCCCACCAGATGTGTTGAGTGATGATGTTGTCGATGTCGGTAAAGCGCAATGACTTAGCTTAACTAAAGTAGTTTTTTCACTCATGTCTTTAGGGCACCAACATTGTAATCAGATAGAAAGGCAGATGCTGGCAAATTTTTCCTCCACTCCATTGCTGTATGCATTACGAATGAAAGGGTGGACACTGGATGGCGTTTGGTCATGGGATACTATAATACACAATAGAATGGCTGTCAATTTTATATTATAGGAGGATTGGCGTTGCCAAATCCGTTTTCTGTGTTGATATACTAAGTAAATTTACATATTTTAGACTTTTGATTAATGTTCAAAATCATCATTAAATTTTAATACATATTTATTTGTTAATAGGGTGCAATTTGGCATTTTCTAAATAATTTTCGTGCGAAATTTGGAAACGATTGTAACGTAAAAAGACATCTCGTGTTTACATTTATACGTGTGAATTGACGTGTTAGTGAAATTTTAGTGACACGCGGGCTCCGCCCACTCCCCCGTTCTACTATGTACGTATTATAGTATTCTATGTCGTTTGGTTGTCCGATGTTGAAATGGGAAGGGAGATATTCTTTCATATAATTCCTGCGCACACTTTCCAAAATGTATTTACCCTTTGGATTAGTGAAAGGCTAACTGCTTTGCGCATGTGCTCAATCGCGTAAATAACCGTTATAACTCCCTCTTTTTTTGCTAGTTATAGTCTACTGCTAAATATTATTCTTTGCGAATGTACGGAGGATTTAAAGTAATCAAAAAAATATTCACCATCAAGCGCTTTACCACCACTAACTACTAGGTGGGAATGAACCACTGGCTTATAATAAAAAAAAATCTCTCTAAATCGAGAAATTGTGTAAAAACGGACAAAAACAATGGCCTCTCTTAAGTCTCCGCGTCCGAATCTATAGACCAGATTAAGTTTTTAGAAAAGCTTAGGTTGTTAAAAGCCGAGAGATGAAACCAAGTGACATACGCCGAACGGCGCGGGGGGGGGGGGTGGTTGTTGTTGCACAAGTGGAGATAAAAGCTATGGAGAAAGGTACGCCTTGCCAGAGGAGGAATAGGTGACGGTTTATTCCTTCACTGAACAGGGGCCGCTAAAGGGCGACTGGCACTTTTGAGACTGCGGTTGTATATGGAAGCATCCTTGTTGCCATGTCGGTATGCAGTGAAGGTGAAAACCCAAGAAGTTTATTTGCCGCGAATACATCGTAAGCCGTCCTTGGCCTCACAAGGCGGTTATGCGTGGATTCATCGTGAATAAGGTGAAACTGAGTCCGCGTACCCGCTTACATCAGATGGATAGCAGGTGGGTCACGTGATCTTTTGTCACCCATACTTCCAATTAAAAAAAATAGATCTAGGAACATATGTCATCTTGCATATTTAATTATGATCTTCCTTTTCAGTCTATATATTTTATTACATCCGGCATATACGAAATGATCATACCCTTATCTGTCGGAGGCTATGAAATCTTTTTATTACTTTTCACTGTCGTCGTCTACAAAATCCAAGGGGCGAAATGACCTCAAAATAATCTCCTGAAATGTGTAAAATAAAAGTCTATACTTAAAAACTAAAAAAAAATATTTCCAAAAAATAGCCACTTAAATAATCGCGTATCGTCCCGAAGGGGTCGTTATTAGCGACAGAGATAAGTAAAGTAGGAGATGATTAGCAGCATCTTCCTGATTATATCTAGAAAATAAAAATAAACTATGGTTGCAGGCCTGTCTGCGCAGTGTGGCAACTATGGCAAATATCTTACGAGGCGATCTATGGGAGAGCAGTGGAATTTTGATGAATAAATGAAAAATTTGATGGCTCCGTTGCGCAGTGACTTAGCAATGAGTTGCAGCGCTTAAGGGTTGCTAGTTCAAATTCCGCACGCAATAAGTATTTGTATGACCTACACATAATTATAAAGTTGTTTGTGTTAGGTCACTATAAGTCAGATTCTTTCATTTATAACAACCTATTGAAGGTCAATGGTTGAACATAGATAATTTGTGGGGTCATAGAGTAACATTTGCCTTATGTGTCACGTTTACACATATTTTGAGAAATTATAAGGAAGATGACTGCCCATCTCCCGTTTAATTCCCCTTTGTCGCCTCAAACTCAAACAAAAGCCACGTAATGATTGAATTGGTAGTGGCCTTCGCCACTATACGGCAAATAAGTCAGATAAATTATTTCATTCCATATCGATGAAATCGTGACGACAATATAAATATTAACATCATATATCGCGGTCAAAAATACAGCATAAAGATTAAACGGGATATAACAATGTTTTCTGTGCGACATGTGTCTGCTTTCAGCATTTTCAAATTACACAAAATGATTTCTCATCTTTGAAGCAGTTATTAAATTAATATTGGGTCCTTACATATGAAATCAGCGTTTTGTCGTACCGACCATTTTGATCTGAAACATCTACTCTTTGGTTAAGAATTCCTAATTCAAATTTATAAATTCATTTAGCTGATACATTTGAATTATGAAAACAGTCATTCAATTCTTTTTTTCACATTAAATATATATTAATATTTTTTTTTTCGTTGGCGTCGTTTACCGCACAATGGAAAACATGAAATATCGGTATATTTACGAGTACGAGTTCTACCGTGGCACCAGTGCTGCAGAAACAGCTCGAAGGATTAATGATGTGTACGGCGCTGGTGTCCCAAAAGAAAGCACGGTACGTTTTTGTTTTCAACGTTTTCGTTCTGGAAATTTCGAACTTCATAACCAACCCCGTGAACAGCCGGAGACCAAAATGGAAAATGAAGAATTAAAAAGAAGAAAAGGCTATTGTGGAGGCGGATCCATTACAAAGCACTTCAGAGATAGCTGCAGGCTTCGGGGTAAGTGATAAAACTGTATTAATCCACTTAAAGCAAATCGGGAAATTAAAAAAAAAACTTGAACGATGGTACCTCAGGAATTGAGTAAATCGAACTTGCAAACACGCGTCGACTGCTGTGTTACTTTGCTCAACCGACACAAAAATGAAGGGATTTTAAATCGAATCATTACTTTTGATGAAAAGTGGATCATCATCATCATCATTACAGCTATGCACAAGTCCACTGCTGAACATAGGCCTCCCCCAAGTAATGCCACAAAGCACGGTCCTGAGCCACCTGCATCCATCGACTTCCTGATATCTTACCAGGTCGTCACTCCATCTAGTGGGGGGTCGCCCTACACTACGCCTACTGGTACGAGGCTGCCACTCGAGAACCTTTCTTCCCCATCGGTTATCGGTTCTTCGAGCTATATGGCCGGCCCATTGCCACTTCAGCTTACTAATCCGTTGGGCTATGTCGGTCACTCTGGTTTTTCTGCGGATATCCTCATTTCTGAGTCTATCACGCAGAGAAACTCCGAGCATAGCCCTCTCCATAGCTCGCTGAGCAACCTTGAGCGTCCTCATACGGCCAGCAGTGAAGGACCACGTCTCAGATCCGTAAGTCATCACTGGCAACACGCACTGGTTGTACAATCTAGTTTTTAGAGATTGAGGTATACCTGACGAGAAGATATGTCGTAATTTCCCGAACGCTGCCCAACCGAGTTGAATCCGTCGATTGACCTCTCGGTCGAAGTTCGACTTACCTAGTCGGACTATTTGTCCCAGGTAAACGTACTCGTCAACAACTTCGAGCATAGTGCTCCCAACAACTGCCGGCATAGGTGTGACATGGACATTAAACATGATCTTTGTGTCCATGTTCATCTTAAGACCTATCCGTTGGGAGGCACTATTGAGGTCATTGAGCATAGTGCTTAAGTCCTCCAGCGATTCTGCCATAAGGACTATATCGTCGGCAAATCGAAGGTGAGTGATGTACTCGCCATTGATGTTAATACCGTATCCTTTCCAGTCCAGTAGCTTGAAAACGTCTTCCAAAGCAGCGGTGAAGAGTTTCGGGGATATAACGTCACCCTGTCTTACACCTCTCTGCAGTTGGATAGGTTTCGAGCTCTGGTTCTGTACTCGGATAGCCATCGTAGCCCTACTGTACAAACACTTCAGCACTTCGATATACCGACAGTCAACTTGGCACCGCTGAAGGGACTGCAGCACCGCCCAAATTTCGACGGAATCAAAGGCTTTCTCATAGTCCACATACGCACACAGGCAAAGTGGCAAATTGTACTCTTCAGTCTTCTGTACAATCTGCCGCAGGGTATGTATGTGGTCTATGGTACTGAAGCCTTTTCGGAAACTGGCTTGTTCGGGAGGCTGAAAGTCGTCGAGTCTGCGTGCGAGACGATTCGTAATGACTCTCGAAAACAGCACGTAGACGCGGCTCAGAAGGGAAATCGGTCTGTAGTTCTTCAAGAGAGCGTTGTCGCCTTTATTAAAGAACAAGACCACCGCACTTCTGCTCCACGCCTCTGGAGTAGTGCCACCATGGAGGACGGAATTGAAGAGCCTCTGAAGGACTTCAAGTACCGGTGTTCCACCCGCTTTCAGAAGCTCTGCTGTAATTCCATCCTCGCCTGGGGCCCTGCCGTTTTTAAGGTGCTGGAGAGCCATTCTAATCTCGCTTAGACTGACGTCCGGGATATCATCGGCATAGTGTCGGATAAGACTTGCTTTTGGATCGTTACTCACACTTGCGTGTGGCTCCAAAGATGATGTGTACAGCTGCCCATAGAACCTCTCAATCTCACTCAAAATCTCAGATTTGCGTGAGATTGAGAGGATCCACACTTGCGTGTGGCAGCATCGTTTCCGGGACATCTCGTGAAAAGTGGATACTGTACGATAATCAGAAGCGCTCGTCGCAATGGCTGAACCCTGGAGACCCAGCCATATCCCACCCTAAACGAAAATTGACTCAGAAAAAGTTACTTGTGAGTGTCTGGTGGACTAGCGCCGGTGTCGTTCACTACAGCTTTCTAAAATCTGGCCTGGATATTTTTTGTCAGCAACAAGAAACCATGAAGGAAGAGTTAGCTGCTAAACAACCGAGATTGGTCAATCGCTCTAGGCCACTGTTGCTTCACGATAACGCAAGAACACACACCGTACAACAAACAACCACCAAGTTAAGTGAGCCACAATTGGAATTTCTGCGACATCTACCGTACTCCCCGGACCTTGCTTCAACAGATTACCATTTTTTTCCGGAATTTGGACAACTTCTTACAAGAAAAAAAATTCAACTCCGATGCGGCAGTCCAAACCGCCTTCAAAGAGTTTATTGATTCTCGCCTTCGCGCATCCGACCCCAACCCCGACGTCGATCCAGACGACTCCGACGCGGACAAGTCATCCAAATCACCATTGGAATCACTGAGATCTCTTTCAGCGTTAATCTTCACAAGGGATGTTGGCTAACCCTCGGTGTCTGGTGGCTTTTTTTGGCTCCCGGGCCGTTGCCCTGCTGTAACTCTCTGCCAGAAGTCTCGGGTTCTCCATCACTAGGTAACTTATCTCCAGCTGTCTCCATCTTTCCACTATTGAACTCATTGACTGCCTGCATCATGCCGAAAAAAGATATCCTGTAGTATACGTCACTTAACAACTGTTTCCGTTTTTGGGCGCAGAGAGTTCTTGGATTTAGACAGTTACACCGGTGCTTATATCCCTCCCATGCCGTTAAGTCGTGCGGCGCGGTGCGGGCGGCCATGCGGCGCAGGCGCGCGCTGGTGGCGGCGCGCTGCTACGGCGCCAGGAAGCGCACCAGCCGCCGCCGCGTGCGTGCTGCTCACTGCCCGTGCCCGCTCGGCTCCTTGCACAGCATCTCCACCTTAAAAGTGATCGTTGAAGCAGTCTTAAAATTCTCTAAAATCTTGCACAATCTTTCCACAGCATACTCCTTCTCGAAGGGGCGCTCGTGTTCCGGGCACTGACATATCTTATGCACTATCTGACCAGAGATGTCGCTCTGCTGTGATGTGGTTTTTTTTAGTAAAAGGATCAATGAACTACCTATGAGATGGCAAAAGTGAATAGATAACAACGGTGCATACTTTGATTAAAATATATTTTACAAAAAAAAATTACTTTGTATTCATCCCGTACCCAACGCCAATTTCATATGTAAGGACCTATTATAAAGCGTTGAACACTTACATTACTTATTGGAAAGAGTATCCCACATTGCGTAAAAAATGGGTCAATCGATATCAATTCATGTATGTGTATGTACCCTACAAATAACAGCGGTTTAGTTGTGTAACATGTTTGTAACATAGTTTAATCTCAGAGGACAGCTCAGACGGACTTGAAATACTTTCTTCATATTCGTCCACAGAGACTGTTGATCTAAAAGTGTACGACGTGTTTATATATTTATTAATTTTCATAATCGCCTTAATGTTCGTTTCTTTTTATATAGAACATTGATAAAAAATGAGCACACAGGCTATCTGATGGTACGTGGATTCTGTGATGCATAAACATCCACATCCATTAGGAATCAAAATGCAGATGCGTTGTCACCTTTGAGGTATATACCATGCTCTACCATGTATATATTCTTGGCATTAAATAAATCACAGATAACTAAATACCTAGTCAGATAAATCAATCGTTATACTACCACTTTTATGCCAGACGTGAAATGCCAAGCCCTTAGAGTCAGCGGTCGACAGCGAGTGTCAGAGGAGCGGGCCGTTTTTGCCAAGAGCCGACTACAATCCCAAATACAATCCTAAAACATAACGATGAGGATCATCCTCATGACCTATGTTTTAGGTCAGTGCCGTATGTTGAAAGTTCTGTAAAAAGTAAGAAGACACAACAAAGACATTTGTGTGGTTCTTCGTGTATTTCTAATGTTAATTAACGTGTTGGTCTGTTTATAGTTTTCGAAATAAAAGTAAATAGCCTAAATATTGGGTTTTTACTTATGAAATTGCTGTTTATAAAGGAATAAGTTTGCGTATTTTTTCCAACATTTTTATTTCTATTAAATAAATAAAGTAATTATACATACAATCGACGCATCTTTACCAACGCAGTGACAGTTTATTAATTCCCTTCTTGAAGATATCAGCTGTACGGGGGGTAACAAAGTTTTAAAAGACATTTTGTATTGCATCCCAGGTATTGAATTTTTTTCCCGCCAAAAAGTTATCTTGATTCCGAAGAAAGTAGAAGTCTGTAGGCGCAAGGTCTGGTGAGTACGGTGGATGACGGAGAGCTTCCATCCTCAGCTCCTGTAACTTGAAGACCATCTATTGTGAAGTATGAAGTCGCCTGTTGTTCTGCAGAAGCAGCGGGAACGAGTGATTAACCTAAGCTGTTTGGACGTGCGAGCTTCTCCATCGTTGTGTTTAGTTCTTCACAGTAAATATCTGCAGTAATGCTCCTCCCATTTAGTAAGATAGAAGAAGATAGAGGCTAGACCACCAATCAAGGACTATTATTTTCCTGTGGGTAAATTTTCGCTTAGGGAATTGCTTAGGTGCTGAACCAGGATCTAACCAAGTTGGTTACCTGAACACTTACAATTGTCAAACATAATCCATTTTTGTTGCATGTAACAATTCAGTTTAGAATTCCTTCGCTTGTGTGCCATGCAAGGCACGTCTTGAAGCGTACTTCGCGCTGGTGATCATTGAGTTAGTGTGCAACCATTTGTCAAGTTTTTTACTATGCCAATTTTTCACAAATGGGTCAATATTGTTTTGATGCTAACGTTGAAACCTGTTTCTGATTCAGCCGTAGATTGAGTATCATTAGCTTCCACAATCACTTTTAATTCGTCATTGACGACCAAAGTTTTCGGATTACCATGGGGTTCATTTTTGGTCACAATTTCCGCTTGGATTTTGAAATTGGAACAAACCAAACAGGTGGTTCATAGGTTTGAAGTATTCGCTCCGTAAACGTCGTCAATGTTGCGTACCGCTTGTGCTGCGTCGCTCCCACGACGGTACTCATATTCCATAATTACCCGAATTTTTATCATATCCATGATAAAAATTCGGGTAATTATGCTTAGGGGCAGGGTTTTGGTTAAATTCATAGTATGCGTGCAACAATTCTAAAATTTAGTAACCAGAATTTTTTGTCTACTTATACTATTGAAATGCCTAGCGAACTTACAGTCCACCTTTAAGAACGTAGCTACTGCCTAAGAAAGTCTGCAAATAACTTAAAACAAGGGGGCTCCGAGGATTAAAATGTAATGCCTCTTAGCCTGTAATTATATTTGCTTTCTTTATTCTTCAGAACAGAAGAGAGCAGGGACTGCAGCATGACCTTAAAAAAAACTAAAGGGGTAGTATCTATCCAAACGCACTCCTAGTCAATATTTTAAGTGCTAATAATTCAAAATTAAAGGAATAAAGTGTGAGGAAACCTGCATTCATAAAAAAAAATCAATATTTCGAGGACATGCAGAACCACATAAGGACATGCAATTCCACAAAGAAGTTTTTCGAGAAAGAAAACTGCTTTTAAATCGCACAGTAGAGGACCGCCCATCATCCAGTTGGTATGGTTGGTATTACGAGTTTTGTCGCGACGTGCAATGATGAAATTATGCGGCTGGAATTAGTCCGCATAATTCCTTAAAAGCAATCCCCGTGGTAAATGCGATCAACACGCAAAGAGATGAAACGTCTCTTCGCAGAGCCAGTGAGTTAAATCTTTTTAGCAATAAACGCGCAAATTTGTGTCTTTCACTGATTAAACTGGACCAGATTTAGTCTCCCCCAGTCCGAGACTTTGCTTAACAAAGTCTCGAATTCAGACACAACTTTGACCGGTACTCGGTGACGTTTTCCCGAGGAATATTGGCACGGACGGTCTATAAAGCATCACTAGTGCTGTCTTCTGTGTAGCAATGAATGTTACCAGTTTGAAACATATAATTGGTATGCAGAAGAAACAGCGTTGGTGATATCACGCCGCCTTGTAGAATATCAGCGTTAATGAAACTGTAATCGAAGCATGCACCGTCTACTACGACCTTGATGCTCCCATCGGTAAGAAAACTGGTAATCCAATTGTACAATTTCTCGGGTGGCCCATACCAAGGCCTTCGCTATGTCTAAACTAACGTCCAATGCCTCCAACTTGGACTCTACTCCTACCGCCCGTCTATGAGTTAGGTAACCCAGAATATCACCAGCCAAGCTACCTAAACGGAAACCGTACTGGGGGTCACTAATCAGCTGGTGATTCTCAAGGTACCTCATAAGCTGGCAGTTTATAATGGATTCCCTTATTTTGGAGAACAAGGAAGTGATAACGGTAGGCCTGTAGTTAGACGGTTTTGAGCAGTTGCCCTTTTTAGAGATAAGGTGCACTAAGCTGTCTTCCATGATTTTAGGACTACGCATAGGAAGTAGGGGTACCCTGTATGATACCCTGATATGGAAGAGATGGTTGACAGAAGTTCCCTTGGACAGCTTGCGAGAGACTAGAATGCACGTGTTTCCGAAGGAAGTCGCACTAGTTTCTCGCCAATTCTGCTGATATGCTCTAGCCTTGCCTCGATAATGACACTTTTGAAGGACCAGGAGGTGGAATTATACTTCTTTTTAAGAGCGCTGGTATTTATATCCCCAGAAAACGTTGCGTCAGCCCTGTACTGGTAGCACTCCCGCTTATGGCGTAATGCAATTTTGCTGGAGTGACCGAACCATGACTGGGTTCTGCCTCCGATAGGTACGACAGATAATCGCATAAAAAGTTCCATTCCCTGTAGCACCGACATCAGCGACAGAATCAGGAACAACGCTGGGATCATGCGGCTAAAAGCAAACCAACCCCCAAGGGTAGTATGTAAAAAAAGATTGCATGCCGTCCCAATTGGCTGATCTTTAATGCCAAACACGGCGGCAACATACTGAACGCAACCGCGTTGGGAACGTAGGTCCATCGTTCTCCGGATCAGAAAATGGTCCGACGATCCAAGAGTGGCATTTGGAAACGGTGGATGAGTTTGCCTTTGTCGGTATTACCACTATGGGACCTATAGAGGCATCCGTAAAGGCGGGGATGGTCGTCGCTGTCTACGCACAACCATAACATGGACAGGTCCATTCCTTCAAGGCTGCCAAGGCGTCGAAATCAGATATCCTCTCTGACTTATACGCAAACTCCGGCATGGAGCACAAAGCAATGTTCTAATTTGTACCCCGGGTAGGAGAGATATGAAGTATCAGCCGGAGAGGACACCTGTGTCGTGGTTAGAGAGAATAAGGCTGGCTTCGCCGTTTTCAAATGGTAGTGGAAGGCGTTAGGGCTTGAATGAAGTCCCTTGATAGCGTAGAAATTCACGGATAGCGTGGCAGGGGGTGCCTTTGTTTTATTGCTCCGTTTGTCCCGAGCAGGTTTAGTTTCGAGCGGAATTTTTTCTTTTGTGAAATTGAAGTGACTATTTGTTATATCAAAATAACATCTTTTTACTAAATGCATTTGAAAGTATATACGGTACCTACGAGTATAACAATTTTTTTTAAATTGTTGCTTGTCAGTCTGTCTGTTTGTTTCGGATAATCTCTGTAACGGCTTATCCGATTTTAACAAGACGTTAACCGGCAGATAGATGATGTTATGGGGAGTAATTACAATACTTTTATTTTGTATTTGTAATCCATTCTATGCGGCCGAATTCGCGGGGTGTATATAGTATTATATATACTTTTAAGATTGCTTATGCTTCGCAACGAGACGAGAAAACAATAGAAATATTTACTTAATAATAATAATTTGAGTTTAATCACTTGTTGGTCAGTTAATATGTCTGCTGCTCATTCCAGTTAGTTTAATATTCTTAAAATTACATTCCTTAATTAAACTTTACGATTTACATTTTTATAGTCACTTGGGAGCGTGAAAGTGAAGTGTACTTTAATTTTATGGGGGTTTAATGATATTGAATAAATAATTTTATTTCAGTGATTTATTTGAAATTCTGTACAATCATAATTAATTAGGCCTGAACATAATTTGCCTCATTCGTGGCGTTTCTCGGCGAAGTCCTTTATTCAGCAGTTGAATCACGAAGGGCTGTAATGAATAAATAAACTAAAAATAATTAATTAAGTTTTGTATATGGTTTAATTGCTATTACTCCATCAGTGAATACAGTTATAAACATCTCAATTAGATTGCCTAATATTGGCGACATATACATATAGCTGCCACTCTGAGAATCCGGACTGACAAATTCAGTTCTTTTATTAGTATTATGTTGTTACAAGTATAACGTTTTACGTGGTATAGCCATGCTGCAGTCACATTTGTAGTTTAGTTATAGCACGAATGGGTCGGCTCGACCGGGGAAGGACCACGCTCTCACAGAATACCAGCGTCAAATAGTAGCTTAATGCTGCTGTGTTTCGTATGGTGAGTGTAGAGAACCGGAGACCCTTTTTACTGGAAACGAGGCATTCCACCTAAGTCCTCACGGATGACAAGGCATCTGCATTTTGATTCGTACACGAGGATAGATGTAGATGCCTATGGGCCACAGCAACCACTTACCATCAGGCGGACGGTGTGCTCGTCTGTGATCCTATCCTATAAAAAAACGTACTATGTATATATATATACATATATATATATATATATATATACACATATATATATATATATATATATATATATATATATATATATATATATATATATATATATATATATATATATATATATATATATATATATATATATATATATATATATAATAAGTTTATAATTATAAATGAATAAAATTTGAATGAATAAAGATGTATGCGTCTACAGGATTTACCACATTTCGTTAGAGGTAGAGCCATGCTGCAGCTATGCAGTGCAGTGCATGCAGTATATTTGTAGCAGGAATAGGTCTGCTCGACTGCGAAAGTAACGCATTCACAGAATACCAGCGTAAAATAGTAGCTTAACGCTTCTGTGTTCTGTTCGTATTTTCAGTATAGACACTCGAAGACTCTTCTTACTGGAAAGGAGGTATTCCATCTTAGTCCACACGGGTGACAACGCATCTGTATTATGGTTCGTAAGTAATGATAGATTATGGGCTACCGCATTCACTTACCATCAGGTGGACTGTGTGTTAGTTTGTCACCATTATCATATAAAAATAAAATGGATAAGCTATACTACGCTTACTATTTCCCACAGGTATTTAATGTAGTTAAATTGCTGTGTGAGTGTGGCGTTAGAGAATTCACAATTCTATATCATCTTTTGCCTGATAAAAAACAACAGAGGGCAACTGAAAGAAGAGAGGGCTTTTTCCTGACAAAAACTTAACATGATTAAAAACTATGGTTACCTGCCAAGCATGGCAACTATGACTTAGACCCTATAAGGTATCCTAAGTAGGACACTTCTTAAGTAGGAGACTTGCAGAAGATGATAACATCGACCATCGGGTAATAAGAACTCTAGTAGAGGATGAAACGCGGACCTTTCTAGATGATAAAGATGACGCCGAGTTCACATGTCTGAACTCAGAAACACTGTGAAACGATTTAGTCCCAAAAAAACTCCGGGGTTAGATGAATTCGTAGCGGACATTTGCTCTTGAACGATAGCTACTAAAGAAGGATTTTTTCTAGAAATTCTAAACAAGTGCCGAGAACTATCGTATTTCCAAACTGAGAAGAGCAGCGGTTATTCTGAGAAAACCTAGAAATACTGATTATACACAAGTTATACACAAGTTACATACCGGCCAAAAGGACTGTTGTCTAATTTAGGAAATATAATAAAAAAATGCTATTTGAAAGAATCCGTTGGCACATCCTTCTTTGAGCTAATTGTAAGCTTTCAGCAGTGCATGGTGGCCTGCAGTAAAATGCAGATTGCGAGAAAGAAAATGCCCGCGAAATTTTCGACGATTGGTTGGTTGGAAACGGACATCTAGAAGATAGAAAAATCCGATTCAGGTATGCGAACAAAGACTACATAAAGGTGCATATAAAGGATACATACAGGGCTCAATCGGAAACCCAAAATTTTGGAATCTCTTATTGGAACCACCGTTGGATTAATTAGAATAAGAGGCGCGAGATTCACTGCCAGGCATTTGCAGATGACATCGTTTTAGTTTTCTCTGGAAAATCAGTCATGGAGCTGGAAAGAAAGGCCGACCAGACGGTTACCTATGTGGAGGCGTGGGGCATTAAAAATAAATTAAAATTCGCAGCACATAAAACCAGTGCTAAACAATTTAAATTTGATATCCTCCGGATTTACATGGGTGAAGTTGAAATACAAATGGTTGACCAAATTAAAATGTTAGGACTTATCACTGATAAAAAAAATTTGATTTCCAGCAACATGTTGGTTAAGTCTAGACAAAAGCAAATAATGAAGTCTAATAAAAAAAGATATACTTATTTAGAGACAATTCATGTAAGATTACCGTAGAAACTATAGCAAGAAACTGTATACAAGAGACTGTATAGTTAACGTTGTAGAAATAAGATAGATACAGGAACATAGAACAAGAAAATTTTGTTAGATTATATATCTTGTATGCATACGAATTGCAAAAAGAATATTGCAAAAGAAAGAAAAAAAATGTAAAAAAAAAACAAAAAAAATAAACAAAGGAAAAAATATGTAAATTTTCTAGTATATAGAGAATATATGTAATTGCATGTCTATGCAATGTCTCTGACCAGTGTCAGAGGTAGAATAGAAAGACAAACATAAAAAATTAGGAAGCTTATGCTTCACAGTGAACTATTTAGTACACTTAGGTGAGTAAGCCTATAAAATAAAAAAGAAACATAATAATTCACAGTTGACCAAGGTATTACATTTAGGAAAATAAGTGAGGTGAATGACTGCATTGCATTACAAAAAGACATAGATGCAGTTTACGATTGGTGTTCTGCTAATCTTATATCCTTAAATATCAGGAAGTGCTTAGTTATCACTTAAAAACTGCATTATAAATATAATATCAGTAGTCAGCCACACGCAATGAGATTGTTAAGGATTTGGGCGTATATTTCGATTCAAAATTTTCGTTTCGTCCACATTATGAGTTCATAACGCAAAAAGTTTCAAACCTTAGGGTTTATAATTAGTTTAACGAAAAATTTCTCCAAACTTCTCGCATCATTTCGATTATTTTATACTTTACGTGGTAGAGCCATGCTGCAGTTATATTAGTAGTATAGTTGTAGCACGAATGGGTCGGCTCGACCGGGGAGGGACCACGCTCTCACAGAATACCAGCGTGAAATAGTAGCTTAATACTGCTGTATTTCGTATGGTGAGTGTAGAGAACCGGAGACCCTTTTTACTGGAAATGAGGCATTCCATCTCAGTCCTTACGGGTGACAAACGCATCTGCATTTTGATTTGTATTGGAAGATAGATGTAGATGTCTATGGGCCGCAGCAACCACTTACCGTCAGGTGGACTGTGTGCTCGTTTGTCAGCCTATTCTATAAAAAAAAATCCACTTACCATCAGGTGGACTGTGTGCTCGTTTGTCAGCCTATTCTATAAAAAAAAAACTTTAGTACGTTCTGTATGCTTCCACTGTATGGTACATTCTGACAGTATCGAGAGGGTGCAGAGTTGTTTCCTTCGAAGTGTGCGCGGTAGATATGGTCACTTGCGTCATCTACCATCATACGACTCTCGACTAAAGTTTTTTAATGTCCAGCGATTGTCTTTGAGGAGAAAATTTGCCGAGCAAGTTTTTTTACACAAGATTGTGCATTCTCGTATAGAGTGCCCAGAGTTACTAAAGCTAATTAACTTTAATTCAGGTATACAACAACGTGTTCAAAGAATTTTAAGGTTAGACGTACACAAGAATATCACTTCCTTTTTCAACCCTATTGTTAAAATGTGCCGTGATTACGACGAGATTAAGCATAGTAACGTACATCTAGATAAATTCGATAGCAGCCTGGTTGGATTTAAAAGAAATGTACGTGTTTCTCTTAACATTTAATGTATTTGTTATCTGTTTTATTTTTACTAAGACTTAGAGTATACTGTAGCTATATTATTATGCTGTGTACACTTTTTGGATTGTAGTTTAGATCAACACAAATATACTTTTAATTTTCGACCTTTATATCACTACTGTCTGTTGGTGTACCTTATTCAATAAAATAAAAAAATAAAAAATTTACATAACACAAAAAAACATACAGTCGATTTGTAAGCCTTCTCCTTTTAACGAAGCCAGCTAAAAATAAATACGTTTAATGAGCTACTATCGATCAAAGCCCATATTGCATGTTTCTAAAAGGTTTAGCCGCCTTAATAAATATTTAGACTTCGTTAATATTAAATTTTATTAAATAAAAATACGTGTTTACGTGCAGGCGTCTACAATTTACACTTGTCGTATAAATAACTCAAACAGTAATTCTGCTTGATTGCGCTTTGGTATAAATCACTTAATTTCTCTTTGAACATAAATACTTTCATGTTTTAACAAATCAAGGCCCAGTAACATTAGTTACCTTGAAATCAATATCATTTACGAATGTTTCTTTACTATCATCACATAGTAATCATCATCATCATCATCGTCATCATTACAGGCCATCACAAGATCACTTCTAAACTAATTAATGCCACAAAACGCAATCCTGAACCGCCTGTATTCATCGACTTCCCGCATGTCGGACCAGGAGATCGTCACTCCGCCTAGTGTAGGGTTGTCCAACACTTGGCTTGACGGTATGAGGCTGCCTGATAACCATCTTCCAAATCGGTTGTCGGTTCAAATATAAATTACGAACGTTTAAAAAAATATCGAAGTATCAAATACGAAAATAAACAACCGTACTTTCAACTAAAAATATTTTGTATGGATTTAAAAATTAATGGCTATTTTTTAAAGAAACAATTATAATAGAATAAACGATACAGAAAGACAATAGAAACGAAAACAGAAACTTTTTTATTTAATAAAGATTATAAACAATAGTTACTGAAACTTACTATTTTGTTTAATTTGCCATTAGTTTAAAAAAATACCTCTTTCCTGGGAAGAACACGCAAGAAATCCCGCAGGACTGTTTAAACAAATAACAGCTTGAATATTACACAATTAATTAACTTTCCGATCAGCTTGACTCACTGGAACTGTGAAGAGATGTTGCATCTCTTTTCGTATTTTATTGCATCTACCACGGGGAGTGCTCTGAGGAATTGTTCGGACTAATTCCAGCCGCACTATTTAACGATCGCACATTGCGACAAAACTTGCGATACCATCCATACCACCTGAATGACTGTGTACAAAAAAAACTATGTTCAAAATCGCACTGTGGTTCACCACAGTGCGATTTTGTACAACATCCTTGTGGAATCGATTACCACCTAAAATTTTTCCGGATCGATACGACCTAGGAACTTTCAAGAAAAGAGCCTACTCCTTTTTAAAAAGCTGGCAACGCATCTGCAATTCCCCTGGTGTTGCAGTTGTTCATGGGCGGCGGTAATCACTCAAAATCAGTTGAGTGGTATACTCGTTTGCCCCTTCCCCCATAAAAAATTAAAACAAAATAAAATAGCTTCGTAGCGATCACCTCATTCCCAAGAGTTATTAGTATCCATAAATTCCTTAACTAACTAAAAAAATAACATTTTTGATACAATTTTAGTTTAATAAAGTTTTTGAACTTTGAGCTGGTAAAATTTTATATATTTTCTGGAACTTTGTTGTAAAATCGTATACATCGCCCTAAGAATGAATTAGTGACTCAGTGAAAACAGAGAGTCATAAATGTATTACGAGAGGCGTTCAATGTATCCTCGGTATGGGTATGTTAGAAAAAAGATAAAATTATAAAATATTTTTTTCTCGTCTTGACCTGTAAAATGTTAATTTCCATTGAGTGGACTTGAGCTCATTATAGTGAGCCAATTGCTTTCTTCTAAGGTCTTTTTTAATTTGGGAATAAAAGGTAGTCACTAGGGGCTAGCTTTGGGATATATGGTGGGTGGTTAATTACCTCAAACCCATAGTCTTAAACAGCAGCCTTGAAGAACTGCGTCGAGTGACCCGTCGCGTTGCCATGAAGGAGCTGCATTCCCTTGCTCAGCTTTCCTCTTTTTATGTCTTATTGCTTCTCTCAAACGGTGTAAAATGGCTAATTGTTTTTCTGCGTTAATGATTTCGCCTTTTTTGTGTACTCGATCAGTAGTATTCCTTTAGAATCCCAAAACACTATGGCCTTGATTTTACCGGCCGATAGAGTGACTTTGAATTTCTTGGGGGGTCTGATCCATTGAATCTGCCAGTGCATAGTCTCCTATTTACTCTCAGGGTCATGGTAGTGAACCCAGATTTCATTTCCTATATCTATCATATTTAAATCACTTATTGAGTCGTCACTACTCTCAAAACACTCCTTACAACAGTCAACCCGCGCCTGCTTTTGAAGCGCAGTGAGCATTCACGGCACCTATCTTGCACTGACTTTTGTGATAGTCATGCAATATGGTGTGTATGGTACCAATAAAAAGGTAAGTCATTTCTCCTAACATCTTAATTCTTCGTCGTGCATCTTGTAGCCGCTGTGATCGCCCTACCCGGGAGGGGGACATCTTCGATGTCCTTCTTCTTTTGAATTCACTTGACCACTTCTGTACAGTTGATATTGAAGAAGCAGTCTTGGTAAACGGCCACCATTTCTTTAGGGATATTTTTTATGTATTTTCTTGTTTAGTGCGACACTTAATCACGCACGGTGTTAGTTCGTGTTCAACATTGTCGAATCGTCTTTTACTGAAAATTACACAGGAAGTAATAAAGCTATCAAGACATAATTTAACGTTAATATCCTCAGAAAATGCCGTTAGCTAATTATTTTTTTAAGTATTCACATTATCAGTCCCAAATCCTTATTATACAGATAATGCGTTGAACGCCCCTCGTGGAAGTACGCACTAAGGCTTTGATTGTTTTACTATTCGATTTCTTAAACTCATTTATATTGCTTTTGGTGGAACTAAACTGATACTAATGTAAATTTATTACTATATAATTAAGTTTTTGAGGGCATCTAGGTTAGTGCTTAATCAAAGTATTTGCGGTTATCCGCACCCTTCGACTATGTAACAATGTTGGTAGAAGCAACATCTGTTGCTGCGACAAAACCGCAGTCATTTACAGAGCACGTATTGTATTAGTTTATAAGCCGCTTTCTAAGTTTAGCTGATTTCTCCCTAATCTTCTCAGCTTTAGGTAATAAATCTGTTAAACATTACTGATAACTAATTCAATAAAATACATAATTATAATATCTATATTTAGAGACACCATATTATATAACAGTATTGTGGAATATAAATAACGACTTTAATCATTTAATTATACGTGGTAGAGCCATGCTGCAGTTATATTAGTAGTTGTAGCACGAATGGGTCGGCTCGACCGGGAAAGGACAACAATCTTACAGAATACCAACGTAAAATAGTAGCTTAATGCTGCTGTGTTTCGTATGATGAGTGTAGAGATCTGGGGACCTTTTTACTGGAAACGAGGCATTCCATCTTATTCCTCATAGGTGACAATGCATCTGTATTTTGATTTGTAATCGAGGATAGATGTAGGTGTCTATGGGCCGCAGCTGCTACTTACCATTAGGTGGACTGTGTGCTATTTCGTCACCCTATCCTATAAAAAATCGATATCAATTTAAAAAACGCGTAAATTCGCCTTTTCTTTTTACTTAATGTCAATAGGTAGAGACATGTATAGAGATAATTAAGATTTAATTGAAGTAAGCGATAGTCAACGATAATAAGTAGTTAGCACATCATTACAAAAAAAGAAACATCAACGTAATACAGCAGTGTAATGCTGCTGACTTGAAATTAGGCATTACATCTTAGTCATCAAGGGTGACAAGACATCTACACTTTAATAAATTAGTTAATTGAGGAAAGATATCCGAAGAAGTAGCACCCACAACACAGTATTCAACTTATTCTTATTTCATAAAAATACGGGAATACTAAAGCGAATAATAAATGTTGGCAACTCCATTTTTATTCCCAGTAGACAATAGATGTACTCGAAAATGTCGATTGGCATTTGTTGCATTTTCTTATAAAAAAGCCAACCCAAACTTTGTACAATTAGTCTTGGAAAATCTATACGTTTGTGCACGTTGGTTTCCACAGTTTCTGAACCACGAGCATACAGTCCACGCGATTGAGAATTATATTTTATTCAGATTCAGTAATCGTTTTTTGTCAGTCAGTTCTACAAGCAATTTTTATTTTTATTGTTGTATGTTACATTAGTTTATGAACTAAATTATTAAGGTTAATTAAAAACTCAAAATAATAACACAAACATATACATTAATTTAAGAAATTAATTATGAAGCTAAAAGAAAAAGGTTTATTATTTTTTGCTTTTCAGTTTTTACGGCGGTTTAATTTTTTTGTTAAAAAATTTTATTTTATATTTTTTTGCGGTTATAATCTACTAATTACTACATGCTTAATTTTTGATTACTTTTAAAATAGCTAACTTACCTTACTTTAGCTATTAACTGTTATATAATCCTACTTTAACTATTATTTGTTCAAGGCTGTAATCGACATCGGAAAGAAAGTATTTGCCAAAAGGCAGGCATATGTGCCTGGCACTTTTGGCACTGAGTAGTGTAAAACACTCGAGGGTATTGCTGTGATGATTTCTTATATGTACGAGGGCGGCACTGAAAAATTCGGGAAATCAAGGAAGTGATACAACATTACTATTTAAAAATGTATTTACGCTTTTCGAAGTATTCTCCGCGAAATTTGACACATTTTTCCATACGATGCGATGGAACTAATCACTAAAGCAACCATTCCATTCGGAAGTTGGGGTCTCCAAAATGGCCGTTTTGTAGGCGTCCACAGCTCCTTCAGGTGATGAAAATCTCTGTCCACGCAATTTATTCTTTATTTTAGGGAAAGTATAAAAATCATTAGGGCTTAGGTCGGGGCTGTACGGTGGATGGTCTAATAATTCTATGTTTTCTTGCTCTAAAAACTCTTTTGTTCTGTGTGCGGTGTGAGAACTCGCATTGTCGTGATGGAGGATGATGCGGCGGTTGCAGTTCTCTTTATGGAGTTCAGAAACGACCTGTGTCCTTCAAGAGGATTATGATTATAGTAACATGGCCGGTTTTGGAGACAAACGTGGCCACCATTTTTTTTTTGCAACACTCCGTGAACGAACAATTTTTTTGGCTTTAACTCATTTTCGAACACCCAAACTGTTGACTGGTTTTTTGTTTCGGGTTCGTACGAGTATATCCAGGATTTGTCACCTGAAACGATGTTGTATACAGAATTTGAGGATCCTGCGTTGAATCTTTCGAGAGTTTTGACGCACCAAGTAACGCGAGCCGCTTTTTGCTCCTCACAGAGCGAATGCGGTATCCATCGGGAAAACAACTTTTTTACACCTAATTGTTCATGCAAGATTATTTGTATATAACTCATGCCAATGTCCAAAGTTGCCTGAATTTCGCGGTATGTCACATGTCGATCTTCCTCAATGAGCTTATGCACAACATCAACGTTTTCTTGGCTGACTGAGTTTTTTGGAGACCTTGACGGGAATCATAACTGAGCTTGACACCTCCACGTTGAAATTCAGCAAACCAGCGATAAATTGTGGTTTTGGATGGGGCTTCATCACCAAATACAGAAATCATCCGGTCAACACACTGTTTTTGTGTTAAACCACTTAGAAAGTCATAATAAATCATCGCTCTTAAATTTTCTCGAGTCAATTTCATTTTCTCAACGACTAAACAAGTTTGACAAACCTTGTGACAAGACTGAGAATCTGTTTTTAAATAAATAAATGGTATTCGATTTTTAAAACCAAGGAGTTTTCAACTAAAAAAATTTTAATATGACAGGAACAGTGGAAATACTCCATTCCCGATACTTTTTGTGCAGCCTAGTACGCGAACACTACACATTGTTAATTTTACGGATTTTATCGCGTTTACTTTTTAATTATTTTTTATTGTACGATTGTTAATTACTTTAATTATTATTTATTGCTATATTTTTATGTATTGCTCTGATCTGGAGCCAAATAATGTATTAAACAAACCTCACGATGAACGAGCTTTATCAGAAATGTAGACTGAGAGGTCTACATACAAGAGACTGACAGGTCTAAAGCTCATTTATCGTGAGGTTTTTTTTGTAATATAATGGAATTATTATGTAATGTTGTAATAAGCAACTCAGTATTAAAATCTGTGAGTAAATAATACATGGGAACAATTTCGAGGTAATGCCCTATCCAATATAAAAATAATTATCAAAATCGGACTACTCTTTAATATATAACCCCTATTTTCCCTTCTTTAGAATAAGAATTTTTTTCCAATTTATATGAGACCAATTTCCAGGTATTACTATTAAATAAAAAAATAATTATCAAAATGGAACTACTCTCTAAAAATGTATGCGTGGCCATACATAAAAGAAATATGTACGCGTCGAATTGAGTACCTCCTCTGTTTTCTCGTCGGTACAAAAGATTTTTATTATCATTTAATTACTCGAAACTTTTAACGCCACTTTGATCGCGTGGAATTAGAACTTTTTTTGTGATAATTGATGATGATTTAATTGTACCTTTAACTGTTGCAAACACCTAAAAAGATACCAATCTAGACAAAAACATTCAGTTAGCTTGTCAATCAGATAAACTTACGAACGAAAAAACAGACGTGCCAACAAACAAACCAACCGACGAACCCATAAACAAACCAATGTGTGGGCCAAAAAACGAAACAATGAGTAGACCGATAAACGAACCAGTGTGTGGACCGATAAATGAATCAATGTATGGACCGATAAACGAACCAATGTGTGGACCGATCAACGTACCAATGTGTGGACCGATAAACGAACCAATGTGTGGACCGATAAACGAACCAATGTGTGGACCGATAAATGAACCAATGTGTGGAACGATAAACGAACCAATGTGTGGACCGATAAACGAACCAGGAAAAGAATGGGCCAAACTATACGCTTGTATCTTATATTGTAAATAAATGACCAAATCACCACAATAAATTAATTCACAGTTCCCCTCCTCCTGAATTTATCTATGCAACAATTGGTTTCCATACAACAGATGAGATTGCGATTGAGATTATTGGTAATACGTTATGCGGTAACCCATTGCCATTAATATTATAGTTCCTCTACACGATGGGCCATCGCGATGGCCTACTGGCCTGGCCTACTATGATAGTGGTGTCGGATGACTTATGGCGCGTGCGATGGTCTTGGGGATGGCGACGGTGTCGGTTTTTACGTCGCACATCAAAGTTAATGGGCCAGCGATGGCGGTACGCATCTACAAGTGGCCCATTCATTTCACAGTTCCGTAGATACAGTTGCCTCCCTCCAAACCTTTTCGGGCGAACAGGATCAGGTTATTAAGATCAACAACTAACAGAAATACATCCTAAGGGATGGCACCGTCGACATCCCTGGATTTGAATCCAAAACCTCATGATCAGCAACCCCGTCTACGATCAGACTGACGAGGCAGTCAACGAGTAACGACAGCAACAAACGGTGTACCGTTAACATATAGATGATCCTTTTCTTCTCTAATTTTATCTTAAGACCTAACTGTTACCAACCACTTTTATAATGCGCCAACACGCACAATACCAAGGCACTATTTTAAGAATGGATCAATACACGGAAATCGTGTAAAAATATATGAAATATAAATTCCATCGTTATTAAATATGAGCTCAGAATATGCTTTTTCACTGAAATATGACATGCGAAACTGAGTTTGCTCACGTCAAATTATAAATCACGTACATTGTTAAAAGCTTTATTGATAGCATTTTATCAATGACCTATATGTCATTTTTAAAATAAAAAATGTCAACAATAGCATAAAATATTTGCCAGAATATATCTGGATGAACTAGAATTAAGTTGAACTAGCGATCCCGCTTCACACGGGTGATTTCTGAATCTCGACAACAGCGACCTGGACCTAACTTTTGGTCCAAATGTAAATATAAACTATCTAGGGACCCATTCAAACACACACAAAAACTTCATCAAAATCGGTTGGATGGTTATGAATAATATGTAGAAACATTTTTTGTGTTTTATATAGATTGATTGTTTGTGTCGCTGCTCATGGGGGGTTGTTGGGTGGATGTTTGCCATTGTAGCCACGCTTGGCGAGCGGGTCGGCAACCGCAGTTTATATTGCATAATCGCTGTTATCAAGAAGATGCTGCTGCCCATCTCCTGCCTGCCTCCCTCTGTCGCCTCTGTCGCCTCTTACGACACCCACGGGAAGATATGGGGTAGTGGATATTCTCAACCGCCACTACACGGCACTGTTGTACAACCAGTGTGTGTTGCCAGTGATGACTTATAGAACAGAGACATGGTCCTTTACTGCTAGCCGTATGAGAACGCTCTAGGTTGCTCAGCAAACTATGGAGAGGGCTATGCTCGAAGTTTTTCTGCCTGATAAACCTAGGAATGGGGATATCCGCAGTAGAACCAGAGTGACTGACATAGCCTAACGGATTAGTAAGTTGTAGTGGCAATGTGCCGGCCTTACAGCTCGAAGAACTGACAACCGATGGGGGTAAAGGTTTCTGACTAGAAGCCTCGTACCGGTAGGTGAAGTGTAAGCGACCCTCCACTAGGTGGAGTGACGACCTGATAAGACGTGCAGAAAATCGATGGATGCAGATCACTTAGTTCCGTGCCTTGTGGCATTCTTTGGGGGAGGCCTATTTTCAGCAGTGGACTTATAAGGCTATATTGATGATGATGATAATATAGAAAGATGACAATAGATTAATGGATGCTCAGTAATTCTTCTTCATCATCATCAACCCGTAAAAATCCACTATTGTACGGCCTCTCCCATTTAAGAAAAGATTTGCTTTAATCGTCATGTTAGTTAAGCGGATGGTTGATCACAGTACCCGACTTTTGGCATCGTGGACGCTGCTGCACGTCGCCAGTCTGGATGATTTATAAAGAAAGAAGTAAATAAAATGCGTTACGTGGTAGGGACATATTGCAACTATATCAGTTTTGTAACATAAATGGGTTGGCTCGACCGGGGAAGGATCAGAATCACTCACAGAATACCAGCTTAAAATAACGGCTCAATGCCTGTATAGTGAGTGTAGAAAACCGGAGACTCTTTTTAATGGAAACGAGGCATTTCATCTTAGTCCTCAGGGGTGGCAAAGCATCTGCATTTTGATTCTTAATCGAGGGAAGATGTAGATGTCTATCGACCACAGCATCCATTTACCATCAGGTGGCCTGTGCCAGAAATTATAGATTGAACTGAAATTTATTATTTTATGTCTGACCTTAACGAGACAGTTATACCGGCAAATATCAGAAGTCATAAGATCTTTTAGGATTTTTTAAGTCACCACTAACAACACCCGTGGGACGAAATGGAGAGAAGGATTCTCTTGCGCAGTTATGAACGAGAGTAATTACATATTACGTAAGTGCCATCGGTTTTGTCCGAAGGATTTTTGTTATTATCAATGTTCTTTCGACTTAGGTGTCTCTACCAGGCGGCATCTAAGGTACAATTTTGTAACGTATTTGTTTCATTTGCTCTACAAGTGAACAGCGAAATATGGCCCTCAAGAAGTAAAGTTTTTAGAAGAACGATTCCGTGAAATTATAAAACAATTTTTTTTATTCAGACCAGACCTGCTGTCGTGACCGAAATGCGGTATAGACGATATTATCATCCGCTATTTGCTAAACGAACCAGTATGATTGCATGTTGGGAAGCATTACATCTCATCAAATTAGTCAGTAAAAAGATAGCAATCCAATTTAATTATCGTCGCCATCATTATCAAGCATTGTTCTTCATAAGTTTAAAAATATCCTCCAATGAATTATACATGGTCCTGAGTCACCTGCATCCATTGATTTCCTGAATGTCTTACCAGATCGTCACTCTATCTAGAGAAGGGCCGAACCATTTCGCTTATCGCTAAGATGATAAGGAACCTCAAATTTAATAAAAATCATACAAAAACCTATTATCTATAAATTTGGTGACATTTATATTTAAGTTAAATATCAATGACCATTCATTTTATCAATTTAACGACATCCAAAAACAAAGTGTTTCGCATAAAATATCTAGATCACTCCTGACGTTGCTTTCTATCTGTTCTTGAAGGTTCATTACAATTGGTTCAGCCGTAAAAAGATTAGCCTAGTACAGGCAGACAGACAAATATTTTAAAATAACTATTCTTATTAATGACATGCAAATAAAAGTTAGTTATTTTGATATTACAGACAGAAAAGTAAATTGTCTCTAATTATATGTTTAGGAGCCGTGGTAGCTCAGATGGTTAGCGCTCGCTGTAAATAACAATACGCAAGCAAACCGGGTTCGATCCCCGCCGGCGCCAATGAAATTGTTAATTGAAAATTTTAAGTGCTGATTTACCACGTGCTCGGTGGTGAAGGAAACATCGTGAGGACACCTGCATGTCTGAGAAATTAGAAAAAAAAATATTTCGGAGACATGTGAAGTTCACCAACACGCATTGAGGCAGCGCGGCGGACTGTTCCTTGCCCTAAAACCCTCTCAGCAATGATAGGAGGCCGTGCTTAGGAGTGGGACGTATATAGGCTGTAACTTTAACTTTTATATGTTTAAATTAATTAAAGTACGAGTAATAGTATTTATTCTTTTTAAATTTTGTTTGTGTTCTCTTGCAAAGTAGCGTAAAATACCCGAATTATTAAATATAAAGCGTAAATCGAATTGTAAAGAAAACAAATTTCCCGTGTGGAAAATAAGTTCAAAGTAAATTTGTTCACCTAGGCGAGAAAATCAAGTAGAACGGAAAGTGTTTCCACTCAGTGAATCAGTGCGAGTCGGTATCATCGATATAAAATAAGCTTAATGAGAGAAACATGCGAACTTTAATAAAACTGAACGACGGGAATTAAAAATAAAAGTAATTAAAAGTAAAAATAAACGCGATAAAATTCGTAAAAGTAGTTTTAATCATATTTAATAAAACTGCTTTTAAAGACAAAGAAAGGTTTACGAAAATAAGAACAATAAAATTGGTTTACAATTAGGAAAGTTGTTGCGTAACATGAAACTCCTCCTTTTCCTCCATTAATCCATTACAGCCTATAAAAGTCTACTGCTGACTCCCCCATTATCATAGGAAGATTTTACCACAATTGCCACGCTTGGCAGGAGGGTTGGCAGCCACAGTTTTTATAATTTTACGTTGTCATCAGGAAGATGCTGTTGGCCATCTACAGTTTCAATTTCCATATGTAGTTTCTTACGACACCCACGGGTAATTCCGGGGTAGTATTCTTCCCCCACTACACAGTAAACTATAATTTTTACAATCGCATTTTCTTAACTCGGCTAAAAATCAAATAATAATTCTAGTAAATACATAGTATATTTCCGATAGCTTTAAAATAAAACTTGAATTTTATTATTTTTATTTTAATTTTAAGCACTTAGTTTACTTCGTTCTTTTGTGAAGATACTTTTAGTTTGGGACGAGATACACGCTAAGCCAAGTATTTTTAAAATTTGATTTACCTTAAAAAGGATGTTGAAATAAAAGAGCACTCAAGCAACATCTCAGCGATGCTTATAAACGTTGCAGGCACAACAAACGTGAACTCATTTGGTTTGGGTATAGACCCACACCAAATGAGACAAGCATAAGTAGAATGACGGATGGCGAGCGTTCCAGCAAACACCGCGTACACCCCGTACCTGGCAGTTCTCACCGCCCAGAATATCAACCGACATGTGCTTTGCAATCTGAGGCAGGGATCCATACTCCCCTACTTAGTTAGCGGTTAAATAGTTTAAAAATAACCATAGAGATGACATAATGATTATTAACAATACCAAATCATAAACGATCATCGTCATCATCCTCATCACCATTGCCTTTCTCCTTTTTTATTAAGCTATCGGCCCGTATAGCCTAACAGTACCAACATCACATAAAATAGATTGCCAAGCGTGGCAACTATGGCAAATATCCCCGCTATGAGGCAATATATGGGGATGGCCTATGTTCAGCAGTGGACTTTAAATAAACTGTAGCGGTAAGGTTCACACAGACAGTCAACACAAGTTATTTCTGTTTAATCTTTCTCCAGAAAACAATTAATCGAGGAATGGTTGTGTTTCTAAAAGTGTTCCGTTCCAACTCATTAAAATCAATTAAGTAATCGCCACATCACGAACTATAAATGCAATATATTACCCAAAACTTGTGAAACGATATATTCAGAGTGGAGCACATTAATGAGTTGCGTCCTCTAAGCTTCAACCACATATATTTGTATATATATATATATATATATATTTGAGTATCTATGTAATGGGCCTGCTTTTAATCACTTGACTAATTCAAGCTGATTTTTCATTCACCAGATAAAATTTGTTTATAGGATGAATACAACATAAATGAATAAAAATGACATTTTGCGTGTCCCTTAACTTAATACACATAAATGGACAGAATACATGTATCATTTTCAAATACGGATCTATTGTTATATAACGGTGAATGGAACAGTAGCCCTTTACTTTCCGCCATCGGAAAATCAGACAGTCGCCGGGTCTTCACTCCTCTGTTGTCGATATGCATTATAATCAAACGGTTTGATTTATCTTTTGTAATAAGACAGCAAAGGAGAGGAATGATTTGTCGGCGCGTGTCATTCCGTCCAAAAACAATCTGGACGTCTTCAAGGCAAGAGTGAATAGGCTTTTCTCACGCTTAAACAGTGCAGTTTAGTAAAATTTACCATCAATAACTTCATCACCACTTACCACCAGGTGAGATTGTGGTCAAACAATGGCTTATAATAAGTTAAAAAAAGCGTTAGCGGTGTTTCGTTTTCATACACTGCAGATATATAGATATAATAATTATAATGCAGAAACAGCAATGAAATAATTTTGTTTAGGTACTTACACTGCGAAATACAGTTGAAACTAATTTTCCTATATAGTACTGTTATACATTTACGCATTTAATGAATTTTAGAGTAAATAATATTCTAAGCGTTTAAAAACAGTCTACCAGCAGATGTGGTAGCAATCTTAATTAATATCCAAATTACAATACAGCGTAAACATATATTAAATATATTTATTTTTATTTACTTAAATAAGTTATATATTTATTTATATAAGTTATTTGTATGTTAACTTATGTTCATATAATATTACACACTGATTTTTATCACCATGGCAGTTTCCAATAACGATTAATTCATCTCTGCTAATTCTGATTCCTTTTATTCATTTTCCTACTCTGAATTAGAACTACCAACACTTCGTTCTCTCCTAACCCAAAAGTTCTATAATTATAATAAAAATTTCAACGTGTTCGCCCAGATTATTCAGCCGTATTACAATGACCTTTTAGAATTTTTTTAATAATCAAAGCATCTACGCGATACTTATCTCAGAAACCTGGTTAAACCTGGTAAAACTTTGCCTTCTATTTCTGACGGATTATCAGGATTTATTTTACTTCATAATGGTCGCATTGATAAAAGAGGAGGTGCTGTGGCAGTATATCTGCAAAGTGGTATTCCTTACAAAATTTTTATTAGCCTCACCTTCACAATGTCCTGGATCACTTGAGTATTATTTTTTTTTAAAAATTGTTATTGATGGAATTAAAGTTATTCTTGGTGTAATTTATTGTCCACCTAATTTCGGTTATTTGAATTGTGAATTTGAAGAGGCACTTCCTTCAGTTTGCTCTGATTATCAATATCACATTTTACTGGGTGACTTTAATACAAATCTTCTAAGTGATATTCCCAGAGCGAGTGGAATGCGTTCAATTATTGAATTGGCAAAGTTTTCAATACTTCCACTTGATACCACCCATCACAATCTTACTACTGATGATACATTGTTAGATTTGATATTAGTCTCCTCAAAATAACGTGTTGGCTGCCACGGAAAGTTCCTTGCTGCTGGTTTCTCGAGACATGATATACTGTTCACTTCCTATATAATAAAACCCCCCAAAGTAAAGCCAGTAATAGTGCGTCTGCGTAATTTTACTAGGCTAAATTTAGAAACGCTCCAACATGATGCTTCGATTTTAGACTGGAGCGATACATTTAAAGCAGAGATATTGTGTTGATGACAAGATTAGGAAATTTAACTCTAATATTCATAAGCTGTTTGACAAACACGCACCTATTCGTGAGGCTAGTTTTAAGCGCTCGCCTGCACCATGGATTACTGAAAATATCCGTAAGGCCATATCTAAGCTCGATCAGATGTTTAGAAAATTCAAGCAGAACCGTTGTGAGCATACTAATGAAATTAAATAGGTACTTACGGGTAATGTTATATTGTCACTTAAATTTTATGACACATATTGAATTGCTGTGCAAAAGGGTACGGAAATTAATAATAATGTTTAAATCACTGAGGCATACTGCAGAATACAAATTATAAAGCAAATTTCTTCACAATCTGCCAATCACTAATATCGTTCTGCGTAACTTCTTGGGGAGAAGCGCCAGCTTCTACTATTAAGTGATTAGAACTTAAAACACTTTGCGACCTTTCTTATTCCCAACCAAACTCCTGTTAGGAAATTGTGAAGTACTTACCGACAATAGTTTGTTTTAGCTATATGTTGAAACAACACAGTGAACTGTTTTTAAATCCTCATAAATTTAGAAATGGCAAAATTGTCCGACCATCAGAACTGAAACAGTTTCTTACCTCATTTATTCGGATATTTTACTGTTCTTTGAGTCCTGTTATGTGTAACAAAGTCAATAAAATTATTCCAGTTTATTCCCTATATATAAAGTAATTTAAAAAGAAAATAACAGCGCACGCACGCATGCACGTACACACGCACGCACGCACTCAACCAATCACGCACGCATGCCCGCATGCACGCACGGACGCACTCACGTACGCACTCAATCACGCATGCACGCACGAACGCACGCGCACACACACACCACGAACACACATACACATACAAACATACATACACACACACACACACACACACACACACACACACACACACACAATAATAAGAATATAATTTGGTAATTTATTCATAATATAATTAAATAATTTATGTTTATTGTGTACGGGAGTGGTGCCATACGCTGAAATACAGATTTTGTCCTAGTTGGGCAATGGATGCTATTTTTCATGTTATGAGTTAAATATTCCTGTGTAGTTTACATATAGACATCGTGTTATTTGATAAACATGAAAATAAAGATTATTATTATTAAAAAAATGATGATGAGAATTTGTTGCACGGGCGTGTGAGTATAATTCCATATTGCTACTATCGACTAAAATACAATAAGTTTTCCAATGGCGTGGCGCCTAAGCTCAGTTCTATAACAGTGACAAAAAAATTATGATATACTCGTAACTTGTAGCAAGCCGTAGCATACGCGTATTGTAATATCTGAAAAATGTGAAAGATATATGAAATTTTTCCATATTACCTACTTTAACACTTTTACTCGCGTCGGAACGGAGAAGGTACGGCCTTTTTGTTTTTAGTTATAATGCACTGTGAAGCATTCGTCCATTCACAAGGCGATCTACTCCGTTAAGGGCAGTGACTGGTTTAAAGATTTTTATTTACTCATTAAGACTAATGTCAATTACATGAGTACATTCATACAATTTAAAATAAATCACACAGAACAATATAATAAAATAGTAAACATAAATTAGGGTAGATCAAAATTAAATAGAACTTTCAAGTTAACTGCGTAAGAGCGATGTTTGAAGTATTGATAATATAAGACGGTGGTCCAAGTTATATAATATCTTGTTTTTTAATGTGGTCTAATTTTTTCTTGAAAATATTGAGCGAACTTGCATCTTTTATAGTTGAAGGGAGTTTATTATACAACTGTGCTACCGCAAATGTTACGGCAATTTTTCCATAATTAGTGCGAATATTTGGTAATACAAGATGGTTTGCGCGGCTTGACACGGCCTATGTTCGGCAGTATGCTTGTGCAGGAATGATGATGTGTATGAATCATTATTTGCACTACTACGATCTTCCAAATATGCCATAATCAATGTATTGAAATGATTTTAAGTCTTTTTAAATCTGTTGTATTGTAGTTAGAAAACCTACCAATTGAGTAACTACTCGTAGCACCGAGAAAATATTTGTACAAATAAGTAGAATTGAAATACTACTAAACGCAAAAAAGAAACAATTTTTAAAATTTTTGTTTACATGCATGTTTTTTCCGGCTAACCTACGAAATGGCAGCTAGTCTTATTAAAATATATTATTAATAATTAAAAAAATTAAAATAAGATCGATATCAAGGTTATAATCGAAAAAGTATTAAATAAAATCTTTAAAAAACATCCGAATAAGAGGAAGTAAGTCACGAAAGATAAAAATAAAAAGTGTTTTAATAGGGTTGAATGAATAACTAATTATGACTTTCCTTCGTCTTTTTCACCTTACTGTATAATAATAGAAGATAAATATTACGCCAATCTAATCAAGAAATATACATAACATAACAAAATACATAAACACTCACGCCTGTCACCCAGAGGGGTAGGCAGAGACTACAGACTTCCATTTGGCACGATCCTGACACACCTCTCTCGCCTCCTTCACATCCATACACCTCTACGCATACATGCTCGTCGGTTAAGGGTACTCCTAATTTGGCCCGTTTTCAATAAATCGCCAATTTGGTCGATAAATTTTCGCCTAGGACGTCCCTTTCCGACTCTGCCATTCACTTCTGCAACATAAATTTTCTTTGTCACTCTTTCCTCATTCATTCTTTCCACATGACCAAACCACCGAAGTATTCCTTTCTTAATCCTGGTCACAACATCATCTTGCAAACCACACTCTTCTCTTATTACACAAGAAATATACCTTGGGCTATTGCTTGATAAACATTTGTCATGGAATGATCATTTATAAATTATAAAAAATAAGCTCTTACATCTCTAATAGGTTCTACATACAGCATAGCTCGATGTATATCACCGAAAGCTCATCCTTTGATCTATAACGCATTGGTTAAACCACACTTACTTTACTTAATAGAGATATGAGGTACAGCAGCCAAAACTTTACTACAAAAGGTACAAGTACTGCAAAATAAATTATTAAAAATTTTATATCATTACGACTTTTTAACTTATTTATTTATTTATTTAAGAAATTTATGATTACAAAGATGAATAGTTTTAGTGTAAACATAAACTCATTAGAGTTTTTCCGTACACGATTGCTGTCGACACATTATTCTAATTAACACTTTGTAATTCATTACATTACCAAAGTTACATTAATATTATTACCAACATAAATTAGGTGCATTAAATGTTATGTTTCTAATTGACAAACTATTTATGGGTACAAAAATATAAAATAGTTTTAGGCGATGAGCGTAAAATCACATGGTGAACTTATTACATTCTGTGAATAATCGTGACACATGATGATTATAACATATATTTTTATAAATTTATAATAAGATAATATGTTGGTAAAGTAAACCAATAATATAGAACGAGAAGTTGTTTAAAGTGTTACGAGTATTTAGTAAGAGTTAATTGTATATAAAAAAAAATTTTGTTTATATTTTATGTTTTTACGTGTAATGACGTCTTTCAAAGATTTACGTAACTGATTGATTAGATTAGGTATAACATAGTTTAAAGTTCTTTTTCCGTATAAGTTATTATATCAAGGTAATTGCAGTTTTAGATTATCAGTTCTGCGTGTGGAGTATAATAACTTATCTACCTTTTTAAAATTTTCAGTAAAGTAATTTTCAATTAGTAATGTTAGTTCAACTTTGTCGTGAATAGGTGTAATTTTACAAAATGCAAATAGTTTTCGATAATCATCTTTAAAATTAATTTTGAGATTATTAGGGACTATTTGTTTTAAAATGCGCAGATGAAGTGAGTATATTCGATCTAGATATGTTTTGTAGGTTCTCCCATAGCTTGACAAGCCATATTGTATAACAGATTCAGCTAAGGATGATTAATGTAAATTTTGCTAATATCCCTCTTAATATATCACAAACACGATTTACATGCTCTTTCCAGTTTAGCCGATCGTCAATTATTAGACCAAGATAGGTGTGCTTATGTGCTTACTTCGACCAAAACAATATACCATGAAACGAAATTACTAAACATCAAACAATTATACATCTATAACACACACACACACACACACACACACACACACACACACACACACACACATACATATATATATATATATGTATATGTGTGTGTATATATATAGATGTATAATTGTTTGATGTTATTATATATATATATATATATATATATATATATATATATATATATATATATATATATATATATATATATAAATCTATAATATGACACATGATATGACCCATTCGAATATAACATTCACCACAAAAGGAAAAACACTAACACGATACAGGAGAAAATCCTAGTGTGGGGGTGACGTTTAAAAAAAATATCATCCTTAAGGATAACCAAACTGAGAAATTTCAAGAACAGTCCACGTTATAATTCCTGGAGTGAACTTAAGCTTCCTCAGATGACCAACAGTGAAAGGTCGGAAAGGTCTAAGTCCATTGTTGATATTTGTTGTTATCATTGGCAACACGTATAGTAGTAAAATCTCCTTTTTAATTTTTGAGGTTTATTTTCGATAAGATATGTTGTTATGAACCTGACAAATAGGTAAGAGTTAGGCATTAAAATATATCTATTATAAAAGCTTATTTTATGTACATCACACTAGTTTTGTTTCATATTAACGAGAAGTTGGGAGCGGGTTTTCAAATTCCCGAAACTTTGCCGCGCTCGTGATGTGACGTCATCTTTCACGTATCTCACTGCTCAGCCATTAACCTACTACGTACGCAACGGTCCAACTCGCTTGTGTTTCCGCAAGTGTTTTTGAAGGGGTTAATTTTAACAATTTAACATGGAAGTTTTCAATGAAACATTTCAATCTGATAATTTACCTAAACTCAATGGTTTCAGTCTATATTTATTAAAAATAGTGACGAAGACAGCAAGGTAAGCATTACTTATCTATGAAGTAGTAAAAGGTTCGTTATGAACATTACATATCATGTACCTAAATTAGGGTAGTAGCAAGAGATCTAACTAAGGATTGGATTAGTCGAAAAGCTTAGTAAGAATTAAACTTGTCTGAAGAAGATGCAACATATGCAATTTCATTTTCACACAGAATTTTTCAATAATTTCGGCTTCTTGCTGTTTTATGTTTTCCTATACTGAACTTTACACGTTTTTATTTAACTGATTTTGACAAGCTACTTGTGAGACACTACCACTTCACTTTTCTTAAGTTTCATCGGTTGTCGTACTCTTTTAAACCTTATATATATATATATATATATATATATATATATATATATATATATATATATATATATATATATATATATATATATATATATATATATATATATATATATATATTATTATATTTTATCTAGACGCGCGGTAGCGTGTCAAGCCAAGTTCAAGCTCAATGGCGAGCCGCACCGTGTGTAATATTACACGAACCATTTGGAGCCACTTTTGACCCCCTCATAACTCCAAAACTATTTCTCATAAACGTTGCAAATCTAGCACATATATTGAGATTGGTTATTTAGATATTAACTTCTAAAAATCACTCATATCACTAATATTTTACACACATTCTATAATTGCGGGTCTCAAGCTTGGTAGTCTTGCTTGTGCTTTAATATGACATTTTTTCATAAATATGCTCCAAATAATGCGGCCCACAAGCTGCTGAAATCGATTATAAGAAAATAAATAAAATTTAGGTAGGTAAGCTATAGTAGTTACCTATATACTAATATTTATTTTTCCTCACAACAGAATGTGATAGGTTTTAGTCCAATAGAATCTGCTCCGACCTTTTGGCTAGTATCTGACCATAAAAACAATTTATTTGGTGGTTTTTGGTCATATATACGTACGTAAGCTAACACACGGGGATGACAAAGAACTTATATCACAATTTTAATGAAAAATAGTTAACACGGCGTGAGTAAACCGCTCAAAATTGCGAGCGAAATTGTAAGTTCTCTTATAGTGCGAGGCGAGACGTGAGTGATGACATCATTGCGTTTTGTCCGGCCGGCCCAATTTTTATTGTAACATCACGCGGGAAAGTGCAGTTTAGTCTTCATTATTTCCGCCATTTTTTTTAAGATAGGAAAAAATTAAAACACCGTTTTTCTTAAAATTTTCAAACAAACACTTAACAGAGTTCGTTAGTCTTGTCAATTGCCTAAATAATGCCCATCCGAGTTGGATGCGTAGATTGACAACTTGGCCGAACTTGGACTTACGCTGCCAGAATTTTTTTTTATAGGAGAGGGGGCAAACGAGCATACGGTTTCCCTGATGGTAAGTGATTACCGCCGCTTGTGAACAACTGCAACACCAGGGGAATTGCAGATGAGTTGCCGGCCTTTTAAAAAGGAGTAGGCTCTTTTATTGGATTTGCCTTAGTTTTAACCTCTCAAACACCAAGCGGCCAAATTTGACCGCTTCGATATTCCGTAAAAATTCAAGCGGTCAACTATGACCGCACCCACCCACAGCACTTAAACCCATAAAAACTTATATTTAGAGACTACTTTTCTATGAAGCGATTTGGCATTATAGGATCAATATAAAATTTTCTATCCTCAAGTGGAATAAAAAAACAGTCTATGGATATTAATTTATACTCTACGTTTATTACGTACATCATTTTCATTTGAATGTTGGTGTGTTGGTTTTTGGATTTTTCTAGTTTTTTATTATAAAATTATTATAAAAGTTTTTGTGTGCATATAATTTATCTTTTTACGTAAATAATTTCGAGTAATATATAGAAATAATTGTGATTTTCACGCTGCCGACATCCGCTTGATATATATTTTTTAGACCTTTTGACACAAGTGGACAACTTAATCAAAATAAGTTTAGAATCGATTCTTAATATACACATGAACGAGCAATCTTGGACCCAAGCATCCCTACCCATCCGTTATGGTGGTTTAGGAATTCGCAAAATTTCCAGTGTCTCTTTACCAGCCCTCCTATTTTCTGTCCACAGTTCAGCAAATCTCATAAGTAAAATTTTAAGGGCATCCCCTTCAAACTTTGAGATTGCTGGCCTGGAAGAAGCTAGAAACGCTTTCTTAATTACATGCCCTGGTCAAAATTTTCAATTATCACAGAGGAGCTGGGACGACATAAACTGCAAATTGACTTATGACAATCTTTTGAGCTTTAGTACAGGTTCGGCGCGTGCTAGGCTTTTGGCCGTGGGTACGCATGAGGCCGGCTACTGGCTTCACGCGTATCCTTCGTCAAATACAGGAACATTTCTTGAGCCTGACACGCTCCGAATCGCAACCTGTCTACGGCTTGGGGTTCCGGTCTGCGCTCCTCATAAATGTCCATGTGGCAGTGACGTCGACAAGCTAGGATATCACGGGCTATCATGCCAAAAAAGTGCAGGTCGCTTCTCGAGACATGCAGCACTTAACGATATCATACGCCGGTCTCTTGCCACCGTCAACGTGCCAAGTCTACTTGAGCCGTCTGGTATTGCAAGAGACGATGGCAAGAGACCGGACGGTATGAGTTTGATTCCATGGAGGATGGGCCGGGTGCTGGTATGGGATGCAACCTGTTCAGACACGCTGGCCCCTTCCCATCTACGTGGAACCAACAACAGAGCTGGTGCGGCTTGTGAAGCGGCAGAAAAGGCTAAAGTTTGAAAATACAGGGGTCTAGGCTCCGAATATATTTTTGTCCCTTTCGGTGTCGAGACCCTTGGTCCGTGGGGTCCTAGCGCTATAAGCCTTTTTAAGGAAATAGCAAAAAGGTTAATCGACGTCACAGGAGACCGAAGAGCTGGCAGTTACCTCGGACAAAGAATTAGTCTAGCTATTCAACGGGGAAACGCTGCCAGTATCTTCGGAACCTTGCCTAAAGGACCTCTTTTTTAATAATTTAATTTAGTTATTATAATATATATTTTTAAGGTTTTTAGTATTAGAAATAATGTTTATAAATTTATGGGTTAGATTTAATTTTTTTTTGTTATCAAAATTCATTAAAAGCTTTTCGTAATGAAGTAATTTGTATTGATTTTATAACACCAAACTTCTTCATAGAAAAGTAGTCTCTAAATATAAGTTTTAATGGTTTTAAGTGCTGTGGGTGGGCGCGATCGCATGCGACCGCTCGGGATTTGCCAGACGCAAGCGACTGCATGGGAATTTTATGGGGATTGAAGGGTTAAACATGCTCATCCACAACTTCAAGCAACTACAATTTCAATTTTTCCAACAACTACCGGCATATGAGTGACCTTTGTCTTGTCCATTATTAGGGTGTCGGATAGGTGGCGGGTGTCATTGGCAGCACATGTAACGGATTATTATATATATTTTTACTTATGTATGTGGAGTACTGTTTTGTTTTATGGAATGTATTAAAGTTGTTGAATCTCGTAAATCAGTTCAAAATACATTGTTATATATGTATTGTGTTCAATAAATGTAGCAAAATCAAAAAATAACAATAAAAATATTAAATCATTTACTAAGGTCTACTTATTTCAGCTCGCACCATTCACGTTCAACTGAAATTTATCTATATCTAACTTACAAAAATGTGTTTCATGACCTTATTATATATGCCTCATTATGTATATTATTTATTGATTTTTCGTATTCTCATAGTTTTTCATATTATACTATTAAATAGTAACAAATGATGTTAAAATAATGAATTTTAAATTTAATCAACTTTTTGTATTTTCTTTTGTTTTAGACACGTGATGTGATCTAGAAATGACGGTATTGCAGATAGCCTGGCGGTCATACAGCCATATAAATGGCTTTCTTTTGAAGGCAGATACAAAGACTTGAAATTATTAATAATGCAACGGAAATATCAGTTATAAGAAAATGGAGTCAAACTTCGTTTTCTCAACTTACGTAAGTCTTATTTGCATACCCTGAATAAGAATACAATGTAACAAAATAGTTACATTAAAATCGTATAAAAATCACTGCAAAAATTTGTCAAGAGCTGCCCAAAACTATTGCCCGTTTTCTCTCAAAGTTTACCAAATATTCAAACCTTACTTGTTTGGTAATTAGTAACTAAGTTCTTAATTTATGATAAGCCTTGTCAAAATCCTCACAACAATCGCGGCTTGAGGTCGAGTGATTTCGATCTTTCCCAAAGGAATAATAGAATAATTCAATTTGTTTGTGACAGGTTGCACTGGAACAAAACGATACGACAGTTGAATACGATAATGTGGAAGATCCAGATGCAGTAACACTACTATCTATACTCCTTGTTGGTATGTTTTTTAATCCTGTAAATTGAACAAGTTTTATTAAAAATTCAATACTGCCCCGATAGCGGGTTGCAGCGCCTTTAAATACACCTTTTACACCAAAACATCCAGAATATTCCAGTGAATACGGGCGCAGAACGACCAGACTCAAAAAGTTCGAGTGTAGGGCTTCTAGAAAGTTAAATTCTTCTGTTCGATATTAGATGGCACTGTTGGTCGAAAGATCAAGATTGATATTTTCTAGGAAGACACTAGATGGCGCTAGTGCCAGGTACCTGACGTCAACTTAGGCGCGCAACATTACTACACACCTACAAATACTAGCGAGCCGTCCAAACTTCCCCCGGATCTAATAATATGGCGTTATTTAGATTTAATATAATCATTACTCACCATTATTTTCTACCTTTCGATTTCTTAAATAAACTGTTTTGGATAAAATTTAGTGTCTGCTCCGATATACACTGTGACCACTGTAGGGTGTGACGTTAATTCAAGTAAACCGTTACTTTTTAATTTGCTACACTGGTTACCGCGTAAAATGGAACGCAGTCTGGTATACTGTCATCACCATTTTTTGACACTTTCTTCAAATGAACGTTTTCTGTTCAACAGGTAAAAATTATTATTTGAATGCTGTTGCTTTCAAAACCATTAAAATTTAATGTCCGAGTTTATTTGAATAACAATATTAATTAATAATATTAACAGTCATTCGTGGAAGCTGTAAAATTCTCTAGTCGCTGTTATATTTTTTGATCACGTGATCATAGTACTGAGAGCACCATACATCGCAAGCGCTAGTGCTCACAGTACAAAATGGCGGCAATTTATGACGTCATATATTTCCCTAGGATACTACAGCAATATATTGACAGTCTAAAACGGAACGAATTTTTCAACAGTGAGAGCACTGAGCAATGCTCCCAGTGTAGGTATATCGGAACAGCCTTAATCGCCTTAGTCTAGATCACTCCTGGCATTCCTCTATATCTGCTCGTCAAGACAGACAAACATTTTAAAAATTGTATTTTATTTATTATAGAATAAGTATGACAAGTGAACACAGTCCACCTGATGGTAAATAGATACTGTGGTCCACAGACATTCACATCCATTCCCAAAATGCAGATGCGTTGTCAACCGTGAGGACTAAGTTGGAATGTCTCGTTACTAAAAAAGGGTCTACGGTTCTATACACTCACCACACGAAACACATATTAAGCTGCTATTTTACTCTGGTATTCTGTGAGAGCATGGTCCTAACCCTTTCGACCCGACTCATTCGTTTGAATCGTGCTACAACCACAATATAGTTGTAGGCACATTGGAGGCAAATCTCAGCCATGGTTTGGTCGCTCCTGTAAAATAGCATCATGCTATAAGCATAAGTGCTACCAGGCCTGGGCTGATGCATCAGCGCCCCGGGATGTAAACACCAGCGCTTTAAAAAAGAAGTATAATTCCGCCTCTAGGTCCTTCAAAAGAGTCATTGCCAAGGCAAAGTCAGAGCACATAGGCAGAATTAGCGAGAAACTAGTTCGCCTTACTTCTGGAACCCGTGCATTCTGGTCTCTCGCCAAGGCTGTCCAGGGGAATTTCTGTCAGCCATCTCTTCTATCTCTGCACAGGGAGGACGACTCACTGGCCCATACCGCAAAGGAGAAAGCCGATCTTCTAGGCTCTTTCTTTGCGTCTAACTCGACTCTCGATGACGGGGGGAGTACGCCGCTGACCATCCCGTGGTGTGAGTGCTCCATGCCGGAAGTGCACTTCACACAGCGCTCGGTTCGCAAAGCACTCCTCTCCCTGGACATCCACAAGTCGAGTGGGCCTGACGGAATCCCCCCAATTGTGCTGAGGACGTGTGCTCCAGAGTTGGCACCGGTTTTAACGCGTCTTTTCCGGTACTCCTAATCCCTAGGCGTAGTCCCAAAATCATGGAAGACGGCTTACGTCCGCCCGATCCCTAAAAAAGACGACCGCTCTGACCCGTCCAACTACCGGCCAATCGCCATCACCTCCTTGTTCTCCAAAACAATGGAGTCCATTGTAAACTGCCGGCTCATGAGGTACCTTGAAGATCACCAGCTGATTAGTGACCGCCAATACGGTTTTCGCCGTGGTCGGTCAGCTGGTGATCTTCTGGTCTACCTAACTCACAGATGGGCGGAGGCAGTAGAGTTCAAAGGGGAGGCATTGACCGTTAGTATGGACATTGCGAAATTTTTGGGTTTGGCACAAAGCGCTTCTTTCGAAGCTCCCTTCCTATGGGCTTCCCGAGAAATTGTGCGATTGGATCACCAGCTTTCTTGCAGATCGGAGCATCAAGGTCGTTGTAGACGGTGCAAGCTCCGATTGCAAGCCTATTAATGCTGGTGTTCCACAGGGCTGCGTGTTATCGCCAACGCTGTTTCTTCTGCATATCAATGATATGTTGCATACCCGTAACATTCATTGCTATGCAGATGACAGCACTGGTGATGCTCTTTACACCGGCGGAGCCAATATTTCTCGGGAAAACGTCTCCGAGTGCCGGGACAAACTTGTGTCTGAAGTCGAGTCTTTGCTGAACAGAGTCTCGGATTGGGGACGACTAAATCTAGTCCAGTTTAACCCCTAGAAGACACAAGTTTGCGCGTTAACCGCTAAAAGGAACCCCTTTGTCGTATCATCTCAGTTTTAAGGCACTCCCCTAGTTGCCTCAGTCAGTATCGGAATCCTAGGTGTCGACATATCGAGTGACGTGCAGTTTCGTGGTCACTTGGAAGGGAAGGCCAAATTAGCCTCTAAAAAGCTTGGCGTGCTCAGCAGTGCGGGACAGTATTTCATGCCGGCACACCGCCCGCAACTTTACAAGGCGCAAGTTCGGCCGCACATGGAATACTGTTCCCATCTCTGGGCTGGGGCTCCCCAGTACCAGCTCCTTCCACTTGACCGCATCCAGCGCAGAGCAGCTCGAATCGTCGATGACCGAGTGCTTTCCGATCAGCTCGATTCACTGGCGCTGCGAAAAGATGTTACATCTCTTTGCGTATTTTATCGCATCTATCACGGGGAGTGCTCTGAGAAATTGTTCGGATTAATCGCAGCCGCCAAATTTCATGAACGCACTACACGGCAAACGTCCCGATACCATCCACACCATCTGGATGCTTGGCGGTCCACCACTGTACGTTTCACAAGGAGTTTTCTTCCACGTACAACCTCTCTGTGGAATAGTTTACCACCGGCGATTTTTCCGGACCGATACGACCTGGGGGCCTTCAAGAAAAGAGCTTACTCCTTTCTAAAGGGCCGGCAACACACCCGCAATTCTCCTGGTGTTGCGGTTGATCATGGGCGGCGGTAGTCACTTAACATCAGGTGAGCCGCATGCTCGTTTGCCCCTTCTTCTATAAAAAAGAAAGCATGGCTCTACCACGTTAAATCTGGCGCACGTCATTGCTCCCGCCAAGTCGAGTAAGAACGCGCCACTGCCGTAACATCCTTTTCTCGAAGCAGTTCAGGCCATTTTTTACCACCCATGACTTAGTTGTGGATAAAACTAGAAGTCTGAATTTTCATTAGCCAAACAGGCATTATATAAAGGTGATAATTTTTAAATTTTATTCACTTTGAACCAGTAGTTTAAGATTTATAACTTGTCAAAGTTTCTTAATTTTGTCACTCACTCACTGACTGACTGAACGATCATTAAAACTCTAAGGCACTTCTAGCAGACATAGAAACTTCAAATTAAGAAATTGGTGTTTAGTGTATAAATCAAGCAAAAACTAAAATATATATAATAATTTCGGTTCAGTTTTCTAGATACATCAACTACATCAATAATTTTGTAATCCCATATGAATATATAAGATTTCAAAGTTACATTTGCAGTGAATTAATCAGTGTATATAATAGTGTATGTATAATGTAATAGAATAATGGGAGTAGATAGGTACGTTGTTGGTATTTAAGAAATAGAAGGTACCGGAAAGGAAAAAATTAAAACTATCTACAAAAAGAAATGAGATGTCATCAAAAACATAGCTTGTAAAAAAACCAAGTCTCACAACTCGGATAACTGAGTCTCGTAACTCGGATATCGTAAAAAGTTGTGAGATCTATGGAATACCAAGTCGGCTAATTTATTCAGTCCCTTCTTAAGGTTCCTTCTGTTTTAAGTTATTACGTAATTAGCAAACCTAACAAAATATTAGACTGACCATTTATCAATATCAAAAATAATAAATATATTGACTTGGAAATCACACTAAACAATCTTATTTGATATAGAATGTATTACTTGTGAGATACATTGTATTTTCATGACTCATACAACTTTTTACGGTAGGAGAACTTAGTTGCGAAACTTGGTTTTTTTTTACAAGTTACGTTTTTGATGTCATTTATTTATTCATGACTTATTAGCATGAAAATAAGCCCCTCAGCTTAATAGAAGGCAGTTATTTCGATATTACAGATAATTTAATTGTTTTTAATCTTCAGTTTTCTATATAAAATAAAAAAAAGTAAATAAAAAAGTTACATAATATTTAAAAACGAATCATAGTTTTGTAGTTGTGTATGAAATGAAGACGTGATGAAAATCCCCAATATTGCTAACGTCAGTAAAAATAGTGATGTAAATAAACGTTTTTGGATATCGATTATGTAGAAAAAGATTGAAGACAGGTTACGAGTTTTGTAGCATTTATTCTTAGGCGCAAAACTTTAACTACAGAAACAAAGCTTTCGTGCAGCGCATCATTAATTACTAAGTTCGTAAAGCAATCTAAAGAAATTGCTCTGCTGTCATGCATTGTACGCCTATAAACTGCTTTTTGTATATTCTGTATTATAATACTATGACTTTCTGTATACTCTTGACTGAAATTGAATACGAGTCACGGAAACTACTAACAATTGCTTAGTGTCCCAAATACTTACGTTTTTCGTGGTTATCATTAGAATTTTTTCACGAACGACAGTAAACACTGTTCATACTTTATTTGCCTTATATATATATATAGGGGGAGTATATAGGAAGAGAGGCAGCAAACGAGTCAATTCCGAGGCACACGTCTTCAGCAGAATGGGACGGACTCCATCAGGTCCATTTGACTGTCTGACGGCCGGAGAGAGTAGTGCTTTGAACGAACCCAACGCTGTGTAAATCGCACATCCGGCATGGAGCACTCACACCGTGGGATGGTCAGCGGTATGTTGCCCCCGTCATGGAGAGTCAGGTTGGACGCAAAGAGAGAGCTTAACAGACCAGCTTCTCCTTTGCGGCATGATGGGTTTACATCCCGAGACATTCATGCGTGAGTCCAGGCCTGGTGGCACTGCTACTTATAGTGTGATGCTATTTCACAGGAGCTACTAAACCATGGCTGAGACCTGCCTACGACGGGCACCACGGAGGATGGAATAAAAAGTTCCATACCCTGAAGTACCACATCAGCGACAGAATCGGCAACAACGCTGGGACCATCCGGCGAGAAGCAAACCTGCCTTCATGGGTAGGATCCGAAAAAAGATCGCATCCCATCACAATCGGCCGACCTATAGTAACAAGTATGGCCGCAGCCTGCAGAATGCAACCGTAATGTTACTGCTGGCACCGACTGGCACTACACTCCAAACAAGACAATGGTCCGACGAGCCTAGAGGGGCGTCAACGAAAACCTGATATCCGTACGGATGAGAAGTCAGCAGACAGTCCAACAGGGAAGATGTATGCTCTTACATATTTGGGATCCGCGTAGTCGAAGTAACCAGTTGTGTAGACCATATTCCAATGCAAATACATAAACAGATCTTCCCGCATGATCGGTTAAACGTGAACCGAGCCATTTGGCGTGATGGGTGTTAAATCGCTAAGGATCAAGATCTCTGTGGATGAGATCTGCTGTATCACGGAATCTGTAGCCATTTGGATGTGTTAAATGAGTTGGTCTGTTTCGGCATTACCGCTATAGGGCCTATAGAGGCACACGTAGACACGGTGATGGTGTTCCTTGTGTACGCTATTACGCGCATCCATAGGATGGTTAGGTCCTTACCTTCAGGACTGCCGAGGCGTCGAAAACAGATGTCCCCTGTCCTTTGACGTATACGCAAACTCCAGTCCGGGACACAAAGGAGTGTTCTAATTTGTACCCTGGTAGGGAAGATATTATGTATCAGCTGGGGAAGACACCTTAGTCTCAATTAAAAAGGGCAAGGCTGGCTTCGCTGTCTACAGGTGGTAGTAGATAGCGTCAAGTTTGCAATGAATTCCGCTGATGTTGCCAAAATTCACGGATAACGTGACAGGGGTCATCTTGATATCATTGCTCCGCTTTCCCACAGCAGTTGTAGTCACGAGCGGAATTGTCCCCTCATCCCCTAGAATACACGGCGCAGCCTAAGCATACACGCCCTGGAGGAGTAGGACAGCTTGAGCGTGGATGCTCAGCGAGGGATTCTCCGTCACCAGGGGTGTTGGTACCGTACCTGGGGTAGATTTTTAATCGATTCCGCTACCACGGTAAGGGGGGGGGGGGAATAGAACTTCTGGCTACCTGCACTTAACACGGGAAATTCAGAAGGTAAATCACTACTTCACGCTGTGTGTAAAAGGGATATATATAAATACCTTTTTTGCTGTGGGTCGCAGGACGGGGTATTTATTAAAACTCATGAAGGCAAAACCTTCCGTCCGTTCTATTATAATTGATATGTTAAATGTAAAAAATATATCTTATACAAGTTTCATAACCTTTGATCTATGGGCCGTTTTTAACCATATGGCTCCAAACTCCTCTGTATTTTACTTTTTAAATGGCAATTTCAAGAATTTGCAATTGACTTTGAATGTAGCCATAATATCAGAACCATATAAAGGAAATGTGCGTTTTTACTTTGTGACAATTAAATAACAGTACCTTTGAGTTAAAAGTACCAAGCCGAGCGTTTCAGTTGGGCGATCCTTAAATGTTACGACAAGCATAAAAGGGAAATATAAGTTCGTACGTAAAATCCTCTTACATATTAAAACCTCAAATAGTATTAATATAACTTTATAAAATGTTCTTGCTTTTATGTACATATACATATTAATAAAATTTAAGTGTCTATGTGTAACAACAAAATACTGTCTTTCATTGAGTTGAGGAGGTTATTTGAATGCCCTTAAAACATTAATAAACATTTTTAAAACTTTGTGTGTCCGTCCAGGCTATTTTTTGGAATATCTGAACAGATCACACACACACACACACACACACACGCACACGCGCACACGCGCACACGCGCACGCACGCACGCGCATACGCGCACGCACCCACGCACGCACGCACGCACACACGCACACGCACACGCACACGCACACGCACCCACGCACAAGCACATCATCATATAGGTCATAGGTAATCTTGCTCGGCTTATCTTAGTATTTTATATTATTAGGAAGAGCGGTGCCTCCTGACACAGGTATTCTTTTATACTTACTAGGAGGCTCCAATTACTGTATTATTAAATACGCCTTGGGAAACACATTGGGAAAGAAAGAAATAAATTTTCATTCTTCATTTTCGTTTCATAGTAATTAAACTTCATGAACGGATACGGTGCAATGTGAGGAGTGATTTTAGATGTGTTTTATTCAAATTACTTGTTTTTTTTTAAATAAAAAATATAAAACAAATGGTCTTCAATGATAACCTTAAATCTAAATTACGTAACTTACTTTACTAGATCCTACCCAGGCGTATCCGGTAAGGGTCAGTGGGTGATATGATTTCCGGTCGTTTTATCTTAAATATACTATATGTTACTACTATAATTTTAAGACTAATAGTGACCAAGTATACAACTATTAATTACAATTGCAGGTATATTCCTGTCGTTGTTAATATTTGTCAGCACCGCCGGAAATATACTGGTCTGTATAGCAATCTACACCGACAGAGGTCTCAGGCGTATCGGAAACTTATTCCTGGCATCTTTAGCCATCGCTGATATGTTAGTCGCTGCTGCGGTAATGACCTTTGCTGGTGTCAACGATTTATTAGGGTGAGTAGAGAATTCAAATAAATACGTTTTTAATGTTATATATTGTATTATATCGTCTCGTGGGTGTCGTATAAGGCAACAGAGACAAACTGAAAAAGGAGAAGGATATCAGCATCTTTCAGATAACAACTGAAAAATATAAATATAATAAAAACTGCTGTTGCCAATAACATGCCAAGTGTAACAACTATAGCAACATCCATAAGAGGCAATGTAAGAGGGAAGTCTATGTTCAGCCGTGTTTTATATATTAGGCTGTAATGGTGTGGTTGTCGTCAAAGCCAGGAATTTTATAACGAACGCGTGCAGAATCAATACAAAAATTCCACATTGAAAATATCAGTGTGTTCTAAATACTAGTAATTTTTTTACAGTAAATGAATATTTAGGGACTGGTGGTGATGACAATAGTTTCCTAATATGAATACTATTATTGACATTTAATGAAACTAATCTTAATCCTATACCTTTAAACGAGCAACCAACGATTTTCATAACATTTAGCGTCCAGGTGTTGTCAGTGTTTTCAGGCAATGAAAACTGCTACAATATAAGAGCGTAAATTTTGGCAGTATGTCAATGATTATTATAATAGCTCAAATGGGATAACTGGCAGCACCTAAATCGTAGTACCTTGGTTCGATTCCGGTTTTCGGTCCGACTTTTTTTCCTTTTTTTTCCAAGTTCCCTTCTTTTGTGAGAAAATCTATTATTTCGAGCCCTTTTTTAGTATTTTTTTAAAAACACGAAAATTTTAATTAAGCTAATAGCACTCATGATTTTTATTCAAATAACCAATTCAGTTTTGTGTCATAAGATCAAAAAAATATTATTCATGTTTCATCAGTATGTAATTTGTTTCTAAATATAATTTCCAAAACACACAATTTCCAAAAAAAATACTGTCATCCAGGTACTATATAAATTACGTGTAACGTTCACGTTTTTGTCCACGATGAACTCGCACTCGGACTGAAATTAGCACACCGCGTGTAGTTTGGTCCAACTTGAGAGATAGGATAGTTTCTTTGCCCTTGAGTGACTCACAATTTTTTTTGCGAATTTAAGGATTTTTAATAGGACATGACAAAGGGTCATCCAAAAGGGCAGAATAACGTCACTAACCTTACTAATTTGTATACTATACATATATACCTTTAAAAATTGGATTTATCGATGAAAAATCTAATTTTCACTTTTGCTATAGGTTTATGTCGATGTAAAATATTTTTTTTAGGTACTGGGTTTTTGGTGAACAGTTTTGTGACACCTGGGTGGCATGCGATGTCATGTGTTCAACTGCCTCTATCTTAAATTTATGCGCCATCTCCTTGGACAGATACATTCATATTAAAGATCCTCTCAGGTAATATTTTATTTATTTATTTTTTAAACTGAAATGACAAATTAACTCAGTTCGCCTGATGGTAAGTGGCCACTGAAGTCAATAAACACCTGCTGCCAATTTCATGTAATGAAGGCTACAGATGTGTTGTCTCCGAAAGCTGTGCTAGCACTGCTATTTTGCGACAGAAATACGAGTGGTAAATAGCTAAACTAACTTTTAGGCAGAAAAACAGTCCCAAAACCTAGAACAAATATTTCGTGATCTATATTTAGCGTCGTTTCAATTCCCTCATTTTATTACAATATTCTCTATTAAAATAAATAGAAAGCGGGAAATGGAGTAAATGGGGCCCTGCACTCTATTGTGAAGAGTCAAAATGTGTCAAAAAAGGCACGTATGGCAATTTACAATGCTGTGTTGGTTCCTACTTTAACGTATGGTAGTGAAAGTTGGGTGTGGCAGAAGAAGCACGAGAGTAGAATCAACGCAGTAGAAATGCGGTCGTTAAGGAGTATGTTAGGGCTGAATCTGAACGACAGGGTAAGAAATTGTGTAATAAGAGAAGAGTGTGGTTTGCAAGATGATGTTGTGTCCAGGATTAAGAAAGGAATGCTTCGGTGGTTTGGTCATGTGGAAAGAATGAATGAGGAAAGAGTGACAAAGAAAATTTATGTTACAGAAGTAAATGGCAGAGTCGGAAAGGGACGTCCTAGGCGAAAATTTATCGACCAAATTGGCGATTTATTGAAAACGGGCCAAATTAGGAGTACCCTTAACCGACGAGCATGTATGCGTAGGTGCCAAATTTTTTTTGCCAAATGGAAGTCTGTAGTCTCTGCCGACCCCTCTGGGTGACAGGCGTGAGTGTTTATGTATGTTTTATGTATATGTGTTCTCTATTACTCTGTTGTAGATATGGGCGATGGGTGACAAGACGTGTTGCTATCGTTACAATTGCTGCAATCTGGCTTTTAGCTGTACTTGTGAGTTTTCTGCCCATATCACTGGGACTCCACCGGCCTCCAGAAGAATCTGTAGCGACCGAAAGACCACCACGATATCCAACTTGCGCATTAGTGTTAACACCAACTTATGCAGTCGTATCAAGTTGTATATCATTTATTTTGCCGTGCATCGTTATGATAAGCATATACTGCAGGTGAGTTATTCTTCCTATATTGATTATGTTGTAATTAGTTACTACGTACCACATAATTCTGTGGCGTTTTTATTTTCTTATTGATCAGCCTTTGCCGACTTCTTCCATTGCTTGACTACGGCTTTTGCCTTTATCACACCGCTTGACGAAACCAGTATAACACTTGTGTTTTGTTGGAGCATATATCTGTACATAGATTAAAGAAGTAAAATTAGGACATCGGTTTTGTAGAGCAGTAATAGTTAAAAAATGATTTATTTAATGTTTTTGTTGCTTAAATTTAGTTTAATACAAAACTAAGACTTTGTTAAACATTACATTTTTGTAGGCTCTATTGCTACGCCCAGAAACATGTGAAATCCATTAAAGCTGTGACTCGCACAGTTCAATTGCCGGATAATCGGACTAAGTCAGTCCGGACGAAGGTGCAAACCCATGTTCATTCATCGCCCTACCACGTGTCCGATCACAAAGCAGCAATTACCGTTGGAATCATAATGGGAGTGTTCCTATTGTGCTGGGTGCCATTTTTCTGTGTTAATATTGTGGCAGCGTTTTGTAAAACATGTATACCAGGTAAGTTGTTAACGGAGTAGCTTAATTGAAATTGATGGAAACTATTCATGCAAAAATGTGGTCCTTCAGTGTTTGCCGTATGAGGACGCTCAAGGTCGCACAGCGAGCTATGGAGAGGGCTATGCTCAGAGTTTCTTTGCGTGATAGACTCAGAAATGAACATATCAGCAGTAAAACCAGAGTGACTGACATAGCCCAACGGATTAGTAAGCTGAAGTGGCAATGGGCTGGCCATATAGCTCGAAGAACCGATAACCGATGGGGAAGAAAGTTTCTCGAGTGGAAGCCTCGTACCGGTGTGCGTAGTGTAGGGTGACCCCCCACTAAATCGAGTGACGACCTGGTAGGACATGCAGGAAGTCGATGGATGCAGGTGGCTCAGGACCGTGCTTTGTGGCATTACTTGGGGGAGGCCTATGTTCAGCAGTGGACTTGTGAAGGGCTGTAATGATGATAATGATGATGATTCATGCAAAAATTACCTGATTTTACGAAGTTAAAGTAATTTTGAGAATAGCTTTAGGAACTTGTGATAATATATATATTTAAAATTTTAATGAATTGCTGTGTAGTGGAAGCGTGAGATAATACATTACTTAACCCTTATCAGGCTGTAGTTGTCGGAAGATGCGACACAGGGAAACTGAAACAGGTATGATATTCCCCTATCAGGTAATAATCTTTTTTTTTGGGGGGGGGGGGGTTGCATAATATGTTTAATTGATAGAATCAGGCGTTACTTTGCGGAAATCCATTATAATAAAGATATTAATATTTACGTTGCAACCATCCGCTAAATTAAATACAATGATGTGTCTTATCTAGATTGAAGAGCACCTCCCGCTCTCTCTCAATTGCGTGCACTAATCCCGTCACCACCAATTCCAGCACCACTACTCTCAACACCACTACCCCCAACACCACTATTATAGGAAAAATACACCATCGACGATAATACGACACGTGTTTCGTCTTTACACGAGGCATCTTCAGGTGATGTAGACTTTACGGCGGATGACCGCTTAGCGGCTGGAATTAGTGGTGACAGGATTAGTGCACGCAATTTAGGGAGGGCGGGAGGTGTTCTTCAATCTAGGTAAGAAACATCATTGTATTTAATTTAGCGGATGATTGCAACGTAAATATAAATATCTTTATTATAATATGTTTAGCTGATAGGCTGTAATGATAATAATGATGTTGGTGATTTTAATTTAAAAAGAAAACATTCATTTAGATTTTCTGGAATCCCTATTTTAAATGAACAATACTCTCTGTATACATTTAAATACGAATTCATATCTTAATTATTACTAGTGTAGCCTTAAAAGAGCTTTAAAATATTTTATTTTAATTTGAAACAATTATGATAATTAATAAGATGTTTTGTTACAGATCTGGCCTTCAAAATTTTAACGTGGCTGGGTTATTCGAATTCGGCATTCAATCCGATTATTTATTCAATTTTTAACACAGAGTTTCGCGAGGCTTTCAAAAAAATTCTCACTTCAAGATATCCACTTTGCTGTGGATACCAGACGGTGAGAGCACATACTCCAACACGTAACGACAACTTTGTTACTGATTACGGAACAAAAACACTAGTAGTGCGGAGAAGTGGGTCTTTAGGAATGTCGGGAGTAGATCCTACGCCTCGGTCATCTGCAGAATCCGTAAGACCCCTCAAAGACTATCATATTTGACAAGAAGACGGAAGTAGCAATAATGGGCTACACGATAAAAGTGATGTAGTTTAAAAAATTATTAAGAGTTCCATGACATTCATGTGCATATATGAAATTCTCTCTCATTATAAGACAATATTATACTAAAATTAATAATTCCGTTTGAAATATATACATAGACATTTAAATGCATAAATATCTGTGTATATGTTTGTATATTCATTTTCAGGTAATACTAAAAATGATTTAAATATATAACTACTTAAATGTCTTTGGTAATATACTATTCGCTTACTTGACCATGGGTAAAATATTTTTTCTCTTATTCCGAATTTATAAGTATTTAATCATTTCTGTGATACTTTTGTAAATATATTTTAAGGGTCATTTAAAGTTATTGTAAATAACAAAAACTGTACATACAACCCTTTATTTTATTATATTATCACGTATTGTTTCATTATTAAATTGCGGTGAAGGATTTGTTACAATCACTCGTTAGTTTAATACCTAATTTATTTTTACTATGTTCTGTATTGCAATTATCAATGATCAAGTGTTTTTAAACATTTTTCACACAAAGTTTTGTAATACGCACACTGAAAATTTTCTTATTCATTTAAATCACTTTTTGATTTGAAATAGTTAGGTTGTAACATATCTTTAGTAACCACGAACTTAGTTTGCAAGAAGACATTAAAACCTGGATTCATAATCCAGGTCAAAACAATCCTTCAGCAATTTGGACACGTAAAAATAATGAACATGAAACAGCAAATTTATGTTACAAAAGTATATAGCAAAGTTGGCAAGGGTCACCCTAGACGGAGTTTATCGGCCGAATTGCCGATATATTGTAGATAGGCCAAATAAAAAGTATCATTACAGATGAGTACGTACTATGCGTAGATATATCAATGTGAAAAAGGCGAGAAAGGTGTGTCAGGATCATGCCAAATGGAAGTCCGCAGTAATCTCTGCCTAATCCGAAGTAACAAATGCCTGGGTGACAGGCGTGAGAGTTTATTTAAGTGTATAATAAAATTCTTAGTATTACGAGATGTTTCAATTATTGTTATATAGAAATGGCTTATCTATCATTACATTAAATTTTAAATTTATAATTCTAAGGGAAATATATAATATATACATTTCGTCCGAAAACCGAGCCAGCCGAAAAGTGCGGACACGCCTAGGTTTTTAAACTAATTCAGTTTTTATTTTATTTTAATATTTAAGTTAAATTTAACATACATTATTTGCTACAATTCATTAATAAAACGTTATAATAATCATTAGAACAAAAAAACAACACATTGATACTCATTCGACATGAAAAAGTAGAATAAGTTCTCTGTGTGTATAGAGAAGATTTAAAATTTGAATCCGATTTGATGGAAAACACCTAAATTACAAAAATAATTATAAGGGTTTCTGTCAATGGAATTCGACAGCCGAATTTTAAATCAGAATCATACAGTGCGTACGAAATATATTCAAAATATTAGTTATTTAATCTGCAAAGCTTTCTAAACGGGTTTCTGACTGCATTTAGATTAATAAGTACGTATATTATATTATGGGGGAAAAGCGCTAATGAACTTTATTAGAAATGAATTATTATAGATATAGGTATACGTATATATTATCGTAGGATACATATCACCTATTGTTGTAAATAATTAAAAAATAATTATCACAGTATCTGAGATAATATAACTCATTACGTTCATGTTATTTTAATGCCATATTCTATGTATTCTATTAATATTCTGATGAGATTAAATTATTACTAAAGATTTAAAAAAATGTTCTTCGATTACACTGTACTTTTCATTTGTATTTCAAAACCAAATCACTTCTTATCTTCTCTATTTTGCAGTATTTTTTTGTTAAATAAGGTCTCTTAAGTTTAAACATTTCTTAAGACTAAATTAGAAAAAGCAATAATTAGACCTTCATTCACGTGACATTTAGCTCTCTTTTTTTAATTGTGTTTTTGACATTCACCTTGTGCAATACCATCATTTTCAATATAGTTATTTCCAAGAAGAGTAAAATTTTCTATGTAATTTATTTTTATATTTTATAAAAAAGTTTCTAATTTTTTGTGGAAACGTATTTAATAAAATTTGATAAGAATTCGAAAACCTTTATAAGTTTGCAGAAGTCCCTACGTTTTTCCAAAAAAAAAAAAAACAAGTTGAGGATATTTCCAGGTCCTATAAAAATACTATTTAATGATTTCAAATTCGCACTTTGGTATCATTTGGAACATTCAAAGTATTCAATAGAATTTTAGGTGTTATAAAATATTATATTTTAATCATAGTCTATAGAGCAGAAATAAGATATGATGTCGAAATGAATTAAAATTGCTTATTAAAAATTAAAATAACTTTAATTGTGTTAATTTGATATTAATTTAAAAATAACTTCGTTCTAAAAGAAACTTCGTTCTAGTTCGATGTGTATTGAAATTTATAAAGCGTGCTGATTTTATAAACGTTTGGGAATTGTTAATTTCAAAGCCTTATGTTGCAGTTTAAAATCCTTCAAAATAATGGATGGGGTTTTTTATTTAAAACGCATGAAATTAATTGAACTGCATTGTTTACAAATGACGTCATTAAGTGGGCTGCTATACCGCCAAATTTGCGGAGAAGATTAATTATACAAAAATAAAAAAAAGTTTATGATCACTAGCAAAAGCTGATATATATTTTAAAAATTTTATTTTATTAAAAAAGGTGTTTATGTTTTTTTTTTAAAAATAGACACACTGTTTGAAATTAAAAAATAAAAATCTTTTTTATTTTTAATAACAAACATTGAGTAAGTCAATCCTAATGTAATTGTAGTCGAAATTTGATGGCCAGAAAAAGATTGCTAATCAAACTTATGTACTAATTTATTTTTAGAATGTTTTTATTTAATACAATATAATTAATTCCCTGGTTTGATCATATGTGGATATTCTCCTGAGCATGTTAAGGATCAACTTATCCAGCATTTTCCTGCGGTAACCTGTTTCATTCTTGAATAGCGGATTCGCTGATCTCTGACACTGTCTGGGGAGGTGGTGACGATCCCGCGCGTGCTCTATTGGGTTTAAGTCAGGCGAGCCAGCAGGTGAGTCTAACCTTGTGATGTCTTCTTCTCGGATAGTAATATTGATCTGTTGTGCTCCATATGCGGGAGCATTATCATCAACAAGTACGTATTGGAGCCCATGGTTTACTCGAAATGGTCTGACAATTCCAATAATAGCGACTGTTTTGTACCTGTCTGCCGCATGGAACCTCGATATGGGATCAATGGCATTCTGGCTTCAATCATAATTCAAACCCAAAAGGACACCGAATTCCCTCCTTTCTGAAGGGTTTCAGGGGCAGTTCTGTGCCTATCATATGCGGACATGTCAGATGTTTAGATGAGTACTGATTCGCGATTCGTCAACAAAGAGACAGTTGTTCCAAATGTTTTCCTCCTCATCTTTTCATTTGGCCGGAGCCTAGTTCACACAGGGTTGGGATACAGCAACTCTGCGTGTTATTTCTGTCGTGAAATATCCATCTTCCCTCAAAGTTACAATGCTTGCCCGCACAACCTCTGATAATCCTCTAGGTATTTTTCAATCACAACTTTCCGCAATCGTTATCATCATCATTACAGCCCTTCACAAGTCCACTGCTGAACATAGACCAAGGAATGCCACATAGCACGGTCCTGAGGTACCTGCAGCAATAGAGCTCATTCAAAATCTCAGTTGTCCCAAAATCGATGCTGCAACACTCAGTTTTCAGCTTTGAGAGTTGGCTCTATCCGGCAGACAGATATCTGGCAAATACTTTGGAGCCCTGGTTCCACTCGATCACTTCTTCAATACGAGCAATATTAAAGTTGCGTAAATCCCGCTGACTGCATTTGGAGATCTGTCCGTTCAATTGCCTCTATGCTGTCAAATCTGTAGAGAGCTGCAGCTTCATTTCCTGTCTAAGAGCCATGAGATTAAGAGTGTGATCGGAGAGTTTTTGTGTTCTTCTGCGGCGGGTCCTGCAGAACTTAGCTCCGACCGCATGGGCAGTTTCCACGATCTTGTCATTTAAATTGTCTACTGCATTCGAGTCTACTAGGCACTGAAAACAGTTTTTTAACTCGAGTGAATGTCGAATCGAATGACGAAGTCGAATGGTTTCGAGACATTTGCTTAGAGCAAGATTCCATTAAAGTCAAGAAGATGGAGAGGTCTCCTAAATAGATTAACTTCTTCAACTTAATGTTTAGATTCAGTGTGTCTCTAATCATTCAGTGATTGCTGCCTGCTCACTCGCTTTCATCCTTGCAATCACTGAAACTCATTAAACAGTTGCCGTCTAGTCGTTATAATGAAGTTAATCTCAGTTTTCGTTGAACTACCGGGGCTTGACCAAGTGCAAGTCCTTTCTGTGGTGCCGCTTCTGAAAGAAAGTGTTCATCATAAAGAATTTATTTATTTATAAATACTTCATACAATATGTTTAGGCGGACTTAATGCCTGAGGAATTTTTTACCTCAACCTTTGTGTGATGCAGAGATATAAATATGAAGTACGAGTAGGTGTATGAAATGATAGAAACAAAGAATTTGTCATAAAGAGTCCCTCTTTCCCTTTGAAGTTGGACAGTTGTTGACCCCTAGATTTCCCTAACATCAGCTCACGGATCTTTCTTGTGCCTAGTTTTGCGTTGAAGTCCCCCATTTAAACCATATAGTGGGTTTTAGAGGAATGCATGGCTCTAGAAATATCCTCACACACATCTCCTCACATATCCTCATCCACATTTCCTCTACTTCCTCATGGGCTGTGTTGAGGTTGGTCCGTAAACCTTAAAGACTTTCAGCGAATATCGTTTGATGGTATTGACTATAAGGTACGCAACCCTCGTAAACATACCCCCAATCTTACAACGTTGTTAACGAGAGAATTGTTGACGATAAATCCAACACCTTATTGGGACAGATAGTCGCCCTCTCGGTGATAGAACAAGTTGCCGGATTCGAGAATCACCTTGTCCTCCCCCTCTCTTCGGATCTCGGATAATCCTATAATATTCCAGCGCAACTTGTCTCTCTTCTTCGAGCTCCAGGATCTTCTCATCAGTCCTCAGGGTGCGTGCGTTGTATGTTGCGAGCTCGAGTTGTCTCAGGCGGCAACCGAAACTTCACCTTTTACTATGGTAGCCACCGTAGCCAGGAATAAAACGGGCCGTCGGGGACCGGGGGTTTATTAAAGTCGTTACTCATAGTGGGTATATTGTCATAGTTGCCTCACTTGGCGACCAGGTAGGCAAGTTTTTTTGTCGTAAAATTGCTTGATAACAGGAAGATGTTGCTGCCCAACTCCTGTGTCCCTCTGTCGCCTTTTACGACACCCACGGGAAGATATGGAGTAGTGGTTTTCTTGACCGCCACTACACGGCCTTTTACACTTTCCATTTTTTACACTTTACACAAAAAAATTTAAATCCATTACATAGATCTTTGAATGAGCGTAAGCTTGGATTGATTTTTTTTACGTGGAAAACATTTCAATTTGCTTTATTGCTTTATATTATTATTCTGTGTTTTTAAGTAGGGAATCTAAAAGAAGGAAATTATATTAGTTTACCGTAATAAAAAAGGTCGATTTCCGAAACCGATCCCAAACTTTTTTTTTACTAAATGATCAAAATCCCCATTGTCAACATGTCGAATTTTAAAAATATCTTTTGTTTGCATAGAATTATTAGTCTAATTACTCTATGTTTGCTTGATTATACAACTCAGCCTTGCGTTAACCATTGTTCTGGTACAAGGGACTATATTCCTTGTTTGAACTACATACATTATGAACCAGTTTGCGCTAAGTCACTCTATGTGTTTGATGCAAAGTAACTCCGTCAATTTATACAAATAAAGAACAATTAGGTACAAAAATTTATCCAATTGGTTCTTGGTAAAAATGGTAGCAAACTTTTTAGTCTACTCTATGACGTCATTATTAGTATGCGTTTGAGAAGCTATTTATAATTAACTATGTAATGCTTAGTAAACAAAATTATTTAAAATTGGTGTTTAAAAAACTTTATACAGGGTGTTTGGTGGGTAGTACGACAAACTGAAATGGGAGATAGATGGGTTCGTTAGAAGCATATTTTCTTAGTATTTTTTTATATCTCTTACCATTTTTTTAAATGAATTTTTAACATTTTTTTTGTAATTATCCCAATTTTCTAGTATTTTGGTTCAATAACTTCTACTATATCTACTTTTCTACCCGTTTTTTATTTTTCCTAAGAAATATGATTTTTTTTATTAAAAGAAAGATTTAAAGCCGAAAAGGCATAAGAAAAAATACTTTTTTTGTGCTTGTGCTCCAGAGACAGTCAAATCACGACTAAATATAATAACAACAGAAGCAGGTAGCTGATCCGCGCGTCGTAACTTCACCTGTACCACAGTGTATTGATAAAAATATGAAAACGACACCTTAAAAAGGTTCCATGCCAAACTTGTGTAATTTTTTAAGTGTTATTTTTTATTTATAAAACAATAAATTATTGTCAAATAATGCTATAACTTAATTTAATTTGACATAAGAGAACTCAATAGCCTAGAAAGAAATTATATGTACATATGTTTGTCATATTAATATCCTGGATAATAAATTATTTACTTTAGTATTTACAAAACCAGAAATTATGACAACTTTTGGTATAAAAATAAATAACATAAAATATTAAAATACATTATTTTTATATTATTTTCAAATGGTTTTTAAGAAGTAATAAATTATTATTAACGTTGAGTAATAAATGGATACTATTATTTGTATAAAAAAGATATTTTTAAACTGTTCTTCTAGTAAATAAAGTATTTACAATAATGTGTATCAAATAATCTTTTTAACGTAAAAAATAGAGGGACTAGAAAATTTATTGGTTATCAGAGCCGGATTAATTCAAAGGCAACGTAACTTATTTTACTTGGCATTGTGTGGCCCCGTTAGTTTTATTATCAGGCTATCAAAAGTTTAATGACATTTATTTATTTCTCCTTAAATATTAATATTTTAAAGGCTGAGTAAATTATATTGCTTTATGTGACTCTAACTATATTTTCATTAAATTTTAAGTCATTTTCGCATGTATTTCAATCATGGTATTCGATAAAAATATCATGAAAACATTTTTACATTAGACATATACAGATAATTTTAAATTTTTACTTTGTAAATAACTTATTATGTATTTCCTAATTAGCTTTGTCATAGTGCGTTTACAAGGGTTTGTAAAGTCAAAGTTGTAACTTCATGTATCAAATGTTTCTAGTCAGAATAAAGACAAAAACAAAATTATGTTCTTTTTTAATTATATTTTATTTTTTTAAACTAACATAAGCGCTTAAAATTAACCTTGTCTGAGTTTTGATAGTATAACAAATGAATGTCGTGTATAAATTGACACAAAAAAAACGAAATTAAATAAAACTTGTTTAAAATCGTGCATATCAATGTGAAAAGTGAAGGCTTTTATTTTGAAAAAGTGGCAAGAGTTATAGACTTTGTTATGACTGTAGAGTAAATAGGTTGGATTTAACAAGAAAGGATTTCGCTCGCAGAAAATACCAGCATAGTATAGCAGCATTACGCTGCCGTATGGTGAGTAGCAGAACACTATAACGATAATACACAATATAACGAGGCATGCCGAATTAGCTGTAAAAAGTCACAATGCATCTGCATTTTGATACTAAGTCAAGAATAGAACAGAGGATTATTGGCTACAGCATCAACTCAAAATATAATTAAACTTTTAAAAAGTAACAAATATGTTCAAAGATTCTTTTTTAAATAACAATGTCTCAACGGGGCATTAGTGGATATATATTAACTTTATTATTATATTATCTTAAAAATTTAATTTTAATAACAACAACTATTAAGTATCGTACTGAACGTGCATTTTTTATGTATCCCATTTCCCGACAACGACTGAATCGATTTTAATGATTCTTTTTATATTAAAATGTAGGTGAGGGTGGGATAGCCTCTTAAAAATTTTAAGAAATAAATGGCATCGTTGTAGGTGAGAAAATCAGGAAGTTTTAGAAGTAAATTTATATATAGGCGAAGTAACCTTGAACTTGTGATATTCGTTGAATAAAACTACTTTTGCGGATTATATCGCGTTTAATTTGCTTAATTTTAATACCTGCAGGTTCCGCCTGATAACAAGCTTCAGATCTCGCGGCAATGTCACAGTGATCGAGTGAAGCCGATCACAGTCGAACGAGTGCCTGCTGTGCTACCATATGTCAGAGGTGTCACAGAAGATTGACTACATCTTGAAACAAGCTTCTATTAGAACATTCCACAATCCGCCGATGAAGACTAGTTAGTTCTTACCATCCGTCAAGTGTAAGTAAATAAGTATACATCTACAAAATGCAGGAGTGTACAAGCTTGATTGTGAATGTGGTCTCTTATATACAGGGTAAACAAAAAGATCTATAAAAACTCGCGTAAAAGAACAAGTAGCTGACGTGAAACATCAACTCTCCGGGAAGTCTGCAGTTTGTGATCTTATCTTAGACGGCCCCCGCCATTACATCAAATTTTATAGACCACAACTTCTCACAAAAGAACATCGATTCCTGCCAAGGATGATATGTGAGGCTATTGAAATTAAAAAAAATACATCCCAATTTTAATAGATAAGGTGGCTGGGTACTACCACCTGCGTGGGATCCTGTAATTAATAAAATTAAAACTAAACCCAAGCATACTGCTGCAAGACTTCAAGAAAGAGAGATCATTATGCGTAGATCGGACCAAATATTATAATTAAAAACCTGAAGGTGCTCCGGGTTAACTCTGACATCGGGACGTCAATTACTTCAGTCCCCCGTGACCATGGGTAACTGGAACGCACCCGAAACGTCGGGTATTAAAATAAAGCAAATTAAACGCGATAAAATTCCTAAAAGTGGTTTTATTCAATGTGTTTGCGTAAATATAAGAAATCATCTTGTGATATTTTCATAGTTATTTCCTCGTCAGACTATTGTAGCACAGATTTCAAAGAAATAATTTTATTATTGTTTTTTTATCTTTTAAAAATTTATTTTAATTCTATTGGAGAGCCTGTGCCTCAGTAATTATTGCAGATGCTAGTACCATCTAAACGCTTCTGTTTTCTGGCGACACAACAATCTTGTATATTATTTCTGTGTAAAATACTTCGAACGGCGACGGGGAACAGCACCAAATGTGCGAGACTTTAGGTGCTGCGTTCTCTGATCACATGCCAGGCATAGTAAACGGAGACTAGCCACCTGCGCTGTACAGAATTATAGTGCACGATTGTGTGCGCAAAATATATGCATTTTTTATCCCTTTAATCTTAAAGTCCGATGGAACACCAATACGACAGATATCAGGCGCAATACAAAACGCTATACGTGCATTCCACTTGACAAGAAAAAAAATAATTAAGGCCTATCTCGTGATTTAAACCTGAGACCATATAATTGATAGCCGAACTTATGACCACTAGGCCAACGAGAAGTATAATATGATAAGTATACATAATGGATCACTAATAAGCTATTCTGTGCAACAAATATCATGGGATACACTAACAGTATCAGCTAGTGCTAATGATATATATCCTACACTACTAACACTATCCGTGTGATAGCACTAGTTTAGTATCCACGGTGGTATTAGTGGTGATAATAAGAAATACAAAAAGATATAATGATATCCGATGATGCTTCTGGATCGCAGAAGTAGGTAAGAGGTTGATATCTTCCAAGACAGTCTTCTAGACACATAAGCGATTTCAATATTATCATATAAAAGTAAAAATAAAGTAAAGTTACAGCCTATATATGTCCCACTGCTGAGCACAGGCCTCCCCTCATTTATGAGAGGGTTTTAGGGCGGGGAAGTGTCCGCCGCGCTGCCCCAATGCGTGTTGGCGAACTTCATATGTCTTAGAAAATTTTTTTATCTTATTCCTCAGACATGCAGGTTTCCTCACGATATTTTCCTTCACCGCCGAGCACGTGGTAAATGGCACTTAAAATTGCAATTAACAATTTCATTGGTGTCGGCGGGGATCGAACCCGGGTTACTCGCGTTCTGTTATATTACAGCGAGCGTTAACCATCTGAGCTACCACGGCTCTATATTATCATATAATAAAATAAAAAATAAATAAAAAATAAATAGCTTAGTTAGCTTAGCGGTCAGCCGCTGTAGAGTCTGCAACACCTAAGGATGCCTCGTGTAGAGGCGAAACACGTGTCGTATTATCGTCGATGGTGTGTCTTTTCTGGGATTAGTGGTGTTGGTAGTAGTGGTGCTGGGATTAGTGGTGCCGGGATTAGTGCATGCAATTGAGGGAGAGCGGGAGGTACTCTTCAATCCAGGTAAGGCATCTCATTGTATTTAGCGGAAGGTTGCAAATTAAATAATTTCTTTATTGTAATGGATTTTCGCAAAGTAACGCCTGATTCTATCAATTATTATCATATAGTTTACTATGTCAATGACATTACGTCGAAAAAACATTTTTCCTATATAAAGCCACGTACTAGCGGTGTAAAAATATCCACAACCCGATATCATCTCATGGATGTCGTAATAGTACTGGTTACAAACAAAAATAATGAAATAAACTGTGGTTACGTCACCGCCTGCTAAGCTTGGCAACTATGGAAAGCAACCTTGTACCTTGATAATATTGATGATGAATTTATTTTTCATCAGCTACTAGCCTACTGTCTTGGATTTGAGTCTCTCCCGTACGCACTCAGACAAAACCGCAAAATAAAAAAGTGAGGATGATTTCCTTGCGTGGCCAGCACACGGTTACTCATTAAATATGAAAGTCCAATTTAGAATAGAATTTTTAGCGCGCTCCAAAAAATATCGACATTACTAAGAGCCAAACACTCAAATATTTCGTCAAATGATGAGGGAATTCCATCCCCGATATTAATATTCTGAGCTCTGAAGCTTTAAGAATTTGTTTTCACGTTTCAAACTTTAGTAAAGCGTGTTTTTCTGGTATTTAAACGTGACGCGTTAACGCCGTTTAATTTAAAAACTTTTATTTAAATCTTTTTGTGCATACATATTTTAATACCTAAGAGTACTCAATTGTCTGTGAACACTTATTTTTTTTTTTGTATTTAGGTGATAGGGCAGTTTTTTTTTTAAATAAAGCTTACAAGTTTCTTTAATACTTTTTGGGAATCCTTGTTTGCTACTACTATATCTGTTCTGCTGGGCAAAACATTGACATTTAGGATCTTCACGTAAGACTTTATCTTCATTTAGAATATCTATCAAATCTATCTCTCATTAATTCTTTAGAACATAATTTTATCGTATCAGTTAAAATTATATTGAATTTTTTTCTCGAATGAAATGTAGCCCAGACCACTTCAGGCAAATTTCTCTTTCTGTTCGTAAAGTTGGATTACAAGCAGGTTAATCATTCCCAATATTAGCCCGAACAGAATTAAAAAAGTAGTTGGAAGTGTTTTAAAATGATTATCCATACCTTAATGCCATTCAAATAACCCCTTCAGCTCTATCTAAGGCAGTACCATACCTACTACTTACAGACTGTGTTTTGTACGTAATATGCTGACTTAAACTTAATTACAAGTCAAATCTACGTGGTTTTTGGATGTTAATTAGATATCTTCTATCTTTATGTAATTGTTTTTGATCTGATAAATAAATTAAAAAAAAAACTTATAATACAAAAAGCCACTTCAGTTTTATTTAAATGTGTAGATTACATAATATTAACAGTAGGTATATTCTGGTTTACTTCGTTATAACTATCGCTTGAATTTATCTTCATGTAATATAAAAATAAATTCAAGCGGTAGTTTAGAGTGTAATTAAACTACAGATAAAATTCATTCATTATAAGAACATGTCACTTTTGCTCGGTTTCTGAGGTAATTTTATCGCTAGTTTATCCATTCTCTAGCGCTATTTATTTGATAACATAAGAAACTGCGTTTCTAAGAATCGCACTAAAAGACAAGCTCCGTTTAAACTTAGTTTAACTCATCTGGCCAATGTGTACCGTTTATCGGTTCCACTACTTTATTTGACGTTATATTTTGAAGGGGAATTCCATCAACTTCAGGTTATAAACGTATTATTTTTAAGACAATATTGCCAGAGAACGCTTAATATTAAAATTTTTATAGGATAAAACATAATTTTACTATAATTATTTTTAATTTAACTATTATAATAAGTTCTAAAATATCAGTACCCAGAAACTTAAGATGTACGAGAAATCCTTTTGGATTGATTATGCATGAATAAATTAAATTGAAATATCGCTTTGATAAGAAGACTGTGATACACCTAAATGATATCATCAGTTTATTAATATAGTTCATCTTTGTTGGAACAAATATTAATAGTATTACAATTTTAGGGTACAGGTCCTTTTCAAGTAGTAAATGATGATGACATTAACTTTACTGCTAATTTATAAAATAAAAGAAAGAATATGGAGCTAGATAATATTAGGCCGGGGAGAAAGTTTCTTCGTATTTTATATACAAATTAATACATTTCTTTTTCAAAGTATAACGACATTTAATTTTAATATAGATGTACTATTTTGTTCAATAACTTTTTTTCTCTTGTAGATAGTGATATAATCCCGTTGCTGTAGATATCTTGGGATTTTTAATAAAAAAGCGACAAAGAGTTTTGTTGATCCATTCCGGTTGTTTTTTTAATTTTTTAAAGGATAGGGTGACAAACCAGCACACAATTTTAGGGTACAGGCAATTCACCTGATAGTAAGTAGTTGCTGTGGCTCATAGAAATCTCTTCGATTACGAATCAAAATGTAGATGCGTTGTCACCCGTGGGGACTAAGATGGAATGCTTAGTTTCCAGTAAAAGGGTCTCGGGTTTTCTACATTCACCATACGAAACACAGCAGCATTAAGCAACTATTTTACGTTGGTATTCTGTGAGAGCGTGGTCCTTCCCTGGTCGAGCCGACCCATACGTACTACAACTATATTACTAATGTAACCGCAGCATGTCTCTACCACGTAAAAATAAACCAATTTCAATCTTGATTCGCATTACTGGTTGGCAGTAGAGATCCGAGTCGATGGTTTTGCGGCGGTAAATGCTCATAATAAACGATAGCCTCCCAATCCCACCATACACACAACATCACCTTATTCACCTTATTGCGTATTGGTTCGGGATTCCCTACAGTCTCTGGAGCTTGACTTCACTTTGACCACGATCTTTTTCTCATGTTCTTATTGTATGTAATCCACTTTTCATCATCCATTGTTCAGTTTCATTACGTTTCAATAGAAAATCGCAATTTATTTCAAAAGGCTCATGTAGTACCCAAATAACGAGTTTTATTGTATGGCCAGACCTTTTTAAATGGGTCAAAACGGCTTTGGGGTAAATCTTCAATTCCGCGACTATGTCGTAATTACAAATATGTTGATTTTGTTCCACTTTTCCAAAAATCGCATCGAATTTATCCAAATCAGGGTGACTAGAGTGAGCTGCATCTTTGATATCAAAATTCCCGAACTGAAAACGCTTGAATCATCCTTTTCTCATCCTTACTGACACTACATTAGGTCCATAAAAGTCACAATTTTTTTCGCGGTTTAGGTCGCATTTTTCCCTTTAATGTAATAAAACTTTAAAATGTGAATGTGAAACTGATAGAAAAACAATTGTAAAATGGCGAGAATGTCTTTTTTACTTTTTATTTTTTTCTAAATATCGTTTATATATTGATATTAAAATCAGTCATATACAACTAAAGAGATTTTCCTTCAATTTTATACAGACAAAATACAAAGAAACTTTTTCTCCAACCTATTACAATGATAAAGCAGGGTCATTACGAATCATCTCGCACGCAAACTCGATGACTTCGAGCCTCCGGAACAAGCCGGTTTCCGAAAAGGCTTCAGTACCATAGACGACAGGAAGTCGATGGATGCAGGTGACTCTGGACCGTGCTTTGTGGCATTCCTTGGGGGAAGCTTATGTTCAGCAGTGGACTAGTGAAGGGCTGCAATGATGTAATGATGATTGAAATCGTAAAATCAATTTTAAATTCTATCTCTTGAACAGACCCATCTAGCGGCAAATCATAAATCCTGTTGTGGGTATCGTAGTTACGATCGAATCGTTGAACGATTCGATTCGTACTTAGAAAACAGTTAGGCGTCGTTTATATTTTAAATAATTTTAATAAATCTAGCTTATGGGACTATAGCTGGGAATTTCAAAAATTGGGCATAAGTAGACTTTTGAAAGATACATTAAGATAAGGTAGAATGTTTCAGTACTAGCTAGCGCGTACAACTATTGTTAATTAATAAAATCTAAGTTGTTCAACGATGCTTTCTGGGATTTTTAATTCGAATTGACTATAATAAAATAATCTTCACCAAAATTCCCGACGATTTGGTATCGATGTTTTTCTCCAAGTTCATATGGGAACTTCCTCAAACATAATTTATTAAATAAAACAGAATCATTGAAATAAATTTAAAATTAATTTAAATATCGTGTAGTCTTCATACAAAAAAGAACGTACAGTCACAAACATACGTAAAAATTGAGAACTTCCTCCTTTTTTCAAATTTGCTAAAAACAAAATTATATATTATAAAGCAAAACTTTTACGGCAAAAATTTGTAGATAATTTTTTTAATAATTTTATAAAAATACGCATATTTCTTTTGCGTCCTCACTAAACAAATGTCGTAAAATTCGTAGTAAGATTTGTAAATATAATGAAAACAAAATGAAGTGCTTTTTAGGATGACCTTGTTGTCCCGTTACTTTGAAGATAAATATTTTCTTTTTGTGTCTTCTTTCTTTTAAAATCAGAAATTTCATGACAGTTTTTTTTAAATAATCAGTAAACTCCTTTTCTAGCATGTTTTGAAGCTTGTATTCATCGCAGTATTAAAAAAACTATGTACATCCCATTAATAGGCACAGTCCTTTAATAAGACAGAGTGGTTGGACTTTGGATCAGGGAATAGCTCACCGCATTGTTGGAATTCATGTGTCGTATAAGTTTTGTTAGCCATACATGGTAGTTTCCTCATCCACCTTTCACCGCCTAATGCGTAGAAAAACAGCATTTAAAACTACAATTAACAGTTTCAGTAGTACCGACGGTTATGAGAATGTCATGTAAATTTAAGAGTGAGCGCTATATAATTCCCTCAGCTTTCACGGCTCATAATATCAAGGTCGCGACCCTATATTTGCTTGATTGTTGATTAGTCTAAAAGTGTGTCTTTACTTACAAGTTTGCTTGAAGTTTATACTTTCATCCGAGCAAATTAGAACACGTAGACCAATAAACGGTTTAAGCTTTATTACGTGCCAGCGAGCAAAGCGCTAATCACACATGATTAAAAAAAATTGTCTCTCAATATCGTCTCGATGTTTGAAGCGTATTATATCGCGATTTATAGTAGCTACGTCGAGCACGTTATAACGTAATAACTTTCCGGTTGTAGTAAAGATAGCACATAAGAACATATGTACTATAAACCCCTATACCCAATAATTTCGATGAGCAAAGTCAGTGACTTTAGTAGGTATTCTCATGATTTTAATTTAATGTATCCGTTTATTGTTAACTGCCTTAATTGTCCTCAAATAGTGACTGTACTTGTGACTTTACGTGGCAGAGTCATGTCGCCGGGCTAGCATGGGCAGGAGACAAAATATTTATCCCCCAATCACATTCACTGACAAGAGATAAAATTATCTTATCCCCATGCCAGTGCAAGGAAACAGGGGAAAGTATATCCCCGTTTGACGAGTAGACATATATCTCCCCGTCCATATCATAGGCCCACAGGAAAGAAAAAAAATTATTCTTTTTTGACATTTGAAAATGATAATTGTACCCTTGTTCGTGATGGGTTTAAGTTTATCTTCAAAAAAATTTTATGCAAAAAAGATGTCTCGAGCCTACTGCAACTATATTTTCGTATCAGAAATTGAAAAACAATAAGGAAAATTACATCGGCGATAAATACGTAATCAAAGTACTTAATACATTGGAATTCCCCGACAACGAATTTCTATGCCCGTTTCGGATGCTTAGTAGATTGTGTTTTTCATTTGTGTAAAAAACTCTAATGAGGCTTTAAAGCCTTTAATTTTGTGAATGGACTATCAGTGCATATTAAAGTAAGTATCTATTACAATCACCTTGTGCAAAAACATCGTATATTATAATTATTTATAACAATAAAAACACATCGTATATTTACAATTAATACATGTAGCTAACTTATCTTAATATTTTTTTCTAGGTACTTTACATCTTTCAGTCTCTTTGCAGATAACAAGCGAGGCAAAATGTAGCTCGACGATTCCTAGCAGAGCATAGTCTGCCAGATATTCTTGGGGCTATTGACTGCATCCATGTTGATATATTTCATCCATCATTACAGACTTGGGTTTAGTACAAGAAAAAGGAGATCTACAATAATTGTTCAACTGGTAATAGCAAACAAGTTATAGAGTTTTCAAAAAACCCAAAACCTAATAATCAAATTTTTTCTAAATAAAGAATAATAGTATTATATTCATCTAATATTCCCCGTTGCCCCAGAAAAACCGTAATACGTATGTAGCACAATTGTCTTACAGGAGGTGCCGAAAGGCTATTGTCGTCCCGCTTAAAGATTCTACAACCTTTCAGATTGTAATCACCCCTTAATAATTAAGCTATTGCTAATTGCTTACACAAAATATTATATCCAAGGCGAGTCCATGATCAGGTCGTACTTAAGAACTCCAAAGTTAAATCAGAAATGAAATGTCAGTATGATATTAGAATCGGTCTATACTAGCTTTTAGTGCAAGGTTTTAAAATAAAGTTATCAAACCTAGTAAAGTTACAATTACCAAGTTTTAAATTAAGAAATATGTTAATTCTTTAGCAAAGCTTGGTAAATATTTTAAACGCTAATATACGGAACATTAGGAATACAAATAACACAAAAATAAAGATCATAAAATTATTTATTTTTTATTTTGTTTGAAATCATTAAATTTTCATTATTCATGCTTCATCATTCCAATTAAAATTAAATGTTTGTGAAAATCTGAAATGACAATAAGCAGTCATCAACTGGCACATATATTATTATATGGCATTAATAGAAACAAATGTTTTATAGGGGTCGGGATTATCACAGAGCTAGCATCAAAGCTGCCAAAATAGTTCTGCAGAAAAATATACCTACCAACTGGCATTGCAGTGTATAAAGGACAAATGGGTATCTCAAAGGCACATTTCACCACAGTCCAGTGAAAGCTTAACAACTAATATATTATGCTACAACACTTTACAAAGTCGTTTTTTGTAAATATATGTACTTTACTTTTGTATTTGAGTACATCCTCACATACATAAATTTTACTGGAATGCTTGTTTACTAAACAATTTGCATGATGCAAAATTCCAATGGAACGACCAAAGGACAACTTATCACATCTGTGGAGCAAACCAGGATGTTGATAATTATTTGACAAAAAGAAAAGATTAAGAAATATATACTTCAACTAATTTATTTTATAGTAAAGGGGTTAAACGAGCATGCGGCTCACCTGATGTTAAGTGACCACTACCGCCCATGATCAACCGCAACACCAGGGGAATTGTAGTTTGCCGGCCCTTTAGAAAGGAGTAAGCTCTTTTCTTGAAGGTCCCAAGGTCGTATCGGTCCGGAAAAAAAAGTTCGCCGGTGGTAAACTATTCCACAGAGAGGTCGTACGCGGAAGAAAACTCCTTGTCAAACGTACAGTGATGGACCACCAAGCATCCAGATGGTGTGAATGGTATCGGGACGTTTGCCGCGTAGTGCGTTCACGAAATTTGGCGGCTGGGATTAATCCGAACAATTCCTCAGAGGTCTCCATGGTATATGTGAAAGAAAATGCAAAGGGATGCAACATCTCTTCGCAGTGCCAGTGAACCGAGCCGATCGGAAAGCACTCGGTCGTCGACGATTCGAGCCGCTCTGCGCTGAATGCGGTCAATTTGAAGGAGCTAGTACTGGAGAGCCCCAGCCCAGAGATAGTAGCAGTATTCCATGTACGGCCGAACCTTCGCATTGTAAAGTTGCAGGTGGTGTGCCGGCATGAAATACTGTCCCATTCTGCTGAGCACACCAAGCTTTTTAGAGGCCAATTTATCCTTTTCTTCCAAGTGACTACGATACTGAACTGCACGTCACTCGATATGTCGACGCAGAGGATTCCGATACTGGCTGAGGCAACAAGGAGATTGCTTTGAAACTGAGGAGATACGACAAAGGCTTTCTTTTTAGTGGTTAACGCACAAACTTGTGTCTTCTGAGGGTTAAACTGGACTAGATTTAGTCGCCCCCAATCCGAGACTTTGTTCAGCAAAGACTCGACTTAATACACAAGTTTGTCCCGGTACTCGGAGACGTTTATTTATATAACTACCTTTTCATCCTATTGAGTTTATATCCATGATTTAGGTGGACATTCTGTGTACAAAGTAATTGATTTTGCTTACACAAAATATTATTATGCTATTTGAGCCTTTCGTCTATACTCTGAAAAATAAGGTCAAATATATATTAACTGCTTCAGAGCAATAAATTATTGGCGATAAATATAGCGAAACAGGTTATAAAATAGTATCAATTATTTGTAAAGAGAAAGACTTGTAGAGAAAATTAGTTAAGTTTACATCTCACTTTCATAATACAATTGTTACTTTACAACATTCTATGTGATGATACATACTTACTTTTTGACACTTATTTTAATATAAATAAATCGACTTTAAGAACCGAAACTTTATTTTATTTGTTTATTGAAAAAACAAACACTGATTTTGTGTCTTAGAGAGGACATAAATTTTGTGACGTTTGTAATTTTCTTATAATAGCAATAATTGCGGGTATAAGTTTATCTCCTATTTTATCTACTGTGGATGTTATATCCACCAGTAGGTACATGCTCTCCCCCGTGGATATATTATCTCCTGCCTGTGCTAGCCCGGCTGCAGCTAGATTGATGTTGCAGCACAAATGGGTCGGCTCGACTGGGGTAGGACAACGTTTTCACAGAATACCAGCGCAAAATCGCAGGTTAATGCTGCCGTGTTTCATGTGATGAGTGTGGAAAAGTGGAGGCGCTTTTTACTGGAAACGAGGCATTCCATGTCAGTCATCGGGGGTGTCAACGCATTTTGATTCTCAATTGAAGATAAATGTAGATGTATATGGGTCACAGCATCAACTTACCATCAGGTGCACTGTGTGCTCGTTTGGCACGCTTATTCTACAAAAGAAGGTCTGGTGAGTAATAATTTTATTACACGTATACGACAAAATTATTTTCGTGTTGAAAAAAAATAGTTTTACCCCGTGACTTTGATTTCGTCAAGATTTTGTTTGCATTTGAATACTACAACATGTACGCAGGATTGAGGCACATAGCACACTATAATGAGTCGTCCATTGGTTAGATAATTAGTGGAACTAGACGCAACTGAGATCAAACATAAATCATAGAGCATAATTTAACGTGTGAACGCAAACTTTATGAAACTTGCTTATAGGGCATGTTACAAAGTTTCATCCACCATAGGTTAGCAAGGGGTAGGGTTGAAAAATTTATCGGTGTATGAAATTAAATTTGTATTATTTTCAAGTCTTTCAAATGCTGCATATATAAAATATACTAACCAAAAATTATACCAAAGTTTACATCTATTACGTGATAACTTTCCCGAGATACAAAATTCTGTACATATTTTGAGGAGTTCGTTTTCATTCCGATTAAAGGCTGTTTAAATTTCGAGGCTGGAACATCGCTTAATTTTAAACTTTTGACAAGTAAAACTTTGAAAGCTGAATAAACGCTTTTGATTTTATTTATTTACACGTAACTTGATAAAGGATTTTAAATTGAGAAATAATAAATAAATATTTTCATTTTTTACAAAATATCCAGTTTTTTGGTATACTGTTATTTTGTTTCTAAGAAAAACAGATTTTGTTTATAATGAGATCTCTTAAATGAGAATTATTTTCCCATCTAGATATGTATCAAAAGAAATAAAAACTTGAGTTGAGCTTCATCATCATCATCATCATTACATCCCTTAACACATCTACTACTGACCGTAGACCTCCCGACCGAATGCCACAAATCACGGTCCAAAGCCACCTGCATCGAGCGACTTCCTGCATGCCTTACCAAGTCGTCATTCCATCTAGTGGGGATCGACCTACACTTCGCCTACCGGTACGTCACCCTGTCTTTCACCTCTCTGCAGTTGGATAGGTTACTTAATCTCGCTCTGTACTCGGATAGCCATTGTAGGCCTACTGTAGAAACACTTCAATAGTTGTAATTGAGTTTAGCACAAACCATTGACGTATAAAACAATATAGGTACAAAGTTATATCGTAAAAATATGTCTATTTAGTAGCTTGTATTACCATGAATTGCAATGAAACTACAATTCTTGCGTATAAGCCTGATATTGTTCTGATGGACCGGGTACAGTCAAAGATATTTTTCGTCGACATTACCATTCCGTATGTCGAGAACCTAATGACAGCCGGGACAAATAAGCCAAAAAATTTCTGAATCTGGCTCAGGAGTATTGAAATGTGGGTTTGATTAAAATGTTACACTTTTGATATGAAATGTGTTATGTGATGCTACAATCAATAATCGCAGAGTTCCGTGACATAGTTATTAATAGTATTTATAATGTAGTTACTTTGCTATCATATTAATATAAATATATAATAAAATATAATAATGTAACGCTGGATCCCAGAGCAAAAGTGTGATGTGATCGTGCCAATAAAAAATCATAAATTAAAAAGAAATATTAAATTATATCACGCTCAACTATAATAACATGTCGTTATTTAGTTCCGTAAGAGAAACCCTTAAAATCACTCCGTGGGTTTCGTAAAAGCGCGACTCAAGAAGTTTGGAACAGGAAATAGCATCTTCCTGTTAAACTGTTAATATAATAAAACTCTTTTTTTTCTGTACGTTGAATATTTTTATTTTTAGGAATACACTATGTTATTGTTACAGTTGCCAAAATAAGATGTTTCGGACACGTTGCCTGTATATCTGCCTGTCGGGGCACACACCACACTAAAACCAGAGAATGGTTAGAATGAGACTTTCACTAATGCTTTACCTAGAGGTTAAGTCGATAGATAAAAATATATACTATCACGCTATCTACCGTAGGAGCTCAGCAGTAGACGTAATTTTTCCATTTGCAGCTACAAAAAGGCTAAAAAATTACGTTGAAATGAGATTGAAAAACCACATTATCTAATTTTGAGTTATTCCTATATTTCATTCTTTATACCTACCAATTATTTTTAAATATTATCGTTTTCATTTTAGTGCTATAATCAACTAATAATTTTTTTTGTTAACAAGATGGCGCCGTGGTAGCTCAGATGGTTATCGCTCGATTTAAACTTCACAGTAATCGATCAAACCGAGTTTGACTCCCGCCGGCACCAATAAAATTGTTAATTGCAATTTTTAGCGCTGATTGACCACGTGCTCGTCGATGAAGGAAAACATCGTGAGGAAACCTGCATATCTGAGAAATAAGATAAAAAATATTTCGGAGACATGTGAACTTCGCTAACACGCATTGGGGCACCGCAGCGGACACTTCCATGCCCTAAAACCATCTCAAAAATGATGACCAGATGGGGGACGTATGTGGGCTGTAACTTTTTTAACTTTAGATGGCGCTGTAGAGTATAGTTTCATTTTACGCGAGTTATGATATAAGGCACATCTGTAAATAGATGGTATACCCAAATATTTACACATTTTAGTAGATTAGTAGAACCGTAAAGATAATATTAAAGCAAAGAAGTGGGTTATTTTTGCTAGTCGTATTTATATTATACTGATTGTAACTCATAAGCTAAATAGATCATAATATACCAATGTTAACTTTCTCCAAATATAATTACCGTAAATGCTTTGTAACATAATTTGTTTTATATCGACTATTTGATAAAAGTACAAAAAGAGACTAATATTTGCCGTCAATTTAAAACTAACAAAAAAATTTAAAACAAGCAACTGGTTAGATAACAATAAAACTGAATAATGGATAGCACTCCAGTTAAAAATAATAATAGCTATTTTTGTGCTAGGTTTGAAAGTTATATTTGTAAGTCGTATGTATACAGAATCTATGTAAGTCGATGTATGTCTTTGCGTTGCAGGAAACCGGGTTGTTCCCACATGAAATATCAATATTTGGTAGTCTAAATGCCAACTTTGGCTATTTTGGAAAATCCGCGGTAGATACCTCAGTGGGGGTAGTGAGGGGAAGAGCTTATAGTGGAGTAGCTCTTCTGTGGAGGAAATCGGTTTATACAATACATAATATAATACAATATCAGACTTATTCGCAAGAATAGTCCTGTCTGTGATGATGGCCCGGTACCAGTAGAGCCTGGCACAGTCATTTTTGAGCACGGCTGCCGACAAGTACTTGTAATACTGCAGTTTCCGATCCAAGACCTTGGTGTAAAATTCTGACTATCTTAAGTGACTAACCCGGATAGCGACAAGCTCGACAGATGGAGACGGTAGTTAGTTAGTTTAAATAGTTGCTAATCTTAATAACCTGATCATATACCGCACAAACAAAACCCTTGTTTTCCCCAAAAATGTCATCAAAATGTAGCCAGTGGAGGGAGGCAACTGTGTCTATGAAAAGCTCATGTAGAGCCTTGTAAAACCTCCAGTGGAGCTCCTTCTCCTTCCATACGGTCTCCCACTCGAAAATGCTCTGAACTGCCGGGTCTTGCCATTGCTCGTTGGCTAAAGATAGATACGGAATCCCGTTATCACAAGAAATGACGTCCTTATAGAAGGGATCATCCGATCCCGTCAGAAAGTAATTACGGAGGCGGCACACTTCACGATTATGCATGGTAAGCGCGATTAAAAAGCCTTGACCACCATGTTTCTGCGGCAAGTACAGTCTTATAATCGACGATCTCGGGTGGTGCACCTTATGGGACGTCATAGTAGTGTGTGACTTTTCTATCCAGAGTGTTAAGTTAAGTTTGAGTCCACCTAACTATGGCAAAGGTATACATGAGTACAGGCATGACCTAATCGTTATATGGATGTATCTTATTAACACCGGACAAAATGCTAATAATCACTTCAGTCAAGCGTGCATAAAAAATAAGGGGCTGTTTCATATCCACCTCATCGATACCGATCTTCTGTGATCCAGGTATCGATATATTTTAGCCTCGAAAGGGGTCCTTAAGTTGATAGGCATAGATAAGTCTATGTCCTCAGAGTTAGCAACCCTTCCCCTTTCAAAATGGAGGACCGCACCCTTATCCGTCCCCAGCTCCATTTCAATAGAATTATAAAAATCACAAGTGATGTTTAGCAATTTCAAAAGATGGAGGCGACTGGAGGCGAGTAATTTGAGATCATCCATATAGAAAAGGTGGATAACTTTTGTAACTCCATTTAAAGTTAAAATCCCCTCCCGGAGTCCTTCATTAAGGTACTGAGAGGTTCAAGGGAGAGGTAAAACCAGATTGGACTCAAACAATTGCCCCGGAAGATACCCCTTCTTACCTTTATGCGGCTTTCCACATCCGTCATCCGCTCGCCTAGATGACATAGGATTGTACTCCACTGCCCCATACACTCACCGAGGAGGTCTCTTACTTTACAGTCAACCTGAACAGCTCGAGGGTCTCTTTAGTCATGTACCAAGTCGAATTCCCTTTTATAGTCTATTAAGATGGCGGAGAAGTTCCATCGGTTGCGTTTAACCAATTTACCAACGACTGCGTCAATGAAGAGTGGTTCCTTGGTTCCACGACTACTGCCCGGCATTCATTTTGAGCATGCGACATCACCTGATTTAATTCCAGATGGTGAATTATTCGCGTACTCAAAATGGATGTCAGTGTCTTATATATGTTGTGTTCTGGTTTTGTATATGGTGGGTTCTGGTCTTATATATGGTGTGAGACATGAGTTTACGTGACAGGGCAGTATTTGCTCGGGTCTGTGGAATCCCGGTTTTAAGGAACCAAATGAGTGATTTTAATAGTGAAGAGGCTCGGGAGTGACTTTGGGTCGAGAGCCTCTCAAAACTGTCGGGCAAGCACAGCGTGACTCACCACGAGCCAGTAGTGATTCAGTCCGTAGAGTTCCGGACTGTATTGTTATTATTATAACTTTTAAAAGCAAATTTAGTCATAAGTTTATTTTAAAATTAGTTAAATCTACTAGTAAAAGAACAATATTAAAATGACTGCAGTGAAAGCCCGTTTTCCAAGCGTGGCAGTTACGGTAAATATTCTCTGACGAGGTCAAAACGAGGTAAAAGGTTCTATAGAATATAATATATGTTCAGCAGTGGATTTTTGCCAGTCTGTAATTATGATATTAATAATGATGATGTATTGATAAGCGTTATAATAAAAACGTCTCTGGGTATAACATTTCTTTCTCGTGCAAGGTATACGGCATTTTTAAAATTATAAATGTATGAAATTATATAAATGTTTCTCAGTTCAATTTTCTTCAGAGCTAAAACACCGAGCCATGTAAAGCGGAAAATATCATGCACCAATAAATTCGTAAAGAATTCACCGTTTCAGAACTTGACTCGAAGCGAGCGCACCAAATTTATAAAATAAGAGAGCAGTTTTATATTTATATATAAAGTTTTAGTTGGATAATTTCGAATATAGTTGTGCAAATTTTGTAACTACAAAATTGGACAAGTTCATGTTGAAATGCGTGTGTGTGTGTTTTAAACGAAAATAAAAGACTACTAGGTTTCAATTGTATGAATGTAAATAATACATTATAACAAGATTGAACAGAACAAAATTAATAAACAAAAAGAAAAAGTAGAATTCTGGAGTTTCACATATATTTGATTATGGGTTATTTAAGGCAATTGCGATAACAAGTTCCACGGTGTTCGAGAAGGGTATTAAGATGTCATTTTAGTAAAACTTAGACAGATTTTTCGAACTACCCACAAATATTACTTGACATTTTTTGGTTTGATAGAGACATCAAAGCGCCTCGACTATTCGGCGACGAACATCTTTCAAGTTCCGTCCTATGTTTTTCCATCCTATTAAAATAGCTATCTTCTTGTTTGATTAAAAACGAGTAAATAGAATTTTGTTACACTAAAACAATTCGATTTACTGAAACTAGTTTTTACGAACTCACACGAGTCCGTTTCCGTCCGTTTCACCAGTAAGAACTAGTTGCAGTCAATGCATAATGTTCTCGTTAATATGAGAAACTGGAACTGTGATGTGAACAACGCCGAATCTCTAGACGGTAAATCGAATTTGACTTACCGTCTAGCGCTTCAGCTTTGTCCTAATTGGCAATGATCGTACGAGCAAACGATGCAATTTTGTCGCACGACAAGATTAATCACACACGTTTCCTCAGTGTCCCAATTGAATATTGCAAGTGATTGCATGAGCACAATACATAAATGCTTAATAACGATCGTGCAATTGAAATTTCAAATATCTTTTGAGTGTCCTAATTATATACAGTAAACTATGGTCATAATTGTACACGCGTCATTACGCGAGTGCAGAAAATCAAGGGCACCGGTGAGTCTAGTTAGAGATAAGTAGAGAGCTAAGAGATCTAAGAGAGTAAAAAAACTGCATCTCAGTAAACAGCCACTGAGGAAATGGTGCCGTTACGGTGACCTGTTGGACCATCGCATGAGCTTTTTCATCGTGCGTTGAAACAGCGTCGTTTGATCCTACGATCGACAGCCATTTAGGACGACGCCGTCTAATGATCACATTTAACAATATTTAACTCATTTTACTAGTAAGAGGAATAATTAAATAATAAAATTTAACTTAACTACATCGTGAGTGGCAGCACAAATGATTCTACCACCTCATATTTTAATCTAATAATTTATTGTGTTAATAATTTATTGTTATCAATAAATTATAGTATGAATTTACAAAACATCAATCTGTACGTGTCGTACGTCTGGTTCTGCGATTATTGCAATTCCTCCTTGAAGTAGGAGATGTCCAAGTCCAGCAATGGATGTTTAATGGCTGATGATAAACGAGAATTGTTTTAAATCTTTGAATAAAATATCTTAATCATTTATATAAATAATATGTTGAGCAAACAAATCGGCTTGTATGATAAATTGAAATTCTATTTTAAACAACAAATTATCAGACCAAAATGCTGACGGGTGCGGTAAGCCACTGAGATGGCGAATATTTATTTTGGAATGGCGGTCATATTGTTGACCGAAAAAATAAAATGAAAAAAATGATTGATAGAAATGTTCGTTTTAAGAAAAATTCTTTTTAAAGCAATGTTACATATTATTACAAAACCACCAACGTCATAGGGTTATTTTAAACATACATGATTTTCAAAGGATATGTCAATATTTTCTTGAGATATGAATATATAAGTATCCAAGAAAATTTTATTTAATAATCTATCAATTTTTTTATAATATAGAAATTCATTTTAAATGAGATTTCAGATTTTGATGTCAGTGAACAAATTATAATAAAACTGTACATTATGAAAGTAACATTTTTAAATTAAAAAATAAAGAAAAGTAAATACCTTTTAAAAGTGGCTGGTTGCGCGGTAGACGAGTACTGTCGCAGTTTGTTTAGTTATCTAGCAGCTAGCCGGTGCCTTCCTCCATTCTATCCAAATTTCTTTCCGCATGCACTGAAAGGTAGGGGAGGGGAGTAAGCTAAATTATGTGGCGTCATTTTTATCGCCAATGAAGACGTGCTAACCCCGCCTCAATGAAAGTGGAGATGGCTGACAAATAAAAGGACATCTGCTGCCGCCGCGTGCTCTCTTACAACGCAGTCGCAACACAAGGGTCATCATCCTCAAGCCGCTGAAGCAGTAAGAAAACCACCCCGGTAAGCGCTTCCTTTTAATTTATCTTGAGCTGTTCTTTTGTTTTCTCTTTACTGTGTCCCTTTTTTCCTAACAGCTCAAGTTTAATTCCGATGTAAGGCACCGGCTAGATATAATGGATTGGGTAATAGCGAGTGCATTACCCAACCCTGCCACGTGCCACATCAGACGTCTAGTTTTGGTTATAGGAAACCACGCATACACTCCACATATAGTTAATCTCACATAACTGGCCTGACCCGGGAATAGAACCCTTGGTTCCTTCGAGCAGGATTCGAAGGGGCAGCCTGTGGCCACACCAGTGGCTATAAATTAAGAGTTAAAATTAGTAAACTCATAACGCATCTGATTCGGATGGATATGGTTGTCAGTATCCCGTTACAAGTGTTGTCTCAGGTACTATTGAGATACATAAAAAGGGTTTTCTGGGAAATCCCTCAGAGCTTTTCTTTGGAGTATATCCCAAGCATATTCAATTGGATTTAAATCCGAGAATTAATGGGCCATTCTAGGGCCGTGACATCATGTTTGTGCAACCACCCAGGCCGTATATATACGGGCGTTGTCGTAAATAAGCAGGAAATTTTGACCCACTTGTGTTCGATATGGTAAAACTAATGGTTTTAGCAACTCATTATGTTACTTTTCAGTCGTCATAGCGCCCTGTATCCAAATGAGTTCGCTGTTCCACCAAAATAAATTCCTGCCCACATCATAATTGCATACAACCTTGTTATGAATAAACTTCTTGAGGGTGTTGAAGTCAGCTTGGACGACCAGAAACTCTCCAAATACGTACTCTCCTCGAATCAGGACAAAAAGCAAATTGGTATATATCGCTGAAAAGCAAAAATGACCATTGATGAGGTTCCAAGTTCACTGTTCTCTAGCCCACTGCTGTCTTCATCAACGATTTCAATTTCTTAGAGCTGAAACCCCAAGTATTCTACAAATATGAAGTTGACTTTGGGCAGTCTCCTCCTCAAAGTATGGTTACTCAGAAATACCTGGTATCCAGACTGTTGCCTTTGGACCAATTGCATCGCCGTAACATTTGGTTACCTTCTAGCAGTAGTTAGAGCCGTGGTAGCTCAGATGGTAAACGCTCGCTGTAATATAACAGAACGCGAGTAACCCGGGTTCGATCCCAGCCGGCACCAATGAAATTGTTAATTGCAATTTTAAGTGCTGATTTACCACGTGCTCGGCGGTGAAGGAAAACATCGTGAGGAAACCTGCATATCTGAGGAATAAGATAAAAAATATTTCTAAGACATGTGAAGTTCGCCAACACGCATTGGGGCAGCGTGGCGGACACTTCCCCGCCCTAAAAACCCTCTCATAAATGAGGGGAGGCCTGTGCTCAACAGTGGGACGTATATAGGCTGTAACTTTACTTTACTTTTTATTGACTGGCCTGATGGTCTAGTGGTTAATAACTCTGACTGCTATGCCGGAGGTCGTGGGTTCGATTCCCACCCAGGACAAATGTTTGTGTGATGAGCACGATCATTTGTTCTGTGTCTGGGTGTAATTTATCTATATTATTTATGTATTTAGAAATATATAAGTATGTTTATCAGTTGTCTAGTAGCCACAACACAAGCTCTGCTTAGCTTGGGACTAGATGGCGCTGTGTGATAGTTGTGGAATATTATTATTACTTTACTAGCAGTAGTTTGCCATAAACGGTCCGATATTAGTTTAGTAATACAGCTTTGTAATGGATGTCCACCTCCTCCGTGGCACGATAGCGTGACCTTGTAGTCATCAGGCAAAATGGGATTTCAAGGCAGTGACATTCAAAAGTCATTCCCTCTATTTTTAACTCAATTTTTACCGCCAACACATTTTATTTTTGCTTCTATTTAAATTTGAAATGAATCAGGAATAAATGACGAAATTTTTTTATATTAGAAACATTTTTAATTGGCCATTACTGTTTTTATTTATTTATTTATTTACTTTTATTTATTTATTTATTTTTATTTATTTCATTTCATCTTACAAGCTAACAGATGTTAGATTAGTTTTAATTATTCAATGTTATTAAATATACCGTGTTTATAGAGGTGTAGAAGCCCACCTGATGGTAAACTTTCTACGACTGTCTCTGTCTGTCACATAGGTCCCGATCCGAACGATCTTCGTAGAAATAAGTCTATCCTATCCTATGTTATTATAACTTAAGGGCCTTTACCTAATTTATTCGCTAGGCAGCCCGACCTAAATTATCTCGTCTCATTTCGTCCCGTTCAATCTTATCTATACTATCCTATCATATTCTATCCTATCCCATCCCATCTCATCCCACTCTATCCCATCCGATCATATTTCATCCTATCTCGTTCCATCTCATTCCAACTCACGGCATTTCATCACATTTTATGTTATCCTATTTTGTCGTCATTTATCCTATGTATACTTATTCTCCTTTGGTATTTTGTCTTATGTTTTCTTACGATAGTCTATCAAAATCCGAATAAATTGATGTCTTATTTCAAATAGTGCCTTAAATGTAATTTAAAAGAAAAGAGATCAAGAGCGTGAATTACATCAACTTTGTGAGTTCCGAACAATAATCTATTTATAAAAGCATCTTGTGACGTAGATAGTTATGGAACATGGTACCTAATTACAGCTAAAAATAAAAAATAAATGTGATTGCCAACCCATTTGCAAAACGTGGCAATTATGGAAAAATCCTCTCTTTGAGGCATTCTGATGATCAACGATATAAGTATCTAAGGAAGTTATTTCTCATTTCATAAAGAATATGACCAATTAGTCAAATTTAAAAGAAACTGTACTACTATGATTTACTGAATAAGCAATAGCCTAACTTTTCATCCATAGCGTCTTTGATTTTCTATTTAAAGAACTAGCCCAACGTAAAAAGTAATAAAACTCAATAATGGAACCCTGAATTATCTTTACGGGATAAAACGAAACTGTAAAATAAATTTGATTGAGGGATTTGGCAATAAATTTCAATAAACAGATAGGGTGATTGTGTAACGAGCAATAAATAAAATACAGGAGAACAGTTGTAAGTTTCGCAAATTTTTATATACTTAAGTAAAATTTATGTTATTTTCATCGATATGATAAGTTGTTGGCATAGATTACATAATCATCTTATTTTTGCTAGATTTTAAATAAAGGTTGGCGATGAGGAACAGCATCAAATTTATAGATTTCTACTTACTCAAATATCGATTGACCCACTAAATGTGGCGAATACGGAAAAGTGACCGTAGTTTAGGAGAAATCTATTTCGAGCTGTGGAATGGAGTATTATTTACAGACTAAGAGGAAAATCCTACTTCTGATTTTTAACATTTTTGAATTTTTTACTTCTTCGACATAATATTTGATATTATTCTGGTTGGTAGTTTTAAAGATTTTCTTCTATTTTATTAATATTTTTCGTAAAAATTTACAAAAAAAAATGTCTAAGAAACTCTCGTGGATAAAAAGTGAAATGAATATGCAATATCTGAATATAATATTTTGTATTAATACTAACGTTTTAATTGTATAATACACAGTCGGTTGGTGGTGGTGTTTGTTAACACACAATGGATATTTATGAATTTTAGAATCCAAAGGTAGTGGATTTATGCCTGGTAGAGCTGCGCTATATAATTGTGAGTCAGCTCGACCGGGGTAGGATCACGCCCTCTCAGAATATCAGCGTAAAATGGCAGCTAAAGGCTGCTATGTTTCGCATAGTAAGTGTAGTGAATCGGTGACCTTTTTGCTGAAAATGTCTACCCTCAGGGGTGACAGCGCATCTGCATTTTGATTAGGATAGATTTGAATGTCTATGTACCACAGTAATCACTTACCACCAGGTGGACTGCATGCTCGTTTGTTACTCTCATTCTATAAAAAAACTTATTATCAAGTAGATTTAGTTCGCTTAACCCATATTTCTATAAAAAAGTATACGTGGCATGGGATACCCTATTGTTTTCAAACATCTAGATAGGCAACGAGGAGCAATATCAAAAAAGCAAACCGTTTGTTCACCAGCAAATTTTGGGAATGCAGAATTGAAAAACATCCTACTATGTGTTAAATGTCTTGTGATACGTAAACCTAGGACGTGAAGAAAGTTAGTTTCATGTTGATTCAAAATTTATATTTTTATACCATCAATGGTCCCTAAATTTATAATATCTGGAACAGATATTAAACAACTAATACTTTAAAATTATTAATTCTAGTTAAAAATACTAATAGAATATAATTTTTTTTAATTATTATCTGTTATCCGCATGGAACCATAAAAACCATTATTATTTTTAACCTTTCTAAGCATGACCTCAAAAATATACCGCGGGTGTCATCTGGAACTGCTTCATTATACAATTAGAACAGTGTGTCTTCACTTAAATTAAAAATACATTGCAAATATATTTATGAACTTAAAACTTGTCACTTAAAGGTGGAATAAATAACATATCTTATTTCAAATAGTATCACAACAAACTGTAAATAATCCTGCGAAGGGTCAAAGAAATCTATCAGCCCGATCTCCGATAAAATAATAGTATGTGTAACCCTCGACCCTTTGCTCTCTCGTGCATAAATTAACAACATATATTTGAAATCAACTATTGTGTTTAAATGATCATAATCTGTAGTGAACTCATTTTCAGGATTGGAAAGACATGCATAATAATTTAAATAAACAAATTTAAAAATTACCTATACTTTAAGAATAAATTGTTTTCATTTGTTTACAATATGTAAGACCAGCTCTAAGAAAATTAAGCTCCAAGAATTTCACTAAACTTATATTTTTGATTGGTATTCGGAATCTCCTACAGTCATTTAGAAATACAGAATAAACTTTGAAAATAAAACATGCTTGCTCATATCTTATATAAAAATGTAGCTTTCTTGTATATGTTTAATTCAATAAGTACTTTTTACATGACATTATGATATATACAACACTGATCACCATAATAAAAAAAAATCAAACACTTCTACTCCCAGCGACATTGTGCCAAGCCGCTGGCTACGGTGAGTTTCTTTTGAGCGAGAAAAGAACCAGCCCTCCCATCAAACCACCAAACCAGTGGTGACGACAAGTCGCGGACACTGTTCCTTTAAGAACTTCGACGCACGTGAACTCAAAGACCGATATTCACCACAGCAAATGTCACAAATATAGTCACAACTCCCAGACACTCACAATAATTGCGTCACTAACAATTCGCGTTGGGTTTATTTTGACTTTATTACAATTTTTATATTTTAGGTATCTATCCTATCTTTTAACTGTTTTGAAATGTATTCCATTCTGTACACAAAGATTAACATAAAAATTTAACAAAACATTTTTTTAGTTCCATTGTTTGTTTTTTTGCCGTGGTAGCTCAGATGGTTAGCTCTCGCTGAAAATTTCACAATACACGAGCAAATCGGGTTCGAACCCTGCTGGCACCAATGAAATTGTTAATTGCAATTTTAAGTGCTCATGTACCACGTGATTGGCGTTGAAGGAAAACATCGTGAGGAAACCTGCATGTCTGATAAATAAGACAGTAAAAATATTTCGAAGACATGGAAGTTCGCCAATACGCATTGGGGCAGCGCAGCGGACACTTCCTTGCCCTAAAACTCTCTCAGAAATGAGGGGAGGCCTGTGCCCAGCAGTGGGACGTATATAGGCTGTAACTTTAACTTAACTTTTTTTTGTTTTTCAATTTCTTTCAATCTTTGGTTTGTGTATAAGATTTTTTTTTCAATAAAACGCACACTTCTATACCACTGAGACAATTTAAGTAAACAAATTGAGCATACTTCTATTAAATGGTGAATTTTGTCATGTGCTTTTCTTTGTTGCCTCGTAGTACCATCATGAAATCTTAAAACTCACATCAGAAAGTTTAAACTTTGGGCAGAAATAAAAAGCCGAAAAATTTCTTTAGAACACCCGTTCAGAGAATAGTTCGAAACAGCTCCTCAACATTTAGATAATTAGATTTTTTGACTCCGGCTATTAGAATCAGACTTATAAAATATTGTATCTAGTTGACATAATGTATATCCCGCATATGTTTCTCTTGAATATTTATGTACGACGGTGTCAATATATTGGTTGGAATACTTGACATTGACATCTACTATAGTGTCGTCACGACGCTTTGAGGACGCTCAAGGTCGCTCAGCAAGCTATGGAGAGGGCTATGCTCGGAGTTTCTCTGTGTGATAGACTCAGAAATGAGCATATCCGCAGTAAAACCAGCGTGACCGACATAGCTCAACGGATTAGTAAACTGAAGTGGCAATGAGCCGGCCGGCCATAGAGCTCGAAGAATCGATAACCGATGGGGAAGAAAGGTTCTCGAGTGGCAGCCTCGTACCGGTAGGCGTAGTGTAGGCTGACCCCCCACTAGATGGAGTGACGACCTGGTAAGACATGCAGGAAGTCGATGGATGCAGGTGGCTCAGGACCGTGCTTTATGGCATTACTTGGGGGAGGATTATGTTCAGCAGTGGACTTGTGACGGGCTGTAATGATGATGATGATGATAGTGTCGTCAAAGAAGTGGCTTCAAATTACAAGTGGATTCCTTTCACTTTAGATAGTCCGTTTAGGTCCTGGAAGCTAATTAAATTATTACAACTTCTATTCTGGCCAAATCGACGATAAGGTTACTTCCATTTTTAGTTCCATTTTGTAGTGTAGTTATTTTGTAGTTGTTCCATTTGTCTTTTCCTAAATAAAGTGAGGAGTTGTGGCGATTCACTATCTATCAAATTATCTTTACTGTTCGAATTTTGTATTAGAGCACGTGGATAATTTTATGGTTCGCCTTCACTTACAGCTTCATTGTTCAATGATTTTTGTAATACACCCTCATCACATAACAATTTCTCTTGTAGAAGAACTTAGAGACGACGTCTTTCATATTCATAAGTTTAAATGTTCATAAGTTCAAGGTTTTTAAAAAAGGCAAGAAATAGGTAATTTTTTAGTTAAAACATCGACAAAATTACTGACTTTAGAATAATAATGAACACGTATACATACGTGGCGGAGCCATGCTGCAGTTATATCAGTAGTATAGTTGTGGCACGAATGGGTCGGCTCGACCGGGGAAGGACCACGCTCTCACGGAATACCAGCGTGAAATAGCTTGATGCTGCTGTGTTCCCTTTTTTACTAGAAACAAGGCATTCCATCTCAATCCTCAAGGTGACAACGCATCTGCATTTTGATTCTAAATTGAAGATAAATCTAGATGTCTATGGGCCACATCATGCGCTTACCATCAAGTGGACTGTGTGCTCGTTTGTTACCCTATCCTATTAAAAAAACACAATAGCTCTACTATTAAAATAGAACCAAAATATTTATGTTTATCAATAAGCGAAAACTTTAAATATTAAACTACGATATGACTATTCGACTTACGTAATTTGTATCCCCGGTCTCACACCGTGTTGGCGTCAACTTCGAGACGTACGCTTGCGTCGTCCGTGCGGGGGTTGGTTAACGATGGGGGACGCATAATTAGGAAAGTACAAGGCGTCAATTCGATGGCGGACTTAAACATTATTGGCCTTTTCGAACCACTCGGTCTTATAGACATCTACGTCACAAATGGCGGGTAATTTTTTATAGGATAGGGGGACTAACGAAAACCCAGTCCACATGATGGTAAGTGGTTGCTGCGGCTCATAGACAATTCGCATCTATCCTTCATTACGAAACAAAATGCAGATGCGTTGTCACCAGTTTTTAGAACTAAGATGAAATGCCTCGTTTCCAGTAAAAAGGGTCTCTGGTTCCCTACACTCACCATACGACACAAAGTAGCATTAAGCTGATTAAAATGTCAAGGAAATGAGATATTTAAATAAAAATGTGGTAAAAGTTATTAAGAATGGAAATTAACTTCAGGGATCTTACGCCACAAAAAATTGTAATAAGATGTCTTTAAACCAGCATTAGACAAAATTTGAATTTGTAACTTACTTTTTAAACACCACGGCACTTTTATATCTGACCAGATACAGGTTTCAATTATTCAAATCATTTTATATTGTATTTTTTCTCAGACAAGAAATAATATGAAAACCAACCATCCAATTTTTTGAAAATAGAATGTATTTTGGTCAGTAATTTGTAATTAGTTCATACGTCAGAAGGTCGTACGGTTTTTGTCGGTTCAGGCCAATGTCCAAATCCTGCACTATATAAGAACCTGTAAGGCTTACAAATCATATCAAATCAAAGTCAATAATCACTTTATCAAATCAAAGTTACTCAGAACATTGCTGTTATTGTCGTAATTTTGTAGAAAATGTTCAGTATACGCGCGTGCTGAATTCACGAGTGGCCCGATGAGAGCTTGATGTAATTTACACGCACAGCTAACGTATGTGATGAGTATCTTTATGAAAACTTTGAGCATTTTCAAACGAACGCTGTTATAATTAATTGATATTTTTCAGCATTGGTTACTGAAATTCTTGCTAACAATTTCTGTGTTCTGTTTCTTGCTAAAAATTTCTTATAAGTGATATCAGGTCATATTAAGTAAACATTTTAATATTATATTAAAAATGCTTCCAAACATGTAACTGGTTCTTTAAACAAAGTGTGATGTACAGCTCCAGTTAAATGAGGTATGGTGCGGTGGAGAGTGCAGCACACTACGTCCATACTTTAGAATAGGATAGAATAAGATTGATGTAAGATATCTTATTTACTAAAACACATGTGAGATATAAATTGTATGGACAGAGGTATAGGTAATACGTGTTTTTATTTTCTCTTTATTTATAAAATATACTGATAGTGGTTACATATTATGTGTAATGTATGATACAGTTAAGCGATAAACCCTTTACGTTATGATCCACAAAAAAAAAGAATAATGACATACATAGTTTTATTTTTTTCGTCGGTGTGAGGTGTGATGATTGATATTAGTTGTAGTTATTGAAGATTAGCTTAATTAAATACCTAGTAAAAGCAACAGGTTTTCTGATGGGCACCCTCATATATTACAAAAATAATAGTCACTGAAATAATATAATATAATAAACGTTACATAGAAATCCGATCGATAAAGTGCTTAGTTTAAAATTTTGTCCGAACTTATACAGAGAAAAGCTAATAAACTTGACTTTCTTGACAACATTCTTTGTTTTTACATCTTATCTACGACTTATTTAGGAATAGGAATAGGAATATACCATAGGAATGATAGGGTAAAAAATTGTGTAATAAGAGAAGAGTGTGGTTTGCAAGATGATGTTGTGACCAGGATTAAGAAAGGAATGCTTCGGTGGTTTGGTCATGTGGAAAGAATGAATGAGGAAAGTGTGACAAAGAAAATTGAATGATGAAAATTGAATGAATGATTGAAATGATGCAGAAGTGAATGGCAGAGTCAGAAAGGGACGTCCTAGGCGAAAATTTATCGACCAAATGGCTATTTATTGAAAACGGGCAAAATTAGGAGTACCCTTAACCGACGAGCATGTATGCGTAGGTGTATGGATGTGAAGGAGGCGAGAGAGGTGTGTCAGGATCGTGCCAAATGGAAGCCTGTAGTCTCTGCCCACCCCTCTGGGTGACAGCCGTGAGTGTTTATGTTATGTTATGTTTATTTACTTTACAAGTTATTGTTTGTTTAATACTAGAAAAGATTTTGTTATATGTTTCATATTTAGCTGTATTTATTAGTAGGTCGTCTTTGTTTTGTTGAATATTATTCATAAAGTCTGTTGTCTTTTACTCGACGTTTATGGTAATTATGCGAAACTCTGCTCTGAAAATAAACAGAGATTGAATAAACAAAGAATTATTTTCTTATAGATAAAAAATAGGGATGAGTCGCTCGGGGGGATGAGTCGCTCGCGTGGGGGATGAGTCGCTCGCGTCCGTAGGCTTCGACCACCTAACCTTAGGCCCACCCTACACGTGTCCCCCGGGTGGTGCTAAACGAGCGACAAAGCCGAAAAAATAGACTCGGCTCCTCGCCGTATGGTAGCGGCGTAAAATCTACCACCACCCCTTGCTCCGCACCATGACTCAAGAAATAAAAGAAATGGCCCCGAGTTCCCGGCGCCCCTTAAATGGGGCAGGGGTGCGAAGAATCTCCGGGAGAAAAACCGGCGACGAGGTTCGCCACCCGTCACGTTCTGTCTCCCGGAGGGGCGAAAAGTGGATTGCGGAAACCCGTCTGGCTACGCTGAATGTATGTGGAGGAATGAACGATAAGATGGATGAAGTATGCGAAATGATGAATGACAGAGGAATAGATGTGTTATGTGTGAATGAGACGAAACGAAGGGGAAAGGATGCCACTGCACATGGACCTATACCGCGTATTGGTCTGGTGTAGGCGAGACCGAACGGGCATGCCAGGGAGTCGGTTTCATCCTTTCAGAAAGAATGGGTCAATGTGTGAAAGAGTATGAATGTGTAAGCCCGAGACTGCTATGGATACGAATGAAAGTGGGCTTAAAGAAGCTGTTCCTGCTAGGGGTGTACGCCCCAGACATGTCTAAGCCCACTTACATCCGAGAGCAGTTTTGGGACATGGTAAGGATGGTGTTGACAAAATGTGAGGAAAATGAAAATATTATTATGTTAGGAGACTTTTATGGAAGGGTTGGGTCTGGTTATGAAAGGATATTGGGAACGTTTGGTGATGAAAGTATAAATGAGAATGGTGAAGACCTCCTCACCATATGTGCGGAAAAAAATCTTTTTGTGACGAATACTTTTTTTCGTCATAAGAAGATTCACATGTATACATGGGAAAAAGGTGATGATAGAAGCATGATAGATTTCGTAATTGTGGATGAAAGAATGAGGAGCGCAGTCGTAGATACAAGGGTTTACCGGGGGTCCAACGTAGGAACGGATCATTACTTGGTGAAAAGGAATTCGGCTCGCAAGGACCAATTGAAAAGGACACAGCGGACGGAAACTAAGAAACAGAAGGGAGGAATCGAGGCTTCTCTCGATCCGGCCTCCTATAACGCCTACGTTGGGTTCGGGAACAACGTATGTGATCTCCGCAACGGAGTAACACACTAGGGCGATAACCTCGTTCCTTTTCAGCAAGTAGGTTCAGACGGGGATTACGGGTCTTCCGAAGTCGTCCCGGTCCCGACGCCTTAATTCTTCGATGTGGACTGTATAACTTAAGGGATCTTGGGAATGAAACAGCAATTATCTTCAAACCGTTCCGTGAGAGAGTAATCACTTTTCCCTATACTTTTCTTCTTGACTGCTGGTTTTCACTTTTCCCGAAGGATTTTCTTGTTTTTCCGAACTATTACCCCGAATTATTTTCTTCCCCGAACTATTTTCTTTTCCCGAAGGATTTTCTTCCCCGAACTATTTTCTTCCCCGAACTATTTTCTTCCCCGAACGAATTGCAATAAACCCGTTCACTAAGCTACCCCCAGAGCTATACGCGAAAGTGAGCCGCGCCATTCGCGTGCCTGCGCAACTTAACAACATGAATTTGTACTATTACTCTCTCACGTTTCACTTAATTTCTTTATTCACATAAATCACACATAAACACAAGTTATCTATTTAGATAGCACAGAACAATATCTACACCATGATATACATTATTTTTCCGTATTACAAAAATCCTTTAATTTATAAAACAAAATATGCCTACTTTACTCACAAATCCAAAATCCAAACTTCTTAAATATTTAACACAGAAAGTTAAAACAATGTTTCCCACTTGAATTTATACATATGTTAACTAATACAATAGTTTAATTTACATTTTCTCTATTTATTTCACTATTTAAAACACTTTTAAATTTCTTATACAAAACTATCATTATTTCACTTATGCACAGGAATTTTCACATAAAAATAACACAGAATTCACCTTTTTAGCACGTACAATCAACCTGAAATGTTTTACAAGTCATTTTTACATAAATTGCTGAAATTACAAACATTTTAAATTTTTACATATTCGGCCTCCTAAGGGCGTGGCCAGCGTGCTTCCGTGAACTCACACTATTTGAACAACTAACTTTGCACGGCTCTCGACTATCAGAAAAATGAAAGTCTGAAATACACTTAATTTTAACAATATTAAATAAACGAGTGCTTCTACATAATTTTCAAACAGTAGGAAACTATTTCTGATAAGACTCTTATTCGTTATCATGCTTCTTATCAGATAACAATACAAGTGAATGTTTTCATTAATCAATCATAACAAATAGGCATTTGTTTTCGTACAAACATATCATACTTATACAAGACAATACTTCTGCAATTAATTTCCGTTAATTCTGTTTATGCACAGAGTGATCATCTCGACCGGGGAACCAATCCGATCTCTAACTTCACTTTAATATTCCTTTTAATTTACATCATTGGAAAGATGATTTCAACCGGGGAACAAATCCGGTAATATAATTTATAACATAAAATTCCTTATGAATTTATTAAGCGATATTACTTAGGAAAACGAACAAACTAGTCTGGCCTGGGAGTCGAACCCAAGACCTTCTTATCATTAATTCGACATTTCTTTAAGATTTAACTAAGCATTTTCTTATCAGAGCGTCGTGGCTCGACAATTTGCTTTTATAACTATGCGTCATCGGTTGATTTAATAAACTGAAACATTCTTATAGGCGCGTCGCCAACAATCTCCCCCCCGTGCGTTAGCACCATCATTTGGGAGGCGTCGCGGGTACCAGGACTATTATTCTGGATGTAGGTCTCCTCAAGATACCTGTGCTAGTAATGACGTCAACCACTCTGGTGTGACCGTCTGGTCCCGGTAACGTTCTACTAATTTTGCCTTTCGGCCACGTATTTCGTGGCAACGAATGATCTATTATCAAAACAATATCGCCTTCTTTAGGTTCCATGAACTTTCCGTTATTACCTGTTCGCGGTATTAAGGTAGGCATGTATTCCTTCAGCCACGTTGTCCAAAAATGGTCGGCTAACCTCTGTGCAGCTTTCCAATTGAGTTGACCCGTCAGATGCCGCTCTAGAAATAATCCAGGTGGTCGATCACCACATGAGCGTCCCAGAAGAAAATGATTGGGTGTCAAACCCTCGTCAGGACTATCCATACTGAATGTTACCAGAGGCCTGGAATTCACTGTGTGCTCTGCTTCTAAAAGTAACGTATGTAGAACCTCCTCTCGTGGGCTCTTTTCTCTGAGCGTAGCGGTCAACGCAATTTTAATCGACCTTACTAACCTCTCCCAGGCGCCACCCATGTGCGGTGCTCCCGGAGGTATAAATTTCCATTTAATATATTTCTTAAATGACTCATTTTTCATGCCCTCATGGCATTCTTCGCATGCTTTCAATAATTCCTTATTCGCAGCTTTGAAATTTGTCCCGTTATCGCTGTATATAACGGCCGGTTTTCCTCTTCTGGCGATAAATCGCCTCAACGCCATTATCATTGACGCTGGTGTCAATGAGGCTGCTAATTCCAGATGTACTGCTCTGGTAGTCAGACACGTGAATAAAACACCCCAACGTTTTTCGTGTCGCCTTCCTATAGTTACACTCATAGGACCGAAATAATCCACAGCTGAGCATGTAAAAGGTGGTTCATGATGAGCTATTCTCTCCAGAGGAATATTTCCTTGTGGCACGTTCTGCGGTTTGGATCTGTATGTCCTGCACCACTGGTAATGATGTGACACACTACGTACTACATTACGTAAGTTCAAGGCATAAAATTTCTGGTTCACCTCATTCATCACCGTCTGGTGATTGGCATGTCCAAAATGATGATGAACTTCTCTAATCATCATTTTAACGATTTCGTGTTTACCGTCCAATATGACAGGTTTTCTACTTTCCTCGGTCAAATTAGACTTGAAAGGTAAACGTCCATTTAAACGGAGTAAGTTATCCTCTCCTATTTCCATAGATAATTTACTTAAGCGTGAACTTCTTTCAACACTTTTGCCTGCTTTCAAGCACTTTATTTCCGAATAAAAACACTCGTCTTGAATGAACTTCCAAATTAATAATTCCGGTTTTTTCAAGAGCGCTATGTCCAACGCGCCATCGGGTCCTTTAACCGACTTTGCTAAAACTTTGTTGGAACACATAACCGACTTTTCGGCTGCGTCGTCGGGTCCTTTAACCGACTTTCTTAAACTCTTGAATTTTTCTACCGCTTGCAAGGTGCGTGCAGTTGCCCCAAGGAATTTCTTAAAGCTGCTAAATCGTCCGTAGTCGGGTAGACTTAACGGTTCTTGCTTTCTTAACGCATTTACGCCCTTTGGCGATTTTTCTTCCTGCGCTCTATTCGATGGCATGCACTCATTGTCTGTGCGCCATAACAAAGCAGTCTCGTACCTATTATTAGGTATACGACGTACCGTTTTGTTCAAAATACTTAAAGCTCGTTCTTCTGGGTCGTTCACGGGCTTTCTAGCCGACACTCCCAGAGATTCCAAACTAAAATAATCCTTGATCAATTTATCCATATCTTCCTCCTTCTTGGTGGAAATGTGGTTAACGATCTTGATCGGTTTAATACCACCCGATATGTGACCATGTAAAACCCATCCAAGTTTGGTGAGCGATGCTACAGGTAGGTTCTTACCTCCTGAAATTAATTCACGAGTAACTATGAGATGCCAATTGTCCTGACCAATTAATATGGTAGGTTTGGACCTCTCATACATCAACTCATCCTTAATCGGTGTCAAATGAGAACACCGTTGCAATAATTCTCGGCTTACCGACTGCGGAGAAAGGTTAAGTGACTTAATTGTTTGTACACTTATCTCTTCTAAGTCACTCGAGTAAATGCCTTTTATCTTAATGTTTAAGCGATACGAACTGTCGTCGTTAATTCGCTTACCTCCCACGGCTTCGATACGTAATCCCTCTTTACGTCCGCGAGGCGCTAATTTCTGAGCCATACACTCCTCTATGAGTGTCATGGTCGATCCCTCATCCAGAAGAGCTGTTGTCTTGACCTTTCCTCTAGGTCCATACAACTCGACCGGTATAATCTTTAAGTATGCACATGCCAGTGCATTCACTGTACTAACAGTTGTAATCTGAGCATCCTTACCCCCCTCGTCCCCTTGTGGCGAGGTTTTTTCATTGGGGTATCGGTGTAGCATTCGATGATGTGACATTCTACATCCCTCTACACCACATTTTTTCGCTTTGCACTCTAACCTCCTATGGTTAGGTGACAAACATTGGAAACATACTTTCGCCTTTTTGACCGCTTCCCATTTCTCGTGAATATTCATGTCCTTAAACTTGTAACAACTCACTATAGAGTGTTCCTTGTTGCATATAACACACTTATGTGTTACCCGACTTACAGGCTTATCCTGGGTTGTCATAACCACCTGTCGGTTGTGCCCTTTACTATTTCGGCGTTCTAGACGCTCGCTCGACTTACTTCGGCGCATATAGCGCTCGCTCACGGCACATCTGCGTACACCTCCCTTTGCAGTGTGTACAGTTTGCTTCCTGAATTCAGGACGCTTCCTTTTTTCAGGCGCATTTTCATTGTTTAAGGACGCTCCAAATTGTTCACTCAATAAATTTAAAAACTTGGCCATCTTCTGTAACTCTGGCTCCAAAGGATACTGAGCTCGATATTCAAACCATTTAAATTTAATCATAGTTCCGAGCTTCTCCACTATGCGGCTCACTAACTCCGGTGAGTACAAATACTGTGGTTGATTCAACGCTTGTATCGTGGCAACCACGTTCGTAATACGACTTGCAAAAGATCCTATATTCCGGCATCATCATCATTCTCTAAACCATTTCCCATTATCTGGGGTCGGCGCAGTAAACCTTCTTGTTCCATTCCTCTCTATCAGCCGTCATTTCCATACTTACTCCTTTCATTCTCATATCACTCTTCACACAATCGATCCATCTTTTATTCGGCCTTCCTCTGCCCGTGTGTCCCTCCACATTCATATTCAACACTCGTATTGTGACATGACTTTCATTCCTCCGCATCACATGCCCAAACCATGCCAATCTGCTTCCTCTCACCTTTTCTACCACTGGCGCTACTTTCAGGCTTCCTCTTATATACTCATTCCTTATCTTATCCATCCTTGTCACACCACACATCCATCGTAACATTCTCATTTCATTCGCATGCAGTCTATTTTCATCCTTCTTCTTGACGGCCCAGCATTCACTTCCATACATGACGACAGGTCGGATGATCGATTTGTAAATTTTCCCCTTCAGCCTTATTGGCATTCGGGGATCGCACGTTGTGGCTGTGATCCTATATTCCGGCAATCTTCTGCCAATCTTGGCATACGCTTTACATTCTCGATTTCGGCTAGAATGAGCATCTCAACCCTACCGAATCTTCTTTCGAGAGCGTTCATTATTTCTTCCGGTTCACACAAAGTAAACAACAACGACTTAACCGCTTCCTTAGCGGTGCCCTTTAATGCCCTCCTAAGGCGTGCGACATTTTGCACCCCTGAAAATTGGCTTCTCGTGTCTTCAAACACCGTTTTGAAAATTATCCATTCACCCGGGTCTCCATCGAACACCGGTAATTCCTGGAGGAAATGAAGCTGGGAAGACTTATCTCTACCAGCTATTTTTATTGCACTCACAATCGCTTCGGTCAATTCTGACACCTCACTCGCGTGTGTTTTCTGTGCATTTCCTTGGTTGCGCTCGATCTCCGCCCCTTTGCGGCGTGATCCTTTACACGCTTCCTTATCAGTAACATCGGGTTGTGCTACACTAACCGGCGCGCTCATTATGGTCTGCTGAACCCAACTCCTTACGAAAGGTTCCACCTGAGTATTCCGCTCTTCATCATCCTCACTCGAGTCGATCTCCTCTTCTCGGTTGAGTCGTGCCAACTCCAATTGAGACTTGGCCAAGGCAGCAGCTGCCTGTGCTCGTTCGAGCTCTGAGCGTTCGAATTTAATCCGCGCCTCTAATTCGGCTTTCAGCCTCGCCGATCGCGATGACCTACTACCTCTTTGTGACCCTTTATCACTAGTGTGCCCGATTACTGTCCTTGACGATGCCGCTTCTTCGGTCCTTTGACCTACTTTTTCGACCACCGTTTCACTCCTGGATATAACGGATTGTTGTGCGGTACTGGCCTGCGTACCACTGGTGTCCGTCCTGTTGCTTGTCGTTGCCACGGACGTCCCTGTGTCCCACGTGCATGTGGACGTGTCGGTGGTGGCTCCACTTGAAGGAGTTGCTCCATTTGACGCAGTAGCTGTGGTCGCTCCAGATGGTTCCGCTTCTTTAGCTTTTCTTGAGAGCCCTGTCCTTGTCCTGCTCCCTTCGCTTCTCCCTGTCTGGTCTTGTGCCTTCTTCATCTTGCAGGAAGGTGATTGTTGGCCTACGGTCCCTAACTGTCCCTACGGTCCCTACAACCCCTTACCTACAACCCTTCTACACCCCAACCTAACATCACTACCCCTCCCCCCCCTTTATCTCCCAACCTACAACCCTACTACCACCCTAACAGCCCTATCAGCCCTATCAATCCTGGACGGGGCCTACCGAGGTGAGCCGTCCAGGGATGGAGTCGTGCAGGAATGGAATGGAGGAAAGGTTTAGGAACTGTCCCGCCAAGGAATATGACGAAACAGTCGAGCGGTAGTGCAAGCGCAGTCTCGCTCGAGAGAACTGCTCCACCCGAAGGTGTTGTGCCAGAGCCCAACCGTTTGGCACCGTTAGGTGGTCGGGATGTATGCTGTGCTCGCCGCCTAGTTGCCGGTGACGCCTCGTCCAAGCGCCCTCCTCCGGCCGCGATGCAGTCAGGTGCCCACGCGCACCCTCGCCCGGCAGCAGCAGCGGTGGATGCTTCTTCCAGCACCCTGATGATCCGACAGGAAAATGCCGGACACGGTCGTCCGACAGGAAATGCCGAGCACGCTTGCCCGACAGGAAAATGCCAGACACGGTCGTCCGACAGGAAAAATGCCAAGCCCTGCTTGGCCACGATGAGTGCCTTCACAAGACACCTGCGCCCGGCTGCGATACGTGCCCCATGCGAGCACACGCCCCCGGCCGCAATCCCGGTTTTCTTTCTTCCGGTAGTTCCAGGTCCCGTCCTTCAGCGCTGACGTCCTGGTCTTCTGGCCTTTGGTCCTATTGCTTCAGCTCAAACCTCCGGCTTCCTTCGGTTGCTTATCTTCAGTCGGCTCCGAAGGTCTTCTTTTTTCCACAACCAGCAGTCCACAGCTGGTTCCTTGATCCAGCTGGCGGGGTTCGGGTGGTCTTTAATCCGGCTCCGAAGGTCCAATTGAAAAGGAATTCGGAAGGTCCTCCTGATCCGGCTGCGAAGGACCAATTGAAAAAGAACCAAACGGAACTCGACTTTCGATTAAGAAACAGAAGGGAGGAATCGAGGCTTCTCTCGATCCGACCTCCTGCAACGCCTACGTTGGGTTCGGGAACAACGTATGTGATCTCCGCAACGGAGTAACACACTAGGGCGATAACCTCGTTCCTTTTCAGCAAGTAGGTTCAGACGGGGATTACGGGTCGTCCGAAGTCGTCCCGGTCCCGACGCCTTAATTCTTCGATGTGGACTGTATAACTTAAGGGATCTTGGGAATGAAACAGCAATTATCTTCAAACCGTTCCGTGAGAGAGTAATCACTTTTCCCTATACTTTTCTTCTTGACTGCTGGTTTTCACTTTTCCCGAAGGATTTTCTTGTTTTTCCGAACTATTACCCCGAACTATTTTCTTCCCCGAACTATTTTCTTTTCCCGAAGGATTTTCTTCCCCGAACTATTTTCTTCCCCGAACTATTTTCTTCCCCGAACGAATTGCAATAAACCCGTTCACTAAGCTACCCCCAGAGCTATACGCGAAAGTGAGCCGCGCCATTCGCGTGCCTGCGCAACTTAACAACATGAATTTGTACTATTACTCTCTCACGTTTCACTTAATTTCTTTATTCACATAAATCACACATAAACACAAGTTATCTATTTAGATAGCACAGAACAATATCTACACCATGATATACATTATTTTTCCGTATTACAAAAATCCTTTAATTTATAAAACAAAATATGCCTACTTTACTCACAAATCCAAAATCCAAACTTCTTAAATATTTAACACAGAAAGTTAAAACAATGTTTCCCACTTGAATTTATACATATGTTAACTAATACAATAGTTTAATTTACATTTTCTCTATTTATTTCACTATTTAAAACACTTTTAAATTTCTTATACAAAACTATCATTATTTCACTTATGCACAGGAATTTTCACATAAAAATAACACAGAATTCACCTTTTTAGCACGTACAATCAACCTGAAATGTTTTACAAGTCATTTTTACATAAATTGCTGAAATTACAAACATTTTAAATTTTTACATATTCGGCCTCCTAAGGGCGTGGCCAGCGTGCTTCCGTGAACTCACACTATTTGAACAACTAACTTTGCACGGCTCTCGACTATCAGAAAAATGAAAGTCTGAAATACACTTAATTTTAACAATATTAAATAAACGAGTGCTTCTACATAATTTTCAAACAGTAGGAAACTATTTCTGATAAGACTCTTATTCGTTATCATGCTTCTTATCAGATAACAATACAAGTGAATGTTTTCATTAATCAATCATAACAAATAGGCATTTGTTTTCGTACAAACATATCATACTTATACAAGACAATACTTATGCAATTAATTTCCGTTAATTCTGTTTATGCACAGAGTGATCATCTCGACCGGGGAACCAATCCGATCTCTAACTTCACTTTAATATTCCTTTTAATTTACATCATTGGAAAGATGATTTCAACCGGGGAACAAATCCGGTAATATAATTTATAACATAAAATTCCTTATGAATTTATTAAGCGATATTACTTAGGAAAACGAACAAACTAGTCTGGCCTGGGAGTCGAACCCAAGACCTTCTTATCATTAATTCGACATTTCTTTAAGATTTAACTAAGCATTTTCTTATCAGAGCGTCGTGGCTCGACAATTTGCTTTTATAACTATGCGTCATCGGTTGATTTAATAAACTGAAACATTCTTATAGGCGCGTCGCCAACACTTGGTCTTATGTCGAATTAATGGTCTTTTCAAGCGTTGGCGGCATCGGACATCTGTGTCTACCACTGCGTTACAGCGTATAAGAATAGGGAAGTTACAAGATGAAGATGTGAAAGAGAAGTATAAATGTAGACTGAGAGAAAATATTAGATGTTTGAATGAGTTGGGTATGAATGATTCAGACTTGAATACTGTGTGGGATAATATTAAGAAAGGTTTGGTGGATACCGCCACCGAAGTATGTGGTGTAAGTAAGAGAACAAATGAAAGGAAAAGTAATACGTTATGGTGGGATGATGAGGTACGGGTGGAAGTTGAATCAAAGAAGAAAGCATGGTTAGATTTACTAGCAACCAAAGCTGGTAATTCTTCTGGTATGAATGATGAGATTGAAAGAAAAAAGGCAGAATTTAGACGTCTAAATAAGAGAGTAAAAGAAGTTGTTGAAAGGAAAAAGAAAGAAAGAACGGATAAGAATGCTAGAAGGATATCTGATAATTTCCAGGCTAACATAAAAATGTTCTGGAAACTCGTAAGAACTGCAATACAAAACGGGAAATACAAAACAGCCTATAGTAAATGCTATAAGAGACGAGAATGGATGTATTCTGAATGATGAAGTTTCGAATTTAAACAGATGGAAGGAATACTTTGAAAGCGTATTTATGAGTGAAGAGTCGTCTGAACTAAATGAACTAGAAATTCCGAAAGAAGTGGAAAGGGGTATGGAGATAAGTGTAGATGAAATAATGAAAGCAATGAAAAGCATGAAAGCAGGTAAGGCAGCTGGATACGATAGAGTATCACTCGAGATGCTAAGGGCTGGAGAAGGAGTGGTGGCAGGCCTGCTGTACACCTTGTTTAATTTATGTTGGGAATTAAAACGGGTACCGGATGACTGGTGTAAAGCAGTTATAGTACTAATATATAAAGGAAAAGGGTCACAGCAGGACTGCAAAAACTACCGCGGTATCAGCTTGCTTAGTATTGTGGGTAAACTATATGCTAAGGTGTTAATTGAAAGAGTTATGAAAGAAACTGATGGAAAAATTTGGGATGTGCAAGCGGGTTTTAGAAAGGGAATGGGGTGTACAGATCAAGTCTTTTCCATGCGCATGATTGCAGAGAAGTTTTTGGCCAAAAACCAGAAAGTTTTTTGTGCATTCATGGACTTGGAAAAGGCTTATGACAGAGTGGACAGGAATGTGTTATGGCAAACACTGAACTCATATGGGTTGAGCGCTGGTTTGATACAGGCATTAAGGTCTCTTTATAGGGACTCTAGTGCTTGTGTCAGGATCAATGGGGTCTACTCGGACTGGTTTGGCATCCAAAAAGGTGTCAGACAGGACTGTGTAGCTTCCCCTTGGCTGTTCAACCTATTTATGGACCGGTGTTTGCAAACTTTGAAAGATGAAGAATGTGGGTTAAGAATGGGCGAGTTAACCGTCAAATGCCTTTTGTATGCCGATGATCAAGTCATATATGCGTCATCGGAGGCTGAGTTGCAAGTGATGGTTACATTAATGAACTGGGAATTAAAAGAAAGGGGATTGAAAGTGAACGCATGTAAGACGAATGTGATGGTTTTTGAAAGAGAAGAAAGCAAAACGGTATGTGAAATAAGAATAGAAGGAGAGTTAATTGAGCAAGTGGATGAGTTTGTGTATTTGGGATGTGTATTTAGCAGGGATGGTAGATATGATAGGGATATAGAACGACGAGTAAATGCAGGGAATAGAGTGAATGGGGCACTACACTCTATTATGAAGAACCAGAATGTGTCAAAGCAGGCACGTATGGTAATTCAAAATGCTGTGTTAGTCCCTACTTTAATGTATGGTAGTGAAAGCTGGGTGTGGCAGAAGAAGCACGAAAGTAGAATAAATGCTGTAGAAATGCGGTCTTTAAGGAATATGCTAGGGTTGAATCTGAATGACAGGGTGAGAAATTGCGTGATAAGAGATAAATGTGGTATGCAAGATTATGTTGTGACCAGGATTAAGAAAGGAATGCTTCGGTGGTTTGGTCATGTGGAAAGAATGAATGAGGAAAGAGTGACAAAGCAAATTTATATGGCAGATGTAAACGGCCGAGTAGGGAAGGAACGCCCTAGGAAAAAGTTTATCGACCAAATTGGCGATATTTTGAAAATGGGCCACGTTAGAAGTACCCTTAACCGACGAGCATGTATGCGTAGATATATGGATGTAAAGGAGGCGAAAGAGGTATGTCAGGATCGTGCCAAATGGAAGTCCGTAGTCTCTGCCTACCCCTCTGGGTGACAGGCGTGAGTGTTTATGTATGTATGTATAAAAAATAGTATGTTTAAAATTTTTAAAATTTTCTTTTAATATTTTCCCCACTAGATAAATGGATGCTCTTGTAAGAGATCCAGGAAGTCGATGGATGCAGATGGATTAGAACCATGGCTTGTGACATTCCTCGGGAGATGCGTATGTTTGATAATGAACTTATGAAGTATGAATGAATAATGAAGTCTTAAAAACAAATCTTAGTTTTTTTATGGTAAAAATTATTAACAAATATAATGTGTTAAGGTAAAGGCACTTGATTCTGGTTAAAATTGGTGTTTTTCTAAAACTCGACATATGATCGAAAATAAAGCATTTATTGCACCTTTATTACGGCTATTTTTATTAGAACCGCTATTGTTTCTACTCTTGAAATAGCCAATAGGTTTGGCTATTAGATTGATTTTAGATAAGGGCTTGATTGACTATTAGATAAGGGCTGTAATGATGATGATGATTAGATTGATTTGTATTTTAAATTAAATACGAAAAGAAGTCCGAGGCTCCTTATTCCGATGTAAAAATTCTTATTCCCTTGTATTTAGTTCTTAAATCCGTGTGTAAAAACTGCGATTGAGAAAGTTTGGAAGAATAATACATGGTATTCATTATCCTAAAACCAAAACTGTTAAAATTTAAAAAATATGAATAGTAATCCCCGTGGATTTAACCCTGACAAGTTTATTTTATTTTTAACTTCTTCTTTCTATGGCAAGTGAAATGATATTATTAAATTAATGTAGTTGAGAATTATTATCTATAAATATTTACAACTACATACCCTTTGTGAAATGTATTATAAAGAAAATAAGAACCTATGCGTAATCGACTAAAGGTAAATGGGTGAAAATCATTTAAAATGACCATTTTTATAAAATAATTTGTCCACGGGCAATATTTTATGATAAAATTCATTTACATATGTGAAAAGTGCTTATTATTGTCTTTTGCTATATTATCTAGCTTTATAATACAGCTTTATATATTAATTACCAATAGTAGAAAAATACTATTCCTTTTTTCGTAACCAAGTCTAGTATTATCCATACAAAATAATTTGTCCTCTTAACGAGCTACGTTACAAAAATCATGAAAATAAATACACTAGCTACATTTATTAATTATCGGTGAACTTTTTGATAAAACAAAGTAAATTGCCATTGATTTCAATAAAAATTATTTTATTTGAATTATTTTTAATATTATAATTTTGGTAAAAAATTAATGTCCATTATTTTGTTCATTTTTGTTGTTCATTTTTCTAACAGTAAAGTTTGGCAATAATTGGTGATTAATAAATGGCAGCACTGCTTTTCTAACGAGCCAATGACATACAAGAAACGAACATGTGTCGGCCATTTTGTTCTCCAGTGAAAAAAGTGAACGACGCGTATTTCTTTATCGACGAGTAAAATTCCAATTTTAAATTATCAGTTTTGTTTAGTTTAACAAACAACGCAGGTAAGTGAGTACTTATATTTCTTCGATTATTTAAAAAGTTACTACTGACCTTCATTGAAATGCAAGGTTGCTAGAACTCATTAATGTTTCTGTTTGGCTTAAACATTTTGGCATTACTTTCAAAGTACGGTGGTTCATCATTTTTGTTATGATTTGTTACAATTTTTGGTTACGTTACAAAAATTATATAACAAAAATGAACTAAAGCCGCAATCACATTGCTGGTTTATATTGATAAGCAATTATTTTATTAAAAAAATTAAGCTATGGGGTATTATTATTAGAGAGTGATTTAAATGTCTTTTTAATTTTTTGTGCAATAAAGTTCAATAAATAAATAAATTCCTGTAGGTAGGTATGTACTTGAAATTTATTATTTTTGTTCAATATGTCGTTCCATTTTCTTATATTCCTGTTTGTTGGTATCACTGTCATTTGTTTGTCCATTAGTTGTTTATTTCATAGCCTATTAGTAGTGACACTAATATTTGTTTGCCCATGTTAGAAGCGTCCGTAACCCAGTGCAACTAAAGTAGCCTCGGTCGCTGATAATTTAACGAATGTTACACTGTTAACAGGTTTCTGTGCCTGTTTGCGATCAAAATATTTTTTTTCTTCTTAGGATGCGAATGACAGGAGCTGAACGTCAACGGCTGTATAGGCAACGTCTTACAGAATCAAACCCAGAAAAGTTTGAAGAAATTCGTTTGAAAAATTTGAACAGAATTAAAAATAAATATGTGTCACTTTCTAAACTAACAGAAAACCAAAAGTCAATAAGAAGAAGTAACTTGAGAAAGCTGAAGAAAAAACAAATGAAAAAATATGAATCACAAGTTAAAACCAAAAAGAATATAAAAGAATATCAAAAATACTACAAGAAGCTAAAGAAAGAAAATTAAAAACAAAAACATATAATTCAAACACAAAGAAAACAAATACAAGCACTAAAAACAGAAAATCTATCGACAAAAAATCCTTTTTAATTGTCAGATGTCTGCCTCAGAGCAGGAAAATCTTATAATTCACGCAAAGCTTGAGGCTTTGCACACTATCTGACTCATCAGATCATTCACCCGCAGCAATATGGGCACATCTGAGACCAATTTTGATTGGTATCAAGAAAAAAGTCCCTCAAATTAATACTGTACACGTATTTTCGGATGGCCCCGCCACTCAGTATAAACAGAAAAATAATTTTTATCTGTATAAATTATATCTTGAGGACTTGAATTTTGAAAAAGGGACTTGGAACTTTTCAGAGTTTTATCATGGTAAAAGTGCTGCTGATGGTATAGGAGGAGTCATCAAGCGACTTTTGGATGCTAAAGTATCCCATGGAATGGACGTTTCAGACACCTCAACAGCATACTCTCTACTGAAAGAAAATACTACTGTCAATCTTTTTTGTGTTAATGAGTCGGATATTATCGAGATAAAAAGTAAAAATCAAACAGCTTTCGAAAGCTTAGTGCCTGTTCCTAAAACAATGAAGTTTCACCAAATACAAGTCGAAACAGAAAACCACTCTAATGAAATAAATTACTGAGTTTTAAGTTGTTTTTGTAACGGCTCAAACATGAGAGGTTTTTGCGACTGTTTCAACATTAAAAGACATTGTCTGCTAAAATCTCGTCCCAGAAAGCGAACTCGGCTAACATCCGATTCAGATGACTGTCTGCCTTTACCGTTTAAAAGAACAGCACATACTACCAACATGTCTGCTGCTATCTCCAAGTCCGAGGATAAAACACCACCGGTTTCTTCAAAAAATATACCAACTGTACCAATAGATATTTTTGGTGCTGTTGACTGTGATTCAGACTCCTCAGATATTTTCGATTTACCACTTACTATTGGTACTACTAAAACTTCTAAGCGTAAAGTGCGGAGCAATCCAACGCAAATTATGACACCTGTGGTTGCAGACCATACCTATGCCGCCGTGACAAATAAAGAAAATGTCGATCACCAGCATAAAAATAACTGGAAAATATAAAAAATGCGGGAGCTGTGACTATATTATCCGATGTTAAAGTAAACTATGCAATTAGTGATTTAAGGAAAATGATCAGCAATACAAAGCGGCAAAATGTGTCTTCTTGTGACCTCAAAGTAGATTTTCCTGAAATTCTTGAAAGTTTAACAACTAATTCTGTATCATTAAAGAAAAGATTTTTTTTTCTAGTTCAAGTGAAAGTGAATAGTGTTTCATATTGTTATTTTGTTAAATAGTTTTTGATACCTCTATAGTTCCTTAAACATTCATGACGACAGTAAATAGATATAATGTCTGGATATTTTTAGTTCCTATTGCAATTATTTTGATATCCTTAATATTATTTTTTTAAATGAGGCTATTATTAAAAAGTCATCATAGCTTTGATGTATGTAGCTTCATTAATATTTGCATTGATATTGATAGATGATATTTGTATTAATTTTGACATTATACAGATTAATAATGTCTGCACATATAAAACTACTGCGCATATAAAACTTAATAATGTCTGCATACGATTGTGTTAGCAAAGAGTTAATATAGAAATAGATTGTTTTTTTCCCAAGTCTGTAACGAAATGAATGCTGTTGACAAATGTCTACTTTTTGTATCATTAATTTGTTTATGATAATTTTATCTAAGAATAATATTCTCAAAATTTAACTGATTATGTTGAAGTATTTGATGTCTTTTTTACTGTCCCGAAAGAAAAAATAGGTTTATAAGAGATACAATGTTTCTTATGATCTCCTTTAGTTAATAAAAGAAAATAATAAAAGCATTATAAAGTGGTTTATTTCATAAATCTTGTACGTGATTAATAAATTAACCCGTTCACTGTTGACAGACATGCGACATGTTATATTCCCGCTCCCTCGGGACCTTTTTGGCGGGAAAATTTTTATTAATTTTTTTTTTTTGCTATATTGCAAATTTTGCTATATTTTCACTTTGAGACAATATTTATGGATAAAACTTACAGGAAGTCTTGTTGAATGTATAAACTATCGAATAAAATTATTTTTGGTTGCTAGAAATTGTAATAAAGTATATAAATTACACTGTATAGCATAATAGTAGTATAAACTTCAATTTTAGTGACAAAATTACTACTAATTTGAATTCTACACCTTTGTTTTTGGAGAAATTTATATGAAATTGTTTGGAAATATGTATATTTTATATTTTATGTGTTTCCATTCGTTACTCATACCAAAATATTAAAATATTAAAAAATTAAAAAAAAAAAAAAATAATATATTATCTGTATGACATTTCGAACAATATTTCTAAAATATGTTTGTGTGAATTTGAAATAAATACAACGTCATGTTATTTCAAAATATGTAGGAAAACTATTTTTACTTACATTTTACACTAAAAATAAATGAGAATTTGATAAATAACATATTTATGAACCAACCTCTAAAATAGGCCTTCCGAAGTTTGAAGTACTTTTGGCAATTTACTTTTCACTTTTTATACCACAAATTATATATCTACGTGTTTACTATATTACAAGGAATATCAATAAACATATACAATTAAATTCAAAAAACAACAAATAAAATAAATTCGAAGAAATGTATGGAGCAACACGCAACAATGTGACGTATGGAACGCCGGAAGAATAGAGTAATTTATTTTTAGTTTTTTCTTAGTAACATTGCCAGGCAAAGATATCAAGTCATAGAGCATATATTTGTCTTTGCTTCTATTATACATTACCTATTGCTTTTGGTTTTTTTTTAATTAAAAAAATTCTTTTTCAAAGGGTAGTACTTCTTGTACACAATAGTACCTCGCGCGAGCCAGCGTAAGGTGTTTAGTTCGTGTACACAATAGTACCTCGCGCGAGTTAGCGGGTAGTAATCCTTAGAGGAACTCGGAATTTCGCCAGCTGCCAATGGGTGCGTATGTTCGTGTTGCTTAGTGAGAACCAGTGTATATTGTGAAAACACCCTAATATTTCGTTTTTGTTGTTTTTTGTTACGTGTTTCATTTTTGTTACATTTTCATTTTTGTTTCATTTTTGTCACAATGGTCAATTTAAATGATTTTCACCCAAATACAAAGCAAGCTGCGTAAAATTGTGAAAACTCCTATATCATGCGTGTGAAATGCTGCAAAAAATATACTCATTAAACCTAATCCCGATCTACTACATCGGAATAGCATTTCATACAAAAATCTCGTTTCCTAAATCGAGTATTAAAAATGCACGATCTTTACATAATTTATAAATAAATCAACACTTTATCACAAAATCTTTGTAAATATATTATAATACTCGCTGAATAATGTATGAAATTAAATTATCGTTCGTAACTTTCCCATATAATGAATTAACAAAATACTTAAGTATATACCACCTTCGATATACTATAATTAGTAAATAAATCGCTAAAATCACCTCAGTAATTGGTATTTTAATATTACTGACTTGTTAAATTGTCGAAACCAAAATTGGAAATGGCCTAATCATAAAACAACCCTGAAAATTAAAAAAGAAATCAAGTACCTGAAATTGCCATTACGCCGTATACATCGTAATCAGGAACCGGCTGAAATATTTGACACCTAAAGCCTCGGTATTTTTATGTATGCGCTTCGAGAAATCTTCATCTCCACTTAAAATATTTTTCTTAAAAGAAAGAATTTTAATATAAGAAAATCTCCCGGCTTAGATGGGGTTTAATCATTAAATGTCAAAAGAATAGAAGACAAATTACGCACTGCTTTTGTTGAACCTTATCAGAAACTTATCAAATCACCGGCCCATTATTTTGTTACCAGCTATTTAAAAATAAACAAAGTAGTGAAGAAATACATTTATGGGCAGATTCGTAACTATTATAAGCAAAATAATATTTAACTTATTACGGGATCCAAACCTATAAAAGCATCATAGTAATACTAGGAAAGTTTATGAATGAAATTAAAAGTTAATTTTTAATACAGTTGCTCAAAAAGTGGCGTATTGCAGGGACGTATAGCGTTGTGACTGGTATATACACAGTAATCTATGGTTCGGGATGTGGGCTATTACATACTCGAGCTTTTTCTTTACCTTTTCTGAACTCGTGCGTTCTGTTTCCCAATTGTAAAATAATATCTATTAAAAAGAAAAAAACTAACCACGAAGTTTTTACTAAAAAAAATTCACAGAAGTTTTTATGATTCATGCAAATATTTCTAAAAAAAAAGCTACTAATTTGTTTCAATATAAGATTTAATGATTTTATTCAATGAGTTAGGTTATTTTTCATTTTATTTCATCTCATTAAATTTCATTTTCATTTCATATCAATAAAAAAAATCTACTGAAGACTTGCCTGTATGGGCATAGTTACTTTACCTACCCAGAATGGGTGAAGAAAATAAAAAAAAACTTTGATAACATTCTTTTATTCCTTTATGGTTGGCGCCATTTTCCAAAAATATCCTTTGCGAGCTTAGTTGTTTGTTGCACAAATTGAGTAATTTGACGATATTTTTTTATATTTTACCGAAAAAGTCAAAAAGTCGTTACATATCTAAATACGACGAATTTAGTGCTTGGAGAGAAGAGAAAAAAGCAAATAGTTTTTCAAAAAATGTTCTGTTGGTATACTTCTCCGAACTCTCAGCAAAATTAAAACCTTCTACGTTATGGTCCAGGTTTTCGATGAGTATTCGAAAGCGTATGCTGAAAATAAGGAACAACGTGGATATAAATGAATACCCAAGTTAGTTGAGTTTATTGTGTTGTTATTATTTTATTAAATTGCTAAATTTTTTCGCAACTGTATTAAAAATAGTTGTTCAGTACACGCGCGGAACCGTCATTGCAACTTGTTCCAACTGTCAACCCTCACCTTCGGTTGCGCCTCGGCTCGGGTAGACATTTGTCGGAACTCCTTGCAATGTCAGGCTTTCTGCACTCGTAATGAAATATACTATAACAGCATCATCAGATGTGAGGCAGTGTTCAAGTAATATTGCATATTGTTGTGGCGTGTGCACTTCTAACTTCCTGCTTAGAGTTGAGATGCAGTCATCAATAGGCAGACATGTAAATAGTGACTGAACATCATTTTCAATTTTATAATTCATATAGTCAGCTACATTTTGGTCTTTACAAGTAGAATATTATGTTATTGAGCACGTGGGACTCGATCCTACTAATTAATATTGGTGTGTCATGCTTCATGTGTTTTGGTAATGATAATATTTTTACCGGTAGTAATATTAATAAAAATATGTTTATCACGCGGTAATACTTCCCGCTTCAATCTGATTTTAAACTCAGCGGATTCTTTCCACAAATATTTCCCGACATGTATTTATCGATAAAAGTAAAGTGCTGTGTTAGCGCTAGCTCAAGAGCTTCGCATTTGCAGCCGCTACCAGCTCGTTTCCCCTTGACACCAATAAAATAGATAATTTTCTATTTTAATTGTTACTTTATAAAAAATACGGTGAGACTTGTATGCTCCAGAAACAAGATATTACTCCAAAGCAACTCGATATATACTCAAAATTGTTTCAAAACCTTTTCAGAAATATGAGGAGACCTATGCCCAGTCGTGGGACTGTACATAGGTTTTCCCAAATTTCTAAGCTATGCTAGAGGAAGAGCTCAGATTATTGAATTAGGCTTCAACTTAAATTAATAAAAGACCGTGATCGTGTGTACAAATGAGTGATCATAAATAAAGTCTTTACAGTAGCAGATTTAAATCCTAGAAATTATTGGCATACTAAAAAAAGTAAGTAAGTAAGTTATCATTGTAAGTCTTACAATGATAAGTCAAAAACCTATTTTTTACTTCACCCGAGGATGCTTATTACGAATTTTATGTAAGAAAAAATAAGTATGAGTTCTTTTATTCTATATTGCCATACCTACGTCAAATTCTCACTACTCCATGGGTTGACTGGTAGAGAATGCCTCAAGGCACTAAGTCCGTCCTTTGTATTCCTTTATTTTAAGGATACAAAAAAGAATAAATAAATAAAAATAAATAGATAAAGTTACTTGTTTTGAAATAAATAAATGCACTGATGGTACAATATGTATTTTACAGTTACAGTTTGTGTAGCGCGCGTATAGGTTCATTTGTTACAAAATGAGACGTCATCTACAATACCTCATTATCCTTGTATCAGCAATGCCACAGGTTTCAAACCTTTGTTTATTATTAAGAACAAAAACATGAAATAAAATAGGCGTGGTTGTATAATTTATATCAACCATTTTTTTATAGAAGAGCAAACGAGCCTGCGCTGTGGTTCACCTGATGTTAAGTGACTACGTGCTCATAAACATTGCCAATTAAGAATAGGGCTTTTAAAACTAAGTGGGTTCTTTTATTGCAAGTTTTTTCTGTCCATAATGAGCGTGAATAAATGAAAGGCAGGTAAATAAACTGCGTCCAGAGTTAGAGTTTTAATTAAAGTGAATATTTCAATAAATAAACAAATTGTTAAATCTCTATACCTAAATATAGCTTCCTGCTATATTTAACTCGACTTTCAATATCCCACACGTTGCTAAAACTTTGTAAAAATATAATGGTAAAAAATAATATTATAGTTTGTATACTACTGGACATTGGCATTCCCTCCCATCAAAAAATGGTGGCGCGATAAGGTGCTAATTTTGAATACAGGGCGAATGGCCAGAAAATGGTGACGCTAATGGTTCCTGGGATCGAATCCGGAAGCGGATGGTCCCTAAATAATTAGGGTGACTATGTTGTCCTTCGTATCCGGAGAGAAAGAACCAGAAAATGGTGAAGCTATTAGATCCCAGGTTCGAATCCGGGAATATTGGCCACAAAAATTTGTATGCGAGATTACCTATATGTGGACTGTATATGTGTGGTTATAGATTAAGATAGTGAAAGTGGCACGTGGCCGCGTTTTAAAGGCTGTAGAGGCATGCTGCAGTTATATTAGTGGTATAGTTGTAGCACAAATGGGTCGGCTCGAATGGGGAAGAACCACGCTCTCATAGAATACCAGCTTAAAATAGTAGCTTAATGCTACTGTGTTTCGTATGGTGAGTGTAGAGAACCAGAGACCCTTTTTACTAGAAACGAGGCATTCTATCTTAGTCCTCACGGATGACAACGCATCCGTGTGGACTGTGCATTTTGATTAGTTATCGAGGGTGGATGTAGATATCTATGGGCCACAGCAACCAATTACCATCGGGTGGACTGCGTGCTCGTTGACATCCTATCCTATAAAAATGCACTTGCCAGGACTTAATATACTATATTAGCCGGCAGGGGCAGGAGGATGAGCTGCTGCGGGAAAGGAGCAACATATGAGGACAGCTCATGCTAGGAAAGAAGGAAAAATACACTTAATTGGGCGTTGATCTTCTGATTGCCTTTGGTCTTAAGCCTCGAGGTTGAAGGCGCTACGTTGCAGCTGCAGTGGTTAGTGCGACGATTAATTATACGCAGTAGTGCACGACGATAAATTGCACTACGCAAAGCGGTCAGTACTAGGTGTATTCGCGCGCTACAAACTGTAACAGTAAAATACATATTGTACCATCAGTGCATTTATTTATTCCAAAACAAGCAACTTTATCTATTTATTTTTATTTATTTATTCTTTTTTGTATCCTTAAAACAAATAAATACAAAGGACGGACTTAATGCGTTGAGGCATTCTCTTCCAGTCAACCCATAGAGTAGTGAGAATTTGACGTAGGTATGGCAGTATACCCTCCCAGAAATGAGGGGAGGCCTGTTCCCAGCAGTGGGACGTATATAGGCTGTAACTTTACTTTACGGCAATATAGATTAAAATAACTCATACTTATTTGTCTTACATTACATTCGTAATAAGCATCCTCGGATGAAGCAAGAAATACGTTTTTGACTTATCATTGTAAGACTTTTTAGTATGCCAATAATTTCTTGGATTTAAATCTGCTAGTATAAAGACTTTATTTATGATCACTCATTTGTACACACGATCACGGTCTTTTATTAATTTAAGTTGAATCCTAATTCAATAACCTGAGCTCTTCCTCTAGCCTAGCTCAGAAATTTGGGAAACCTATGTACAGTCCCACGACTGGGCATGGGTCTCCTCATATTTCTGAAAAGGTTTTGAAACAATTTTGAGTATATACCGAGTTGCTCAAGTACATGTTAGGAACTTAACATATCCTTTATTACCTTGTTCCTGGAACATACAAGTCTCACCGTATTTTTTATAAAGTAACAATTAAAATTGAAAATTATCTATTTTATTGGTGTCAAGGGGAAACGAGCTGCTAGCGGCTGCAAATGCGAAGCTCTTGAGCTAGCGCTAACACAGCACTTTACTTTTGTCGATAAATACATGTAGGGTAATATTTGTGGAAAGAACCCGCTGAGTTCAAAATCAGATTGAAGCAGGAAGTATTACCGCGGAATAAATATATTTTTATTAACAAAACACATGAAGAATAACACACCAATATTAATTAGCAGGATCGAGTCCCACGTGCTCAATAACATATCCTATTTGTAAAGAACAACATCTCGCTGACAATGAAGCTATGGTCAGTTTTGGTGTTCAGCCACTATTTACATGCCTGCCTATTGATGACTGCATCTTAATTCAAAACGGGAAGCTAGAAGAGAACAACACGCCTGAAGAATATGCAATATTACTCGAACACTGGCTCAAATCTGATGATGATGTTAATTAACTTTTAATTTCATCCATAAACTTTCCCAGTATTACTATGATGTTATTATAGGTTTGGATCCCGTATTAAGTTAAATATTATTTTGCTTATAAAAGTTACGAATCCGCCCAAAAATGTATTTCTTCACTACTTTGTCAATAGCTGGTAACGAAATTATGGGCCGGTGATTTGATAAGTTTCTCATGGAAACCTTGTCTAAAAAAGGTCGCACACACTGAGTCTAATATTTCCGGGTACTTACCAAAGTGAATCTTGAATTTATGGAGTCAGCAAAAGCAGTGAATAATTTGTCTTATATTCTTTTGATATTTAATAATTAAACCCCATCTAAACCGGGAGCTTTCCGGAGCGAAATAAAGTGAATTAGTGAGATTAATTATTAGTGTTTTAAGTTTTAGTTTGTGTATAGAGAATTAACGTGTTAATTTAGGTAATTTTATCGGCAATTTTTATTGTCACGAACCTCAAGCTCGTAACAATATATTTAAATTCTTTTTTATATTAAAAATATTTTCAATGGCCGATTTCTCGAAACGCATACTCTGGGCATGCTTTATGAAGTAAAAATTTCTTTGTGATGGTTCTAATTGCAATTTGAAACTAAGATGAGACAGTAAAATGAGACAAGAACATATACATCCATAGGATTTAGCCTGCGAGAGAATGAGATAGAATACAGTATACAGTCTTTATTATAAATTTTTTACTATTTTAATTACACAAACCCTATAATTATCGTTTTCCTGATACTCTGCATTCGTCTCATTTCGAAGTTTAGCTTTCTGCAGGTTTCACTTCTACTGCGTGTGAACTGCACACAGGTTCCTTTATGCAAGAGGAGGCAAAGAAGCTCGCAGCTCACCTGAAGGTTTTTTTTTGTTATCGATTGGCGGCCTTACAATGTCTACTACTATATATTCATTTATTAATACAATGTTATCCTAAAATAAATTTAAAATTTTATAGGATGTTGATAAAGCAGTATTACTGGCATCGCCGATTTACAAGTTCTTCTTTACTGCAAGATTTCATATTCAATTAATAATATAACATTGTCATTGTCATTGTCATTGTCATTTCATCAAAGGTCTGGAGTAACTTGTATACGCAATAATTGGTTACTTTTGCTTTAGCAGTTGATACAAACCCGCCATTCATATATTTTGAATTTTGTGCACGTGAGTACCATGTTCTTTTTAAATGGTAATCATTTGGGATCGTGAATGAGAGCGTGGTTCTTCCCCATTCGAGCCGACCCATTTGTGCTACAACTATTCTACTAATATAACTGCAGCATGCCTCTACCACGTATAAAACCCGGCCACGTGCCACTTCCACCATCTTTTTTTGGTTATAGAGAATCACGCACATACAGTCCACATATAGTTAATCACGCATACAAATTTTTATTATATATACTATTCTCGGAATCGATCCCGGGATCTTATAGCTCGTCCATTTTTCGGTTCCTTCTCTCCGGATACGAAGGACAACATAGTCACCCTAATTATTTAGGGACCATCCGCTTCCGGATTCGATCCCAGGAACCATTAGCGTCACCATTTTCTGGCCATTCGCCCTGTATTCAAAATTAGCACCTTATCGCGCCACCATTTTCTGGTAGCAGGGAATGCCAATGTCCAGTAGTATACAAACTATAATATTATATTTTACCATTATATTTTTACAAAGTTTTAGCAACGTGTGGGATGTTGAAAGTCGAGTTAAATATAGCAGGAAGCCATATTAGGCATAGAGATTTAACAATTTGTTTATTTATTGAAATATTCACTTTAATTAAAACTCTAACTCTGGACCCAGTTTATTTACCTGCCTTTCATTTATTCACGCTCATAATGGACAGAAAAAACTTGCAATAAAAGAACCCACTTAGTTTTAAAAGCCCTATTCTTAATTGGCAATGTTTATGAGCACGTAGTCACTTAACATCAGGTGAACCGCAGCGCAGGCTCGTTTGCTCTTCTATAAAAAAAGGTTGATATAAATTAGCAGTAGAGTACAATCTGCCACTTTCCGTGGCGTATGTGGACTGTGAAAAAGCCTTTAATTCCGTTGAAATTTGGGCGGTGCTAGAGTCCCTTCAGTGGTGTCAAGTTAACTGTCGGTATATCGAGGTACTGAAGTGTTTGTACAGTAGGGATACGATGGCTATCCGAGTACAGAACCACGGTTCGAAACCTATCCAGCTGCATAAAGGTGTAAGACAGGGTGGCGTTATATCCCCGAAACTATTCACCGCTGCACTGGAAGAGGTTTTTAAGCTACTGGACTGGAAAGGATACGATATTAACATCAATAGCGAGTGCATCACTCACCTTCGATTTGCCGACGATATAGTCCTTATGGCAGAATCGCTGAAGGACCTTAGCACTATACTCAATGACCTCAATAGTGTCTCCCAACGGTTAGGTCTTAGGATGAACATGGACAAAACATCTCCATGTCCATGTCACACCTATGCTGGTAGTTGTTGGGAGCACTATGCTCAAAGTTGTTGACGAATACGTTTATCTGGGACAAATAGTCCGACTGGGTCGGTCCACACACTTCGATTGAGATGTCAATCGACGGATTCAACTTGACTGGGCAGCGTTCGGGAAATTACGACACATCTTCTCGTCAGATATACCTCAAACTCTGGAAACTACACTGACACAACTAAAACTACATGGAGTGACGAACTGGTAAGACATGCAGGAAGTCGATGGAAGCGGGAGGCCTATGTTCAGCAGTGGACTTGTGAAAGGCTGTAATGGTGATTATGATGATGATGAAAGGAGTCGATCTGTTTCGGTATTACCACTATGGGACATATATAGGCACCCGTAGACGCAGGGTGGTCGTCGTTGTCTACGCGCAGCCATAGGGTGAACAGGTCCGTAACTTAAAGACCGCCGAGGCGTCGAAAACAGATGTCCTCTCTGACGTATACGCAAACTCCTGCCCGGGGCATCTCTAGATGGTAGTGGACAGCGTTAAGGCTGGAATGAAATCCCCTAATGTTGCAAAAATTCATCGATAGCGTGGCAGGGATCGCCTTGGTGTTGTTGCTCCGCTTGCCTCCAGCAGTTTTTTTTGCAAGCAGAATTGCCCCCCCCCCCCTCCAGAATACGTGGAGCAGCTGAGAAACGCTCAGGAAGAGTAGGATAACTTGGTCGTGGTTGTTTAGCGAGGGATTCTCCGTCACCAGGGGTGCTGATACCCTCCTGGGGTAGTTATTCTTTACCATGTTAAGGGGGGGGGGGGGTATCAGGTCTTCGGCCACCTGCACTCTTCAACCGAAACGTCGAAGTAAATCTCTACTTCACGCTGGTATTCTGTGAGGTCGTGGTACCACCCCGGTTTGAGCCGGCCCATCCGTGCGACAACAAAAGCTGTCGTTCTAGATGTTTTAGCGCGATGATATTTCGTGACCTAAATGAAGAGGTTGTTAAAAAAAGACACCAATTCGAAATCACTATTTATAAATTTACACAATACAACGAGACCAAACTTCAAACGTCAGTACGAAGTTGGTCACGAATCCCACCAGTGTTTTATAACACTACGTTACCCATAGACCTTAACATATAATTTAACTTCTACCCTCGGATAATGAATAAGGTGGTAACAATTAGGTAAACTGAATGGTTAGGTGTATAAAAGAAGTCTGGTTTACGTCACTCACGATTCAAAGGAAAACCAAATTATGCTTTTATTTTACCCTGGTACTCTAAAGAAACATGGTACCATTCGTGTTGGTCAACCACATCAAATGTGTTTTATTGATAATTTTAATAAACCCTTAAAATATGTTTCTAGACATGTAGGTGTTGAAATTAAAAGATTATAAAGGTAATCCGTGAATAGATTTGCTCCGACCTAATTGCTTAGTCAGCTATTAAACACAGTAAAGCCTTGTGTACGATGTTAAATAAATTTAGATCGTCGCATACCTCGTTCGATACGACCTCAATGAAATTATAAAATTATCAACTTTAAGATTCATGTAGAGTAAATATTAAAGTTAAGTATAACGTTTTTAAATAGATGGCAGCATTTATATGTCTTTAACATTTCGTTCCTTGAAATTTTAAAATAAATATGGTCTTTAAAAGCGTAGAAAGTAATTGTTGTCATCGGTTTTGCATTTGCAATTTGTTAAGGTCAGATTTTCATTTTTAGGGTTCCGTAGTCAACTAGGAACTCTTATAGTTTCGCCATGTCTGTCTGTCCGTCTGTCCGTCCTCGCTTAATCTCTGTGACCGTTAGCACTAGAAAGCTGAAATTTGGTACCAATATGTGTATCAATCACGCCGACCAAGTGCTAAAATAAAAATTGGAAAAAATTGTTTTATTAGGGTAGCCCCCATATATGTAAAGTGGGAAGTGATTTTTTTAATTTCAATCCTAACGTGTGATATATTGTTGGAAAGGTATTTAAAAATGAATAGGGGTTTACTAAAATAATTTTTTGATAATGTCAATAATTTCGGAAATAATCGCTCCAAAAGTAAAAAACAATGTGTCCCCCCCTATAACTTTTGAACCATAAGTTTAGAAAATATGAAAAAAATCTGAAAAGTAGAACTTTATAAGGACTTTCTTGGAAAATCATTTTGAACTTGGATGGAAACAATAGTACCCACTACCCGGAGCAGTTGCAGGAGCGCGGAGCGCTGCTGGAGCGCGAACATAATGGATACCCACCTTTAAACTCATATGTGGGAACACTTATTGTGACGGACGAGAAACTACGGAACCCTACACTGAGCGTGGCCCGACACACTCTTGGCCGCTTTTTTTTAAATACAAATAGAAATAGGGTATTTTGCCTATTGTTTACGGAAAATACTTTAAATGAAACATGAGGTATAGCTCACTAATTGACCATAGAAAGTTTTATTTATAGAATCATAGTGACAAACGAGCGTCCACCTGATGGTAAGTGTATACTGTGGCCCTACGACTACATCAAACCTCGACTAGGAATCGTAATGCAGATGCGTTGTCACTCCTAAGGACTGTGATGTATGTAGGTAGACCGTAACCTTAAGCTACAATATAATTATATATTGTTAGCAATTAAGTATAAAGAACAATTAAGCATAACATATTGAATGATCCTAATTTTAAATGTAGTAAATGTAATCGGATTTCCGCTTCTGTGGCTTTGAATTTCCGGTAAGATTTTTATTGTAATAGTTTCGGATTTGACTCCTAAACAAAAGAGTATAAATATGGCCGTCACGACCCAAGCGGGGCATTCAGTTCTATTCAGTTCTAAGTGAAGGTACTAAGTAACAGTGATTATTTGTACGAAGTCATTATTTGTACGATAAATAAATTGTGAGTTATAAACGGATAAAATAAAAGTGATATGCTGTAACATAAATTGTATTATTAGCTAACAAATCAGAAGTGGGATTATATCGAGCTAAGATAACTCGGTATTTCGGACTCATTGGGCAAAACATAAATAGAACGCGAGCGTGTTAGAGCTATGGTAGAAGAATTGGAAAACTGTGGAATTATCAGTCTACTTCAGAGTTCGCGTCACCTATTATCCTTATTAAGAAGAAAACACGAGATTATCGTCTTTGAATAGATTTTTGGGCATTAAACAAAACAAAAGAAGCGGAAAATCTTAAAGTTCGTTGTAGGTGATTTGGTTAGAATAGAGAGAGAGATTCCTTCAACAGTCCAAATAGTAATGCCGATGAATGAATAAGTATATGATTACAAATAATTGAAGTGTTGATGAATAATTTGAAGTTTCAAATTGAAGTGGTTGTGGTGCACAAGTGCTGTTGATGATTTAGTACCAATAAATTCAAATAGTGTGTTCCATGTTACAAAAGTACAATCGAGATATGAGGCAGGCTAAAGATGTTTAGTGGTGTGTTCTCACTGTAATTATAAACTTAAAGTGCAAAACTTTGAAAAGAAACTATTCGCGTGAATTACGAACTTTTAAAATCTACCTTCATAATTTTATATTTCTTTTTCATCATTGATTTCCGGTTCTGTCAATGAAAGCGACCTATAGACAATAGTGTTGCCATTACAGGAAATTTTCTACTAAATAAGTTAAAAAAAAATGAGCCCAAAAAGCTTTAAATGTTCTAAATGTAGCAAAACCACAAACGATAAGAAGCTATCAGTAAGTTGTGACTCCTGCAAGAGCATTTTATGTGGTGATTGTCATGGAATGTCACCAACTGAAGTAAGAGTGTTCGAGTTAAAGACAATAGCTCGAGTGGTTTCTTTCTTATGTGTCGATTGTACTTGTCACTAATGGCACATATACCAAATATAATGAAACAACTGGAGGAACTTACTAAAGAAGTACACCACTTGCGATTACGTCAAAACATGCTGGTAACTGAAGGAGCAATACAAGAATTGGCTGAGCGCACTAAGAGAGCTAATAATATTATCTGTTATCCTTACAAAGAGAGGGCGCGATTGCGCAGCGTACAGTACTAGATCTGCTAAAGAAAGCAAATTTAAATATCTCGACATAATAACACATGTGACAATAACAGTGACATAATAATTTCCGTATTATAGTAAACAAAAAAATTTAATACCTAAAGACTTAAAGTAAAAATCTTGTGACGGTACTCAAAATAATATGTGACTTCACCTATAAACAAAGAAAAGAAACCTTCAGTGAGTAAGTGTAAAATGAATATCAATGATTTAAGATCGCTAAATAAGGCTAAAATAGTGATATGACAAAATATAAATTAGATAAATAAAGTAAAAAAAGTGTAATATTCAACAATCTATTGATGGTAATGACGAAAATTAGAGGCCGCGAATTTCTCTCATAACAAACATACGAATAAAAATAAAATGGATGATCTGCAGACTTATGAGAGAAATTAAAACAGATTTTAGTAAAAAAAAAAGAAAAAAATTTAAATTCAATAGAATCACAGTTTTCTCAATTAGAAGAAAGAATGACCACAAAAATTAATTAAAATATAAATGAAAAATTCCAAGAGCTGAGCAACAAATACGATAATTTACAAGCACAGGTTTTAGATCAAGAAAAAAATATTCGCATTCGGAAAAGCAAATAAACAAAGAAATTTAGTAGTTTTTGGAGTTGAGGAGGGAGAATTAACATACTTTTAGTTACAAGAAAAAAATTATGCATATAATAAAAAAATCAAACGAATATTGATATACAAGACTTCGAACTTGGATCAGTAAGAAGACTTGGTAAAAGAGGAATTAATATCAGTCCTGTTGCTGTAGTCGTAACTACGCTAGGTAAAGAATTAAAATATTGCAAAATATAAAACAGCTTACAGAATCGAAAAGTACGTCAACGAAGTATATATACAGAAAGAGTATTAAAATTAGAAAAAAATCTAAAAGCACAACTACAACAAGAAATAGAAAAGGAGAACGTTGCTTACATAAAATAGGACAAACTCATAATAAAGGAAAGAAATGATGTACACCCAAATAAGAGACCACTATCTTTATCGCCACTGTCACCACAGCAAACAACCAATCTGCATATCGCTACTCCAAACTCGGAAAAAGATTCCGGGTTACGACTTATACAGAGACGATCGTAATGATAAACGGAGTGGAGGAGTCGCTATTTATGTATTGAACAATATTATATATATGACATCAAAGCGAAATAGTCAGTATAATACGAAGTATGACTCTTGGGAATGTTTATGGGTAGACATTGAAGTAGGTTTTCAAAGAATACTGTTATGTGGACATGAGACAGAAAGATTGAGAACGGAAAGTGATGTATGGATAGAAAACGAGATGCTAGATGACAAATGAAAGAATTAAAAAAAGGGAGAGTATGAGATAAAAAAAAACTTGAGAATAGAAAGTGATAATACAAGAGATGGTATATGAATATGACTTGGAGAAAATCGAATGTGAAATACAGGACACAGAGGAACAAATTAAGGAATTGGAAACAAAAGGACACGAAGAAGAAAAATTATGGATACAAAATAATAATAATAATAAAAAAATATACAATAACACATACAAATAAAAGTAAGTGAAAGTTATATATAAAATATCATATAATAGATTAAATGAAAAGAGTAAGAGAAAGGTAAAGTAATTTATCTAATAGCGTTCTAAATAATACGATTTAACAAGAATTTTGAAAGAGTGAAGAGATTTAGCACGACGAATATGGAGAGGTAAGGAGTTCCACAATCGCACAGCGGTTACGGTGAAGGATCTCTTGAAAAAGGAAGAAGAGTGCAAAGGTGTAAAGAGAGAAAGATTGATGGAGGATAGAAGGAACCGATTATGGATAAGAGAAGGACAAAATTGAAAACGAAGTAAAAGAAAAGTCATCTGAAACACAAGAATATGCAGATCAACTTATAAAACAAACTTCGGACAAGAAAGATAAAATATGTGACAAATTAGAAGACGGGAAGAAAGCTGCTGAAAGGATAGCACAGGACGAAAAAGATAACGTCAAAGAAAAGTCTTTAGAAATGAAGGAATCAGCTAATCAGTTAATACAAAAGGCATCATGTAAAAAGGATCAAATTGACGAAAATCTTAAAGGAAAGAAGGTCGAATTAAGCGACGATATTGAATATGCTATACAAACTACTAAAGATAACACGGCTGATGTGGAACATGAAGTAAAACAAAAGAAAGATGAAGCAGAGAAAGCTATTATTGATAAGACAAAAGAAGCTAATGCCGTCGTTGATGGCAAAAAGCAATAATTAACGAAGGCTATCGAAAACAAATTAAAACACCGACACGATGAAACTTCTAATTTGATTGATAGGGTTGAACAAATCAATTTTACGGCAAATGAAGAACTTGAGATAGATTGTTTGGATAAGCTCGAAAAGGAGGAGGACGATATTAAACAAAAGTCTAAAGAGGAGAGGAAAGGGACTAAGGACTTGATTGTCAGAACTGAAGCCGTTACAAAAGACCTCAGAGATAAAAATGATTTAAAGTCGACTATTGAAGATAAAGTAAAGGAATCAGAAAATACACTTAATAATCAATTAAACAAATTAAATGATGATGTTAATGAAAAGAAAGCACAATTGCAATCAAATATTAAATTACAATATTGAAGACATGAATTGGGCTTCAATATTATTTGCATTGTAATTTCATTAATTTAAAATAAACTGTAAAATTACAAATAATATTAACTTAATATGACAATACATTTTATACTTACTTCTTACCTGTTGAGAACATGAAGGGGTCACATACAGGTGAATATTGAAGACATGAATGGGGCTTCAGTATTCTATACGTCCTTCTTTCCTGTTGAGAACATGAAGGGGTCTCATGCAGGTGAATATTGAAGACATGAATGGGGCTTCAGTATTCTATTCTCCCATTCTTACCTGTTGAGAACATGAGGGGGTCTCATGCAGGTGAATATTGAAGACATGAATTGGGCTTCAATATTATTTGCATTGTAATTTAAAATAAACTGTAAAATTACAAATAATATTAACTTAATATGACAATACATTTTATACTTACTTCTTACCTGTTGAGAACATGAAGGGGTCTCATGCAGGTGAATATTGAAGACATGAATTGGGCTTCAATATTGTTTGCATTGTAATTTCATTAATTTAAAATAAACTGTAAAATTACAAATAATATTAACTTAATATGATAATACATTTTATACTTTCCTTTCACGGGACGTGAAAATGTCAGGAAAGGCCGATTGTTAGCAATTAAGTATAAAGAACAATTAAGCATAACATATTGAATGATCCTAATTTTAAATGTAGTAAATGTAAATCGGATTTCCGCTTCTGTGGCTTTGAATTTCCGGTAAGATTTTTATTGTAATAGTTTCGGATTTGACTCCTAAACAAAAGAGTATAAATATGGCCGTCACGACCCAAGCGGGGCATTCAGTTATATTCAGTTCTAAGTGAAGGTACTAAGTAACAGTGATTATTTGTACGAAGTGATTATTTGTACGATAAATAAATTGTGAGTTATAAACGAATAAAATAAAAGTGATATGCTGTAACATAAATTGTATTATTAGCTAACAATATCCATCCCATCATATATAAATATATATATATATATATATATATATATATATATATATATATATATATTGTTGGCAACGCGCCTATAAGAATATTTCGATTTATTAGTTAACCGATTACGAATAGCTTCTAAAAAGAAAATTATCGAGCAATAATATTTTAATAAGAAAATGCTTAGATGAATCTTAAAGAAATATCGAATTAATGATATGAAGGTCTTGGGTTGGACTCCCAGGCCGGAATAGTTTATTGTTTTCTTAGTAATATCTCTTAATAAATTCATATAGGGAATTTTTAAGATATAAATTATGTTACTGGATTTGTTCCCCGGTTGAAATCATCTTTCCAATGATGTTGATTTGAAGAAATATTAAAATAAAGTTAGAGACTGGATTTGTTCCCCGGTCGAGATAATCGCTGTGCATAAGTAGAATTAATGGAAATTGATTGCATAAGTATTGTCTTATATGAGTTTGATATGTTTTGTATGAAAACAAATGCCTATTTTTATGATTGATTTATGAAAACATTCGCTTATATTATCTGATAAGAAACATGATAACTGATACGAATCTGATTATAGATAGTTTCCTACAGTTTGAGAATTATGTAGAAGCTGTTATTCACCTAGTATTGTTGATATTAGTGTATACTAAACTTTCCATTTTTACTGATAGTCGATAGCCGTGCAAAAGTTAGTTGTTCAAATAGTGTGAGCTTATAGACGCACGCTAGCCACGTACTTAGGAGGCCAAATATGTAAAATTTAAATATTTGTAATTTCAGCGAATTATGTATGTAATGACTTGTAAAACATTTCAGATTGATTGTACGTGTAAAAAAGGTGAATTCTGTGTTATTTTTATGTGAAAATTCCTGTGAACAAGTGAAATAATGATAGTTTTGTATAAGAAATTTAAAAATGTTTTAATAGTGAAATGAATAGAGTAAGTGTAAATTAAACTGTTGTATTGGTTATGATACGTATAATTTCAAGTGGAAAACATTGTTTTAACTTTCTATGTTAAATATTTAAGAAATTTCAACTTGTTCAATGTGAGTAAAATATGCATATTTTGTTAAATAAATAAAAGGTTTTTTGTGATATAAAAATGTAACGTATATCGTAGTAAAGATATTTTTTGTGCTATCTTTATAAGTAAATTGTATAAATGTATGTCTTATACAAAATAAATAATTGAGAAAACCATGAGAGAGTGATAGTATAAATTAATGTAATTAAGTTGCGCGAGCGCGCAAATGGCGCGGCTCACTTTCGCGTACAGCTCAGGGGTAGCTCAGTAAATTTTTTTTTTTTGCAATTCGTCATTCATCTCCTCATCAAGGATGTCCTAGGTGTGCGTTGCTTGCAGTTATCAGTGGCTGCAAATGACCGCCGGTACGACATACTCCGCCGATCGTTGAGTCCCGTGATTCCGTGAGGCGTCGAGGTCACCGGCCCCTAGGTGATTCTTGGCACTTTATGCGCTTCGTGCATCCTGTGCCTAGTCGCGTCTTAAAGTGCCACCTTAGCACTTCCTCCAACCCTTTTGATTACAAAAGGGGTAGGCAGTGCCCCAAGTGTGGCAAGCCACTATCTTATAAACCATATTGTAGACAGGGCCGTAAATTAGATTACCTGACTGACGTAGGTAGGTTCTCAGTATGTCCGATAAGGACAAGGGCGAATCCCCACCCAAGCCGAAACCAAGAAGACCACCCGACCGTCCTGGCGTACTAGATCGGCCAATCGCGTACCGCGATATCTTTTATCCTGAAAGGACTAGAGTAGTGTCCTCCTTCTCCCAGATCCCGACAAGGAAACCCTCCTCACCGGGTAAGGAGCCCGCACCGGGGACCGCGCTCTCGCCCATCGTACCTGAAGGTACGACTGGGCGGGAACCGTTCCCACAACACCAGCGGGCCAAGAAGACGTTGAGGAGACATACACCACCAGAGACAGCAGCATCCCTCCAGGAGAAGAGGCGATGCTTCGGCTCTTCAAACTCTGGAATTAGACCACCAACCGGAGAAGCCGATTAGGAGATCACCACCCAAATCGCCATTGTCGATTAAACCCCCCCCCCCCCAGAACACCGGAACAACAAACCAGTATGGATGCTGCTGATCTGGAACAGGGAGGAGAGGGGTCATACGGGTGGAGTGCCACCACGTATGCGACCCTAGCGCCGAGCACATCTGCCGGACACTCACCGTCCGCGCCTACCACCAACCCGTCAGGCCGGCCATCGGACGATGGTCAGAGGCCTTCGACCAGCTACGCCCAACTGGTAGCTGCCCCGGCAGTACCAAGGACTAAGACAGCCGAAACACCAAAGCCGCCGGAAGAATCTGCTAAGAGGTACACACCTATAGTAGGCGAGTGCTTTCCCGACTGGACGAAGCATTTCGAAGTGCTCAATAAGAAGTTGGGCCACCCACCGAATGCTCGTCCGTTCGGTAAGGGGGTAAGATTTACCCCCCAGAGTCCGGAAGAATTCCGGACGGTACAAAAGTACCTTATGGAGATTACTGAGAAGGTACCAGCTATGTCCTGGTACTGTTACACCCCCGAAGAGGACAAGCCCACAAAAGTGGGCATACGGGGACTACCAGTGGGCACAGATCCAACCGCGATAGAGGGGGCTATCAGGGCCAAGGGGTTCCTGATCAGATACGTCAAAGGGATCCCCCCCGTAGAGGCAGACCTGGGTGTCTCTACTTCGCGCAGCTGGGCCACCTGAGCCTGGAGCGCCTCAACGAGCTCTACCAAGTCGACGAGCTCCTCTTCATGATAGGAGTCGTCATAGAGGCCTGGCAAGGAAGAGCGGGCCCTTCACAATGCCACCGTTGCCAGGCCTTTGGACATGCATCCACCAACTGCTTCAGGCCAGTGAAGTGTGTTTGCTGTGCTGGAGATTACATCGCCAGTAACTGCCCAAGGGGTAGAGATGAGGAACTGCGATGCGCGAACTGCGCTAAGAATCACACCGCCAATGATCGCCGCTGCCCAGTCCTGAGGGGGATTGCAAGGAAGCAGGGGATTACTCTACCGGGACTACTCCCAGAGGAGCCCAAGAGGGTCCCCCAAAGTCGTCCCAGGGCCGTGGTCCAGGAAGACGGGTGGACCACAATTAGAGGAAAGGGAAGGCAACTTGCCCCCCCTCCACCCGTCACGGCACCCACAGAAACAGTGGTGCCCGCTACTACCATTCCGAAGGCAACCACCGGGACGACTCTTCAGCCCCCCGCTAACGACGCCACAGAGCGCCAAACCACTCAGTGGAGTAAGCGGGGGAGGAGGAAGAAGAAGAAGGTGCAACCTCCTCCTCAGGCAGCAACCTCTACCCCAACCGCAGCGGTAACGATAGCCCAGGCGCAGGTTACCAAGGAGGTCAAGAAAGCAAGAATGGGTAAAGTGCCAGAAAGGGCTCTATCAGAAAATAGAGCCCGCTCTACACAGAGAGCGCCCTCTACCCACACACAGAGAATTGTACACCAACTCCCGAGACCAGCGCCAACCGCACAGACACATAGAACACCAACAGCCGGCTTCGAGACTGCCGACGCCATCCAACGTCTGGTTGGCATCGCAATCGAAGTCGGCAGCCAGGTCCTGGCAGACATCAGAGCCGGGACCGACCCTATCACAGCAGTCATGAAGGCGCTGGCGAACCTCCTGGCTCGGCACTATGGAGGAATCTAACTTGTGCCTCCTCTACTGGAACCCAGGTGGAATCCAGCAGAAGCTACAAGAACTCCGCACCGTCGCCCAGCAACAAGACGTACAGGTCATCTTGCTGGGAGAGACGAAACTTAATCCGAGCACACGCATAAAGCTGCCTAACTACCATCTGTATAGGAGGGACGAGGTCACTTCTCAAGGGGCCGCCTACAGAGGGACAGTGGTCCTAGTGAGAAGGGACATCGTCCATCAAGAACTAGACCTACCGGAATACCAAACTATGCGCTCTATCGGCATAAAAATGGAGGCGGCGGGCGAAGAACTTAGGATCTACGCAGCATACCGCCCGCCAGGGACTCCATTTTGCTCCTCAGATGTCCGGACGATAATGGAAAGCGAAACACCGACCATCATCGCCGGGGACCTAAACGCCAAACACCCGGCGTGGGGATCTAGACTGATCAACCCGCCGGGTCATGCACTATTTGAAGACGTCGAAAGACACGGCTATGACGTTTTAGGTCCCGAAGAACCCACTCATGTTCCGACGGATCCACGAAGTCGTCCGGATGTATTGGACATCGTGCTCGCTAGGAACATCAACTACCCGATAGTGGTAGAGGTGCTGTACGACCCGGACTCACAGCACCTCCCGATCTTAATTACCCTTGGCCTAAAGGCGGTGACTACGCCGCCCAGAACAGTAAAGACACGTGTCGACTGGAGGCTCTTCCACAAACACCTGCAGGAGAGACCTCCAGCACACCACCCCTTAAACACAGCGGACGACGTAGAGGCCGCTGCCACTAACATAACAAATGCGATTCAAGAGGCCCTCAATGCTGCCTCTACGATCGTCCCGATATCTACCAGAAGGGATGATCTGCCGCGACACATTAGCGTGCGGATCAAGAGAAAAAGGGCCTTAAGGAGACTCTGGGCGCGTACTCGCTGCCCGAGAATCAAGACGAAATTGAACACCTTATCGGAGGAACTGTCGGTTGCAGTCCAGGCATACAGAGGAGATGCCTGGGAGCGGCGCATATGGAAGGCGGAAGAGCATGATGCATGATGTCGCTCTATAAACTGAACCGACAGTTAACTAAAGCCAAACCTCCCGTTTGCCCGCTGACCAACAAAGCGGGCGAACGTCGTTACGATGCCAAGGGTAGAGCGGATATCCTTGTCGAGCACTTCGAGGAGCAATTTATGAAGAACCCAGCAAGTGCGGAGTTCTTGGAGCTTCATGCCCAAAAGGAGAGTCGCGTACAGGAGTTCCTGTCGTCGCCCGCGCCGCCTCTTGCAGGAGAGTGGTTCATCTCCCCCGCTGAACTGCGGTGGACAGCAACCTGCCTGTAACCGAGGAAGGTGCCGGGGCACGACGGGATTACCAACGCTGCACTCCGACAGCTGCCCCATAGAGTCCTAGTAGAGCTTGGTCGACTCTACAATGGGATACTGCGGACATCCCACTTCCCGGAGGACTGGAAGAAAGGCAAAATAATCGTCTTGCCGAAACCCGGGAAGGACAGGCGTAGAGCTGCCAGCTACAGGCCGATCACGCTGCTACCACACATAGCTAAACTGCTTGAAAGATTGTTGCTAAGACGCCACCGCCCGTGCATCCAACTTCGCGCAACTAGCACGGATTCAGGAGGGATCACTCCACAGCAACACAGCTGACCAGAGTGCTGCACCTGCTTGCGGCCCAATACAATCGTGGCCGCACTACGTTGGGCGTCTTTCTCGATATCGAGAAGGCGTTCGACAGGGTATGGCATTCTGGACTACTTTATAAACTAGAAGAACAGACCAGTGTCCCTCCCGCTATGTTGCGTCTAGTAGCGTCTTTCCTGGCAGACAGGAAGTTCTACGTCTGTGTAGAGGGCGCCGAGTCCGCAACCAGAACCATCAGAGCCGGCGTTCCTCAGGGCAGCTGTTTGTCTCCAGTCCTGTACGCGGCTTATACCAACGACATCCCTACCCTGGCAGGAAGGCTGCAAGAGTGGGAGGATGACGTGGAATTGGCGTTATACGCGGACGATAGCGCTTATTTCACCTCGTCCGGAAGAGCCCACATTGCCACTGCCAGGATGCAACGTCTCCTGGACCTGCTGCCACCATGGCTAGATGAGTGGAGGATGGTCGTCAACGTTGGTAAGACGACCGCTCTGCTCACTCGCCGCCTCAGGGACCTACCACCTCAATTAACCCTCAATGGCCAGCAGATCGCGTACGAGAAGGCCGTGACCTACCTTGGGTGCCGGATCGACCGGGCGCTGCACATGACTGCGCACGTTGACCTCGTCGTCCGCAGAGCACGATGTGCGCGGGCGATGCTACGTCCGGTCCTGGCATCCAAGTTACCACTTAATACCAAAGTGCGTGTCTACAAAACTTGTATCAGATCAATCATCACCTATGCTGCTCCGGCCTGGTACGCGCTTCTGAGCGAGCCTCTGAGGCGGCGACTGCAGGCCCAGCAAAATATGGCGTTAAGAACCATCGTCGGTGCGGGTCGCTACGTCCGGAATGACGTTATAGCGGCCAACCTGAAGATAGACACCATACAGGAATTTGTGGCCCGGTTAGCGCGCGGATTGTTCGACCGTGCAGACAACGGGCCACATATACATCTGAACAACCTAGCGCCGCTACATGCGCGCCCTCCGGACGGGCGACCCTATCCAAGAGAGCTCCTCTCTATATCGATTAGAGAGTCGTGTAACAACCCACAATGCCGCTGATAGGCCAACTTCGACTTCACCAGATAACCTTCTTTTTTTCGTAGTCTAACCGGCTACGGAAAAAACTAACCAATTACGACAAAATCGTTTGATACTTACAATGCCAATAGAAGGCTCCCAGGACCGGTCCATAGTGGTGGACCGCGAGGACAACACGGGTAATGGGGGCTTACCCCGAGGCCCGAAGCCTGCATGTGCATTAAAAGCACATGAAGACGACAATCAACGTTTTGCAATTCGTTCGGGAATCCTTCGGGATTAGTTCGGGAATCCTTCGGGATTAGTTCGGAAAAAGTGCAAAACCAGCAGTCAACAAGAAGAAAAAGTGTAGGGAAGTGATAGGGAAAAGTGATTACTCTCTCACGGAACGGTTTGAAGATAATTGCTGTTTTATTCTCAAGAAATTCGTCCCTCAAAATTATACAGTCCACATCGAAGAATTAAGGCGTTGGGACCGGGACGACTTCGGAAGACCCGTAATCCCCGCTTGAACCTATTTTCTGAAAAGAAGAGGTTATCGCCCTTGTGTGTTACTCCGTTGCGGAGATCACATACGTTGTTCCCGAACCCAACGTAGGCGTGATAGGAGGCCGGATCGAGAGAAGCCTCGATTCCTTCCTTCTGTTTCTTAGTTGAACGTTTAAGACCGACTGGGTTCCCTTTCAAGAGGACCTTGCGCCCTGGTTCCTTCTCATATATATATATATATATATATATATATATATATATATATATATATATATATATATATATATATATATTACTTTAGTTTCATACATGTCATTCGGCCGAAGCACGGAATTTAATATTAATTACAATTGTAAATTTTACGAAGATTTAAGAAAATATAGTATTTCTTATTACTATGATGGGAGCCGAGTGCTACGAGCTTCTGGTTAACCTTTGCATACCGGAGAAACCGTCGTATAAATCATTTAAACAGTTAACAGATATTCTCGTAAAGTATTTACAACTCAAACCCAGGACACTTTCGGAAAAATACAATCTCCGTCGTCGGTAGCAAAATAGCAACGAATCATTATCGGAGTACGTAGCCATTTTGAAAAAAAAATGTCAAAGACCTGTGAATTCAGTAACTGGCTAAAGGAAAGTTTGCGCGACTAAATGATGTATAGCATCAGCAGTGAGAACATACGGCAAAAGCTGTTTGAGAAAAATAAGCTCTATTTTGAAAAAGCATACGCCCTTTCGGTCAGCATGGAAGCGGCGAAAAAAGACGCGGCAGCAGTCAAAAGTCGAGCGGACACGTCAGGCGGCAACATCGCAGCATGTCAGGCGGTAGATGGCACGTGGCGAGACTACAGCGGCATTGGCGGAGCCATTGGCGCTGGCCAGGCTCGACTCCCATCGACGGTAGCGGTGCCGAGCCGAGGGTGAAGCGTGCACAGAAAGCCATAAGCCCTGAAACGGCAGCTCCCCATCATACCGCTTACCCAGCAGTAGCAGTATAGTGCATGTGGTGTTAATCACGATAGTTTACGATGCCAATTTCTACGATACATGTGATGAGTGTGCAACAGGCAGACACACTTACGTCGGATTTGTCCCTATTTGACGGATCAACACACCATCGAAGTGACGAACTCGTCACCACGTAAAACAGGGGACAGCGAGGAGAGTGATGAGGTAATGATTACATCAATTATCTGTTTTACAGTGTAGCCCCATTATGATAATGCTTAGTATAAACGGCAAAAATATAGCCATGAAATGTGACACGTGCAGTGCGGTGTCTTGCATTGCATTGGAAGTTATGAACTTTATTTAAAGTTATTCATACATTTAAAGATTTAGTAATCTGGCTTTAAATTAAGTAAGTTACTATACCGCAGAGTTAGTTTGACCCGTTCGTGTAACCAAACCTTTAGTTTCATACAATGATAAGAAGAAATATTTGAACTTGTATGCAATAGAGGACGCTTAATCTTTGCTACTAGGTGGGCAATGGTTAATTGAGCTGAATGTAAAAAATTTAATTGTGTGAATAATATCAACGAAGAATTCAAATTGGACGTTTTTAGTTCAATATAATTTGAGTTGTATGCGGACGGTCTGAGGCACGGTGAGCATCCCACGAGCAGAAAGGCGCGCAAACGGTGTTCATGCGCCCGCGGCATACGCGCTGTGGCAGCCCGTGGAGCGCGTGTTGCAAGAAATGGTACACGACGGCATCCTGCCTCCCGTAGACTGCTCCAACTCCGACACAGTCCACGTGTAAAAAAAGAAAAATGTGCTTTTACATATTTTGCCATCAAATATGCATACATATTTGATGGCAAAATAGGTATTCCTATAATTGCCGTGGCGAGGGTACAATGGTTTTGTTATTGGGATATAGTTATGAAATAGAATAAATTGCGTCAGTGAAAAATTGTGTGGATGGGTTATGATGAGTACCTCAAATCGGTTCCGGGCGTTCTGTGACCGAGGAAATAATCTATTTAAAGTTTGTTTGAGAAACTTTGTAACTCACGATGACGTCAGACTTGCTACATCTAAGGATACCCTATTGTGTTGTATTATGTTATATGTTCAATCAGCTTGGCAAAATAAATGCAAGGATGAACTGATTAAACATTTTTACAGTAAATGCTTAGAACTGTACATTGACGGTTATGTGGGGCGTAAGTGCAAATGTATTATCACAATTACATAAAATGTGATAGGAGTGTAGTTAGTAGTAGAGCCAGAGTGATCGACACAGTCCAACGGATTAGTAAGCTGAAGTGGCAATGGGACGGCCATATAGCTCGAAGAACCGACAACCGTTGAGGTAAATAGGTTCTCGAGTGGCAGCCTCGTACCGGTAGGCATAGTGTAGAGCGACCCCCACTAGATGGAGTGACGATCTGGTAAGATATGCAGGAAGTCGATGGATGCAGGTGACTCAGGACCGTGCTTTGTGACAAACTTTGGGGGAGACCTATGTTCAGCAGTGGACTTGTAAAGGGCTGTAATGATGATGATGATGATGAGTATAGTTAGATGACATCCATTGCTCGCAGCTACGTTTGGTGGCCCAATATTGGCGCAGATTTAGAAGCAGTCTGTAAACAGTGTGAAACCACGCGGTCGAGGCGCAGGTGCCGCCGCCCGTCCCCCGCAGTCTTGGCCATATCACACTTAGCCTTGGAGTATGGTTCACGTTGATTTTTTTTTTTTTTTTTTTATAGAAGAGGGGGCAAACGAGCATGCGGCTCACCTGATGTTAAGTGACTACCGCCGCCCATGATCAACCGCAACACCAGGAGAATTGCGGGTGCGTTGCCGGCCCTTTAGAAAGGAGTAAGCTCTTTTCTTGAAGGTCCCCAGGTCGTATCGGTCCGGAAAAATCGCCGGTGATAAACTATTCCACAGAGAGGTTGTACGTGGAAGAAAGCTCCTTGTGAAACGTACAGTGGTGGACCGCCAAGCATCCAGATGGTGTGGATGGTATCGGGACGTTTGCCGTGTCGTGCGTTCACGAAATTTGGCGGCTGGGATTAATCCGAACAATTCCTCAGAGCACTCCCCGTGATAGATGCGATAAAATACGCAAAGAGATGCAACATCTCTTCGCAACGCCAGTGAATCGAGCCGATCGGAAAGCACTCGGTCGTCGACGATTCGAGCCGCTCTGCGCTGGATGCGGTCAAGTGGAAGGAGCTGGTACTGGGGAGCCCCAGCCCAGAGATGGGAACAGTATTCCATGTGCGGTCGAACCTGCGCCTTGTAAAGTTGCAGGCGGTGTGCCGGCATGAAATACTGCCCCGCTCTGCTGAGCACGCCAAGCTTTTTAGAGGCCAATTTGGCCTTCCCTTCCAAGTGACCACGAAACTGCACGTCACTCGATATGTCGACGCCGAGGATTCCGATACTGGCTGAGGCAACAAGGGGAGTGCCTTGAAACTGAGGGGATACGACAAAGGGGTTCTTTTTAGCGGTTAACGCGCAAACTTGTGTCATCTGGGGGTTAAACTGGACTAGATTTAGTCGTCCCCAATCCGAGACTCTGTTCAGCAAAGACTCGACTTCAGACACAAGTTTGTCCCGGCACTCGGAGACGTTTTCCCGAGAAATATTGGCTCGGCCGGTGTAAAGAGCATCACCAGTGCTGTCATCTGCATCGCAATGAATGTTACGGGTATGCAACATATCATTGATATGCAGAAGAAACAGCGTTGGCGATAGCACGCAGCCCTGTGGAACACCAGCATTAATAGGCTTGCAATCGGAGCTTGCACCGTCTACAACGACCTTGATGCTCCGATCTGCAAGAAAGCTGGTGATCCAATCGCACAATTTCTCGGGAAGCCCATAGGAAGGGAGCTTCGAAAGAAGCGCTTTGTGCCAAACCCGATCGAAGGCCTTCGCAATGTCCAAACTAACGGCCAATGCCTCCCCCTTGAACTCTACTGCCTCCGCCCATCTGTGAGTGAGGTAGACCAGAAGATCACCAGCAGACCGACCACGGCGAAAACCGTATTGGCGGTCACTAATCAGCTGGTGATCCTCAAGGTACCTCATGAGCTGGCAGTTTACAATGGACTCCATTGTTTTGGAGAACAAGGAGGTGATGGCGATTGGCCGGTAGTTGGACGGGTCTGAGCGGTCGCCTTTTTTAGGGATCGGGTGGACGAAAGCAGTCTTCCATGATTTTGGGACTACGCCTAGGGAGTAGGAGTACCGGAAAAGACGCGTTAAAACCGGTGCCAACTCTGGAGCACACGTCCTCAGCACAATTGGGGGGATTCCGTCAGGCCCACTCGACTTGTGGATGTCCAGGGAGAGGAGTGCTTTGCGAACCGAGCGCTGTGTGAACTGCACTTCCGGCATGGAGCACTCACACCGCGGGATGGTCGGCGGCGTACTCCGACCGTCATCGAGATTCGAGTTAGACGCAAAGAAGGAGCCTAGAAGATCGGCTTTCTCCTTTGCAGTATGGGCCAGTGAGTCGTCCTCCCTGTGCAGAGATGGAAGAGATGGCTGACAGAAATTCCCCTGGACAGCCTTGGCGAGAGACCAGAATGCACGGGTTCCAGAAGGAAGGCAAACTAGTTTCTCGCCAATTCTGCCTATGTGCTCTGACTTTGCCTTGGCAATGACTCTTTTGAAGGACCTAGAGGCGGAATTATACTTCTTTTTTAGAGCGCTGGTGTTTACATCCCGGGACGCTGATGCATCAACCCAGGCTTGGTAGCACTCCTGCTTATAGCATGATGCTATTTTACAGGAGCGACCAAACCATGGCTGAGATTTGCCTCCAATGGGCACCACAGAGGAAGGAATAAAAAGTTCCATACCCTGAAGTACCACATCAGTAACAGAATCCGCAACAACGTTGGGATCATCCGGCGAGAAGCAAACCCGCCCCCAAGGGTAGGATTATTTATTATTATTTTATTGATTTTCTTAGAACGCTGTTTAAGTCATAGACGTGAGTACAAAGTGGCTTGAAGTTTTTGAGATGCATAAAACGAATGCAAAGGCTGTAATAAAGCGTTCGCACGGCTTGGATTACTGGTGGAGATCGTTTTGGATCATGGTCCCCCATTCACAAAAACTGAGTTTCAGAAATTTATAAATAATAATGTCATTCGGCAATTTTTTTCTCCGCCTAACACGATTGAACGGAGCGGCTGAAAATGCGGTAAAACTTTGGAAACGGCACTTAAAAAAGAAAATAGGAAATTGGTTGATATAGATGTCGCTTTACAAACATTTTTAATGAGCCATAGGAGGGAAAAGTGTGCATAGTATTACAGGCGACACACCTGCATAGGTGGTCATTGCGTTTGAGAATAGAGTTAGACTTATTGCGTAGTGACAGTGCACGCGAGCAGTGTGTGAGGCGCAGTAATGTTTGAGAGCGACCAACGTTGCGAGTATATCTAAACATTGTTTGAGATTATGAATATTTGCGTATGACATAGCTTTAAGATCGAATATTTGGTCTTAATATGAAGAAGTCAACATAACGTTTATCTTCGTACTTATTTTTCAGCGATTAGAAAATTAACAAATAGTTGTCCGCGTTCGGTGTGAAACCAGCATACACAGATTGCGTCTTGTCACTTAGTTTTCCAAGTAAATAATATAGCAATTCTCCTGGTGTTGCGGTTGATCATGGGCGGCGGTAGTCACTTAACATCAGGTGAGCCGCATGCTCGTTTGCCCCCTCTTCTATAAAAAATAAATAAATAAATAACTTTTCACTATCGATAAGGGTATTATGTATAATATTCTGAAAACTAAATATTGGGATATCGTGGCAATCTAGATGCGATGCGTGAGTGTACTTGAACTGCTGGCTTTTCGCAACTCTGAGCTACAGTTTGGAGCCGTCTGGCAGCACTTCTTCTTCTTCACGCGGCATAATAAATCCTCAAACGATGAAAGTGATTGGTAATTCACTACTTAATCGGGCTTAATTTGCAGTTCAAGATTATTAATTCTGTCGAACAAATCTTCAAAATATGAGCGCAACGAATCTATAGTTTCTATTTAACACAAAAATGTTTCCTGAACGGATTCTAAATAAATATTTTTTGCAATCATTTTGCATTTTTTTATAGAATAGGGTGACAAACGAGCACACAGTTTCTTATAGTGTGTTGAGAGAACCGAGCCCCGTTTTTACTGGAATTGAGGTATTTCATCTTAGTCCTCGGGGTGACAACGCATCTGCATTTTAATTCTTAATCGAGGTTTAATGTAGATGTCTATGGGCCACATTATCCACTTACCATCAGGTGGACTGTGTGTTCGTTTGTCATCTATATTCTATATAAAAAACTGTATAGCTTATTGAGCGACTTTGATTCTAACTCATGCAACTAATAACTTTGTTGATGCTTTCGTATCTGTGAAAATTCAACAGAAATAGTAGTTATTGTAATTATTCTTTGGACTTTACAAAATATATACTTTTAGCCATAAGCAAATTGAATACATCTAACGCAGTTATACCATTTTTACCATCAAGTTAGTCGTTCGTTTGCCCCCTTTTCTAATAAATAAACGCAATCGACCATGTATATTTGTACCGGCTAAATGGTTATAGCCGGTTAAATAAAACATATTCGATATGTGGTGGAGTCAATTGCCCCGATTCTAATCCAGTTCGATGAACCAGAAAATGGTGACGCTAATGGTTCCTTCGTTCGAATGCGGAACGGATGGTTACTTAATTGTTAGGGTGACTATGTTGCCCTTCGTGTCCAAATCGAAGAACCAGGAAATGTTCGCGCTAATGACTACAAAATACCATATAACCATACCAGCAGGATACCAGCTAACATAGTCCACAAAATATGCGTTTTGGCGCAACCAATATCCTGTTTCCTTTTATTAATACATTGGAAACTAGGCCTTTATAAACATAATACGGGGTAGTCACAAAATAAAAATGACAGCCAACATCATTTCTACATATTAGTTTTAGTTAATAGTTTCCAGTCTTTCAACCTCTTTTTATTTGACCATCTTATTTAGATGATTTATCCTAAATTATTTTAATTAATGTAAAATAACAAAAAGCAAAGGGTTTCATCTACGTTGTTATATTCTGCATAGTTTTAAACTAAATTAAATTAATATGTTAACGAAGAGTCCTCTAAAGTAACCTGTTGTAGACTTCATCAGAATTCAAGAATTATGTGAATTCGTTTAATTTTAGATGCAAAATATATTTAAATTATATTAGATGATAGTGGGGCCGCATTACGCTTTTTCGCCTCGTGTGTGGTGAAGAGACGACTTTAGGAATGGCTAGAAAAACCTAGCAACCTCTGATGGATGGCACTATACCATCTTTTTCTTCATAATCATTCATAACATATTTTTTATTTTTTCGTGGTAAAGCCACGCTGTAGCTATATTTTGCCTTTAACATGAATGGATAGGCTCGGAGTACCACTCTGTCTTAGAATACCAGTGCCAAAAAACAACTTAATACTTCTTTGTTTGTATGGTGAGTGTAGAGAGCCGGAGATACTTTTTACTGGAAACGATTCTATTTTTGTCCGCAGTGACGACAACGCATCTGTATTTTGATCCATAATCAAGGAAAGATGTAGCTGTCTATTGGTCTCAGTATCCACTTATCATCGGATAGATTGTATTAACTCTCGTTTGACACTTTCAATAAAATAAAATAAAAAACTTGTATATGATAGCGACCAAGGTGCGAGACAATTTTTTTCGTATTGCGGTCCTCAATTTACCTACTAGGCGTGGCTATTGAGGTAACTACTAATAATGTATGTGTAAATGCAATGTAATGTGTAAATGTACAGTTTATTGAAATAAAAATTATAATAATAATTTTTATTTTAATAAACTGTACAATTAATTCAAATAATGTCTTAATTTAAAGTAGTCTACAATAACAGGCACCTGAACTAAGATAAACCTGTATCTCAGGTGTATGTGCTAAAAGATACATTAACAAATATTTTCTGTTTCCTATATAAAATGAAATTCTAACTAATTAGGATTATTTCGGTAAAATATTTTACAGAAGTAATCCTAATTTACTTATGGTGTTAATTAACTTAATCAGCAACTTTTCCGTATTATCGTATGGCAAATTATGTAACCATGTTGTTGTAATTACGTTTTTACAATCAGCCATTTTAATGGATATAATGTGCTAAATTGCATTGATCTGTAAATGTAAAGCTACAACTTATGTACGTCCCACTGCTGGGCACTGGCCTCCCCTCATTTCTGAGAGGGTTGATTATACAGAAAAGGACCGAGAAATGTAAAAAATCTATGCATGAAAGAGTGCCTTATTCTAGTGTTAGTTTCAATTACTTTACTTTTGCGTCTTTTACCAGTGACCTCTTTTTTGTAGGGTAAACTTAAGTGTTGTTTTAGTAACGTACTCATAACCAATAACTGGCAAATTCAGAGGACATTATAGGATTTATATATGAGATGGGACGGGAATAGGATAACGCTCTCTATCTTCTATAAAAAAAATGTGGAATGTTGCGACTTTTAATACAACTCTTTGAACGTGTAGTTTTAGCTGCTCCTCCCCATGAGGTTATACAAAAGGTGAGAATTGATTGACATAATGATTCTGCTTTACTGCCTCAATATCAGCAAAAAAACGAATCTTTTTAAAAACACACATTATTTTACGGACTCTATTGCATATGTTGTTTATGTAGTATTTAAATGCAAACGTAGAACGTGTTCCAGGTACTTAATAGTTTTTGTATTAAAAATAACTAGGCAGTTACATTGTGACTCTGCGACAGAGCAACAATGATGTTCATAAATTTCTGAAATGGATATAACCATTGCTGGGTTGAGCAGCGCATAGAAAAATGAATATATTTGGTTTGTCCATATTCAGTATTAATATGTTTTCTTGGAGCCATTTATAAAGTCTATCCAAACCTTGCTGTGCACATAAATAAACCTTGTCTATTATATTTGCGGAAAATAGGGGTATGGTATCATTTGTGTAAGACTAGAGAAGACTAGAAGTAATATATAATATAATTATACTATTAATTTCATACGTGGTAGAGCCATGCTGCAGTTATATTAGTAGTATAGTTGTAGCACGAATAGGTCGGCTTGACCGGGGAAGGACCACGCTCTCACAGAATACCAGCGTAAAATAGTAGCTTAATGCCGCTGTGTTTGATATGGTTAGTGTAGAGAACCGTAGACTCTTTTTACTGGAAACCAGGCATTCCATCTTAGTCCCCACGGGTAGCAACGTATCTGATTTTTGATTCGTAATCGAGGATAGATGTAGAAGTCTATGGGCCACAGCAACCACTTATCAGCAGGTGGACTGTGTGCTCGTTTGTCACCCTATCCTATAAAAAAAAAAAAAACCTAAACCAGATTTAGGTCCTTCAAAAGAGTCATCGCCAAGGCAAAGTCTGAGCACATCGGCAGAGTTGGTTAGAAGCTAGTACGCCTTTTTTCGGGAAATAGAGAATTCTGGTCTCTTGCCAAGGCTATCCAAACGATCTTCTGTAAACCATCACTCTCATCTATGCACGGGGAGGGCGAGTCATTGGCTCATGATGCAAAAGACAAAGCAGATTTGCTGGGCTCTCTCTTTGCGTTCAACTCGACCCCTGACGATGAAGGCAACACACCGCCGATCATCCCGCGGTGTGAGTGCTCCATGAAGGATCTGTTGTTTGCGTTCGGTGCGTAAAGAACTCCTTTCTCTGGACTTCAAAACTTCGATTGGGCCTTATAATGTCCTGCCTGTTTTGTTGAACATGGGTGCTCCGGAATTGGCATCGATTTTATCTCGTCTTTTCCGGCGACTCCCATACCTAAGGCCACCTAATTCCTAAATGAAGCCACCGCTCAGACCTGGCCAAATACAGGCCTATCGCCATCATCTCTTTGTTCTACAAAATTATAGAGTCCATTATAAACTGCCAGCCCATGAGGTACCTTGAAAATAACCAGCTGATTAGTGACCGCCAATATGGTTTTCATCGTGGTCAATTAGCCAATGATCTTCTGGTCTATCTTACTCATAGTAGAGGTAGTAGAGTTCAAGGGGGAGGCAATGGTCGTCAGGGTGGACATAGCGAAAGCCTTCGATCAGGTCTGATATTAAAGCACTTCTTAAGAAACTCCCTTCCTATGGGCTTCCCGAAAAAATGTGGAATTGTATCACTAGTTTCCTTATTGATCGGAGCATTAACGTTGTAGTAGACGGTGCATGCTCTGATAAGAAGCCTATTAACGCTGCTATTCCAAAAGGCTACGTGCTATCACCAACTGTTTCTACTGCTTATCAATGATATGTTACAAACTGGTAACATTCATTGCTATTCAGGTGATAGCGCTAATAATGCCTTATACACTGGCAAAACGTCACCGAGTGCCAGGAAAACTTGTGTCTGAAGTTAATCTTTGCTAAACAAAGTCTGGGATTGTGGGCGACTAAATCTAGTCCAGTTTAATTCTCAGAAGACACACTCTTGCGCGTTAAGCGCTAAAAAGAACCCATTCGTCGTATCTTCTCAGTTTCAAGGCACTCCTCTTGTTGCCGTAGCCAGTATCAGAATCCTCGGTGTCAACATATCTAGTAGAGTGTAGTTTCATGGTCACTTGGAAGAGAAGGCCAAATTGGTCTCTAAAAAGCTTGGCATGCTCAGCGAAGCGAGACAATATTTAATGTTGTGACATCGCTTGCAACTTTACAAAGCGTAAGTTTGGCCTCACGTGGAATACTCTTCTCATCTCCGGGCCGGGTCTCCCCAGTGCCGGCTCCTTCCACTTGACCGCATCCTGCGCAGTGCTGTTCAAATTGTCGATGACCAAGTTCTTTCTGATATGTTCAATTTACTGGTGCTGCATAGGGATGTTGCATTCTTTTGCATTTTCTACCGCATCTCCTACTAGGAGTGCTCTGAAGAATTGTTCGGATTAATTCCAGTTGCAAAATTTCACAAACGCATATCGCGTCAATATTCATGATACCATCCTCACCATCTGGATTGGCGGTCCACCACTGTGCATTATACTAGGAGTTCTCTTTCTCGTACTACTTCTCTATTGAATTGTTTACCACCGGCGACTATTCCGGACCGATATATTTTAGGAACCTTAGGAACCAAGAAAAGAGCTTAGTCTTTTCTTTTTTTTTCTTAAAGGCCAGCAACGCACCCGCAAAATCCCTGGGGTAGCAGTTGTCTACGGGTGGTCGTCACTTAACTTCAAGTGAACCGCATGCTCGTTTGCCCACTTTTCTATACAAAAATATTAAAATACCACCAAGTGGACTTAATGCTCGTTTGTCACCCTTATCCTTTAAAAAAATCACTTCCAAAGCCATGCTAGTTTTGCCTTCATGATCAGTTGACAAATTGCCTGCATAAAATACTTAGTTCGAATTCTAATGTTTGATGTAGCTACTCTAAAAATGTTCAACCTCATGACAGTAATATCGTTTTATCACATAAATTTCTATTCTCAGAATAATGGATAAAGGAAAATTTAAAGTAAATGTAGACTGAAAACTGATAAAATGTTTACCACAGAATCTCACATAAGATAAAAATTTAACATCAATGATTTTATTTTTACCTGAGAAGGAAATAAAAAGGATCTCGCGTCTTAAGCTCATTATTTTGTTCACTCATCTATTTAGTTCTAATAAGCAAGAGCTTAACTTAGAGAACTAACCTAAGGGTTTGGTACTTGTATTGATTCGGTACTTGTGCTTTGAGACCTTTCTCAAAGCACAATTAAAGGTATAAACATCCGAACCCATTATTTTTTTTTATAGAAGAGGGGGCAAACGAGCATGCGGCTCACCTGATGTTAAGTGATTACCGCCGCCCATGAAAATCAACCGCAACACCAGGAGAATTGCGGGTGCGTTGCCGGCCCTTTAGAAAGGAGTAAGCTCTTTTCTTGAAGGTCCCCAGGTCGTATCGGTCCGGAAAAATCGCCGGTGGTAAACTAATCCACAGAGAGGTTGTACGTGGAAGAAAACTCCTTGTGAAACGTACTGTGGTGGACCGCCAAGCATCCAGATGGTGTGGATGGTATCGGGACGTTTGCCGTGCAGTGCGTTTACGAAATTTGGCGGCTGGGATTAATCCGAACAATTCCTCAGAGCACTCCCAGTGATAGATGCGATAAAATACGCAAAGAGATGCAACATCTCTTCGCAGCGCCAGTGAATCGAGCCGATCGGAAAGCACTCGGTCGTCGACGATTCGAGCCGCTCTGCGCTGGATGCGGTCAAGTGGAAGGAGCTGGTACTGGGTAGCCCCAGCCCAGAGATGGGAACAGTATTCCATGTGCGGCCGAACCTGCGCCTTGTAAAGTTGCAGGCGGTGTGCCGGCATGAAATACTGTCCCGCTCTGCTGAGCACGCCAAGCTTTTTAGAGGCTAATTTGGCCCTCCCTTCCAAGTGACCACGAAACTGCACGTCACTCGATATGTCGACGCCGAGGATTCCGATACTGGCTGAGGCAACAAGGGGAGTGCCTTGAAACTGAGGGGATACGACAAAGGGGTTCTTTTTAGCGGTTAACGCGCAAACTTGTGTCTTCTGGGGGTTAAACTGGACTAGATTTAGTCGTCCCCAATCCGAGACTCTGTTCAGCAAAGACTCGACTTCAGACACAAGTTTGTCCCGGCACTCGGAGACGTTTTCCCGAGAAATATTGGCTCGGCCGGTGTAAAGAGCATCACCAGTGCTGTCATCCGCATAGCAATGAATGTTACGGGTATGCAACATATCATTGATATGCAGAAGAAACAGCGTTGGCGATAGCACGCAGCCCTGTGGAACACCAGCATTAATAGGCTTGCAATCGGAGCTTGCACCGTCTACAACGACCTTGATGCTCCGATCTGCAAGAAAGCTGGTGATCCAATCGCACAATTTCTCGGGAAGCCCATAGGAAGGGAGCTTCGAAAGAAGCGCTTTGTGCCAAACCCGATCGAAGGCCTTCGCAATGTCCAAACTAACGGCCAATGCCTCCCCCTTGAACTCTACTGCCTCCCCCTTGAACTCTACTGCCTCCGCCCATCTGTGAGTGAGGTAGACCAGAAGATCACCAGCTGACCGTCCACGGCGAAAACCGTATTGGCGGTCACTAATCAACTGGTGATGCTCAAGGTACCTCATGAGCTGGCAGTTTACAATGGACTCCATTGTTTTGGAGAACAAGGAGGTGATGGCGATTGGCCGGTTGTTGGACGGGTCTGAGCGGTCGCCTTTTTTAGGGATCGGGTGGACGAAAGCCGTCTTCCATGATTTTGGGACTACGCCTAGGGAGTAGGAGTACCGGAAAAGACGCGTTAAAACTGGTGCCAACTAGTTAGACGCAAAGGAAGAGCCTAGAAGATCGGCTTTCTCCTTTGCAGTATGGGCCAGTGAGTCGTCCTCCCTGTGCAGAGATGGAAGAGATGGCTGACAGAAATTCCCCTGGACAGCCTTGGCGAGAGACCAGAATGCACGGGTTCCAGAAGGAAGGCGAACTAGTTTCTCGCCAATTCTGCCTATGTGCTCCGACTTTGCCTTGGCAATGACTCTTTTGAAGGACCTAGAGGCGGAATTATACTTCTTTTTTAGAGCGCTGGTGTTTACAACCCGGGACGCTGATGCATCAACCCATGCTTGGTAGCACTCCTGCTTATAGCATGATGCTATTTTACAGGAGCGACCAAACCATGGCTGAGATTTGCCTCCAATGGGCACCACAGAGGAAGGAATAAAAAGTTCCATACCCTGAAGTACCACATCAGTAACAGAATCTGCAACAACGTTGGGATCATCCGGCGAGAAGCAAACCCGCCCGCAAAGATCCGATCCCAATCGGCTGACCTATAGTGCCAAACACGGCGGCAGCCTGCAGAATGCAACCGCGATTTCAGCGTGAGTGGCACAACACTCCGGACCAGACAATGGTCCGAGGAGCCTAAAGGGGCGTCAACGGAAATTTGATATCCGTCCGGGTGAGAGGTCAGCAGAAGGTCCAACAGGGAAGGTGCATGATCCTCCACATCTGGAATCCGCGTAGGCGAAGTAACCAGTTGTGTCAGACCATATGCCAAGGCAAAATCATGAACAGATCTCCCCGCATGATCGGTTAAACGTGAACCAAGCCATTCGGCGTGATGGGCGTTAAAGTCGCCGAGGATCACGATCTCTGCGGAGGGGATCTGCTGTAGCAACGAATATGCAGCCATTTGGACGTGGTCGAAGAGTCGGTCTGTTTCGGCATTACCGCTATGGGACCTATAGAGGCACCCGTAGACGCGCGGATGGTCGTCGCTGTCTACGCGTAGCCAAAGGATGGACAGGTCCGAACCTTCAAGTCTGCCGAGGCGTCGAGAACAGATGTCCTCTCTGACGTAAACGCAAACTCCAGCCCGAGGCACAAAGGAGTGTTCCAGTTTGTACCCCGGGTAGGAGAGATACGAGACATCAGCCGGAGAGGACACCTGCGTCTCGGTCAGAAAGAGCAGAGCTGGCCTCGCCGTCTCGAGATGGTAGTGGACGGCGTTTAGGTTAGAGTGAAGTCCCCTGATATTGCAGAAATTCACGGACAGCGTGGCAGGGGTCGCCTTAGTCTTGTTGCTCTGTTTGCCCCGAGCAGTTATAGTCTTGAGCGGAATTTTGTCCCCCCCCCCCCCAGAATACGCGAGGCAGCCTAAGCACCCACGCTCAGAAGTGGAGAAACATGGTCGTGGATGCTCAGCGAGGGATTCTCCAGGGGTGCTGGTACCCTCCTGGGGTAGTCTATCATTATTTAATTCCGCTACCATGTTGATGGGGGGGGGGATTTGGGCCTCCGGCCACCTGCACTCACCAGACGAAACGCAGAAGCAGAGCTTCCACTTCACGCCGGTATTCTGTGAGATCGTGGTACCACCCCGGTTTGAGCCGGCCCATACGTGCAACAGCAAAGCTGCCGCGTGGCTCTACCACTGTTAAGATTAATTTATAGTTATAACTCATAAAAACGAACTAATGAGCGAAAGATATCAACTAATACAAGTATATACAGTAATATCGACCGTAATGTAAATCGATGTACGGGAGTATATTTTTTACCCTGTAAAATTATGCTTGTCCTTCGATGTGTATTTTATTTATACCTATAATTTATGTATTCATCATCATCATCATCACAAAAATTGTCCGAAACCACCTGCATCCATCGACTGCTAATTTATGTATTATGGGAAGTTAATTATTTTCCTGGAAATATCATAAAACATAAGTTAATCGCTGACATAAGCCGCTTTTTAACAAATAAGGTTGACATAAAAGCACAAAATCCATCTAATGGTTAGTGGATGATTAGACTTGAGGCACATATAGAAAACTACATCTTACCTTAATTAAGAATAAAAATACTGATGCTTCACCACTCTTTATGACTAAAATGTATCGTTATGACTAAAATGTATATATATATATATATATATATATATCTATATATATATATATATATATATATATATATATATATATATATATATATATATATATATATATATATATATATATATATATATATATATATATATATATTACAGTAATTATAGCTCTATTTGATTATATATATTTTAGTGTTTAACAAAGAATAAATAATTTTTTTTTTCGTATTTTACTATATATGATGGATGGGCGTTAATAGAGCTAAACTCAGACTTAAAACTCAGTTTAATCCTCGTCGACACCATTAAATTTTATTTCTAATTAAAAGCGCTCCTGTACCACGTACACGACGATGGAAAGAAACATTCAGCGGCGATGATCAGTCGTAGATACAGTTCCTTTATTATTTTATATTCATTGTACATAGTTAAATATGGCGACAGATAGACGAGTATCATATAACTTTAAAGTGGGTTTCTTTTGGAGTCTCTTCGAATGAGTTTGTGATTTTTCGTTTGCGAGAATCTGCAAGTAATAGAGACATAAAGAAACTAACTACTAAAACGGATTTTTTGAGTTTTCGATTTTTGCATGAAAACGTGGATATCAAATGACATAATAAAATCTGATCTGAGACTGAAATATAGTGACAGCTAAGAGCTAACGCACTGCGGAACTAAAAAAAATTTGAATAAAACCGGCTCACAGGGGAATTAGACTACTTTCATATTAGATTAGATTATTATTACTTAATCCATTAATGGCAAAAAACACTTTTATTAACCGAGTTCAAATAGATGAGGAGGTCGACGGCTGAACTGATTTAAATTATTAAGTTTTTGAAGTAGGTTAAATGCTTTAGGGGTGGACCTATATAAATTTAAAGAAAAAATTTAATCCCTAAAGATGGAAAAATAGGAAATAAAATAATATTCTTCAGACAACTGAAAAGGGTTATATAATTAAACAAAGAACGAAAGGACTTGTGAAAACTAAAATAATATAATTTAACAAAAATTTCCACATATAATAGCTTCTACAATCGGAGTTTTAAAAGGGCTATTACAAACCAACTTAAATTGCTTGGTTTTCATTCGTTGTTTTTGTTCGTTTTATTTACTACATTTATAATGGAGCAACGTTTAGATAAATTATTTATTTATTTAGTAATAATCATTCTCCCGATGCATTTTTAGGGCAAACTCACGGAGACTTGATTTGGAAACTCTAATTTGTTGATTATTTTTCGTTAAATATAAACCTTCAATTTTTTTAAATATCTTCTTCTTTTATAATAATGGCATACATTTTCGTTACATGCCTTTTATATTAAAAAAAACCTAAAGCTATTTCAATTATTGACCGAAAAGGCTTTGAAACAGGCCACAATATCTCCGGAGTTCTACATCATTTTGACGTAATATTCATACCGATATAATTTTAAATATCTGCGTAAGATATACTATTATTTTAAATTCTTAAACTGCTACTACTATTTTTAATAAACTAAATAAAATAAAATATATTTCACTGCGCCGGCGACCTGAGCTTAGTATCGTACGAGTGCTAGTCGCTATGTCAGTTAATTTCGCGCGCTTCGTCGGGTCGATACTATCGTTGTGTCCATCGATTGCCGTAGACGCTGCTATTGTGTGCGTGCCAGAACATCGTAGACTACGACTGCAGGTTTTAAAAGCTCGAGCAATGGAGTGGCGGGAAATATTTCTCTTATTTATAATATTATGGTAATTGACTGGATTTAATAAAATAATTATTAGTTACATTTGTAGTTTTATTTACTTAAACAGGTTGCAATCGTACTATTTATTTATTTACGTACACATAAAATATATTAGACAGACAAATACAATTCCAGAACGAGTTCAAAGGTACAGTTTATTTTTCAAAGTAATCTGTTCAAGCACACCTTATAACAAACCAAACTTTAATGTAGTTGGCTATTATTTAATAATAATGCATCTTTAGCGTGTGTATTCATTATTGTTTTACATTTGAGTTATACAACTGGAACTATTAATACTAAAGTGAAAATCAGCAACGTAAACATCTATTGTTTGCGCGCAGGTAACATAAATTTCTGATGCTAAATTATCTTTTAACCTAAGTCATACCTGATTATATGTAAAACATTTATTCTTGACTTACTTTTTGCCGGCGTAAGGGAATACATTTAGGGGGTATAATATCAAAAATTACGTTAATGAATTTAAAAATGTTATAATTTTCTAAATATGTTTTGTCATGTTCTCATTAAAAATATCTCACAGAAGTTCTTTCATACTATCGATAGTACTATATTTCGATTTTTATGAGTATTTTAGCACAGTTTTCAGACCATTATGCTTCAGATGTCTGTTAAGAATCTATTGCTGCTTAAGAATTAAAATATTTATATATACTTATTTCAAAACTGTAACAATGAAAAAATAAAAATATAAAAAATAATAATGAAAAATATATAACATAACATAAACACTCACGCCCGTCACCCAGAGGGTTTGGCAGAGACTACGGACGTCCATTTGGCACGATCCTTTTTTTTTTTGCGGATGGAAAATCATCTAATGACGCCTTTCGCTCTGGGTGGAGCGTAAGGGAGTGTCAGACCTTTACTGACTAAAACCGTCCGTGTTCCTTCAGTGTCCTTACGTTCCGGAGCCGTGGTATCTCTTTCGAACAGCCCGCAGCCCCGGCAGGCGTCGGCCCTTGCGGGCCCCTTCACGCTGCTGATAGCTCTTTGAGGCGCGCGTGGAACAAAACGCGCCGTCGACACGGCCTGCGGACGGACGGCGAGCTACCCATTGCTTGCCGTCCACAGGCCCGCGACTACGGTGGCTGGGGGCTACGACGTAGCCCCCGACGCCCGGGGCGTCTCCCGCGGCGGCCGGGGAGGAAAGCTGCTGCTCTCTCCTTCTCCCGCTCCGCCACATCCTTCGCTAGCATCACTGCTTCGCAGAAGGTGGTGACGGCATCTCATTCCGTCTCGCTCCGGACCATGGCTTCGACCAGGGCCAGACGCGAGAGGTCGCCGCCGCCTATCGCCGCTACTAGGACACGGCGGTGCTCCACCCAAGCAGGGCACACCTCCACGGTGTGTTCCACGGTGCCCTCCAGTCCATCCTCGCAGTGGGAGCACCCGGGCGTTTCCTCCCGCCCGATTCGGTGCAGGAACCTCCCGAACACACCGTGTCCGGTGAGGACCTGCGTCAGGCGGAAGGTGAGGATGCCGAGGCGTCTCTCAAGCCACTCCTCAAAGAGGGGTCTTCTCGCCGCTATAGTGGCGTGCCCAGCACGGGGTTGCGACAGTCGCTCTCTCCATGTCGCCATGAGATCGTGCCTGAAGTCTGTCCGCTGCGCGACAACTTGCCGCGGCAGCGGGGTTTCCTCCCGGCATAGTGCCTCCGCGCGCCATTCGTGCAGGCGCGCGAGGACTATCACCTCCAGATCCCATGGCGGCAATCCGGCAAGGAGGCTCGACGCCTCGCGGGAGATCGTGTGGTAGCCGCGAGCCATTTTCACGGAAACCACCCTTTGGGGCGCGTTCAGGTGGTGGACGGCAAGCCGCGCCAAACCACGTGGCCACACCGGGGCCACGTAAAGGGCCACGGACCGCACGATCCCCACGTAGAGCCTCCGGCAAGAGGCGTTTGGCCCCCCCAGGTCCGTTCCAGTTTGGGGGCCAAACGTCGGAAGTGCTCAACTAAGTTCCATCGGCCGTCGAGGACGAGTCCTAGATACTTCAGCGTCGACTAGACGCCGATGGATATCCCTCCTACCATCCCTGAGGATCCCGGTGGTGGCCTGTTCCGAGGACCATGGAAGTGCATGGCCTCGGACTTGTGCAGAGCCACCTCGAGACCCAGTTGCCGAATCCTCTCAACGACTATCACAACCCCGCGTGTCATAGTTTCCGCCGCCGCCTCGTACGACCCCCCTTGTGCCAGTACCAGCGTGTCGTCAGCGTAGCAAACTACGCTGACGCCGGTAGGGAGGTCGGCGCGCAGCACCCAGTCGTAACCGATGTTCCACAGAGGTGGCCCCAGAACCGAACCCTGTGGGACACCGCACATCTCTCGCCGGTTCCACTCACCGTTGCGACCGGGGTAGATGACGGGCCTGTCCGGAACGGCGGAACACCAGTTTGGTTTCCGCAAGATCCGGCCCCGTCCCCGCCAGGTGCTCGGCGAGGCGGTTTGCAATGACTCTTTCAAAGAGCTTGCCCACCTCGTCGAGCAGCACCACGGGCCGGTATGCGGACGGAGAGTCCGCAGGGCGCTCCGGCTTCCGAATGAGGACCAGCTTCCCCGTCTTCCAACGAAGTGGGAATTGGCCTCTCTCCAAGCATGCGCTTAGGAGCCCCTCCAGTCGGGGCCCGAGAGCCTCCGAGGCCAGGACCCAGGCTTTGCCAGGCAAGCCATCGGGTTCTGGGGCGGTATTCCTGGCCTTGAGCCTACGTACCGCCACTCTCAGGTCTACCCCGGTCCCTTCCGGGATGTCGTCGTCGTCGTCCTGGTGGTCCGCTTCCGGCATTTGGCACGAACCTGACATACCTCTTTTGCCTCCTTTACATCCACGCATATATCTACGCATATATCTACGCATAACATGCTCGACGGTTAAGGGTACTTCTAACGTGGCCAATTTTCTAAATATCGCCAATTTGGTCGATAAACTTTCTTCTACGGCGTCCCTTCCTGATGCTGCCCAAAACAAAATTTGCTTTGTCACCCTTTCCTCATTCATTCTTTCTATATGACCAAACCACCGAAGCATTCCTTTCTTAATCCTGGTCACAACATCATCTCGCATACCATATTTATCTCTTATCACGCAATTTCTCACCCTGTCTCTCATTGAACCCTAGCATACTCCTTAAAGACCGCAATCCCACCCAGCTTTCACTACCATACATTAAAATAGGGACTAACACAGCATTATGAATTACCATACGTGCCTTTTTGACACATTCTGATTCTTCTTAATAGAGTGTAGTGCCCTATTCACTCTATTTCCTGCATTTACTCGTTGTTCTATATCCTTATCATATCATACATATAATATTAAACACCTTTAAAATGTTATATCAATTTTTTTCATCCACCGAACCATCCTAAGAATATTTGTATAAAGGTGGATCAAGACCGCTTAGTCACCATACTCGTAATATCATGGTGCGAGCGAGTGAACAAATATGAAAGAAAGTATCGATCGCGTAGCTTGTCGTCCTCTCGGTGCGTAATATACCTAAATCAGCGTAACGCGTAACATTAAATATAAAAGGGCTCTTAATTTTTCGATGCACTTATGTCTTTGCACCGACTTCAGCGCCTGCTTTTACTAAAATTTCAATTTTATTATTAATTTGACTTATTAAATCCAATGTCATTTTGATATCGATGCAAGAATGGAAATTAAACCTAATGCTTTAAAAAATCTACCGCCTAAAGCCGATGAAAAAGCACAAATATTTTTGCGCAGATTTACGCTTCATAGAGCATAATAATTGATTTTGAAATTGATTCTAGATATTGCTTTGTGCGAATATATTTTTAAATAAAATAAAATAAAGATAAGCGTTGGCGACGCGAAATAAATCATCCCATTAAATCTTTCAAAGTTTCTTTTAGATTAAATGTCAATAATGATTAATTTTATTAAATGCTAATTTCGGAGTAGATACGAGTAAAGGAATATTATTGTATTAACTTAGAGCCATGCATTACATAGTAATCAGCTACGTACATAATACGATATGAATAGAGATTTAAAAACATTTTATGGCTTTAAGCACGTTATGATTTAATTGAAGATAAGATATTCCATTGAATTAGACAGAGACAGTTTAATGTTAGAGTGAAAAGTTATATGTTTGGATAGGGACACGTATAAATGTTAGAAAGGGGTGGCAAGAGCCTCGCATATAGACCCGAGGGTTGTACAGGGATAGATATAAGACCTTGTAAAGGTTCTTAGCAGAAGAAACGGGCAAACACGAACCGTCTTATAGAAATATTAAAATACTGAGATGGTTATTCAATTATATTTTTGCCTACTTTTCATAGTTCTCTAAAATGAATGTAATAGCAATTTGTAATTGTTTTTGCTAGATTTATTGGAATAAGATGATAAAAATGTTAATAGGACTTTATTTTAATGATAACACATCGATATAATGAAAAAAAAAATAATAAACCTAATAATACAATTTGAAATTGTATTTTAAAAACTGTAATTATTGTTTTTGATTGAATGACTAATGAATGTTTTTATTCAGATTATTGTTTTCTACGTCTTTGCGACAGTTAAATTTACAAATAAATCATCATCACTTAGAATAGCAAAAGTACTGATTCCACTTAAGATGTAATAAAAGTTGTATTAAGAATTTTTAAGGTCTACAACAGTAAGAAATTGTTTGTAAAAAGTGATATTATGTCTTATATTTTATTGATGCTTTATATAATGTGAATGCTTTATTGTTATTATGATAGATGTAAGTTTGTTTTTGTTGAAAAACATAATTATCATGAGTTTGTTCTTGTTGAAAAACATAATTTCTTGTTGAAAAACATAATTATCATGAAAAATAAAGTTATCATGCAAATTATGGATATATGATAACAAAAATAATTCGCGAGATAGGTGGCTTTTTGCGGTTGGCTCAGTTTAAGGTTTAGGTTGGTAGTACATAACATTTAAAAAATAAATAAATTTATAATTTGTTAAGGATAGTTTGGGACAAGCTACAGTTACCAGTCATAATCAAGGAAGACAAACGGATTAGGGAAAAGTAAAAGTAAAGTGAAAGCAGTGATCACATTTCCTAAGATAAGTTTTGAGTAATTGCTGTTTTATTTCACCAGTTTTGACGCTATAAGTAGGGAATTCAAGAAGACAAACAGTCCACAAAGTTTATGTCTACATCTAGACCGGGATCATCCATTGGGAACTATCCAAAGAACCAGGAAAAACCAGCACATAGTGCCCAATACTCATGAAGAACTTGCTCTGGGTCACTTTCCATACTCTTTCGAAGAACGAGTCTTAGACCATTTCAATCGGAACCCAATCTGCAGCCTTAGACAAGCAGGGCGTGTGTTCAGAGTGAGGCATATAATAAAACATCGAGTGCTGAAAAGGCACAAACTACGTGCTTAGAAATATGCAAAGGTGCAGGCGCTGCTGCCCCTTGATAAGCCAATTTGAGAGTTTTACTGCCACTGGGTACTGAAAAATATCTCAAGACCAACGTTTCCTATCAAACGTGTTTTGGTCAGATTTTTCAATAGACGAGTTTTTTATAGAATAAGGGTAACAAGTTAACAGTGGTAGAGCCACGCGGCAGCTTTGCTGTTGCACGTATGGGCCGGCTCAAACCGGGGTGGTACCACGACCTCACAGAATACCGGCGTGAAGTGGAAGCTCTGCTTCCGCGTTTCGTCTGGTGAGTGCAGGTGGCCGGAGGCCCAAATCCCCCCCCCCATCAACATGGTAGCGGAATTAAATAATGATAGACTACCCCAGGAGGGTACCAGCACCCCTGGAGAATCCCTCGCTGAGCATCCACGACCATGTTTCTCCACTTCTGAGCGTGGGTGCTCAGGCTGCCCCGCGTATTCTGGGGGGGGGGGGGGCAAAATTCCGCTCAAGACCACAACTGCTCGGGGCAAATGGAGCAACAAGACCAAGGCGACCCCTGCCACGCTATCCGTGAATTTCTGCAATATCAGGGGACTTCACTCTAACCTAAACGCCGTCCACTACCATCTCGAGACGGCGAGGCCGGCTCTGCTCTTTCTGACCGAGACGCAGGTGTCCTCTCCGGCTGATGTCTCGTATCTCTCCTACCCGGGTACAAACTGGAACACTCCTTTGTGCCTCGGGCTGGAGTTTGCGTTTACGTCAGAGAGGACATCTGTTCTCGACGCCTCGGCAGACTTAAAGGTTCGGACCTGTCCATCCTTTGGCTACGCATAGACAGCGACGAACATCCGCGCGTCTACGGGTGTCTCTATAGGTCCCATAGCGGTAATGCCGAAACAGACCGACTCTTCGACCACGTCCAAATGGCTGCAGATTCGTTGCTACAGCAGATCCCCTCCGCAGAGATCGTGATCCTCGGCGACTTTAACGCCCATCACGCCGAATGGCTTGGTTCATGTTTAACCGATCATGCGGGGAGATCTGTTCATGATTTTGCCTTGGCATATGGTCTGACACAACTGGTTACTTCGCCTACGCGGATTCCAGATGTGGAGGATCATGCACCTTCCCTGTTGGACCTTCTGCTGACCTCTCACCCGGACGGATATCAGATTTCCGTCGACGCCCCTTTAGGCTCCTCGGACCATTGTCTGATCCGGAGTGTTGTGCCACTCACGCTGAAATCGCGGTTGCATTCTGCAGGCTGCCGCCGTGTTTGGCACTATAGGTCAGCCGATTGGGATGGGATGCGGTTTTTCTTTGCATCCTACCCTTGGGGGCGGGTTTGCTTCTCGCCGGATGATCCCAACGTTGTTGCGGATTCTGTTACCGATGTGGTACTTCAGGGTATGGAACTTTTTATTCCTTCCTCTGTGGTGCCCATTGGAGGCAAATCTCAGCCATGGTTTGGTCGCTCCTGTATAATAGCATCATGCTATAAGCAGGAGTGCTACCAAGCCTGGGTTGATGCATCAGCGTCCCGGGATGTAAACACCAGCGCTCTAAAAAAGAAGTATAATTCAGCCTCTAGGTCCTTCAAAAGAGTCATTGCCAAGGCAAAGTCAGAGCACATAGGCAGAATTGGCGAGAAACTAGTTCGCCTTTCTTCTGGAACCCGTGCATTCTGGTCTCTCGCCAAGGCTGTCCAGGGGAATTTCTGTCAGCCATCTCTTCCATCTCTGCACAGGGAGGACGACTCACTGGCCCATACTGCAAAGGAGAAAGCCGATCTTCTAGGCTCTTTCTTTGCGTCTAACTCGACTCTCGATGACGGGGGGAGTACGCCGCCGACCATCCCGCGGTGTGAGTGCTCCATGCCGGAAGTGCAGTTCACACAGCGCTCGGTTCGCAAAGCACTCCTCTCCCTGGACATCCACAAGTCGAGTGGGCCTGACGGAATCCCCCCAATTGTGCTGAGGACGTGTGCTCCAGAGTTGGCACCGGTTTTAACGCGTCTTTTCCGGTACTCCTACTCCCTAGGCGTAGTCCCAAAATCATGGAAGACGGCTTTCGTCCACCCGATCCCTAAAAAAGGCGACCGCTCAGACCCGTCCAACTACCGGCCAATCGCCATCACCTCCTTGTTCTCCAAAACAATGGAGTCCATTGTAAACTGCCAGCTCATGAGGTACCTTGAGCATCACCAGTTGATTAGTGACCGCCAATACGGTTTTCGCCGTGGTCGGTCAGCTGGTTATCTTCTGGTCTACCTAACTCACAGATGGGCGAAGGCAGTAGAGTCCAAGGGGGAGGCATTGGCCGTTAGTTTGGACATTGCGAAGGCCTTCGATCGGGTTTGGCACAAAGCGCTTCTTTCGAAGCTCCCTTCCTATGGGCTTCCCGAGAAATTGTGCGATTGGATCACCAGCTTTCTTGCAGATCGGAGCATCAAGGTCGTTGTAGACGGTGCAAGCTCCGATTGCAAGCCTATAAATGCTGGTGTTCCACAGGGCTGCGTGCTATCGCCAACGCTGTTTCTTCTGCATATCAATGATATGTTGCATACCCGTAACATTCATTGCTATGCAGATGACAGCGCTGGTGATGCTCTTTACACCGGCCGAGCCAATATTTCTCGGGAAAACGTCTCCGAGTGCCGGGACAAACTTGTGTCTGAAGTCGAGTCTTTGCTGAACAGAGTCTCGGATTGGGGACGACTAAATCTAGTCCAGTTTAACCCCCAGAAGACACAAGTTTGCGCGTTAACCGCTAAAAAGAACCCCTTTGTCGTATCTCCTTAGTTTCAAGGCACTGCCCTTATTGCCTCAGCCAGTATCGGAATCCTAGGCGTCGACATATCGAGTGACGTGCAGTTTCGTGGTCACTTGGAAGGGAAGGCCAAATTGGCCTCTAAAAAGCTTGGCGTGCTCAGCAGAGCGGGACAGTATTTCATGCCGGCACACCGCCTGCAACTTTACAAGGCGCAGGTTCGGCCGCACATGGAATACTGTACCCATCTCTGGGCTGGCTCTCCAGTACCAGCTCCTTCCACTTGACCGCATCCAGCGCAGAGCGACTCGAATCGTCGACGACCGAGTGCTTTCCGATCGGCTCGATTCACTGGCGCTGCGAAGAGATGTTGCATCTCTTTGCGTATTTTATCGCATCTATCACGGGGAGTGCTCTGAGGAATTGTTCGGATTAATCCCAGCCGCCAAATTTCGTGAACGCACTACACGGCGAACGTCCCGATACCATCCACACCATCTGGATGCTTGGCGGTCCACCACTGTACGTTTCACAAGGAGTTTTCTTCCACGTACATCCTCTCTGTGGAATAGTTTACCACCGGCGATTTTTCCGGACCGATACGACCTGGGGACCTTCAAGAAAAGAGCTTACTCCTTTCTAAAGGGCCGGCAACGCACCCGCAATTCTCCTGGTGTTGCGGTTGATCATGGGCGGCGGTAGTCACTTAACATCAGGTGAGCCGCATGCTCATTTGCCCCCTCTTCTATAAAAAAAAAAAAAAACGAGCACAAAGTCCAGGTGGACATGGTCCATAGACATCTACATTTATGCTTGATGAAGAATCAAAACGCAGATGCGTTGTCATCCTTGAGGACTCGTTTCTAGTAGAAAAGGGTCTCTGGATCTCCACACCATACGAAACTAAGCAGTATTAAACTGCTATTTGGCTCTGGTATTCTATGAGAGCGTAGTTCTTCCCCGGTCGAGCCAACCCGTTCGTGCTACAACCATAATATCAACTACATATTATATTAGCTACATCAGCGTGGCTCTACCACGATAAAAGCATGTTTACTCGAAACGGCATATGGAAGTGACAAATTATGCGTCACTGGAGCCACACGAATCCCTATTTTATTTAAGGAATTAGATCATCAATACCGCTTTTCCACTATTATTTGTACAGGCATTCCAGGAGATCAATTAATATGCCCTATTTTACTTAACGGAAGCCTGAATGCAAACAAATTTCTCAATATTCCTTACGGTCCATTAACTCAAAATTTAGAAGGATTTGTGGCAGCTTAACAGCGGGTATGGTTCCAGTTAGATGGAGCTCTTCCACATTCCGTACTCCTCGCGAGAGAGGCTTAACACCATGTTGTGCAAACAATGGATAGGGCAGGCGCCCGTAAGTGGCCATCGACTTCTTTTTATGGGGCTTTATCTATAGGTACATATAATAAAAATGTAAGTTGCAGATATCTGTACATTTTATATCTTTGTAATAAAAGTGATTGGGTGGGACTAAAAATAAGTAAATTAATACATTTCTACTATTTTTAGAATTGAATTTTAGAATTGTATAAAGTACTAATTTATATCTAAATAAAAAGTAAGTAAATAGAGTATTTTTGTGCTAAATTTAGGTTTCGTTTTATTAAAATCGGTTCATTCTATGAAAAGTTATGATTAATATTCTGAATTATGGGTACGAATTATTATAAGTACAAATTTACGATTGTTCAATGGCGGCGTTAATTCATCAAGTGAATTTTAATCTTATATCATAAATCATAATTAAATGATGTAAAATATTTTTCCATTACGATGTAATTATATCCGAAACGCAGTAAACAAAAATACGAAAGAATAACAATACCATCGATCGATGATGGTACTGTAATACATAAAGGGTGTGTTTATCTGTAGATGTGTCTTCATATTTGTTACTGATTTTTATATTACTCACTGCTCTACTGCGTGTTTACAAACTAATTTAATTACAAAATTTTGGTAAGTTAAAAGTAAAAAGGTAAGGTAAGTAAAGTTTGGTAAGGTTCTGTTTAAAGTGTTTTTCTTTACCGCTAAGTAACTTAAATGAAATTTTAAAAGATATATTAATAACGACATCCACGACTTTTTCTGCCACCAGAGCGTCGGTACTTGAAATGATTTGTAATATTTGACAGATTTCATAGTGGGGAAGTTAATTTGTTCAAAAATTATAAAGCCTAATGTCTCTTTCTGTACTATTAGTTATATTTTGTATTAATTAGATAAAAATAAATAAACCAAACCACAGATATTCATAAAAATAAAAAATAAAAAAGATTGTTAAAAATGTGCAAACAATTAAAGAACAAACCACAGATACATTGTTTCGTCTATTAATATAATACTCTAGAAACTGATAAACTTTGATTAAAAACTAAATTATCAATTAAATGATATTGCGTAACAAAAAAATTTACCTCAATATCAGCTAGCGACATCTAGTGAGCGTAAGATTATTTGCCCTCATTACGTTTGTTTTGGCTAGGATCGTACTTTCCTTTTTTCTTCATGCTACTGTAGAAGTGATTTGTTCAGCAGGCACTGATTTAAAAGTTCTGGTATATTTTATATAATTTATCAATTGCTTCAAATTTTTATTTTATTTTTAGTATTGATGTTAACAGCGCCATCTCTCTTTTAATTTATACCTATAATAAAGGTGGTGATTACCTGTGTCTATTCAGTGTTTTTAATATTTGTGACAAAAATCATTTACGAGCCTGAAATACAAATGAATAAGAACATTTTTGTAATTTTCAGAATTGTCTGTCTGTTTCTTTGTGAACCCAATATGTATCAAGTAAACATTTTTTTTCAATGAAATCGCTAAGAAAATCATAAAGCATATCTTTGCGTTAAATTTAATCTTTGTTTTACTAAAATCAGTTAATTGTATCAAAATATATGATATTTTCAAAAAATAGGTAAGAATTAATTCAATGGCGCCATAAAATCACAGAAATAGTAATAAAATTATTTGTGTGTAAAATTACGTGCTGTAATAATATATTTATACTTAAAACAGACTGAACAGAAAAAAAGAATATGTTTTCCTTAAACTAAAAAATTATGTCTTCTGAAAAACCTAGTAGATGGCGTTGTACAAATGAATCCTGTTCTGAATTGCGGTGCTAAGTTTCTCCGCCACTGGATCGTATTGTCGTGAAGCATTGATCATGAATCATACTTTTCTGATCTGGATAGTGGATACGATTCTGTCGGGCTGTTCCAACACGCTCCAGTTGAAAACTTACCCTTAATCAGTCATTTGAACTTTTGCTACGGAATCACACGTGAAGCAACGGCTGCGAATTTCCATGACAACATCAAAAATGTATACGACAAAAATCACGAATACCGTTAAATTAAAATAAAATTACAGCCTATATACGTCCCACAGCTGGACACAGGCCTCCCCTCATTTCTGAGAGGGTTTTTGGGCAAGGAAGTGTCCGCCGCGCTGCCCCAATGCGTGTTGGCGAACTTCACATGTCTTTGAAATATTTTTTTTCTTATTCCTCAGACATGCAGGTTTCCTCACGATGTTTTCCTTCACCGCCGAGGACGTGGTAAATCAGCACTTAAAATTGCAATTAACAATTTCATTGGTGCCGGCGGGGATCGAACCCGGGTTACTCGCGTTCTGTTATATTTACAGTGAGCGTTAACCATCTGAGCTACCACGGCTCATTCATATCTCATGAATACCGTTATCCTCCCGATAAAGATCAAATTTTTTCTTTAATGCCTCATCTGAGTAATCCATTTCATAACTAATGTCGCCAAGCATCGTTTCTCACACCTTTATTTGTGTAATTGGTGTTATAAGGGTCCCATAAGCATTTATACTTCTTACAAAGTGATTTTTATTTCACGTGATCAACTCACAAACGTCAACACCGCGCTGTAGTGACGGAGGTCCATTTGAGCATGATCGCCAAACCGACAACGTATAGATCGCTCGCGGCAACGAGTGCATGTCCAAAGTTTGCAGCTTATATTGCGCGAGGCACGTCCACACCAAACGCGCCTGTGGAGCGCGCTCCTGCTGCGCGCGATTGGAGCGCGTTGGATCGTGCGGTGTGGACCCGGCTAGTGGTTAAGTAATACATATCAAATTCGATAAAATCTTTCTAAGTTCGAGAACTTTTTTCGGTTTAATTTAGCTTCGCACAAGTTAAAGATAAAAGGGAATGATATTGTCATCTCTAAAACGTTGTGATTATTTTATGCTCTTTAGTTTTCTCACAATGATTTACTTATTAGATTACTTTCTTAACTACTGCTGACTAGGCGGAATAACTCGCACAGCAATGTGAATTTAAGTATGTTTTTTTTTAATTTATTAATCGTAAAAACATTATGATGTATAGCTAGAATATCAAGCAAATCAAAGATATAGATTGTACAATTATTTAAGTACCCGTGTAGTGGCGGTATAAGAATATCCAATATACCATAGTATCCCATGAGAGTCATAAGAGGCGACAGAGGAAAACAAACCAGGAGATGTGCAGCAGCGTCTTCCAAATAACAAATATAATTAAAAACTGCGGCAGCGAACTCGTTTGCCAAGCGTAGCAACTATGGCAAATATCACCCTATGACGCTATCTATAGGAGAGACCTATAATATTTATCTTCATATTTATGAAAGGGTTTGTTTTTTGTAATGGGCATAATTCATCGCGTTGCCAATAAGTATGTCAGCATAACATTTTTTTAAAAACTATTTGCTTTTTTCTCTTCTCTTCAAGCAATAAATTCGTCGTATGTAGATATGTAGCGACTGTTTCACTTTTCCGGTAAAATGTTCTCCGTCGCATTTTGTGCAATTATACTGAGTTCCAGTGGTGTTAATTCAAATAAAATATCGTCGAAATTACTCATTTTGTGCAACAAACAACTAAACTCACAAAGAACATTTTTTTTAAAATGGCGCTAACCGTAAAAGAATATAATCAGAGATTTTTTTTTGTTTTCTTCATCCATTCTAGGTAGGCAAAGGGAGCTATGCCCATACAGCCAGGTCTTCAGTAGATTTTTTTTATTGATATGCAATGAAAACGAAATTTAATGGGATGAAATGAAATGAAACCTAAACTGACTCATTTAATCAAATCATTAAATCCGATATTGAAACAAATTAGTAGCTTCTTTTTAGAAATATTTGCATGAATTTTTTTTACAAAAAACTTCGTGGTTGGTTTTTTTCTTTTTAATAGACATTATTTTGACAGTTGGGTAAGAGAACGCACGAGTTCGGAAAAGGTAAAAAAAAAGCTCGAGTATAATAGCGCACATCCCGAACGTTATACGTCCCTGCAATACGCCACTTTTTGAGCAACTGTATTATAAAATAATTTTTCACTACAGTTGCAGAATAAAATAATAAAAAAAAATTGTCCAGTTAATTTTATAAGAAACTTGCCCTTGTGAGGAAATATATGAAGGAGACCTACGTTCAGCAGTAGACTTTTATAGGCTGTAATGGAAATTAGTTTGGCTGCTGGTTAGTTTGGCACGAATACGCTTAGAACGTAACACCTACAACTTTCCAATGAAAATTAAAAAAGCATCTTGCAAGAGACTATACGAAGTGTGGAATGTGTCGGAGACGGTCGTCGTGTTATTCTAAAGTTTGAACAGGTTTAGAGTTTTAACGCATTACTTTATAACGCAAAAATTATCAATTATTCTTCAATCCTTCGTCATTAGCCCGTAAATGTCTACTGCAAGACACGGACCTCTCTCACTTCAGGAGTGATCTATTATAAATTTCACGGTTTGCAAACAAATTGACGATCGCAATACAATACATCTCGTATCTTTGACGTTGCTGGCCAGTGTGGGTACAACTAGCCAGTTTTGGTACGAATAACCCAGTCTGGGTATTTTATGTCTGGCTTTCACGTAACCGATTTGTTTATAGCGCCCTATATCGAAAGCCGTTACATTGTTTTTCCGGCATTTCCCAAAGTTGCTTCTTACAACACCTCCAGGAGGTGTGATGGATTCATTTATGCCGCTACTATTCAGCAATCGAACTTTCATTCCCTCCTTATATTTTTATAAATTAGAGTAATATTTAACCTATTTTTAGTTTCTTTTTATATTATGTTAGTGCATACCTACGTTGCTTAGTTTCATTTAAATAAAATATTGAATGTACACGACATCCTCCGAGTTGAAATTTTCCATGCACTTAATTCAAATTCATATAACTAAAAACTTCGGCTACGAACTCGCTTTCCAAGCGTTTCGACTATAGCAAATATCACCCTATAACGCTATCTATAGGAGAGACCTACGAGTATGTTCATCTTCATATTTCTGAAAAGGTTTGTTTTTGGAAGTTGCAGAATTTATCGCATTGCTAATAATTAATTTTTCACTACAGTTGCAGAATTTTTTATAAATAGTCCAGTTAATTTTATAAGAAACTTCCCCCTGTGAGGAAATAAATGGAGGAGGCCTACGTTCAGCAGTAGACTTTTACAGGCTGAAATGTAAATTAGTTTGGATCCAAATCTTTACAATGGTAAACTGCTCAAATTAGTTTTTCCTTAAAAGAATGTGCTAGACACAGATATTAACATCGGTTATGAATTAGATGAGGAGTTGTTTTATCCCACGAATTCACTTATAACGTAACACCTACAACTTTGCAATGAAAATTAACAAATTATCTTGCAGGAGAGGATCCGAAGTGTGGAGTGTTTCGGAGACGGTCGCGTTACTCTAAAGTTTGAACGGGTTTAGAGTTTTATCGCATTACTTTATAACGCAAAAATTACCAATTCTTCTTCCATCCTTCGTCATTAGCCCGTAAAAGTCTACTGCAATACACGGACCTCTCCCACTTCAGGAGTGATTTATTATAATATTCACGGTTTGCAAACAAATTGACGATCGTAATACAATACATCTCGCATCTTTGACGTCGCTGGCCAGTCTGAGTACGAATAACCAGTCTGGGTATTTTATCTTACGTAACCGATTGGTTTATAGCGCCATATATCGAAAGCCGTTACATTATTTTCCTGGCGTTTCCCATAGTTGCTTCTTACTACACCTCCAGGAGGTGTGATGGTGCACTGGTAGAGGAGTGATGCATTCATTTACCCCGCTACTATTTAGCAAACGAACTTTCGTTTCCACCCTATATTTTTAAAAATTAGAGTAATTGTTAACCTATTTTTAGTTTCTCTTATATTATGTTAGTGCATGCCTACGTTGCATAGGTTCATTTAAATAAAATATTGAACGTACACGACATCCTCCGAGTTGAAATCTTCCACGCACTCAATTCAAATTCAAATTCATTTATTCGTTTGCGAAAAAAAAAAACGTAGAAATTCTATGCGAACGAAGTTCCGGGCACTGTTAGTTAAAATAAAATGTACACAAAGATCTCTAAAATCGAATATGAACTGCGCAATTGTATTGTCGCCGCCTTTGATAAATTAAAAGCCCTGGCACAGGATTCTGAACGAGGATTATATATTATTATATAATATAATAATCGCGCCACCTACTTTCTTCTAAATAAACGAAAATGATGTCACTAATAAAATTAAATAATAAAATGCTCCCGAGTATATGACGTAAATGATTGAAAATTAGGTGCACTGTGAAATTTTCATCTCTACTTGATGGAGTATTTAGTGGCATCGCTGAATGTCTAATTACTAAATAGATGTTGTCAATAATCATTCAAAAGCTTTGTTTTTGTTTTTACGAGTAACATTTGAACAAATGCAAGAGCCGTGTAGCTAGACGTGAGCTTTCATCAAGGCACGGGAGCAAAACTTATAAGACTCCCTCGAGGATAATTGAGTATATTAAAGAAAAATTTACGTCCTGACATACCACGTGTCCGTTAAAAATAACTTTGTGGGAAACATAGATATCTGAGTGATTAAAATAGTAGTAGATTAGTAAAAAGCGTTAATACGCATTAAAGCATTGCGGTATACTCTATTTTTCTGCCCCCAAACACTATACCTAATGAGGAAACCCTGTACACAGTAGTTAGACGTATATTTAGCTGCTACTTTACTTTTTTCCCTAAATGAGACTAATCAATCAGTTTTTCATTTAAGATAGCTTTCATATTTTCAGATATATTAAGATTTTAAGACAGTTCTGGTTTGTATTTTATTACAGTATGTAAATGAACAGGCTCATGCGGAAAAAAATTAATTATTAAAGAAAGCAGATTTTAATTAAACAAAGGTTTATTTTATTTTACTGCGAACTGTGTCCAATAGTAACATGTATGTAGAGTGCTACTATTTTACTTCCAATGGGGAAATTATGCTGTTTTTATTTAATTCATATTTTCGGTGATATTACTTTTTTGTTTCACTTTACCGTAAATATTAAGGGTGGCAAAGACGAGTAGAACTAATCATCGTCATCATTACAGCCTATAACAAGTCCACTGAAATAAACAAAAAACAAAAAAAACCCACATATATTGTCAAATATGCTGGATAATTGCTATATTCTCTCCGCTTCGACGAGTGGGTTGCCAACCGCACCTATTATTGTTTTGATCTGTTGTCAGGGAGACGATGCTGCCAATTTCCTGTTTGTCCAAGTCGTGAGAGTCGTAAGAGACAACAGAGGAGTTTTCCTCGTACGACACACACGAGACGATATGAGGAATCTCTTTCACCGCCATAACAAGGCGAACATTTTTCTACACCCGTTCGTGAATGTAGTTCTTCCCACGTTTATTGTGAATAAAAATTATTTCAAATAAAAAAAAAATTTAATTTTCGATATTTTAAATTAGAGCAACCATGGCCGCGGTGGGGACTGAGGTGTTTGACGTCCTGATGTCATAGTCAAGGGTTACCCTCAAATTTTAAATAATAATGTTTGGTCTAATCTACGCAGTACGAGCTTACAGTATCTTGAAGTCTTACAGTAGTATGCCTGTATTTAATTTAATTTTACTAATTGTAGCATCCAACGATCTTACCTATTAAAATTAAGTTATTTTTTTAATTTCAATAGCCTCGCGAATCATCCTTGGTAGGAATCGGTGCTATATTGCAATGATTCGTTGTCTATCAGATTTAATAATAGCGTATTTTATTTGAATTTTAAAGCAAGATTTATATTTTAAATTATTTACGTATTTAGCACGAGCGCCATGCCATTCGCGTCGCTGGAGCTTACTCGTTCTCAAAAATATTGTGTGATGCCGGTGTCGATTATCATCGTAACTTGCGTTGCGTACCGTTGTTTTAGAAAAAAATAAAAGATATTTATATTTATAGAAATACAATATATACTTTGGTTTAGTAGACTTCGTAGCGTTTTCGCGTCAACAATTGAGGTATGGACTGCAAATTTTACCTATAAATAATATAATTTATTAAGTGCTACAATAAATTTTTGAAGTAAAGTTTTTTTCCGCGCACAACTTCCTTGTGGTATCGACTACCACCAGAGATTTTCCGCATTGTACGACTTACGAACCTCCAAGAAAAGAGCCTACTCTTTTTTAAAAGACCGGCAATGCATCTGCAATTCCCCTGGTGTTGCAGTTGCTCATAGGCGGCGGTAATCACTTACCATCAGGTGAGCCGTATGCTCGTTTGCCTTTCTCCTTTAAAAAAAATTCTATAGCAGACATCCCCTTAGATGAGGCAATCTATGGAGAGATCTATGTTCAGCTGTGGACTTTAATAGGATGTAACTGTAACGAATAAAATTTAAATTTAAACACAGATTTAAAACAAAAAAGCTGTTTTATTTTTTTCTTTGGGTAAGTTTTTACTTTTATCTCGAAATGTAAAGAAAAAGGTCTAACCTTGAATAAGAATTTGTGGTCTGGCGGAATGCTGATTAAGGGACAATATTATTTGAGCAAATTGCTAATATAGCGCTGTTTGGTGTTTGTTTTATATTATATACTTTTGTATTTTATTTTTGTTATAAATATCTATATGTTTAATGCGTAACTTTTTTTACTTTAAATTATGAAAAAAATTTCAACATAATGGTAAAATACAACTGAGAGTCATACAAACTTTGTACTTTATTGCTATTATACTGTTTCTGAAACATAAAATAATAACGTATTTCATAAAATTATTTCGCACAATTTTCGTGTATTATCAGTATTTTTGTTATTATAGGGCGGTAAACCTAAAATATAAATGAAATTGTCGTTAAAAAAACCTGAGTGTCTAAGAAATAGACCCCTTTAACATTTGAATTCGCTAATACATACTGGAGCAGTGCGATGAAATGACTACTCCCTACCCTCTTAAAAATGTGAGGGGGCCTCTGCCTAGCTTATAAAGGCTTTAATTTTAACTTTAAGCATTACACTACAACAACTGTTGAAAATCGGACTGCAAAGCACTTAATGAGTTTGTAGGCACAATATCCTCTTATTATTTAAATACTTGAAGCGACAGTAGCCTAATGGCAGGGCGCGGACTGCGAACTCAAAAGATCGTGGGTTCGAATCAGCCATTCGACTACTGGCGTGAACCACCCGTAACACAAGCAATTTAAGCTTACCACGAGTTCTTAAGGGGAATATTAGTAATGTTTATAGCATTGTTAATATTCTTTTTATTATAAAAAATATTTAAATACCAGTATAATAATTTTAAAATTTAAATGGATTTGTTATATATCTGCAAACAATCCACTAATGCCTTCCAGGATATTCGGTGCTAAGAAATAGTGTACAGAAGTATTACATTCCTGACTTTAGGAGCAGATTACGAAATATTTAGATTTATTTTATATTTTGAGGTTGCCTTTTACTTTTTATTATAAGTTAAAGTTTTGATCCTTTTGAATAGATTAAGAAATGTTATTCCAGTAAAAGGACTGCTTTTTTGACTAGGAGTCTATCTGGGAAGGTAAGTTACATCCTACATATGTCCCACTGCTGGGCACAGGTTTCCTCTAATTTTTGAGATGGGTTTAGGGCAAGGTAATGACTGCCACGCTGGTTGGTAAGGTACCACCCTCTTTATTGTTTTCTTTTTTATAGGAAAGGGTTCAAACGAGCATACGGCTCACCTGATTGTAAGTGAATACCGCCGCCCATGAGCAACTGCAACTGTTTTTTTTTTAACTTATGATCCAGTGCTTGACCACTTGAAGTGGTTGCTCCAGATGGTGAATCGCACTCTCTTAGTTTAACAAAAGCCTTTCACTATTGCTTTAAAGACGCCCGAATGGTATTCAGACGGAAAAATAGACGCCAGCAAATTATTCCACTCGTTTGCTGCACGCATAACAAAAGAAGAAGCAAATCGTTTGGTTGTAACAACAAAGGGGTGAATACCCCTGACTGTCTGGTTGACCGACGATAGAAAGAACATGGGAAAAGGGGGAAATGAAGCGTGTACTTAATGAATCCCATGCCTTAATTTGAAATTTAAACTTGAATGAAGAAATGCATCACATAGAATACTGAGAAGCTATCTACCCTGTGTCTGTGCTCGAGACTGACAAGATTGGTTTAAAAAAATCAAGGTCACCAATGAGACTCTTAATACGTCTCTCCACTGAGTCCAATGCTGCTATGTGGCATTTTGCAGCACCAATCAGTAGCAACGTTTCCAATTGGAAGTGCTTACACTACACTACAGTAATAATTACAGGTTATGAGACATTCTATCTTAGTTCACAAAGGTGACAAGGCATCCGTAACCTTCTGCGTTTGAAGTTGGATGCCAGTTTCCATGGGTGGCTTGTCAATTAAGTTTTATGAAAAATATGACAAGCTCAAGGTTACAACTATAATGCCGTCCAAACAGTTGCCCTAAAAAATTATCCCTATTTAACCTCAGAGCTGGATTTTTCCTCAAAATTTATATGAAATCATTCAGAAGTATAAGCTATAAATTAATAACATTATTTAAACTCCTTTAAACTGACGAAGATCTCATACAAATAGAACATGCAGTTGAATTGAGATTCTCGTACTTCATTGAAATCGATTGATAATCTTGTTTGAGGTAATGTAAGCATTTTTCTAAGGATTGATGTTAAAGAAGGTGACATTTTCATATATATTGCTGGGCACAGCTCCTCTCATTTTCTGAGAGGGTTTTAGGGCAAGGAAATATCCACTGCGCTGCCTCAATGCGTGTTGCCGAACTTAAAAGAAAAAAAGAAAAGAAAATATTTCGAAAACATGTGTTTTCGAAATATTTTCTTTTCCTATTTCTCAGAGTTTCCTTACGATGTTTTCTTCACCACCGAGCATGTGGTAAAACAGCACTGAATATTGCAATTAACAATTTCATTGGTGCAATCTATATTGAGTAACAATTATTTTATTCTATTCTATCCTATTATATTCTCTTATAACATAACATGTACTTCATAAGAAACAGACCAGCAATAGTGCGAGATAGCTGCTACTACAACCATAAATGAAGTTGTCAAGGTAGCGATTATAGTAAATTCTCTCTACGAGAGATTAATGTTCAGCAGTAAACTGTTACAGAATGATGGTAAAAAGAGAGAGAAATGTCATTTTAAATTTGTGTTAGAAATTACTAAAATGCATAACTTGTGTTTAATTCGATAAAAGGTAAATATAATATACACTTTTTAAAATTTACCATAGATAGTTTTCGTTTATTAAATGTTTCAACACTTGAAAGACTGCTTATTCTCTCAACTTGCCTTTACCTAGGGAGACCCTGTAATGTACTCCAACAAACGTATTTGCAACACATTCACGTATTTTAGGATTTTCGCCAAGCTCTATATTCTTTTTATATCTGTTACGTGTGAGGATAAGTAAAACTGATATGTACTCTTCGGCAGTTCACTATTTCCTCGTGCTTTGTGCATACATAGATTTTTCAACTGAACTGTAACATCGATACTTAAGCAGTAGATTTGAACGTTTGTTCTCATACCGTTCATCATCAGTTCATCTTATTTCAAAGGCGGGTAAACAATAGATAAAATATTATCGAGCCGTCCCCATATGGTGACCACTCCAACGTTAATTAGTAATTATAATATAATATATTATACAAAATGTTCATAACACAACTAATTTTATTACTTTAGTTTTTGATATAAGTTACATAAGCTATCGCAGTCCTATCATGAATGCACTATAGAATTTGTTAATTTTTATTAATTTTATTAATTGTAATTATTAATTTAATTATTAATTTAAATTTATTAATTTTAATTTTGCAATTCTTGTTAAATATATATTATTAATTGATTTTTATTGCATTATTTTATTATTACAACTAATCTATTCGGATTTCTTTTAAGCCTTGGATTAATATCAGATATCTTTATAAATAAATATGTATGCTGTTCTACATCTCAAACATATATGACGAGGGCAGAGTTAGTAAAGACAGATTTTACAGAGAGAGATTTCAAAGACGAATAACTAGGATTAGTACTAGGGACAAGTAGTCCAAATATCAACATTTTTTGAGATTCGGGTGTATTGAGGTGCGAAGGATAGGTTGCTGAGCAGAATATCTCTTATATTTCTATAATTTGACATGTAATTTAGATTGCTTTCGGAAGATTACGACACATATTCTCGTCACGTATACCTGAATACTTGAAATCAGGATTGTGCAATGTGTGGTGGGCAGTGGTGAATGTAAGTATTTGACTGTATATTATTTAAGTTGAATAGTGAAATTACACACTACTCCTATACTGTCTGCCTACTCCTATAGCACAGTGAAAAATTGGGTGAAAGAGTTTCGCCTCGGGAGAGAAACCGTCGAAGACTTTGGCCACGACGGTCGACCTGTGGAAGTGCTCACTCCCAAAACGATTGCTCTTATCTAAGAGGAGGTTCTGAGTGACCGCCGTTTGAATATAAGAGAAACTGCAGCAAGATTTGGGCTCTCTAAGAGTACCGTTCATCGCGCGATCCATGAACATCTTCTCATGAAAAAAGTGAGTGCAAGATGGGTACCGAAACTTCTTTCAGGGGTACAGATACAGGAAAGAGTGCGCTGCGCTTCGGAGTATTTGGATCTTTGTGGCGAAAATCCAAAGACGGTGATCGAGCGGCTAGTGACTGGTGATGAAACCTTGTATTATGATCCACAAAGCAAGCGCGAGTCAATGGAATGGCGTTATAAGGATGAAAAGCCCCCTAGAAAGGCAAAGGTGCAACAATCGACTAAAAAACTGATGTGCACAATATTTTGGGATTTTCAAGGCATTTTGATGGTGGATTTTAAAGAACGTAATACAGTCGTGAACGGCGAATATTATGCTTCTTTAATATATAAATTACGAGACAAGATAAAGGAAAAACGAAGAGGCAAGCTGTCTAAAGGTGTCCTGTTGCTCCATGACAACGCCCCTGTTCATACCGCTGGTGTTTCGAAGGATGCAGTTCGTCAATGCGGGTTCACAGAAGTTCAAGATCCATGTTACAGTCCAGACATGGCCCCGTCCGACTATTATTTATTTCCAAATTTAAAGCGGGACTTAAGAGGAAGAAAATTTTCACGCACTTCATACACTTGCATATATTGCAACATGGTATTTTAATGTGACACTTTAATAATAAGCCATTTTCAAAAAGTGTTTTCAATAAATCCTAGAGTGATAATGAATCACTATAAGTTTTATACAATTTTTAATAAACAAAATAGTGCCATAAAAATTACTTTTAGTCTATCGTTTTAAATTTTCGCGTGAAAAAGCTAGCGGCCACGCTGTTCTACCCGTGTCGTCACTGTCCCAGAATTTTGCCAATTCTGCAAAGGAATAAGATACTTTTAATATTTAATAATGAGTTATCATCTATATCATTGTTGCGTTGTTCCTGAATGCAAAAATACGAGCATAAGAATGCCGGAAAAAGTATGGATTCAAGTGCCAACTAACTTAAATATAAAACATACTTGGGTAAAAATAGCAAGAAGATACCCGAATATATTGTCTAAAAAACCTGGACTACTCTTCTGTAAAGATCATTTTGATGTAAGTATGACATATATTTAACTATCGTTTATACAATCCAAAATATTATGAGGTGAAGGGTATCGGAAATCAAATTTTGTAATAAATTACGTTAACTTAGACATTATAAGAAATTGATGATTGCTAATGATTGCAATTATATATAAACTAAACTATGATAACTACTTAACTATATTTTATCAAAATTCACTCTGACCTGGTATTATGATTTTGTAAAAACAAAAATTGGTAATAGGTACTTACATTGATTTTTTAAGATTCCTCAAATTAGCAGAACAAAAATTGTGATTACATGTAAAAAATGTTTTCACCATTAATTTATTTATCTTTGGTGGATTAGTATTTTCTGCTTTATACGAATTCGTGTTCCATGATGCCTTGTCAATAAAATTTGGAATAAAACTCAATAATCGTAATGTTAACTTGAAAAATTTCGAAATAACACAACACATTAGCTAGTTCTCTTAATCATTGACACAAAATACTACCCTCAGGCGGGATCAGTGACGTCACGACAGTGTCTAATATGGCGGAAAGCGTTTTGATGATTTGAGGAACAGACGAAAAAAACTTCTTAAAATTGAAATATAAAATTATAATGCAATTATATAAGTCAATATTTCTCGTTTTGTTTTTACAAAATCTATCTTAAATATATATTTTTTGTTTTTTTTTCTACATGGTGTAAAAAAAAAAACAAAAAATATATACCCTATACAAGCACACTTTAAAGGAGTGCATGTTGCTAATAATAAAAATATGTATCATACATTTTAATGTTGTAACTTAATACATATTTAATAAATTATATATAATGTCGTAAACATCCGTGTTGCCAGTAATTTCGTATGGGTCTAAAATGTTGTCTTTTACTGACGGCCGTATGAAGACGCCCAAGTTCAGCGAGCTATGGAGGGAACTATGCCCGGAGTTTATCTGTGTGATAGACTTAGAAATAAGGACGTGCGCGTTTGAACTAGAGAAACCGACATAACTCAACGGATCAGTAAGCTAATGCCAATGGACCGGTCTTATGGCTCGAAGAATCGAACACTCATGGCGAAGAAAGGTTTTTGTGTGGCAATCTAGTACCGGTAAGTGAACGACAACTTGTTATGAGGTGTAGGAAGTCGATGGATGCAGATGGTTCCTGAACTTGTTTAGTCTCATGTTCATAGTGGTTAAGTCAACTCGCGCCTGCTTTTGAAGTGCAGTGAGCATACGCGGCACCCTATCTTGCACTGATTTTTGTGAGGATAGTCGTGCAATATAATGTGTATGGTACCATCGGATTAGCTAGTCATTTTGCTAACATCTTAATTCTTTCTCGTGCTTCTTCAAATACAAAATTTCTATATTTTTCACATTTCCTTCTGTAGCCGCTGTGATTGGTCCACCCGATGTCGCTTTTGAATTCATTTGACCACTTGTGTACGGTTGAAATTAAAGGAACAATGTCTTGGTAAACGCCACCAATTCGTCGTGTTTTCTTTTTATAATATTTCCTTGTTTAGTGAAGAATTTAATTACCGCACAGTGTTCGATTTTTTTCAACATTGTCGAGTCAGTCATTTCCGTGGTATATGACTGAAGGTAACATAAGAACTAAGGAAGTTATCAAGACGAAATTTCTTATTTATACTATCAAGCATTGTCATTAGCTAATGATTTTTTTAATTAACCACATTATTAGCAAATCACCCTTTTTTTTTTTTTTTTTTTTTTTTTTTTTTTTTTTTTTTTTTTTTTTTTTTTTTTTTTTGCGGATGGAAAATCATCTAATGACCCCTTTCGCTCTGGGTGGAGCGCAAGGGGGTGTCAGACTTTTACTGACTAAAAACCATCCGTGTTCCTTCAGTGCCCTTACGTTCCGGAGCCGCGGTATCTCTTTCGAACAGCCCGCAGCCCCGGCAGGCGTCGGCCCTTGCGGGCCCCTTCACGCTGCTGACAGCTCTTTGAGGCGCGCGTGGAACAAAACGCGCCGTCGACACGGCCTGTCGTCATTAGACGGACGGACGACGAGCTACCCATTGCTCGCCGTCCACAGGCCTGCGCCTACGGTGGCCGGGGGCCACGACGTAGCCCCCGACGCCCAGGGCGTCTCCCGCGGCGGCCGGGGAGGAAAGCTGCTGCTCTCTCCTTCTCCCGCTCCGCCACCTCCTTCGCTAGCATCACTGCTTCGCAGAAGGTGGTGACGGCATCCCATTCCGTCTCGCTCCGGACCATGGCTTTGACCAGGGCCGGACGCGAGAGGTCGCCGCCGCCTATCGCCGCTACGAGGACACGGCGGTGCTCCGCCCAAGCAGGGCACACCTCCACGGTGTGTTCCACCGTGTCCTCCGGTCCATCCTCGCAGTGGGAGCACCCGGGCGTTTCCTCCCGCCCGATTCGGTGCAGGAACCTCCCAAACACACCGTGTCCGGTGAGGACCTGCGTCAGGCGGAAGGTGAGGATGCCGTGGCGTCTCTCAAGCCACTCCTCAAAGAGGGGTCTTATCGCCGCTATAGTGGCGTGCCCAGCACGGGGTTGCGACAGTCGCTGTCTCCATGTCGCCATGAGATCGTGCCGGAAGTCTGTCCGCTGCGCGACAACTTGCCGCGGCAGCGGGGTTTCCCCACGGCACAGTGCCTCCGCACGCCATTCGTGCAGGTGTGCGAGGACTATCGCCTCCAGATCCCATGGCGGCAATCCGGCAAGGAGGCTCGCCGCCTCGCGGGAGATCGTGCGGTAGCCGCGAACCATTTTCACGGCTATCACCCTTTGGGGCGCGTTCAGGTGGTGGACGGCAAGCCGCGCCAAACCACGCGCCCACACCGGGGCCCCGTAAAGGGCCATGGACCGCACGACCCCCGCGTAGAGCCTCCGGCAGGAGGCGTTTGGCCCTCCCAGGTTCGGCAGGAGCCGCCTGAAGGTCACCCTAACATCGAGAATACATCGTATGACAAAGAAGTTGCTTATTTCTTCTCTTGTTTATTTGTGCATATTATTTAAAATCCATAGTTATTTTTGAAAGCGCAAAAAGACTTTATTAAAATATCTTAGACATTATAGACAGAAAATTCCTAACCAACTAGAATTTGCTGAATTCGGCATGACTATCAATTTTATTAAATATCTTGGACATTGTAGACAGAAAGTTGCAAAACAACTAGAGTTTGCTTAATTCCTTCCAAAACAGGGAGTAGGATAAAACAGATTATCCTTCCTAACAGACTAATCTTTGGTTAAAGCCCGATGTCAGCTAAATGTGTTTAAGATTGAATTATTGCTGTCTACATCTTTCTTAGAATACTTAATGAAAATTATATTATATTTATTATTTAATATAGAATTGTCGTTTTATATTGTAATGCTTTTAAAAATAAATATTCTTACCTAAAATTATAGTCAATCAAATTATTGGCCGTTTTATCGACGTACTTTTTCTATTTTGATGAAAGTTCATTGTTGCCTCTGCTACAGAAATTCGGGGGCGCAATCAATCAATTCGAGAAAAGGTAATCCCCGCCTTATAGATATTGAATTTTTCTTATGTTAAAGCTATTGCTCCAGATCCTGAATATTGGTAATCAGTAGAGGCAAAATCTAGCCAGTACGATAGATGACGTAATGTTATGTTAATAACATGACAAGCAGCCATAGCTCACTTTTCTTTCACCTTCTCTCCATGACAGTACCATTAATACCAGTACCAGTAATGGTATATAGTGATGAGTAATGACATCGATAAAAACGTGAGAAGATCAATAAATAAATAAATAACTGTTTGAAAGGGTAACAGATAAGTAAATACTGCATACCTGGATCATAATTCAACTATATTATGAATAAAATTTACAAGTAAATTTTGCCCTAATAGTTTAGTAAAATATAATAAGTCCATGTATAGTAATCATTTTTCTTGGCAGAAGAGGTAATATGAACAACAGTCAATTATAAATATATATATATATATATATATATATATATATATATATATATATATATATATATATATATATATATATATATATATATATTTAAATATATTCATATAGTTATCTTGTTTACATTACCTTACATATACGGGTAGCCACAGGAAAACAAAATAATATGTAATTTTAATTTGATGATAAATAATCTGACATGTAGTAATTATAAAAATTTGATATATAAGAATCATAACGATAAATAAAATAATAAAAAATAAAAATGTTTATTTCAATTACATAAAGCTTTAAGAGACAGGGTTTGGAGATCACCTTTTAAGCAAAGAGATGCTTGTGTTAGGTGACTCCGCTCTTCCACTTAATATTATACAGTGTATGTAATTGGTAACAAAATAAAAGAAAAGAAAGTACAAATACAAAATGGATAAAGGAACGCACTTATGTGGTGTAAGTGAGTGGGGTTTTGAGTGTACGCGCACACACGTGTGTGTGTGTGTGTGTGTGTGTATGTGTGTGTGTGTATATGTGTGTGTGTGTGTGTGTGTGTATGTGTGTTTGTTCGTTTGTTCTTGTGTTTATGGGTTAATATTGTTGACGTTGAGGTTTAGGTTAGCCCTACGACAATGTCTTGGGATCGGAAGAAGCCAGGCAAAGCTTCCTCCACTAACGATTGCGTTAGTGTGGTCCTATTGGTTAATAGGCAGATTATGGTAACGATGATACCATAGCCTCAATGTCATCGTAGGTTTTAGTCTTAAGCCAATTAGTCACAGCTAGTTTACAGTCACGGAGTGTTAGAGGATAGATGTTTAGCTCTTTATTCAATAGGTTGTATAAGTGGGAAGATTGCCTTTCATACTGCCGCTTGGCAAAAGTAGATCTAACTGGGACAGTTGGAGCGACCAAGTAGCTTCTTCTGCTACTCAAAATCGGCTTTTTGGGGTCAAACGGGAGGGATTTATGTTTGCTCAGAATAAGGTGGAGTAGGTAAAGTTTTCTTACTGACAGTAGGTTAGAGGTTAGGTAAAGGTTTTGGGTTGAAAATCTATAGGGTTTAAAAAGCATAACTTTAAGCAGAGATCGCTGCGCCCTCTCAAGTTCTAAAAATTTAGCTTTTGTTGTTCCACCCCAGCATGGCAGACAGTATGTAAGGATAGATTGGGCTAATGATACGTAGACTTTCTGCAAAAGAATCTTTGAGGCAACGTGTCGCAATGTTTTAAAAGTCCATATTAATTTCCTAATCCTATTCATGATCAGTTCAGTATGCATATGCCAGGACAGACGTTGGTCAATCATGATACCAAGGTACTTAGTATACTGTAACCTGTCAATTTTTGTACAAGAGCAGTCAGGAATTGGGGGGTTAGCACAGGAGTGGATCTTTATTTGGAATTCGAGTGGTGGTTGAGTGTGTGTATACTTGGTGAAGCATACGTAATTGGACTTGGAGGCATTTAGTGTGAGGAGGTTACGCTTAAGCCAAGCTGCAATCTTAGACAGGCCGATTTCGGCTGACCTTTTAACCTTTGTCCAAGTGTTATCAGCAAAGACTATGGCAGTATCATCCGCATATGAGAAAATATGACCACTGTCAATAGTCATATTGCATAGGTTATTAATATATATAAGAAACAATGTCGGACCAAGGACACTTCCCTGCCCGACACCGTATGAAATTGTTTCTTCTGAGCTAGTAAACTCCCCTATTTTGACTATTTGTTTGCGACTACTTAGGTAGGATTTGAACAGATCGAGAGGGGTTCCCCTTATGCCTATGTTTCCGAGCCTGTCTAGAAGTATGGGGACAGATACTGTGTCAAAGGCCTTTTTGAGGTCGAGGAAAACTGCCAGGCATTTGCTACCTTTATCCACTTTGTCAACTATAGTAGATGTTAAAGACAGGACCGCTTCCTCAGTAGACCTTCCCTGCCTAAACCCAAACTGAGAAGGTGACAGAATGTTATACTTAGTAAGGTATTTAGTTAAACGTGAATTTAATAGTCTTTCTAAGATTTTAGAGATGGATGGCAGAACTGAAATTGGCCTATAGTTTGACGGGTTTGACCTGTCTCCACTCTTGTACACAGGCGTTATTAGGGCTACTTTTAAAGCATCCGGGAAAAGTCCCTGCTCAAAGCAAAGGTTTGTTAAATAAGTTAGGATTGGCACAATTTGTTCGTGTGCAGCTTTAAGGAATTTAACTGGAATGTGGTCCCATCCTGGAGCACTATCTGGTTTTAAGCTCATTAGTGTATCATGAACTTCACAAAAGTCTGTGTCGAGTAGGGCAAAAGAAGAGGCCGATGTGCAGGCAGATAAAGATGAGCTAGGATCGTTATTTGTTACTGTAGGAGACGGAGGTGGTGAGATATTGTCCGCAAGAATCTTTCCTATGTTAGAGAAAAAGTTATTCACTTTGTTAGTAGAGTTCTGGGGAGTATTAGATAGCTCTAGGAGTTCCAAGTTATTTGTTTTTTTAGGTTTTCGCTGTGTAATGTTGTTAATGATCTCCCACGTTTTTTTAGGGTTTTTATGTGCTTTGGCAAGTTCGTCTCTGTCATATTTTCGTTTTTGTTTTTTGATGATGTAGTTGCAGTAATTGCGGTATCTTTTGTAGGTAACTTTTAGTACCTCATTGAAAGGGTCAAGCCTCTGTCTCCGTTGCAAGGTGTTTCGGTTGTGAATACAGCGCAATAAACCAATAGTCATCCACGGTTTCAGGGTTCTATTTTTTGACGAGATTACGGTAGTGATAGTACTAAGAGCGATACAGTTTTGAAGAATTTCGATTATTTTATTAGTTAGTGTGTTAGGGTTTGTTAGTTGCAACAGGTTGGTCAGGTTGCTATCTTTTAAGTGGTCGAGTCCTTTCTCAACGTTAAAAACTGATTTTATTTTAGTAGGTTTTATTATATTTGTATGGTTTGTAATTTTTAGGAAAGTCATGAAGTGATCTGTGATAGTTGTATGAATAATTGCAATGACTGCAGTTTTATTGGCAGGTTCGAGTTTTATATTGATATGGTCTAGACAATTTTTGCCTCTCGTGGGTAGCAAGTGACCAGGGAGGAGGCCATGCATTGCCAGCATATTGAGATAATTTAGCCTATTTGTGCGTTCATGTGATTGCTCGCTTTGATTTAGTATCAGATTAATATTAATGTCACCTGTGATAATTACATTTTTAGTTGATTCAATGGTAGTAAGGTGATGATTTAAGGAATGGATAAATTCGTCAGCGTTTGTGGTTGAGGGGGATCGATAAATCGCTATGACTATAAGGTCAGGCGAGATATGGACCTCCAAACAAGATGCATGAGTAAGCTTTATTTCCCTTATTTTATATTGACATGTGTTTTTAATATATACGACCACTCCATCGGCTTTATTGAGATGATTAGTAGATTGGTGTGAATTATAGTTAGTTATATGAGGTATCTGTTTACTTGGATTTAATCTACATTCAGTTAATATTATCAGGTCGATATCTACTTTAAGAGATACTATGTTTAGTTGAAAGTCGTCAAAGTTAGAGTAAATGGATCTAATATTTTGTGAAACAATATTAAAGCCAAGGGAGTTAGACTTAATATGGTTAGTGAATTCGTTGAGTTCACAGTCGAACACTTGGGCTATTTTGTGAGTGTCTATGTCGTTCAAAGTCTGTAAGGTACTATTCATTATAATAGGATTTATAGGTGCTGAAGAACGTAGCTATACGGACATTAAGTGTATGTGTGAGTGTATGTGTGTTTATTGTGGAAGAGATAGCGTGAACGAGTGTGGAATTGAGGGTTAAGTGTGTGTTAGTGCGCAAAATGTTATGATAGTATAAGTTAATATTTAACCTGATAAGAAGCTTCTTATTAATACTAATACTATTTAATTTTAAATATCTAATGTCCCTATAAAAGCCAGAAAAACAGGCGTAAAAACAGCGTAAAATATGGTAAATACAATAAATAAACATCAATAGTATTACATAGTATTCGTTACTGTTTAACCTGATATAAAACTTAATATTTATCCTAGGGCTAATTAATTTTAAGTATCTAAAGTCCATATAGGCCCAAGACAAATATGTGCAACAACAGACCAGAGTATGGTAAGTATGACAAATGGTCAACAATAATATAACATCTAGTCATTTAAGTTGTAAAAGATTATGGACCTGTGACTCACTTGTTATGGCAATAGTAGGAAAGTTGTCATCCTTTTTTATATGTACCTTGCCATAGGCTGTCCAGCAGAACTTATATCCTTTGGATTTTGCCAGATCACGCGCGAGAAAGTGGAGGCGAGCTCCTTTTGCAGTTAGCTGCTCCGAGACATAAACTGGGGTGTACTCTTCCGTCTTAAATCCGAGATGCTTGGCACATAATTTTTCGTTATGTGTTCTATTGTAGTCTTTAGACTTCTTCAATAAATCGGTCTTCAGAATAGTTGAAGTCATCTCAACTATAATTGTACTATTTTTAGTTTTAGCACGCTTGTTCTGAACTCGGTATATGTCACTAATCTGCGGTTTTGCGATATCACATCCAATTACTCTAGATAAAGAAATGACCATATTCATTAATTCTTATTTAGTTTCTTTAGCCGTTTTTGGTACATTTTTGATCTCAAAGTTAGCTTTTCGGCAGCTCCTTTGCAAATCCTCTAACTTATCCTCGAGAATAGTGATATAATTTCTATCCTTCGTTGTTTGTGCTTCGAGTAGTTCTATTTTATTTTTAAGCTCTTCATTTTGTGCCGACAGTGAAGCTATGGCGGTTTCTATGTTATCATTTGTAGATTTAATTTCCATTAGTGTCGGGTAGATTTTCTTTATCTCCTCTTGCTGTGGTGACATTAGAGATGATATCAGTGATTTGACTTCTTGTTTGAAAGCAAGGAAGTCAGAATCGCAGTAGCATTCTCTTGGTCTTTTACTTCGTTGGAAAATGAAGTTAGGAGGGGTGTTTTGTTCTGTTACCCCGGATATATTTGATTCTGAAAGAGATTTGCAGCTCATGTCTTCCATTATAAGTATCAGGAGATAATAAAAAGTGTGTAAGTAATTACAGCCTGGTTCGTAGTTGTTGTATGTATGCTGGGTATATTGATCGATAGAAGACTTATTTTATACAGCAACGTCGGAAAGTTAAATCAATCCGAGTACCAGGAGAGTATAAGCGCAATCAGGTATAGTACAGTACAGTGCGCGTAATGATATTGTGGTAGTGTGGAGTAGGAAGTTGTTTATTATGCACACAGCGTCTGTCCTTGCACGACCCAATGAGATGTGAGTAGGCGGGGTTTCGCACTCTTCGAGGGCGTGTCGTTGCGCATGAGAAGGTAAATAGTCATACCTTGTCAGTGGCCGAATAGCTTGCACGTACCAGGATACCAGGAGCACCAAAGAGGTCAATTATGTTGCGCTGTTTGAGTTGCACTACTTGCTAGCGAGCGTCCTTCAGTTTATGTGGCCCTATTTTTACGTTTGATTTAAAGAACTCGAATTTTGATTAAGTTAATAATTATTTAAAACGGAAATAAAAAAAATATATATATTGCGCACGTTTACGCCAGTTGGCGGTCCGGGAGGAAGAGGATAAATTTCAAGTGATTGATATTAATGATAAAACTAAAAAGTTTTTGACAAAAGATAGGTTTTACCTATCAAAGTATAATGTTACGAGCTTGATGTTCGTGACAATAAAAATTGCCGATAGAATTACATAAATTATTTATTTATTTTATTTATTTAACAATTCATGTACACACGAAGTATTTTACAATGAAAAATAAAAAGAAATTTTGTACAAAGGCTCTGCTTATTTCATAATGAAATTTCTTCCAGCAGGCCTGATACTGGACAGATTCAAAGAGAAGCAGATTTAGTGTGCACCCTCATAATAAATTTTATAATAAACTTAATATAAAATAAAGACAATAAAAACATATACATGCATTCATACATACAAACATGCATATACCTAAATACTATGCTATATACATATATAAAATGAAATACAAGTAGATACACATATATTTACAAGTCATACATTGGATCATTGGGATGACAAAGAAAGATAGTGCTCTTTAACTCGCCTTTTAAACACTGAAACTGTTTGAGCCTCACGAATTGCAGTAGGAAGAGAATTCCATAACCTAACTGCATGTACTGTGAAAGAATGAGAATAGTACTTAGTTCTGAAGGAAGGGAAATTTAGAAGGGTTTTTAAATGTGATCTGCAAACTGCATCGGGAGAACGAGCAAAGCGGTATAGATCACGTAGATATGGTGGTGATGTTGGATCGTAGAGTATTTTAAAAAGGAGGCATAGGATTCGGGTATTCCTGCGAAGTCGGATTGGGAGCCACTTGAGCTGTTTGCGATAGGAAGAGACGTGGTCATACTTTTTTAGCCCAAAAATGTAATGTAAATTAACACTTTTCTTTATACAAATTAAAACTTAAAACACCAATAATTAATCACACTGATTCACTTTATTTCGCTCCGAAGCTTCGCTTGTCTCGCCAAATTCAATACTTCCCCGATCGCATCTTGCAGCGCCTATAAATACAAATTAGCACCGAAACATCCATAATATTCAAGTAAATACGCGCAAGGTGTCGAGAGTTCGAGTGTCAGCTTCTAGAAGCTTAGTTCTTCGTTTCGAGACTAGATGGCGCTGTCGGTTGAGAGATTAGTGATGCCATTTTCTGACACTGACACTAGATGGCGCTAGTGCCGGGTACATGACGTCGACTTAGGCGCGTGACAATAATTTAATCCTGGTAGCAAATACGCTATCTCATAATTTATATTTTAACGCAAAATGATTTTACAAGTGATTTTCAATCAGTTCCACGTAATTTAAATTCGATAACAAGATTAAAAGGGCAACCTTTAGCAAAGATAATTTAAATAGCTTGGAATACATCTCACCAACTGTGTATCAATTTTTGGTGTACACACAGACACGACTACAGATTTATTATTCGTAAATATATTTGTCCACTCTACTCTATTGTGGTGCTCCGCACTACAATTCAGTCTTTTAATATTTTTTATGTTTTATTCTCCACAATACCATGTTATTATATATTAATGTATATAATAACATAATATATATTAATGTTATCAAAGGAGTAACGATATTGGGCGCTTGACATCGTTCCGAACAGTTATACAAAAATATGTAGGTAATAAGCATCATTAAATGGTTTTTATTACTGTTCCTTGGCACAAACATAAAAACATTTTTTAAACTGAAAAGCGAAAGCTAATGCTTCTACTATAACAAAATCGAAACGTTATTAACTTTTTAATTAAGAATTTTGGCTTGGACGCTTGTCATTGAAGCCATGTCTTCATTTCCTTCAGGTTCTTCGTTTCTATGAATTTTTTCTTCACAATATACTGATGCATCACGTTGCGAAGTTTTTGGGAGATTTGGCGAAAATTCAACGAACTAACAGCCGATGACAACAGCAGAAGCACTTGTGTCGTTGTTTTCTAACGATTTAAGTGCGCAGACACTTAGTACACACAATTGCATTTATTTCGTTAAAATCCATTTCAAGCCATTACTTAAACGATAAAACAGGAGCAACAATTCGCTGATGGTCAAGTTCCTACCAAAACCAATACGTTTTAAAATATTTTTCTGTATTTTGTTTATAGCAATAGGTAATAAATGCTATTTTTGGAATAAAATTGTCTCATTACTAAAAACGTCATAATGTTGAAACAGGAGGCGAATTTGTAAGGATTAATATTGAATAAAAAAATATATTTAGAAAAACGATTGAATAGGCTAAATTGTTAAAGTAAAAAAAAACATTTGAATATCATCTAATACCACTGAATAGGCCGTATGGCCAATCATTGCCTGCTCCGAAGGAGACATAATTTTAAAATATATAAAAATGTATAAATTATTATAATTTTTTATTGATTAACAATAATAAAATAGTTTCATTATTTTCTTTTTCTTTCCTTGAATGATGTTATATACACGTATATTAAACGTTGATAGATCATTTCAAACTAACGCAAAAGCCCGCTTTTATTGAGACAATTTGGCAATCGCAGCGCTTCATTTATTTTGTCCATATTTCTGGGACACTATTTTCTACAGCGATCGTTCTCCTTCTCTCTAACCTCCATGTTTGGCATTGTTTCTGTGTTTGTAATTTCGTGTTTTTACTTTCATGGATTTAGTTAAGTTGACACTTGGTTTTTTCTTGGAATACAGGACAATAAGTACCTGCGTTATGGTAATTTACAACCTCCAGCTGCTTTTCTAGATGATATTTTATAATTAATTGTAGAAAATAATTTGACATTTTAAATAAAATGAGTTTTATTTTACTTTATTTAATCATTTCTACAAAACAGCATTCTTTTGTGTCCATTTTATTTTATTTAAACAACTTATCACGAGAACGAGTGATTTCGCTACATAGCCTACAAATCATAAAACATACATTAAAATTCCCAGGTTTTGCAAGAATATGATTTATTGACATACTTCTCAAATATTTAACTGTTCAAAATGAGACATAATTTTACTTTGTTCGCGCCGGGCACAATGAAATCAAGTTCATCTCCTTAGCTTCATTGTATTTAAAAACGACCCGCTTACTTAAACGGTAGACCTTAACTAACGTAGAGTTGTAAATTAGAGAGAAACTCGCGCGAATAAACTAATGACTTTCTATTTTATTTACTAAAAGAAACTCATTTCATATACAATCGTAGGTGAATTTAATTATTTGCGTTACAACATTATTTAAGTGTCAATTATTCAAAAGCATCATATCAATTTAAGTGAAATCGTTTATAAAACCCATTATTTACTTATTGAAAGAAAGAAACTGATGAAAAAATTTGGTGTGTGCAAGCGGGATTTAGAAAGGGAATGGGATGTACAGATCAAGCCTTTTTCATGCGCATGATCGCGGTAAATTTCTTGGCCAAAAACCAAAAGGTTTTTTGTGCGTTCATGAACTTGGAAAAGGATAGGGATGAGCTATGGCAAACACTGAATTCAATTGGGTTGAACGCTGGCTTGATACAGGCATTGGAGTCGCTTTATAGGGACTCTAGTGCTTGTGTTAGGATCAACGGGGTCTACTCGGACTGGTTTGGCATCCATAAAGATGTCTGACGGGGCTGTGTGGCTTCCCCGTGGCAGTTCAACCTATTTATGGACAGTTGTTTGCAACATTTGAAAGTTGAAGAATGCGGATTAAGAATGGGTGAGTTAACCGTCAAATGCCTCTTGTACTTCTTGCGTCGTCGGTGGCCGAGCTGCAAATGATAATTACATTAATGAACAGATCATTAAAAGAAAGGGGTATGAAAGTGAACGCAAGTAAGATGAAAGTTATAGTTTTTGAAAGAGAAGAAAGTAAGACGATATGTAAAATAAGAATAGAAGGGGAGTTGATCGAGCAAGTAGATGAGTTTGTATATCTAGGTTGCGTATTTAGCAGGGATGGGAGATGTGATAGGGATATAGAACGACGAGTGAATGCATGAAATAGAATAAATGGGGCCCTGCACTCTATTGTGAAGAGTCAAAAAGTGGCGAAAAAGGCACGTCTGGCAATTCACAATGCTGTGTTGGTCCCTACTTTAACGTATGGTAGTGAAAGATGGGTGTGGCAGAAGAAGCACGAGAGTAGAATGAACGCAGTAGAAATGTGGTCGTTAAGGAGTATGTTAGGGTTGAATCTGAATGACAGGGTAAGAAATTGTGTAATAAGAGAAGAGTGTGGTTTGCAAGATGATGTTTTGACCAGGATTAAGAAAGGAATGCTTCGGTGGTTTGGTCATGTGGAAAGAATGAATGAGGAAAGAGTGACAAAGAAAATTTATGTTGAAGAAGTGAATGGCAGAGTCGGAAAGGGATGTCCTAGGCGAAAATTTATCGACCAAATTGGCAATTTATTGAAAACGGGCCAAATTAGGAGTACCCTTAACCGACGAGCATGTATGCGTAGGTGTATGGATGTGAAGGAGGCGAGAGAGGTGTGTCAGGATCGTGCCAAATGGAAGTCTGTAGTCTCTACCTACCTCTCTGGGTGACAGGCGTGAGTGTTTATGTATGTATTATGTATGTATTTACTTATTATGGAGTGCAAAATTATTCAAAGGAGGAAATAAACCCAACTTCATTAACCTACCGAACTTGTAAAATTGAATCCCTTTTAATCTAAATAACGGTGTGTTAATGAATAAAATCAGTCATTCGAGTCGCGTGAATTCGCAGTTCTCTATAATTAACACCTGACGCTACATTGATATACTCCTTTCAAATAATTATGCAAGTCATTTTCATTGAGAAGTGCAGCCGAAGCAATCATTTTTTACTGGTTAATGTGTTAGGAGTCTATGAAGAGAAATCTTGTGATATTATTTGCTAATCATCTTTTATTAACCACACCCAGGGTCGCCAAAGAAGTGAGGTATTGACTTTCTGATGTCGTGGTTAGCCCAGGTTACCTTCAGCTTTTGAATATTATTAATTTGAAGGATCGATAATAATTAAAAAAATTTAATAAAAATAAACTTAATTATATTTGTAAGATTGATTTTATTCAAATGTTATTTATCAGAAAGTGAATTATTATGATTTTTGCTTTCACTTAGCTATGTTTGCTCAGATGTACAATAATTAAAATAAGATTAAAAGTAGCCCGCCTTAAAAAGAAACAGCAGTGAGAAAACCTGCATGTATGTTTTAGGAATAAAGTATATCCAGACTATTGCGACGACACTAGACTATTGCGGCAGACTATCTTTTACATAACACTCTAACTTTGTTGTTGTGTGTCTAACTAACTTTTACGTAAACACTAACTTTATTTTTTTATTTTTGTTTTTGTTTAAATGTTATATTTAATAATTACGCACTCGCAATTCTCCTGGTGTTGCGGTTGATCATGGGCGGCGGTAGTCACTTAATATCAGGTGAGCCGCATGCTCGTTCGCCCCTTCTTCTTTAAAAAAAAACACAGTTTTAAAAATGAAGGAGAAATATTGCTTTTTTTTTTGATAAGCGATTATTTGCTAGTTATTTCAGGCGAAGGTTATTTTAGATGTTTTCTGTTTTTATCTGGAAATACTGGTGTACATGTTTTTGATTGGTTGCGTTTTAAAACTTTATTAAAGGCTATAAGCGATACCATAAATCCTGTTGTAGTATTAATATTTTCCAGATTATTTGAAAAGGATGTTAAATAGCAGCTTAATACTGCTGTGTTTCGTATGGTGAGTGTAGAGATCCGGAGACCCTTTTTTACTGGAAATGAGGCATTCCATCTTAGTCCCCAGGGGTGACAACGCATCTGCGTTTTGATTCTAAATTGAGTATAAATTTAGATGTCTATGGTGCACTGCATCCACTTATCATCAGGTGGACTGCGTGCTCGTTTGTCACTCTTATATTCTATAAAAAATGCGTGCAGCTCACACGCGACAGAAGTGAAACCTTCAAATGAAATGAAATAAAAAATACAAATACTATATTTAATATTATAATTTAAACTACAAGTTCGGCACAAAATATAAGAAAATTTAATTTAATATTAAATAAATGTAACAATCATTTTAAGATATATGTTAGACACATAGATATTATATTTTCTTTCGAGTAAAATTATAATAGCGCTATCTACCTAATTCTATAGGTAGTCACTTTATCAAACAACTGATTGACACCCAAGGTAAAAATAGAAGCTGGATGGTCTGAATTTATGATTTCATGAGTTTTTAATGAATGTTTTTTCAATATGGTTAATTGTATTTGTTAATTATTTTACTATTTACTGCCACTGCCACGTGGCTGCCATTTCTATACGAAAATCATAGATTGTGAAAAGCGAACCATACAGATGGGAAACGCACGAAACTACCTACTAACGGTTTCAATGGTTCTTTTTTATTCAAATTAGTATTAATTGAACTCATTTATTTTATTTGTTATTTTATTTAAACGACATATTTTATCATGTTTAAAATGTCTAAAGAAGTCTTAGACATTGTTAATGCACTTTTAAATATACGGGACAGCCACTAATTTTTACAAGTAGATTAATTTACCTATGAATGTTTATACTCCTTTCGATATACCTTATATAGTACTCACTAATTACAAAAGATTCATATTAATTTTACCTATTACGAAGTTGAGGTTTGGCCGCTCTTCACTGCTTGATTATTCCATAGGCACACGACACCTTCGTACCCTGTTGAACAAAACGCGTAAGCGACGCCGATTCGGCGGCGTATACGACTTTTTTCTCGCGAGCATTGAGCTATAATACTTCCTGTCTCATTTTATTTCACGTTAAATCTTATGAATGTATGTGTCTGTCTCTTTTTATTGTCGTTTATTCGTTTCTTAAACTTTCAAGTCACAACGATGCTAAAGAATTTTTCACTTCAATATCATTTTGTACTTAGTAATCGTACTTGCAAAATATTATTCTTATATGAAAGTCTTATCCATTTTCAACTTGCGCAAACGAATGACACATTTTTGCAAACCTTAAACATTATAGTAATACGCAAATTTTCAGCTATATTTAATTTATTTTTGATACTTATCTATCCAAAACGGAAAGCTTTCGGAAAAATTGATAAAATATTGAAAGTTCAATCTTGTCATACCTCTCTCGCCTCCGCCAGATCCATATGCCTACGCATGTATGCTCGTCGGGTAAAGTTACTCTTAATTTGGCCCATTTTCAATACATCGCCAAATTCTTCGATAAACTTTTACCTAGGATATCCTTTTCCGACTCTTCTGTTCACTTCTGTAACATAAATTTGCTTTGTCTCTCTTTCCTCATTCATTTTTCTTACATGACCCAACTACCGAAATATTCCATTCATAATCCTGGTCACTGCAGTATCTTGCAAACCACACTCTTCTTTTATTAAGTAAGCTCTCACCCTGTTACTCAGATTCAGCCCTAACATACTCCTTATCGACCGCATTTCTACTGCGTTTATTCTACTCTCGTGCTTCTTCTGCTACACTTAACTTTCACTACCATACGTTAAAGTAGGGAGTTATGATATGTCCCCCAAATTATGTCCGCAAAAATACATCTGCATGCGGTGTACCCTAATAATTATAAGACGAGGCTTCGATAACATTCACAAAAATTTTGAGCCCATTGGTAATCGGTATCAGTATTAACAGTTTGAGGGTATTGGCTCTGCGCCACCCACCTGCCCAGCGTAGTGGGGGTAGGCAACTCATCCAAGAATAGTTAGCCTGATGGGGATACCTTCAAGATCTATCTGCAGCAAAGAATATAAAAAATCCTAGCAATTTACTTCAGCGTACATCATCTGGACTTTACAAAACAGAATGAATTCAGAGAAAATTCATCTAGCTATCCAGTGCCTAGTACAAAGTTCCGACAAGCGGCAAGAGAAGTTCAACTTTAACCGGGAGGTTAATCGATTGATTTAACTCGGCTGGGCAGTGTTTGGGAGATTAAGCTCTAAGACCTCATAAATAAAACTAAAATGATTTTTAGAAACTAATATCTTAACTGCCTTTCGAAATATTTTAGGTTAGTACATTTTAAGATACTTTTTTATTCATACAAACCGTTTTTGAAAATATGATGGTTAAAAGCTATTACGGCCTCTTTTGGCTCTGTAAATGTCAAACCTCTCATCAAATCTTAAATTTTTGGAAAAATAAGGAAATCGCATAGTGCGAGTTCTGAATTGTGCTTGGAATGGGCCAAGGGAACCATTTACAAAATCCAAAAATGACTTCCTCTGGTTTGTGGTGTGCCCGAAGCATTGTCATGGTGCAATAGGCCCGAAGAACTGGCAACCGATGAGGAAGAAAGGTTCTCGAGTGGCATCCCCGTACAGTTAAGCGAAGTATAGGAAGACTGATGACGGAAAGACGAACTGATTTACCGTCTCTTAAGATGCAAGAAGTCGATGCTGAGCTGAGCTGTTGTCGTCTGCATGGGCTTTCCGCTCAGCAGGTATCGGGCCTCGGGGTATGCCCCCTTTACCTGGATATTCCTCACGGCACACTACAGTGTGCCGGTCCTGGGCGCCTTTGATGTTAAAAGGCGTTGCAATGTGAATAACGACTTTTCGTCGTAGTTGGAAAATTTCTCAAAAAAGGATGGTTATCTCAATAATTGTATTTAACACAATTATTTGTCTAGGTTAGCCTTTCTGCGGCATTTTGGGATTTACTCGACTCCCTAATCTATATAGGGAGGAGTTCTCTTGGATAGAGTCGCCCGTCCGGGGGCCGTGAGTGCAACGGCGCAAAGCCGTTGAGGTGGTTATGTGGCCCGTTGTCGGCGCAGTCAAACATACCGCGCGGCAGCCTGACCACGAATTCTTGTAGGCTCTCTCTCTTTAGGTTGGCCACTATGACGTCGTTCCAGACGTAGCGACCCGTACCGACTATGGTTCGTAATGACAAGTTCTGCTGGGCCTGTAGTCGCCGCTTCTGTTGATTGCTTAGGAGCGCATACCAGGCCGGAGCAGCGTATGTTAGTAGGGGTCTTATATACATTTTATAGATGGTCAACTTCGACTTTGTCGGTAACTTGGATACCAGGAGCATACCCCGCGCACATCAAGCTTTGCGGACGACAAAGTCGACGTGCGCAGTCATGCGCAACATCCTGTCAATCCGATATCCAAGGTAGGTCACGGCCTTCTCATATGCGATCTCCTGGCCTCTGAGGGTTAGCGGTGGTGGTAGATTTCTGAAGCGGCGAATGAGCAGAGCGGTCGTCTTGCTAACATTGACGGCCATCCTCCACTCATACAGCCACGGTGGCAGCAGGTCCAGCAGACGTTGCATCCTGGCAGTGGCGAAATGGGATCTTCTGGACGAGGTGAAGTAGGCGCTGTCATCCGTAAAAAGTGCCAGCTCGACGTCGTCCCCCCATTCGTGCAGATGCCCTTCCAGGATAGGGATGACATTGGCGTAAGCCGCAGAAGTCGATGCATGCAGGTTGTTTAAGACCGTGCTTTGTGGCATTCCTTGAGGGAAGTCTATGTTTAGCGGTGTACTTTTGAAAGGTTGTAACGAATGAATGAATGCCAAGAAAATGTGAATACTAATATTTCGCCGCACGCCGAAGTTAGATTCCCATGTTTACATTTAGTTTTCTTAATAATGCTTCTTTTTTATGTAATACCATTTTTTTAAGTTCAATAAAGATTTTTTTATATATCTATTTACGAATTAAATAAAATAAAAAACCTTAAGCACTCATGTTATTCGTAAATGTTTTAAACAATTTTAAATCCACACAAGTTTTCAAAAATTCCCTTCTTACTATCCATTATTTCTAATTTACCGATAATTTTGTATCAAACGTCAATTTAAAAAGTTTGAAGAATCCAAAAGTGCACAATATATGTAGAAAACAACTCTCAACCAACCATATAAAATATTTTTTTTTAATTTTACAGTGTTATTGAGATTCAATTTTTTTATTATTGTTAATTTGAAAAAACTATTAACAGAATTATCTTAAAACGATCAGAAATCAACTTCAATTTCCTAAATTTTAGGTATTTTTACTCAGGCATTATCGTAAAAACTAGTTTTATTTACCTGACTCGTTAATAATTTTTTTTTCTTATCAACATTGTTTTGTTTTTAAAAACTTTTTCATCTAGTCATAACCAGTATTTTAATTTCGCATTCACCAAAGTACACCTTCGGATCACTCTATCAATTCCGGAGGTAGGATCTCACCACTGAGTTCCGCTATCAGATGCCGAAGTGCACCTTCAAGTGACTCGATAAAGTCCAAGACGTATAAGTATATCCAGCGATCGATATTCTTCATCATAACCTGCTGTAAAAAAACGATACAGTAACACACTCACGACGGCGGCCAAGCTCGGAGTGAGCCAATCAGCCAATGATCAATGTACGTATACGTAGTACTTATATTTATTTGAATATTCGGAATTTCTCAGCCGAAAAAAAAATTATAAGTAAACAAAATGAAACTAAACGGTCGTGTATATTCCATGGCTTCCCACATGATAGAGGAAGAGATTAAAAAATGAGTTGAACATTTGTTATTTTCAAATGTTATCACTTATCATGTTTTTTTATAGAATTAGGGTGGCAAATAAGCACACAGTCCACCTGATGGTAAGTGGATGCTGTGGTGGTCCTTCCCCGGTCGAGCCGACCCATTCATGCTACAACTAATATAGCTGCATCGTGGCTCTACCATGTAAAAATAAATATAAATGTATATACGCACTTGATAAATCTACACCATAAGACACGGAAACCACTTTTTAATTTAAAAATAGCAATTAATCGATTTAATAAAAAAAATTAGTTCAACAATCATTTATCTTTCTGACAATGTGCTTTTTATATCATTTACATGTTCAATACGATTGTTAGATACGCTTTCATGCGATAAAACGTTGGATTCTTGATTTTTAGGCGCTAATAGAACATACTCGTACCTACGCGCTTTGCGCATAAGACCTACAATACGCATATTGACATCCGATTGAGCTATATTTCAATTAATAAAAATAAAAAAGGTAATTTTTAAACATACCTAGCCCTGAGCAGTTTCAAACAAGTGTCAAGTAAAATAAGACAAACGACCGACCACTATCAATAACTCGTCGATGTTTAAAATTCTTGTCCCGTCGGGGACTTGGCACTTCGATGCGAGCTCGGAATGTGTAATATTTTTTTATAACCCTCTTTTTTTTTTGGATGTTTAGAAGAACGTTGCATAAATATTTTATGGAGACTATGCAAAGAAATAATTAAATAAGTCATTAGAAATAAATTAACAATTAAAATATTAGGTAGACAAAATCGACAATCACTTCCAAGGTTGAAAAAATGTCTTAATTTTCAGAATATCCCTTTAATCAACTTATTTATAAGCCCACAGTGGAATTTGAGGTTCCCCGTTATTGGAGGGATTTGCTTAATTGTCACGCTTGGTAGGCGCATTGAAGATCGATGTACCAAACATAACGCACCTTTGGAGTTGCTCCCTGTCTGGGTATTTTACGCCTGACGTAAAAGAGAAGGTTTTAACGCCATCTACTGCAAACTACAAGATCATTTTAATACCCCTTAAGCAACCCTTACGCGAATAGAGATATACTATTGATCCGTTTACGAGCGTTGCAATGCATGCCAGCCGGTTATTTTGTCAAAATTAAGATTCATGTTTTATTAAAGATTGGAACAATTGGACTTTCTCCAAACATACTGTGAAATTGTTGAATTCTGTTTTAAGTTTAGCACTTGGTGTTTATGACAGTTGTTAATTGAATAAGTTTTACTTGGCTGGAAATCGAGAAACTATTGCTGTTTGGAAATTAATATGCTTCAAACTTACTCGACAAGTTTGGCGGAAAGATTTGCCAGATGCATAATACCCAAACTGGTAACGGGAGGTAGCATCAAAAGAACTAGACACTTGATGTTGCGGTTCAGTCCTAACAAGGGAGTGTTTTTTTTATGAAAATGGATTAATTAACACTAGAAGGTCGGACCTCTTTTCTGCCTGGGAGCCTGTCTGGGTAGGTACCACCACCTTACATATTTCTGCCATGAAATGGCAGTGCTATATTATAATAATAGAATAGTAGCTTCTTTGTTCACGGGGTCTGAAAGTTCGTTAATCACTTCAGTTTCATAAAGAATAATATCTCCTTAGTAGGATTGGAACTTAGCATCAGGTGGAAAGTAATGCTAATTTCAAACTTACCAAAGAATCTTTTTAAATTAAAGTTAAAATTAACTTATTAATGGTAATTAGCTAATGCGGCTTATTAATACCTACAATTTGTTTACACGAATACACGAAAGGCTTCAGAGGACGAAAATAGACATTCCTCCACCAAGTGTAAAAAAGTGGATGTGTTGTCACTCCTGAGGTAGAGCCGCGTTTCCAATAAAAAGGGTCTCCGGTTCTCCACACTCACCATAAAAAACACAGCAGCATTAAGTTGCCTTATTATGCTGGTGTTCAGTGAGTGACCTTTTACAAAAAGTACCCTTACACCCTTTTCCAGTCCAACCGACCCAGTCGTGATATAATCATAACATAGCTGCAGCGTAGCTCTACCACATATGAAAAACCTTCTTGTTCATTGACTTTCAAAAATATGGAACTACAAAATATTGATAACAAAAAAAAAAGCTTTAATATTAATGTATTAACATTTTAAGCATTACGTAAACAGTATTTATATGCACTTTTATAACAATCATCTCTCCATTACAAACGTGTTCTACAAAGTCAATATTTGAACTGTATATATTATCGGTATAGTGGATTCGTTGAGTAGGCAAACATTGTTCCGACGTTATCGAGAATTAATAAACACTGGTACAAAAAATTAAATTCTCTAAATATGAACACAAACATTAAAAATGGATTACTTATTTTTTATTATTTGTTATAATTTTTAGAAATGGTAGAATATATTGCTGCGTTTTTTGTTGCGCAGCAAAAAAACTAGTACAAATAGGTAAATATGCCTTTGACATTTTTACTAAAGTTTTTTTTTAAAACCAATAGTTTCACAAGAGCCAAGATACCTCTTTACTTTTTTATAGTCTGCATTTATCCTGAAATGCGATAAATGGTTAATGATTTAGCGGTCATCTGCATCTCATGCTGCACTATCGTCTATTATCCGGATACCATTCCGTTAATTAACAAAAATAAATGGTTTAAATCAAGTCCTCACCAAGTTCTAGCATTGTGATATCAGAGAAAATTGAAGAATTCAAAACCGATAATCAATGACTTGAATGTGTACAGTTATAATATGTAGAAGTCTCAGAATTCGGCACGTAAATCCGCTAACGTAAAACGCACGATATTAATCACGTTTCCATTGTTTTTGTCAAAAACGTCGTTGGAAAAAAAATTACCCTATGGATGAAAAATATGATTTTTTGTTTACTCACAGATTTTAATGCTGAGTTGTGTATTACAACATTACATAATAATTACATAACATTACAAAAAAAAACCTCACGATGAATAAGCTTTGTAACTGTTAGTCTATTGTGTGTAGATTGTGTCTGCATTTGTGATAAAGCTCGTACCATATACCTTATTTAGCTTTAGGTCAGTTAAAGCAATACACTCAAGTGCGTATGCCTGCCCTTTGGCAAACACTTTTTTCCGAGATCGATTACAGCTTTAAACAAATAATAGTTACAATAGGATTATATAACAGTTAATATCTAAAGTAATGTTAGTAGCTATTTTAAAAGTTATCAAAAATAAAGCATGGAGTAATTAGTAGATTGTAGCCATAAATAACAATAAAATAAAAACTTTTTAACAAAAAAATTAAACCGCCGAAAAAACTGAAAAGCAAAAAATACTAAACCTTTTTCTTTTACCTTGATAACTATGTACTTAAACTAATCTAAATGTACTTAAGTATATATTTTTGTAATTATTTTAAGTTTCTAATTAATCTTAATAACTAAGTTCTTAAGATAATGTAAGTATATATATATATATATATATATATATATATATATATATATATATATATATATATATATATATATATATATATATATATATAAAAGTAATTTTGAGTCGAAAAGTATGACGACATGGCGTATTAATTGCTAGAGAGTAATGTAGAAAAACCTAAGTCAAGAGTTTCCTCCTAATTTTCTTCTTATTAACAGTTTTACTCTTGTACTGACATTGTTTTTGTTTTTTAAATGTTTATACCCAAGGACATATTGCCATATACACCAGTAAGTTCTTTTCTGAAATTTGCATCCACTTCGTTGTAAGTGGTAGTGAGACGTCTAAAGTAAAGTTATGGGGTATTATAGTTAGGCTCTTTTACGTACATTAAAATTACTATTTTTAAACGGTCTGAGTAGACAAACCGTAATATCTGGTTCGTAACTGTCCATCTGTCTAATATTAAAAGCTCAAAGTAGTCGGTATTTGAATTCGATCAAAAGATTCATAATATTAGAAGGGGTGGCATCGTAAAGCCTCAAAATAAATCAGTGCGCTATATCGCAAAAATTTCATATGAAATAAATAATTGTCAATTTAAATAAAAATTTTGTCATCATCATCAATAACTGATCATCATGAAAATGTTGTCATCATCATCATCATGAATTGATTTTCCCAAACTTTCTCTTATGCATAAAGGCTAAATAGTCTTATCGGCAATTGCCTTGTGAGTAAATTAAATGTATTACTTATTCTCAAACATTAATTATTAAAAACTAAACAAATATTTAGAAATAATAATATTAAAAAAACGCTCAAACTAAATAATGATACCTCCCACGACACCTCTGAACCGAATTTGACATCGTGCTCCAATAATGAAAACTTGAACATAACAACAACAGACAAAGTGGTTCTTACTACCACCGGGGGGGGGGGGGGGGGGGATTAACCTTTATTTAGTATCATTTTATTTTTTTAAGTATTAATTAGTAATTAACATTCATCAACTAAACAACATTTTTTTCTTAACATTTTTTCTTAAAGATTTATGAATAGATAAACAAAAAAATAAATAAAAATAAAACACCAAGAGATAAAGAGCCGCATGAGCTAACAGGCTAACGTCACAGAATAAATATATATTATTATTGTAATCTCATAACAGCTTCGTACGATACTAATATAACGGAATGGGGTGATAGATTCTCTAACGCTACAAAACACGGGATTGTGCACAGGGTTTTATATAAACAGTACTTATTAAATATGAATCACAATTTATTTTACAAAAAATTGATAGGGGCGTACCCCAATGGTTTGGGCACGTTGAACGAATGAGTGAAGACCGAATGGTGACGAAAATATATAGAGCGAAAGTTAATATTAAAAGGTGTCGAGGTAGACCGAGACTAACTTTCGAAGACCATGTGAGCAAATTGCTCGAAGAGGGGAGGGTCAAGAGTACTCGGATACCTAGACGTGCATGTATGAAGAAGTTAATGAACCTGAAAGAAGCGAAAGAGGTATGTAAGGATCGTGACACTTGGCGATCTGTTCTCTCTGGCTACCCCGTTAGGGATTGTGCGTGAAGATAAGTAAAATCACAATTTATAATATAATAGGGATTTAATTATTTGTTGTTGTATTTTATTTCTTTTATAGCTTCATTTTTAATAACCACTTTGATATTGATACAAACACAAATTTATAATGGTAACATTTTAAGCCAAACAACGTGTCAGCGTAGCTTAAGCGAAAAGGTTGCGATGCAATTTGCGTTTGAAATAGCCACTGCGAGGGAGGCTTGTAAAATTGATTTTATTTGTAGTTATTAGTGTTGGTTCTATGGTTGTAAACTGTACAAATTTGTCACTTTTAATAATAATTTATTAGGGATATGTGTGTTTCAGACCATAACTTTCAGTATTTATGAATTTTGTTAGATGTTATCTTTATAGTGAAAAATCACATTCCACTTCATTTTCTTCTTCGACTACATCATGTTTTTTTTTTTTTTTTTTTTTTTTTATTTTTTTTATAGAAGAGAGGGCAAACGAGCATGCGGCTCACCTGATGTTAAGTGACTACCGCCGCCCATGATCAACCGCAACACCAGGAGAATTGCGGGTGCGTTGCCGGCCCTTTAGAAAGGAGTAAGCTCTTTTCTTGAAGGTCCCCAGGTCGTATCGGTCCGGAAAAATCGCCGGTGATAAACTATTCCACAGAGAGGTTGTACGTGGAAGAAAGCTCCTTGTGAAACGTACAGTGGTGGACCGCCAAGCATCCAGATGGTGTGGATGGTATCGGGACGTTTGCCGTGTCGTGCGTTCACGAAATTTGGCGGCTGGGATTAATCCGAACAATTCCTCAGAGCACTCCCCGTGATAGATGCGATAAAATACGCAAAGAGATGCAACATCTCTTCGCAACGCCAGTGAATCGAGCCGATCGGAAAGCACTCGGTCGTCGACGATTCGAGCCGCTCTGCGCTGGATGCGGTCAAGTGGAAGGAGCTGGTACTGGGGAGCCCCAGCCCAGAGATGGGAACAGTATTCCATGTGCGGTCGAACCTGCGCCTTGTAAAGTTGCAGGCGGTGTGCCGGCATGAAATACTGCCCCGCTCTGCTGAGCACGCCAAGCTTTTTAGAGGCCAATTTGGCCTTCCCTTCCAAGTGACCACGAAACTGCACGTCACTCGATATGTCGACGCCGAGGATTCCGATACTGGCTGATGCAACGAGGGGAGTGCCTTGAAACTGAGGGGATACGACAAAGGGGTTCTTTTTAGTTGTTAACGCGCAAACTTGTGTCTTCTGGGGGTTAAACTGGACTAGATTTAGTCGTCCCCAATCCGAGACTCTGTTCAGCAAAGACTCGACTTCAGACACAAGTTTGTCCCGGCACTCGGAGACGTTTTCCCGAGAAATATTGGCTCGGCCGGTGTAAAGAGCATCACCAGTGCTGTCATCTGCATAGCAATGAATGTTACGGGTATGCAACATATCATTGATATGCAGAAGAAACAACGTTGGCGATAGCACGCAGCCCTGTGGAACACCAGCATTAATAGGCTTGCAATCGGAGCTTGCACCGTCTACAACGACCTTGATGCTCCGATCTGCAAGAAAGCTGGTGATCCAATCGCACAATTTCTCGGGAAGCCCATAGGAAGGGAGCTTCGAAAGAAGCGCTTTGTGCCAAACCCGATCGAAGGCCTTCGCAATGTAATGTGATGTACATGTCGTAAAATAAGACTGCTAGCACAGAAGACACAGGCTTACTTTGTCTTAATTTGCCTTAATCGTCACGATTAGCAAGCAGATTTAGAAAAAATGTAGATGTATATATGGGCCACAGTAACCACTTACCACCAGGTGGAGTCTGTGTGCTTACTTGTCACCCTAAATCTATATAAAAAGCTATGAAAACCTTGAATATTCTGTATGTATGCGAAAGCAATTAACTTTTTTCCTCATGGGTTAATGACTACTCATTTCTTTTATTAACCGCACGTCTCCCTTAAGTGATGTTGTAATAACCAATTTTTGTTATCTTGGTTATTTATATATAATGACGAATGATGATAGTATTGTTATATGGGTTATTTGGATCTCTTTTTTCGTTTTATTTTTATAATTTTGGACGTAAAGGATAAACGTAAACTATAATACTTAAACAAGTTTCGTTGGTGAACCAATTGTACAGACAAACAAATTATCTTTGATCGGAATAGTAGACGTATGGCAATTTTGACACTGCTGCCCTTGGCCCGTCTGGGTATTTTGCGTCGTGCGTAAATGAAATGAATGGCTATACCTCTATCTATCGAAAGTCGTAAGATACTTCTAGCATTTCTTATAGTTCCCGCTTGTGAGTTGAGGTTTAAACTGGTGCCAAGCTCCATAGAATTTGCTTAAATAGTAGGATCTACAGGAATTTACCAAGTTTTTTTTACAAAATTTACAAACTTAGCACCTGCAAAGACATGTACGGGATGAAATGGTGTGACAAATTCTCTTACGCCGCCGACATACGGCAAGACATTAAATGCGCATATTTATATAAAATACATAGACTGATAGCTTGCTGTAAATAAAGGTACAAAGTTACATGAACTTGGTTTACAGTGATTTATTGTTTAATACTGACAACTTGAATGACGTTACTTTAGTTTAACGATCTAATTTGAAAATCAATCAAGAATTAAAATTCGTTACTATTTCTAGTTTAATTGCTAATGGAACAGAAACAGAAACTGACAAATAAAGATTTCTAACGCCATCTGTTAGTATATACAGAAAGTTTTAAGTTCGAGTATAACTTGTTGTTATTCAATGTCGTATTTCATACTCTTCATCTAAGTATACTATTCATTACGTCTACCATCTCTAGTATATATACAGTAATGTATAAAAATAAAGGTCATTACTGAACCTATTATGTTTCCTCCAAAGAATCCCTCATGGGGCAGATATTTGCCATAGCTGCAACGCTTGGCAGGCGGCTTGGCAACCGCAGTTTTATTTTTATTTTCTAGAAGATACTGCTGCTGATCTTCTGCTATGTTATCACTCCGTCGTGTTCCTATTATGAGAGCCACGGGACGATATGAGATAATGGATAATCTCACGCCGCAACTTCATCTATAAATTTGTAAATATTGTTGAAACAAATTATGTATCAAGTAAAACTGATTTTTTGAAGAAGCGATCGCCTGCATATAATACTTTTTAGGCATTTTGGTACTATATTATATATAATACGCCAAGATTTGGGTTTTACGACAATTGTTGGTGACGCGAGATAATATCACCTAAGAATCGTTCATTGTTTTTTAAGATAAATGTCAGATTTATATTAATTCTATAAAACGCTAATTTCTGAAAGTTAAAGATATTTGAGTTAAGTCAGAGTCATGCATTACATAGCAAAGAATTAAGGTTTAATGTTCATTTAATTTAATAGCTTGTGTTACATATAATAAGTGATAACGAGAATAAGTTAGACAAATACAGCTATATGCTAGTAAGATACAGTGGTATATATTAGACGAAAAATGATATAAATGTTAGAAAGTGATGGCAACAACCTCCTATAAGTTTTCCAGAGTCTTGTAGAAATGAGTTTGTCAACTCGCATAAATAAGTACCATTGTTGAAAAATAGGATAAAAATAATAAAATTTGATTGTTTAAACTGATATCTGCTATCACGAAAAGTGTAAAAATTTATGTAATAAACAGCTTAGAAAGATTTTATGAAACATTTTTATGTGTGGTAGAGCTGTGCTGCAGTTATATTAGTAGTATCGTTGTTGCACGAATGAGTCGGCTCGACTAGGGAAGGACCAACTCTCACAGAATACCAGCTTAAAATGCTGCTGTATTTCATATGGTGAGTGTAAATAACCGAAAACCTTTTTAATGGAAACGAGGCATTCTATCTTAGTCCTCACGGGTGACAACGCATCTGCATTTTGATTTGTAATCTAGGATAGATGTAGATGTCTATGGGCCGCAGCAACCACTTACCATCAGGTGGACTGTGTGCTAGTTTATCACACTATCCTATAAAAAACAATCATAAGATAAGACATGTGTTAAAATCATTTATTAATATCTCGTAAAGTACAACGGGATAAGCCAATTCTGATGATGTTAATATTGATGTTCAACTTGCTGTCTTGCTTGCGCAATTAACTATTATCAATAATAAGACAGCGTAACGAACTATGCATTCAGCATAGAGTAATTATTGTTTGACCATACCCCAGTATCTCCCCATCACAATTATACACTGGTGTAATGTGAAGGACCTAGTTATATGATAATACCAAGATATGCAAACCAACAGCAGCCTCACGCATCTCAACGTAACACAGCACAGCCTCTCAGCAATATCATTCTCCTTGCCTATACCAGAAGAATCACCACAATGGAGAGGACAACGACTCTATCATAGCACGCGTAGAATGACGTCACACATGTACACTACACTTTATTTTACGTTCACGAGCACTCATTGCCATGTTCAGTCATCCTCGCTATGTCTCGATGACCACCAAACCAAACCTCTATACGAAAAATGTAAAAATGTATGTAATAAACAGCTTAGAAAGATTTTATGAAACATTTTTATGTGTGGTAGAGCCATGCTGCAGTTATATTAGTAGTATCGTTGTTGCGCGAATGAGTCAGCTCGACTAGGGAAGGACCAACTCTCACAGAATACCAGCTTAAAATGCTGCTGTATTTCATATGGTGAGTGTAAATAACCGAAAACTTTTTAATGGAAACGAGGCATTCTACCTTAGTCCTCACGGGTGACAACGCATCTGCATTTTGATTTGTAATCTAGGATAGATGTAGATGTCTATGGGCCGCAGCAACCACTTACCATCAGGTGGACTGTGTGCTAGTTTATCACACTATCCTATAAAAAACAATCATAAGATAAGACATGTGTTAAAATCATTTATTAATATCTCGTAAAGTACAACGGGATAAGCCAATTCTGATGATGTTAATATTGACGTTCAACTTGCTGTCTTGCTTGCGCAATTAACTATTATCAATAATAAGACAGCGTAACGAACTATGCATTCAGCATAGAGTAATTATTGTTTGACCATACCCCAGTATCTCCCCATCACAATTATACACTGGTGTAATGTGAAGGACCTAGTTATATAGTTATATGATAATACCAAGATATTCAAACCAACAGCAGCCTCACCCATCTCAACGTAACACAGCACAGCCTCTCAGCAACATCATTCTCCTTGCCTATACCAGAAGAATCACCACAATGGAGAGAACAACGACTCTATCATAGCACGCGTAGAATGACGTCATACATGTACACTACACTTTATTTTACGTTCACGAGCACTCATTGCCATGTTCAGTCATCCTCGTTATGTCTTGATGACCACCAAACCAAACCTCTATACGAAAAATGTAAAAATGTATGTAATAAACAGCTTAGAAAGATTTTATGAAACATTTTTATGTGTGGTAGAGCCATGCTGCAGTTATATTAGTAGTATCGTTGTTGCGCGAATGAGTCAGCTCGACTAGGGAAGAACCAACTCTCACAGAATACCAGCTTAAAATGCTGCTGTATTTCATATGGTGAGTGTAAATAACCGAAAACTTTTTAATGGAAACGAGGCATTCTACCTTAGTCCTCACGGGTGACAACGCATCTGCATTTTGATTTGTAATCTAGGATAGATGTAGATGTCTATGGGCCGCAGCAACCACTTACCATCAGGCGGACTGTGTGCTAGTTTATCACCCTATCCTATAAAAAACAATCATAATATAAGACATGTGTTAAAATCATTTATTAATATCTCGTAAAGTACAACGGGATAAGCCAATTCTGATGATGTTAATATTGATGTTCAACTTGCTGTCTTGCTTGCGCAATTAACTATTATCAATAATAAGACAGCGTAACGAACTATGCATTCAGCATAGAGTAATTATTGTTTGACCATACCCCAGTATCTCCCCATCACAATTATACACTGGTGTAATGTGAAGGACCTAGTTATATGATAATACCAAGATATGCAAACCAACAGCAGCCTCACCCATCTCAACGTAACACAGCACAGCCTCTCAGCAACATCATTCTCCTTGCCTATACCAGAAGAATCACCACAATGGAGAGAACAACGACTCTATCATAGCACGCGTAGAATGACGTCATACATGTACACTACACTTTATTTTACGTTCACGAGCACTCATTGCCATGTTCAGTCATCCTCGCTATGTCTCGATGACCACCAAACCAAACCTCTATCAACACTACACGCGCACCGCACTTACCATTGAGCTACGGCCACGGCATGGCCGTTGGCACGATCAAAACAAATAAAATGAAGCAAGAAACTGCAATTTTACACGATCCTTAATCACTCATTAGAGATAAGTCATTAAATTAAAATAAGCTTGGCTTTCAACCACTTCTTTAAACAAATTAAAAAGGTAACTATATTTAAGTCAAATTCAGTACCCCATGTATCAAACGCCGGCCGACAGCAGCAACAAATAATCTGTCTGTTGCGTCCTATGCTGACAGCATAATTTGAATTGAAGAACGAGCGGCACAGTACCACGCCTTCTTTTAAACGCTGACTATCACATGTCCTATTGTGGATAACAGTAGGCCGTCAGTATACGGTCTAACAGTTATCACCGCCTGCAACAGAAATTGACACTAGTTAAATATTACAATGCTCAATCATCTCCAATTTCATTTAGGTCAATCGTAGTCGATAGATCAGCGCTTATAAGACCATTTCAGTCAGTATTATTACTGACGTGTGCACTGGGCGTGTTGAGCTCCCTACTTAAGTGGTTTAATACTAAATGTGTGAGCAGGGTGAACATGGCCACTTTTTTAACTTCAGAAGTCACTTCAACTGTAGATCGGCGTCCGTAACCCTTCCCTCCCTATACTAGAAATCGTATAATATCCCTCAAAATGGGCATATGAAGACCTTTTGTCCAGATTCCTCAGGCTATATGCAGCGTGAATCGGGCGTGCGAGTCCCCTTCATCCAGCCGCCTCAGGCTATATGCGATATGAATCGGGCGTTCGAGGCCCCTTCATCCAAACACCTCGGGCGATATGCAGCGTGAATCGGGCGTGCGAGGCCCCTTCATCCAAACCCCTCAAGCGATATGCATCGTGGACCAGGCGTGCGAGGGCCCTTCATCTAGGCGCCTTAGGCTATATGCGGCGTAGATCGGGCGTGCGAGGCCCCTTCATCCATCTGCCACAGGCTGTATGAGGTGTGGGTTGAATGAGTGAGACACCCTTCTTCCAACCACCTCCTGACTCAACATACAACGTATATGTAGTAAAAGTACGAATCCCTTCAATAACTTACCGACTGCTGCATGTGACATGAACGGAGCGCACCAGGCTCTCCTCTTCAGCTTTCACAACATAACTGTAAATGGGTCTGAGCACTTTGAGTCCCTTAGACACTATCAACCTTTTGATCATAAAACGAAACACGTGGTTTGCATATGAATAACTATAAAACAGTAAAGTAAGAGATTTACTTACACGCATGTGCCTGAACTTAGAATACGCTCGTATTTGACACATTACCTCTTAGGGCGAGTGTATTGAAGTTACAATACTGTAGGATCGATAAAATATCACTGTCGCTATCGACTGGCTCTTATGGACATCTTTTTTATTGACCATTGTGGTAGCGACTTCTACTAACCCCTCGAGATCAAACCCGTAAACTGTAACACTTATCAACACAATAGAACACAAGCGGCTATTTATTCTTTCAATTCATAGCACATTAAAGTTCTCTCACTCGCAACTCAGGAAAACTTAAACTAGCTTACCTAAATACAATAATTTATATGGTAAACGAACCTTAAAATAATATATGATTCCTAACCTTATTAATCAGCTACCAGTATCAGTAAAATCAGAACTAAATCAAAAAAATATTAAATTAAAATTAAAAAATTACTTTACGGAATGCATTACTACTAATTTAAATTATCAATAATATATTTTAATAATAAATACTACGATAACGCCCTAAAACAAGCGCCCTGTATATAGGATCCATGCGCAATGCATTGTGTAATAGAAGGTCACGCAATTAACAAATAAATACTAAGTGTATTTTGTTTTTTTTTTACTACACCCTCATATTTCTTACTGTCGGTGATACCGGTACACGGTAAAGTTTCTATAAACTTATGATTGTACCGTAACGTAATGTGTAATTAATGAGTGTAATAAGATATTAAATAATATATATATATATATATATATATATATATATATATATATATATATATATATATATATGTTTATTTATTTATATATGTATGTGTCTTGAGACATTTAAACACTACAAGCTCGATGTCCGATGTATATATAATATATAATTGTAATCTCATAACAGCTTCGTACGATACTAATATAACAGAATCAACAAATAAATACTAAGTGTATTTTGTTTTTTTTTTTACTACACCCTCATATTTCTTACTGTCGGTGATACCGGTACACGGTAAAGTTTCTATAAACTTATGATTGTACCGTAACGTAATGTGTAATTAATGAGTGTAATAAGATATTAAATAATATATATATATATATATATATATATATATATATATATATATATATATATATATATATATATATATATATATATATATATATGTTTATTTATTTATATATGTATGTGTCTTGAGACATTTAAACACTACAAGCTCGATGTCCGATGTATATATAATATATAATTGTAATCTCATAACAGCTTCGTACGATACTAATATAACAGAATGGGTTGATAGATTCTCTAACGCTACAAAACACGGCATTGTACACAGGGTTTTATATAAAGAGTACTTAGTAAATATCAACCACAATTTATATTTTTTATTTCTTTTATAGCTTTATTTTAACTAACCGCTTTGATATTGATACAAACGCAAATTTATAACGGTAATATTTTAAGCCAAACAACGTGTAAGTGTAGCTTAAGCGAAAAGGTTGCGACGCAATTTCCGTCTGCAAATAGCCACTGCGAGAAAGGTTTGTGAAAGTGATTTTGTTTTTAGTTATTAGTGTTGGCTCTATGGTTGTAAATTGTACAAATTTGTCGCTTTTCAAAATAATTTATTAGGGATATGTGTGTTTCAGACCATAACTTTCGGTATTTATGAATTTTGTCAGATGTTATCCTTACAGTGAAAAATCACATTCCACTTTATTTTCTTCTTCGACGACATCATCTCGTAAAATAAGACTGCTAGCACAGAAGTCACAGGCTTACTCTGTCTTACTTTGCCTTAATCGTTACGATTAGCAAGCAGATTAAGAAAAAATGTAGATGTATATATGGGCCACAGTACCCACTTACCACCAGGTGGAGTCTGTGTGCTTGCTTGTCACCCTAAATCTACATAAAAAGCTATGAAAACCTTGAATATTCTGTGGGTAGGCGAAAGCAATTAACTTTTTTCCTCTTGGGTTAATGACTATTCATTACTTTTTATATTAACCGCACGTCTCCCTTAAGTGATGTTGTAATAACCAATTTTTCTTATCTTGGTTATTATATATAGTGACGAATGATGATAGTATTGTTATATGGGTTATTTGGATCTCTTTTTTCGTTTTATTTATATAATTTTGGATGTAAAGGACAAACGTAAACTATAATACTTAAACAAGTCTCGTTGGTGAACCAATTCTACAGACAAATAAATTATCTTTGACCAGAGTAGTAGACGTGTGGCAATTTTGACACTGCTGCCCTTATCCTGTCTGGGTATTTTACGTCGGGCGTAAATGAGATGGCTATACCTCCATCCATCGAAAGTCATAAGATATTTGTAGCATTTCTTATAGTCCCCGCTTGTGAGTTAAGGTTTAAAATAGTGCCAATCTCCATAGCAGTTGCTTAAATTATAGGATCTACAGGAATTTACAAAGTTTTTTTTTACAAAATTTACAAATTCAAACGTTAATGTGGAAACAATGCTAAGTATTTCTATGCATATAACATTTTTGTAATATTCCATGCAGGGAAGGCAAAAGGATCTTAGCTCTAGCTATAAATATGGTCAAAATGTTTTTACTGAAATTTTTTACAGATTGCAATAAATTGTAAGAAACATGTAAGGGTAATGTTTGTTTCTGCAATATTAGTTAAACTATACATTTATTATATCAGAAATGAAAAAAACCGAAATGCAGATATTCCTAAAAATTGAAAAAATATGGTAAAAAATGTAAAAATATTATGCTAAAAACCACTGAGGCGTTGTTTTTGTATTTATGTGATACTCTAGAAACCGCTAAACTTTTATTTCAAACTCAATTTCTTAATTATAACATAATATTTTGTAACAAAAAATTCTCTTGATTCCCAACAAGCGACATCGGTGAACGGTAGATTATTAGCCCTCTTAGGTTAAAGCGTTTTGCTTCCAAAAGGTTGTGTGTATTTTTCCTGTCCTGTCTGGGTATTTTACGTCGGGCGTAAATGAGATGGCTATACCTCCATCCATCGAAAGTCATAAGATATTTGTAGCATTTCTTATAGTCCCCGCTTGTGAGTTAAGGTTTAAAATAGTGCCAATCTCCATAGCAGTTGCTTAAATTATAGGATCTACAGGAATTTACAAAGTTTTTTTTTTACAAAATTTACAAATTTGGCATCTGTTAAGACACGCAGGGAATAAAAAGATGTGACAAATTCTCTTACGCCGCCGTCATACGGCAAGATATTAAATGCGCATATTTATATTAAATCCATAGACTGATTGTTGTAAATAAAGGTACAAAATTACACGCTCTCTAAAAATTTATTAATGTTTTTTGCCGTGGTTAGACAACTACAAAATGCCAGACTCAATTCTCTAAAATCTTGGAGTAAACTTTTAAAGTATGAGGGCATAGCGTTTTATTGCTAGCGTAGAGAACTATATAGAAAAATCTAAATCTAGAGTATCCTGTTAACTGTCTTCTTCTTTATATATATCCAATGATTAAAATTTACACTACTACGGTCTGAGTAAGCAAACCGTAATATTGTAATAAAGTATTTAAAAGGAAATTTTGTCAACAATCTATCTATTATAAAAATATGTATATCGTTGTCTCAAAATAAAAAAATAATTATAGATTTTATATAAAACATTTGGTCATCATCATCATTAAGATAATTACAGGCTATCAAAGTCCTTAATCATTATACTGTAAAAGAAGAATAATTATCTAACCAGCGTTTTTAGTTGCTAACTAAATAGAGCCAAATTAGTTTCTCTTTAATACTGACATAGATATACTTTATTTTTTGGTATATAGACTGTATTTTGAGTGCCACAACATTTTATGATGACATCAGATGACAGTAAGATATTTTTACCGCTTCTTAGATAGTTAGATCATTAAAACCATATCAATGAATGAAAATTTAACAACCGCATTATGGCCTGTGGTTGGAATTCAAACGTTAATGTGGAAACAATGCTAAGTATTTCTATGCATATAACATTTTTGTAATATTCCATGCAGGGAAGGCAAAAGGATCTTAGCTCTAGCTATAAATATGGTCAAAATGTTTTTACTGAAATTTTTTACAGATTGCAATAAATTGTAAGAAACATGTAAGGGTAATGTTTGTTTCTGCAATATTAGTTAAACTATACATTTATTATATCAGAAATGAAAAAAACCGAAATGCAGATATTCCTAAAAATTGAAAAAATATGGTAAAAAATGTAAAAATATTATGCTAAAAACCACTGAGGCGTTGTTTTTGTATTTATGTGATACTCTAGAAACCGCTAAACTTTTATTTCAAACTCAATTTCTTAATTATAACATAATATTTTGTAACAAAAAATTCTCTTGATTCCCAACAAGCGACATCGGTGAACGGTAGATTATTAGCCCTCTTAGGTTAAAGCGTTTTGCTTCCAAAAGGTTGTGTGTATTTTTACTTTATTTCATACCCCTTTATGGCAATATGCTCATATATTATTTTTGCACACCTGTGGTAACATCTAACCGCAAGTGATTTACGAATTATATTTTTCTTATAAAATTAACTAATCTTATTTTGTACAGGGTTGAAAAATAGTTTATCTACATATAAAGCTATCAAAGAAAAACGATAAATATTATAAAGGAAATGTTTATATTTTGATTATTTTAAATAATATGTAATACAGTCTGTGCAAGTATCTAATTTCCCGAAATGAGGTAATAACATTGAAAAACAAGAAAATTGAATTGAGCGTCTCAAAGCAGTACGTTTACTTTACAGCAATGTTTGATCTCAATTTTTTACATAATGTTATCGTCGTTAAACTAATTTGTCTTCATTTAATTATGCTAAATACACCAGCTAAATACTACCCCGAAGCCATACTCATTAATATGTGCATATATTAGCAAACATTCGTACTGGAACTTCGCTTACACTGATTTATTGTTTAATACTAACAACTTGAATGACGTTACTTTAGTTTAGTGATCTAATTTGCTTTAGTAACTTAGTACTAATATAATATTACCATATTTTTCAAATTCAATGCTCAAGAATTCAAATTCGTTACTCGCCTGTCTCTATCTATTTCTGGTTTAATTACTAATGGAACAGAAACAGAAACTGACAAATAAAGATTTCTAACGCCATCCGGTTAGTATATACAGGAAGTTTTAAGGTTCGGGTATGACTTGTTTTTATTCAATGTCGTATTTCATACTCTTCATCTAAGTATACTATTCATTACGTCTACCATCTCTAGTATATATACAGTAATGTATGGAAATAAAAATCATTACTGAACATATTATGTTTCCTCCAAAAAATCCCTCATGGGGCAGATATTTGCCATAGCCGCAACGCTTGGCAGGCGGCTTGGCAGCCGCAGTTTTATTTTCTGGTAGACGCTGCTGCTGATCTCATGTTATCTGTCGTGTTCCTATTATGAGAGCCACGGGACGATATTGGATAGTGGATAATCTCACGCCGCAACTTCATCTATAAATTTGTAAATATTGTTGAAACAAATTATGTATTAAGTAAAACTGATTCTTTGAAGAAGCGATCGTCTGCATAAAATCTTCTTTTAGCATTTTGGTACTATATTATATATAAAACTCCAGGATTTGGGTTATACGACGATTGTTGGCGATGCGAGATAATATCTCCTAAGAATCATTCATTGCTTTCCTAAGATAAATGTCAGATTTATTAGAATTAACTCAGAGTCATGCATTACATACCAATCAGCTACGCAATACGAGCAAAGGATTAAATGTTTAATGTACATTTAATTTAAAAGCTTGTGTTACATATGATAAGTGATAACGAGAATAAGTTAGATAACGACAGCTTTATGCTAGTAAGAAACAGTGGTATATATTAGACAAAGAATGTGACAACTCGCATGAGTAAGTACCATTGTTAAAAAGTTGTATAAAAATATTAAAATTTAATTACTTAAAGTGATATCTGCTATCACGAAATATGTGAAAATGTATGTAATAAATGGTTTAGAACGATTTAATTAAATATTTTTATACGTGGTAGAGCCATGCTGCAGTTGTGTTAATAGTATAGTTGTAGCACGAATGGGTCGGCTCGACCGGGGAAGGACCACGCTCTCACAGAATACGCGTAAAATAGAAGCTTAATGCTGCTGTGTTTCGTATGGTGAGTGTAGAGAACCGGAGACCCTTTTTAATGGAAACGAGGCATTCCATCTTAGTCCTCACGGATGACAACGCGTCTGCATTTTGATTTGTAATCGAGGATACATATAGATGTCTATGTGCCACAGCATCCACTTACCATCTGATGGACTGTATGATGTGCTAATTTGTTACCCTATCCTATAAAAAAATCATAAGATAAGACATGTGTTAAAAGCATTTATTTCTATTAATATCTCGTAAGGTACAACGGGATAAGCCAATTTGTGAAACATAACAGGATAGCGTTAATTATTTTAAAAAAAACGGTAAAAGTGTGAGAGTTGATGTTCAACTTACTTTTTTTTTTTTTTTTTTTTTATAGAAGAGGGGGCAAACGAGCATGCGGCTCACCTGATGTTAAGTGACTACCGCCGCCCATGATCAACCGCAACACCAGGAGAATTGCGGGTGCGTTGCCGGCCCTTTAGAAAGGAGTAAGCTCTTTTCTTGAAGGTCCCCAGGTCGTATCGGTCCGGAAAAATCGCCGGTGATAAACTATTCCACAGAGAGGTTGTACGTGGAAGAAAGCTCCTTGTGAAACGTACAGTGGTGGACCGCCAAGCATCCAGATGGTGTGGATGGTATCGGGACGTTTGCCGTGTCGTGCGTTCACGAAATTTGGCGGCTGGGATTAATCCGAACAATTCCTCAGAGCACTCCCCGTGATAGATGCGATAAAATACGCAAAGAGATGCAACATCTCTTCGCAACGCCAGTGAATCGAGCCGATCGGAAAGCACTCGGTCGTCGACGATTCGAGCCGCTCTGCGCTGGATGCGGTCAAGTGGAAGGAGCTGGCACTGGGGAGCCCCAGCCCAGAGATGGGAACAGTATTCCATGTGCGGTCGAACCTGCGCCTTGTAAAGTTGCAGGCGGTGTGCCGGCACGAAATACTGCCCCGCTCTGCTGAGCACGCCAAGCTTTTTAGAGGCCAATTTGGCCTTCCCCTCCAAGTGACCACGAAACTGCACGTCACTCGATATGTCGACGCCGAGGATTCCGATACTGGCTGAGGCAACAAGGGGAGTGCCTTGAAACTGAGGGGATACGACAAAGGGGTTCTTTTTAGCGGTTAACGCGCAAACTTGTGTCTTCTGGGGGTTAAACTGGACTAGATTTAGTCGTCCCCAATCCGAGACTCTGTTCAGCAAAGACTCGACTTCAGACACAAGTTTGTCCCGGCACTCGGAGACGTTTTCCCGAGAAATATTGGCTCGGCCGGTGTAAAGAGCATCACCAGTGCTGTCATCTGCATAGCAATGAATGCTACGGGTATGCAACATATCATTGATATGCAGAAGAAACAGCGTTGGCGATAGCACGCAGCCCTGTGGAACACCAGCATTAATAGGCTTGCAATCGGAGCTTGCACCGTCTACAACGACCTTGATGCTCCGATCTGCAAGAAAGCTGGTGATCCAATTTTACTATCTTGCTTGCACAATTAATCATTATCAGTAATAGGACAGCGTAATACACTATACATTCAGCATAGAGTAATTACTGTTTGACCATACCCCAATATCTCCCCATCACAATTACAAACTGGTGTAATGTTAAGGACCTAATTATATGATAACACCAACGTTTGCAAACCAACAGCAACCTTACCCATCTCAACGTAACACAGCACAGCCTCTCAGCAACACCATCCTTCTTGCCTACACCAGAAGAATCACCACAACGGAGAGAATAACGACTCTATCTTAGCACGCGTAGAATGACGTCATACATATACATTACACTTTATTTTATTTTCACGAGCACTCATCTCTATGTTCAGCCAACCTCGCTCTCTTTCAACGACCACCAAACCAAACCTTTATCAACACTACACGCGCACCGCACTTACCATTAAGCTACGGCCACGGCATGGCCGTTGGCACGATCAAATCCAATAAAATAAAGCAAGAAACTGAAATTGTACACGCCGTTAAACACACAATAGAGTTAAGGCACTCAATTAAAATAAGCTTGGCTTTCAACTACCTCTTTCAACCAATTAAAAAGTTTACCATATTTAAGACAAATTCAGCCCCCCCCCCCCCCCAGAGCCGTGGTAGCTCAGATGGTTAACGCTCGCTATAAATATAATAGAACGTGAGTAACCCGGGCTCAATTCCCGCCGGCTCCAATGAAATTGTTAATTGTAATTCTAAGTGCTGATTTACCACGTGCTCGGCGGCGAAGGCTTTACATTACAGTCCCTCCATATATCAAACACCGGCTGACAGCAGCAGCAAATAATTTGTCTGCGGCGTCCTACGTTTACAGCATAATTCCGTTCAAGATCGAGCCGCACAGTACCAGGCCTTCTTCTAAACGCTGACTATCACATGTCCTCTTGTGGATTGTGGATTGTAGACAGTAGGCCGTCAGTATACGGTCTAACAGTTATCACCGCCTGCAACAGAAATTGACACTAGTTAAATATTACAATGCTCAATCATTCTCAACTTTATATAAGTCAATCGTAGGCGACAGATCAGCGCTTACAAGACCATTTCAGTCAGTATTATTACAGACGTGTGCACTTGGCGTGTTGAGCTCCACACTTAAGTGGTGTAATACTAAAAGTGTGAGCAGGATGTACATGGTCACTTTTTTAACTTCAGAAGTCACTTCAACTGTGGATCGTCCGTAACCCTTCCCTCCCTATATTAAAAATCGTATAATATTCCTCGAAATAGGCATATGAAGACCTTTTGTCCAGATTCCTCAGGCTATATGCAGCGTGAACTGGGCGTGCGAGGCCCCTTCATCCAGCCGCCTCAGGCTATATGCGGCATGAATTGGGCGTGCGAGGCCCCTTCATCCAAACCCCTCAAGCGATATGCATCGTGGACCAGGCGTGCGAGGGCCCTTCATCTAGGCGCCTTAGGCTATATGCGGCGTAGATCGGGCGTGCGAGGCCCCTTCATCCATCTGCCACAGGCTGTATGAGGTGTGGGTTGAATGAGTGAGACACCCTTCTTCCAACCACCTCCTGACTCAACATACAACGTATATGTAGTAAAAGTACGAATCCCTTCAATAACTTACCGACTGCTGCATGTGACATGAACGGAGCGCACCAGGCTCTCCTCTCACGCTTTCACAACATAACTGTAAATGGGTCTAAGCACTTTGAGTCCCTTCGACACTCAATCTTTTGAATATGAAACGAAACACGTGATCTGCATATAAATAACTATTAAATAGTGAAGTTAGAGATTTACTTACACGCATTTGCCTGAACTCAGAATACGCTCATATTTGACACATTACCTCTTAGTATTGAAGTTACAGTACTATAGGATCGATAAAGTATCACTGTCACTATCGACTGGCTCTTATGGACATCTTTTTTATTGACCATTGTGGTAGCGACTTCTACTAACCCCTCGACATCAAACCAGTAAACTGTAACACTTATCAGCACAATAGAACACAAGCGGCTACTTATTCTTTCAATTCATGTACCCCAAGTAAATCGTATTTCGCATTAATTATCAAATAATAACGTAACTTTAGCAGCTTCAATTTTCACTTATTACAATATCTAGGTACTTTCAACATTTTTACTTTGTACTTGCGGGTACTTTTGATTAAAATCGAACAAATTAACGTTTGGTTTAAAACACTTCATTTTAAAGTTTTTCTTTATAACTTAATGATGATTCAATATCGTACATAGGATAATATAAATAAATTAAAAAGATTTCTGAAAAGTGAAATATAGGTGCACAATTTATAAGTCATATCCCTAATCTAAAACGTGCTGTTAATTAAATTGAATTCCAATTAAAATGTATCCTAAAAGGATTTTAAAAAGCAACGTCAACAAAAATTTTGTCAAAAGGGTTTTGAAATAATTTATTTTGAACGTTAATTTAATATTTTATTAAAGGCTTTTTAGATATGAAAAATTAATAAAATAATCTCAAAGTTTTTTTACATAAAATATAGGCTAGAAGTAATTCTTCAATCAGTACCTGAACTTTCATTGCAATTGTTATAGCCATTTCGAATATTAACCTGGCAAGAAAAACAAAGGGACGGACACAAACATTTTGAAACTATTCATTCATGTCTTAATGGAATGTAAATTCCATCAATTATTAATTTCAATACCTTAATGAAGGCTTTTTAATTTAAATAAGAATAACTTTATTTAAAAAAATTATTCTTTTTATTTTCGCGGAATTTTTTCAGTAATTCTACACACTCTGTCGAAAGTCCACTGCTATATGTTTTTACACAACTGTTTGAAGCAAGTTAAGGGGAGGCCTGTGTATACATAGGCCTCCCCTTAACTTGCTTCAAAGGGAAGTTTTTACTCCAATTGCCACACTTGGCAGGCGGAATGGCAACCACAGCTTTTTTATTTTTTCAGTTCTTATCAGGATGATGCTGTTGTCTATCTCCTATTTCCGTTTCCTGTCCTTAAAGTTGCACCTTAAGTTTTTTTTTATCTACTATTTTCAAATAAGTTCCCATAGCTGGTCATAGACATAACCCACACCTTGCCACAAAGCATACTGTCAGTCACCTCCCTCCAGTGAATCTAGGCGTGTTCCACTTATTATTAAATGATCTATTGAATATTGAAATGCTTTGGCTTAAACGAGAATTGTCGTACAGAGATTAAGGCTGCATACATATCAATTTGGAATTAATTAATACATATTAAAACAATTTTGATTCAGGTTTATTTTTAAAGTTAGTTGTTATATGTATAGAATACATAAAATGTATTAAACAGAGTTTTTGTTTTCATATACTCGTAAAATACTATATTATAAGAGTCCGTAGTTCACATAAAGAGAAAATATTATTCACAGATCGTCCAGCACTCCAACGGCTCTACAAGTCTCCAACACTCGATTTGTAGTGAGTCTCACGTGCGTTATATGGTTTGGCGAAGTTCGTTCGAAGAGCAGCGGTTGCGGCGGTGAATGGAAACCATATTAAAGATCCAATTAGCCATCTCGCATCCATCGACTCCTACCCCCACACACACATACATCATCATCAGCCTGCAGCAGTCCACTGCTGGACATAGGCCTCTCCCAGGGCGTGCCATTTAGCCCGATCTTCAGCTTCAAGCATCCAGTTGCTGCCAGCCGCCTTGCGCAGATCGTCGCTCCATCTAGCCAGGGAGCGTCCCACACTAAGTTTAAAACGCGATCTCCACTCTATGATACACCTACTCCAAGGGTTATCGCTTCTGCGACAAATGTGACCAGCACATTGCCACTTCTGCCTGCAAATACGTAAGACTACGTTGGAAACCTTGGTTCTCCGGCGGATTTCTTCGTTACGAATCTTATCCACCAGAGAAACTGCGAGCATAGCTCTTTCCATCGCCCGCTGGGTAACTTTGAGTTTGTGGAGTAGTCGTCCAAGTTTCGGCACCATATGTGAGCACTGACAGGACGCACTGGTCGAAGACTTAGTCTTCAAGTTTTGCGGTATGGACGACGAGAGGATCTGACGTAGCTTCCCGAAAGCTGCTCAGCCTAACTGAATTCGCATATCGGCTACTTTGTCAAAGTCGTTTTTATCTATTTGCATTATCTGGCCGAGGTAGGTATACTCCTGAACGACTTCAAGAATTTCACCATCAACAATAATCGGATCTGGTATGACATAACAGTTAAACATGACTTTCGTCTTATTTAAATTCATACGGAGACCGACACATTGGGAGGCTTCATTTAGGCTACTCAGCATGTGTTATAGTTCCCGCAGCGATTCTGACATGACGACGATATCATCGGCAAAGCGTAGGTGTGAGATGTGTTTGCCGTTTATATTGATTCGCGTCCATTCCAGTTTAGCGTCTTAAAAACATCTCTCAGTGCATTTATGAACAGTTTCGGGAATATTGTATCCCCCTGTCTCACTCCACGATGCAACTGGATAGGTTTTGTAAGACCACCCTGTACTTGGATGGACATCGAGCTTGTAGTGTTTAAATGTCTCAAGACACATACATATATAAATATATATATATATATATATATATATATATATATATGTATATATATATATATATATATATATATATATATATATATATATATATATATATATATATATATATATATGTATATATATATATATATATATATATATATATATATATATATATATATATATATATATATATATATATAAGCTATATAAGCCGCTAAGACTTAACGGTCAGCCGCCGTAGAGTCTACATCGCCTCGTGTAGAGGCGAAACACGTATCGTATTATCGTCGATGGTGTGTCTTTCCTAATATTGGTGTTCGGAGTAGTGATGCCGGGAGTAGTGGTGTTGGGATTAGTGGTGCTGGGATTAGTGGTGACGGGATGGGTGCATGCAATTGAGGGTGGGTGGGAGGTGCTCTTCAATCCAGGTAAGACACATCGTTGTATTTAGTTAGCGGAAGGTTGCAAATAAATGAATATTTTTATCTATCTCTTTGTCTATTTTTTCATTTAGGGCATATGATACGGGTCCAGTTTAGAAAAAGATAGGTTTTGATTCCGATTTTAAATCTTCTAGTGCAATAAAAAACTCTTATCCTATGAATATTTATTTATAATCTACATTCATTTCGTACGCCATTTTCTCGTGAATGTTGTTGTGTTGATTTTTGGATTTTTCTGGTGTATAGTGTTTAATTATAAAATTGTGATGAAAGTTTTCGTGTGAATATAATTTATCCTTTTACGTAAATAATTTGGAGTAAAATATATTGACATAATTGTGATTTACACGCTGCCAACATTCGCTTGGTATGTTTTTTTTGTTACCAAAATACAATAAAATCTTTTTGTAATGAAGTAAAACCTGTTTTTTGTTTGGACCACAAGATAGAAAAGTTTGTATAGATTTTATAATACTAAACTTCTTACTAGAAAAGTAGTCACTAAATATAAGTTTTAATGGTTTAAGTGCTGTGGGTGGGTGCGGTCGCATGAGACCGCTCGGGATTTACCGGACTCATGAGACTGCATGGGATTTCATGGCGCTGGAAGGGTTAATTCATTGTAATGTGCAACACATTGTAATGATTTCAAAAGTTATATTAAAAGCAAAATAATAATATGATATATGCATCATATTAATCTTACTACATACTAATCATTAACAATAATATTGAATGTACCTGAATACACTATGTCGAAAATTATTCCATCATTTACAAGATCTGCCCATGCCCTAGCCTACCTACCATTACCATGCTAGCCAGGTAGGCTGGTGAGCCTAGAACCTCTCTGCTACTTTCAGCAAAGCTGGGATTAGTTTCTTTGGTGAACTTTTTATAGTGAAGAGAAAATAAGTGTGGATAAATATAAGTTCTTATCCCGAAATCATCACACGTTTGATTTGTGATTTCGAGTAGTATTATGATTCTGTCAAAGTTTACCTATATTAATATTAATATATCGTGATTCTGGCGTTTTTGTTTATAGAACAAGCAAACAGCATATCGCGGTGATGCTGAACTGAGCAGTGCATTTTGACAAAAAGTTTTGCTTTTAATTTGAAGACTTAACTTCGGTGTTATAATTTAATTATGTCTATCAAGCTATATGTGTGAAATACATGAGTAATTATGACCGGTGTGTATTACGGTATTGTTGAATTGTTATTGCGTAAATGTGCAGTGCGTTACGCTGTTATATTGCTATATCAATTAATTGCTTAAGCTAGGGAGCAAGATGAATATTAGCTCTAACAATTTTTTATTTAAAAATAACCTCTTATTGTGTAAACTTATAAATTATCAGAGTCTCGTCTGTACTGCGTTCGTGTAAGATTGGTCCATAGAGAAAAATGCATATTCACCCTCCTGCTAATAAAACCTAATCTTTAAAAATTTATTTTGGACGTTGTACGCATTTATATACCCCTCGATTGTTCTATTGAGTATGTACTATGCTAATTAGACGCAGTATTCTATACGCACACGCTCGTGAATGTCGTGAATTAAATCACAATACGGGCACGTTCAAACAATTTAGCTTAACTACTACTATTGTAGAATGTACGAATTCTGAACTTCATCACATTTCCACCGGAATAAATTTATAAAACGAACCTACCTTATATATTACATAGTTTTAACCTTAATAACCTTACATAATTTTTCCACTGAGCAACAGTCACTTACCGCGGTGTCTCATTTAAAGTTTAAAAGAAAACAAAAGGTAGTCTTAGGGGATTGCAACATATCTACGTCCATATTTGCCTGAAGTTCGTTTCAAATAGATTTACAAATGTTAGAGTTTTAATCGTCGTTGAGCCACGCTGCGGCTATTTTATGTTTGCAGCATGAATGTGTCGGGTTATTCATGTTTAAGACCATGTTTAAGACACAGAATACCAGCATTAAGTAGCAGATTGACGGTCCCTTGTCGTATGATGGCTGATGAAAACACATCTACATTTTGATTTTTAAACAAGAAGAGATGTGCAGATTTCTATGGGCTCAGCATATACTTACCGCGAGGTAGTCTTCGTGCTCGTTTGCCACCCATTTTCTTTAAAATAAGATATCCATGTGTGGTAATAATCATTAACTATCAGCTGAATAATTATCTGACAAAAATACTGATCTTTAGGATCTCTGGCTCCCATGTGTATAAGTAAAAGCAATAGTTTGTGGTTGACAAGAGGCCACGAAAAGCAGAGCAAAGATTATACTGGCTCTCGTACTCTCGTAATCCAATAGTTATAAAAATACGAAATGCTAATAATAAAAAAAAACTTCAGAAATATTAATACTGCTGCTAGCTGCTACTTACTGATAGTTAATGACCGTCGTACAGTTAGAATATTACTTTTAAATCCGAATCTATATTGATAATATTTAAAGCTTCATTTTCAACACACTTTTACACTTTTACCTTGCAGGCCGCGAGCCCTGAGTCAGATGAAGCTGTAAGAGTCGCATAGACTAACAGCACAAACATCTAGATACTAGACACTTTTACAAAATAAATAGTTTTCAAGGAAAGTATTAACTGGCCGTTCGTCTTTAAAATATATTTGATATCGCCTTATATCAATCTATACGTAGTTTAATTTTTAATTTTAACATTAACATTATTGTTCGTATAGGAAAGGAAAGCTTAAGAAATACAACCGACTACGTGTCCTAATTTCTTGTTGCGGTGGCGTAGTGGGTACACGTAAATATATTTAGAGTTTACTTTTCTTACTTGCTCAAACGACGTGCGAAAGTTAAACAATAGAGAAATTTGCTGAAAGGACTGTCGTCATCAACTTTGAAGAAAAATTAAAATATTTCAGATTAACGTCTTACTTTAAGCCTATAATCTAAACTGATAAATATATAAATACAGATATTGATTATGGTAATAAATGTGTTTCTATTACAGTGATATGTAAATGCATTAATTTATAGGGTTGTTAATATGACGACGACCAATAAAAGATTATTTTTAAAATCCAATAAGTTCCATTATTATTTTTCTACTGCTAGTCACATTGTCAAATACTTATAAATTAAAAAAAAACGGATCTCAATGACAATGCTGTTATTTTCGTGAAGAAAGACAATGTCAAAATACATTTCTTTCGGACCATTACACTTAAAAACGAGCACTTTCCATCGTAGTAACGCTAGGGAGGACTTCGTAAGCTCTCATGAGGGGTATATAACTGTAATATTATGCTTGCTCGTTCCCTCGTAGGTACGATGAACGTTATGCGATACCAGTTAATACACCGGGGAGAAAATTCGTGAAATGCAAAGATTTGAATTTTAATTCAAAAGCTCTGAATTGCTGAAGATAAGAAGTGTTACGCTAGGTTGTATGCACCTAGCGTAACACTACTTATCTTATTAATTAGTTATTTCTAATTATATTAGAATAACTGTTTTGTAACTGCAATCACATGTGCTAAGTCTACTTAATCGGAATCACATCGATTGCCTTTTGATGAATAAGTCGAACAATATTACTGATCGATAGTTCAAAATTGATTATGATATTCCATGTATTGGGACACGCATACTACATATAATATTCAATTTGCACTAGCGCTTTTGAAAGTACATAAATAAGTATCATTATCATTACAGCTCATAAAAATTCATAGGCCTCACCTATTGATTGCTTCACAGGGAGGGGAGTTAAAATAGCACTTAAATGTTGCTGTGTTTTGTACGGTGAGTGTAGAGATTCGGAGACCCATGAGTTTGACTGTGTGCTCGTTTGTTACTCTTATCTTATAGAAAATGGACTGCATTACCAAGCATTCCATTTTATATAGTTTGATCGTCACTTTATTACTACAAAAAAGAAATATACGATGGAAAAATTAACTAAAGTACTTAAACACTACACATTGATTAAAACTACTTTTACGTATTTTATTGCGTTAATTTTAAGTTACTTTTAATTCCCGACGTTTCTTGACGTCACGGGGAACTGCGGTGACTGACGTCCCGATGTCAGTGTCAACCCGGAGTATCTTCATCGTTTTTATTATTATTTATGGTCCGAACTACGCAGAATGAACTGTATCTTGAAGTCTTGCAGTGGTATGCTCGGGTTTAGTTTTAATTTTGTAATTATAGGGTCCCAAGCAGGTGGTAGTACCCAGTCTCCTTCTCTATTGAAATTAGGATGTTTTTTTAATTTCAATACCCTCACCCATCCTTGGTAGGATTCGATGTTCTTTCGCGAGGATTTGTGGTCTATCAAATCTGATGTAATGGTTGGGGCCGCCTAGGATATGATCACAAAATGCAAAATTAAAAGACTGTTTGAAATGTCACAAAAGACATAAGGCTAGGTAAATTAAGTATTTGCATGCTGGATTTAAATAATTTCATTTAGAATTGTTACTTCGTGTGTGTACTAAAAACTAGTTCAGGCGGCTATTATTTAGATATAAATTTTACAAAACACAAAGCTATATTACAGCTACATTATAGTTGCATCACCATATTGCCAACACCATAAGCCACATATACGAAACAATGTATAAATATTGTTACGAGCTTAGGGTTCGTGACAGTAATAACTGCCGATTGAATTACCAAAATTTATACTCTAATTCCTGAACACCAATTACAACATAAAATACACTATTAATTAATCACACTCAACACCTTAGTTACAACAACAAAACCTTATAATAAGAAAGATACACGTCAGCCAAATAAACTTGTAACTGTCAATAATTTCCAGTGTAGAACTCTCTTATTTCTGGAAGTAGATTGAACGGATAAGAGTATAAGGGAGCATCACTACAGATGGTGAAGTCCATTCTACAGGATTGTGACAACGCGTTCATGAAATATTTGTAATATTTCTCGGACGTGAAGATTTCAGACTCAGATTTTTCAAAATGCAACTTTATTTCTGTTTGTCTTAGATACTTCTAGCTTTACCTTCAGTCACTGAATTTTATATACACAAGGGTAGGCTGGTATATTGATATAGTAATATGATAGTATAGTAATATGATAGCGAGTTTCACTAAAATATCGAATAACGCAAAGAATAACCACTCGTATAAATATACATTCTTGCTCAATACGTTCCTGTATGTAATTTTCTGTTAAATAATTGATGTGAGGACGACGACGAGACCCAAATAAACTAGCAACGTAAGGAAATAGATGTGTCTACTACTTAAAATATTGGTTGCGCGGAAAACCATTCCTATTTATTTATTTGACGGTAGGCTTGCCAAATCGTTTATCCCTTTCCAAACGATATCATTCATACCTTCCTATCGACACATCGGGGTGGTGGGGTGGGAGGGAAAAGAAGATGATTCTAGAATATCGCGTAATCATCGCAACCGAGGGAATAAAAGGCACGCGCGACCGACGCGCACTCTCTTCCCGCCACGCTCGTCGTTGGAACCACACCGCTTAAGACAATAGTGTCATAGAAGTATAACCGCTTTAGCCTGGAAGCAGTCGAGCTCCAGGAAACCCGCCTCACCTCGTGTGAGAAATAGTTCCAGAAGAAGTTCCAAAAGTCGCGCACCGCCTCTCTCCCGACGCGTCATCGGACAAGAAAGGCAGAGAGTCTACCCAGAAGAAACACCCCGGTGAGTGAACATTCCTAATAATAATTCCTGCTTGATATAATTGTGTTTAATAGTTAATCCGCTCCAATTTTATTTTCTCCTAATCAAGCAGGATTCCTTTCATAGATTTGGCAAATAATAGTTCGTTTTTAGGGAAGAGCGAGTGCATTGTACCGCGTGCTATAGTCGCCATTTATGTAAGCATAGAAGCATTTCGCAGATACAGTCCACTTTGGTTAATATCTCGCGTAATAGGTTTAAGGTTCGACCGGGGAATTAGACTTCGGTAACCTTAAGCTCGTCGCTCCACCAAATATAAAAAAGCATTTAATATATTATGTGATTGAAGTGGTGGCTCAGGATCGTGCTTTGTTGCAATGTGGTGGGTGGATGATGATGACGACTTTGATATGTGACTGAAAATTATTTTCGCCGTTTCATGCATACGAAATTTTAAAAAGGTATCAGTATTAACAAAAATTTTATACTTAGTGCAATTTAACTGTAAATTTTCATCATGGTTTCACTCCATATAGTGGTTAGCGCTTAATTTTGCACTTGTTAGTCGAGAATCTTTCTTTCCTACTGATAGTCGATTTTATTACATATATGGCCGGCCCATTGCCATACTCACCTATAGATACACTGAGCTATAGATCAGTTACTCTTATTTGTTAAATAAGGTTGTGATGGAATCGTGCTTATGGCAATATATAGGGTAGACCTACGTTAAGCGTTGGAATGGCTATAGGCTGTAGTAATAAGAGACAATGAGTAATAAAGTTCGGTTTAATTTTGCTGAATTTACCTTGAGACAATAAAAACTGTCGGTACATCTCAACTTGTTGACGTCATAAGATGTCATTGAGGGAATCTCAAAGAAAAATCTTGCAGAATAAACATGATTTGTATAATGTTTATTTTCTCTCACGTAAATTACATTTTCTCCAATAACTTACAAAAACAACGGCGATGTGTCTTGGCTTTCAATTTTTTTACTAAGTTTACACGCCGGAGTATATTGCACTTGAATAATATATGTTACGACACAGAACAATCTAACTGGAAGGATATTGAGGTAAATTTTCGTTATAATTTCACCCCTCTCTGCTATCCTAACCTAATACTATTTTATTTATTAAGCCTTAAATGGTCTTAAATATTTCGTTCTATCTATGTCAATGTCTTAGTATTATAATTTAAAGCAATTTTGACCGAATGAAAGATATCAAATTTGAGGTTATAAAGTTATAGTTAAAGAAATTCCGATTATATATATATATATATATATATATATATATATATATATATATATATATATATATATATGTATAATCGGAATTTCGGGAACGATTTTCATAAAATTTAGTGTCCAGGGAGTTTTGGGGGCAATAAATCGATCTAGCTAGAATTTATTTTTAGAAAATGTCTTTTTGTCCGGGTTTTCAGGCAATGAAAAACTGCTACAATATAAGAAGGTAAATTTTGACACCGTGTTAATGATCGTAATAGCTCAAGTGGATATCGAGCGGTCGCGAAATCGTAATGCCTTGGTTCACGTCCTGTCTTCGGCACCTTTCCTTCTTTTGTGAGAAAATCTATTAAATAGAGCCTTTTTTTTAGTATTTTTTAAAAGTACGAAAATTTTAAGTAAACTAATTGCACTCATGATTTTTATTCAAATAACCAGTTCAGTTTTTTCTATTATGTCAATAAGATCAAAAAATATTATTTATATTTCATCAGTATGTAATTTGTATATAAATGTATTTCAAAAAAAAAAAACCGAGCAAAGCTCGGTCATCCGGGTCCTAAAAGTAATACAACAAATGTTGGTAGTGAAAATAAAAGTTAAAATATCAATCTGTTAGATGTTATCAGGATTCCGAATTGCTGATACGTTTAATAAATGAATGAATAATTCTTTCGCTTTTTTAGAAAAGAAAAAAATTGTTTGCCTCTAACTCCATTGTAAACTAAATTTTAGAATTTTTGGAGTTAAGTTATCTAAAATTGCAGGTATTTTATCTAAAAGTAGAATTGTGAAAATATTCCGTCTACGTACCGATTGTGAAGTTAATATACGCGATAAAATTCTTAAAATCTAGTTTTAATCAAATCTGTAGTGTTTGCTTAAATATAAGGAATCATATTATATTAATTCTATACCAATTATATTGCCGTTTTGTAATTAAATAACTGCAAACTGACTCAGTAGAATTATGAAACGGGTACGCTTTCTATTGCCTTCAGTCCATAATTTTCAACCATAACTCTGGGCGGACACGAGATTCATTTATGAGATACTCGTAAACTTTTCAAGAACGAAAGCAATTGAAACTTTAATGGACAGTTATTTCGTTAGTAGTGTTAGCTCCATATACATCATCGATATTGTGTGCTGTTTGAAACGCATTGTTTCTACGTTGGAACACATATTCAAAAATTCTACAGACAAAAAGTCCATGATTGTAAATGTGGCATTAATAAAATAAAAAGCTAAGGGAAAAAAATTAAATGATTTTGAAAAAGAAAAAAACATGTCTTGCTCCTTCTTTATTTCTTTAAGTTTTCATTTCAAAATATAATAAAAATAATATGATTCATATAAATACTGTCTCCTTTATTTTAATAACTATAATTAATAAAATAATGTACTTTAGTACAACTCATTCATCCTTAAACCAGAGCACCACGATCACATCTAAATTAAAAGCTTGTGGGAATTACATTTTCCGCTCACAATTTGTACAGGAATTAAAGACTTGCGAAGGCGAATGACTAAACGGTGCTTGAGAAGGTCTATGTGAACCTCATCCGCCTGCAAGTTTAGTAATGAGATAGAGAAATCAGGAGAGGTAGGTACACATTGTCACTGTGACATTATTCCTTTTCGTATTATTACTAAACGTGACTTGTTGATAGTATCGGATTTCAATTATAGTTTAGAAAGAGTCTTTCTTACTTTTTCTTATCCGTGAAACCACAGTCTTTGGGGCTGCCACTTGAGAACCTTACTTCGTTTAACCTATCAATCCCCAAGCGGTCTCATGAGACCGCGGTCATATTCGGTCAAATCTCTAGCCGTCTCATGAGCTCGCACCCACGGACAGCACTTTAACTCATAAAAACGTATATATATATATATATATATATATATATATATATATATATATATATATATATATATATATATATATATATATATAGACTACTTTTCTATTTACACAAAAACAAAATATTTTTATTAAAAAAAATGATATAAGTACATTCTGTAAACACTAGAAACAGGCACAATCTAGTTATACAGGTACCAGTTACTCGACTCCAAAAAGTCAGTATTTCCTTAAGGGGAAAATTCATACGCTTTTACAAATAAGTCCGAAGTTTTACAAATGTATACTTAAGGAGTGTAAAAGCGTGATGGTCTCTCTTACATACGACAAACAAAAAATCCATAAAACTCATGAAAAATGTCAAATGTTCATTTAATAAAATTTTAATATATTATTTTTAATTTTCAATTAATACCTTTTTTTATTATTAATTCCCGACGTTTCGGGCGCTTTCCAGCACCCATGGTCACGGGGGACTGAGATGACTGACGTCCCGATGTCATTGTTAAACCCGGAGTACCTTCAGCTTTTTTAATTATTGTTTATGGTTAAAAAAAGCTGAAGGTACTTCGGGTGCTGGAAAGCACCCGAAACGTCGGGAATTAAAAATAAAAAGTAAAAATAAACGCGATAAAATCCGTAAAAGTAGTTTTAATCATGTGTAGTGTTCGCGTAAATATAAGAAATCATTATTTCAATTAATGTTTTATAAAAACATTCCGCTAGGTTTCTTACTGGTTCTTCCCACAACTTTATTTTTTTTTCTAAACCAGTAAAACCATAAATGACTTTCAATCATTAGTTTTGTAATCTATTTAATAAAAATGATTCGATTCCATTACGTTTTTTTCCTTTCAGTTGTCAGTTTTCGGAGCTATACATACAATTATTAGTTTTGTTACAGGCCTGGATATAAATCATTTTAAAAACGTGGACCATTTACACAGTGGTCCAGCAAGTAATAACAGCTTGTCTTGACACATCTAAAACGACCTCAAACTACTCACGTAATGGACTTAATTGAAGTTTTGTATCAGAAGGTGATTAAACTATTCAAAAACTAAGTCTAAAAGACGCGTCTTTATTCTACTTTTTTACACAATTAAGGGTTACAAACGAGCACACAATCCATCTTATGGCAAATGGAGCAAAGAGGAAATTATTAATATTTTATGTAAAATGGAGACTGTGACTTGTTTTATAGGAGAGGGATAGAAACGAGCACACAGTCCAACTGCTGGTAAGTGGTTGCTGCGGCCCATAGACACAATATATCTTCGATTATGAATATAGATGGTTTCCAGTAAAAAGGATATCCGGTTCTCTGCACTCACCATATGCAACACAGCAGCATTAAGCTACTATTTTACGCTGTTATTCCGTGAGAGCGTGGTACTTCCCCGGTTGAGCCGACCCATTTGTGCTGCAACTATACTACTATATAACTAGTAGCATGACTCTACGATGTGTAAACTTGTCAACATCAACACTTATCACCAATTAAGAATTATAAATGTAAATGCGCTGTCGCACCTGGTGACTGATAGGCAAAATTATGTTTTAGGAGTATTATCAGAAGAAAAAATAAAAGCGAATTGACTAATGAACTTACAGGCCACTTGATAGTACGTGGTTGCTGTAGGCCACGGACCATGGACACTTGCAGATAACTTCAAACAAAGAAGGCTATAGATGCATGGTTACCCTTGAGGATTGTAAATGTAATCATAGGTTGATTATATTGTATATAGAAATAGATAAGAGGGTGGTCCTCCCCTGACGGACTTCCAGGTGGAAGAGAAGTCCTACCACCAATAATTTATCAAATGTAGAAAATATTTGCCATACCTTCAGTTATAATATTTAATGCTTGTATACAATGATAGCGTGGTCTTTCTCTGGTTGAGCCGATGAATTAGTTCTCAGTCATTGCTAAATCATAATAATACTCTACCACGTAAAAATATCTTTTCTACGTTGTAGAGCTATGTTGCAGTTATATTAGTAGTATAGTTGTAGCACGATTGGGTCGGCTCAACCGGAAAAGGACCACTCTCTCACAGAATACCAGCGTAAATAGTAGCGTAATGCTGCTATGTTTCGTTGGTGAGTGTAAGTAACCGGAGATCCTTTTTACTGAAAACGGGGTATTCCATCTTAGTCCTTACGGGTGACAACGCATTTGCATTTTGATTCGTAATCGAGGATAGATGTAATGTCTATGGGCCACAGTAACCACTTACCATCAGGAGGATTGTGTGCTCGTTTGTTACCCCATCCTATAAAAAAATATTTAGAACGTTATCTCTGTATCCATTGAGCCTATTTTTATGCTTAATATAAATATAATCTTTATAATAACTCGTTTACTTTTGGAGACTTTTATAAACCAATTATCAATAATTTTATAACTTTAGATAAATATTGCACATTGATAAAAAAGTCATATCCACACTGTACAAATTTACTACAGTACAAATTTAAGGAGCAGTTTTAACAGAGTTAAAAAGCAATTTCAGCCGTCTTCCTCACCACGATCGCTGGGAAGCTTTCAATAACTAGTTTTAACTAAAGGATATTGGCATATTACTAACATCTTGTTATCCTCTTATTGCTCAATAACTCAACAAAAAATAGTTGACAGTTGATTTTAGAATGTTAAAATGTAAATGCTTTTCGTATGTCAAAGCTGTGGTAGTGGCGAAACCCTTGGATATACTTTTATCAAAGAAATAGATAATTTCAATTTTAAGCCCTTTAATTATTATTAAATATATATATATATATATATATATATATATATATATATATATATATATATATATATATATATTTAATTATTATTAAATATATATATATATATATATATATATATATATATATTTAATTATTATTAAATATATATATATATATATATATATATATATATATATATATATATATATATATATATATATATATAGATATATATATATATATATATATATATATATATATATATATATATATATATATTACAAAATATTTTGGTGACATGCAAACGCAGTAAATCGCATTGGATAGCGAAGCGAGCTACTTTCTGCACACCTATAGATAAAATAAAGTCTTGCAGGCAATAGCGCTAATTTGCGGCAGATCAGGGTATATGAAACCGGGAATATGAAAAACTATGCCTATGCTCTTTAAATGTAAATCCCTTCCTAAACTTTTAAGGGTTACTATAACTGTCCGAATTGACCATTGAATTGTCTACCGCAGTTCCATATTTCTAGTATTTTACATATTATTTTACGTTCTCGGTCAGGAATTTTAGATTGTTTTTCCGCCACCTTAATGACGTAAGATTTTCTTAACCGTGGTTAATATTTTCTTTATTGTAGTAAGATTTAAAATATAAAAACAATAAAATATAACTGATATTGCACATGCATTAAAAATATAAATTATGCTTTTATATTAGAGATATTTTACAGCGATTCATTTATTAACCACATTTTTGGTGTCCATTACTAGCAACAAAAAAAATCAGAAAACAGTTCATTCGGCATATTGCTTATAGCATGAAAGCAATCAAATGCACTATGTATACCAACCTTTTTCAATGAAACCTCGTTCATATATCTACTTTAGAAATGCATATAAAATACCGCCTATCAGTAATACTTAAAAACCATAATAATATTGTAAAGCTTTTGGTCACGGTGGCCAGTCAAGGACAACTAGCCATCTGCACAGGATAAATACGGTGGACTCTCTATTCTCTTGCTCTCATAGTCCAATGAGATGGTAATCCGGCACAACCTAAGAGAGATCAGGCGCAGGCCCAATGTCCAAGGCACGTAGAACACCGACAACTTTTTGACTCCGGGCTGCTACTGTGAATTTCTTGGCAAAAAAAAAACCAAATAACATATTTTGCCTTAACCTGGGATTCAAGCCCGGGACAACGTGCTAAGTAGTCACGCTTATGATCACTAAACTAACGAGTTAGTCAAAAAATACAATAGTATGGCAATGAGACTATTAGCATTTATATGTTAGTCATGAAAAATAACCAATTTAATATTTGAATTTTCTTAGCAGGAAATAGTATATTCCATTACGAGTGCGGAAAGCCTGTCATTGCAAAGAGTTCCGACAAATGTCGACCCGAGCCGAGGCGCAGCCGAAGGTGAGGGTTGACAGTCGGAACAAGTTGCAATGACGGTTCCGCACGTGTACTGAACAACTATTTTTAATATGGTTGCGAAAAAATGAAGCAATAAAATAAAATAATAAAAACGCAATAAACTCAAATAACTAATCATTATGTAGCGACTTTTTGACTTTTCCGGCAAAATATTCTCCGAAGCATTTTGTGCAATTATACTGAGTTCCGGTGGTGTTAATTCAAATAAAATCTCGTCGAAATTACTCATTTTGTGCAGCAAACAACTAAACCACAAACTAATAAGAGTACTAACGTACAACTAAACTCGCAAAGAACATTTTTGGAAAATGGCGCCAACCGTAAAGAATTTAAGCAGATATTTTTTTTGGTTTTCTTCACCTATTCTGGGTAGGCCAAGGGAACTATGCCCATACAGCCAAGTCTTCAGTAGAATTTTTTTATTGATATGAAGTGAAAATGAAATTTAATGGGATGAAATGAAATGAAACCTAACCTAACTCATTGAATCAAATCACTAAAACTGATATTGAAACAAATTAGTAGTTTCTTTTTAGAAATATTTGCTTGAATCATATAAACTTTTTTTAGTTCTTTTCATTTCATTCATCATTTTTTTAGTAAAAACTTCTTGGTTGGCTCTTTCTTTTTAATAGACATTATTTTGACGGTTGGGAAAGACAACGCACGAGTTCGGGAAAGGTGAAGAAAAAGCTCGAGTATGTATAGCCCACATCCCGAACGCTATACGTCCCTGAAATACGCCACTTTTGAGCAATTGTATTAAAAAGTACGTTTGAATGTTTTGTTTTATAACTTCCCCTATCGCTACGAGTATAGTACACTGAAAAGAGCTGCCTTATGTGAGGCAGCCCGTATCAGTTCAGAAAAACTTCCAGTTCTATGAATTTCACACTAACGTTATTTAAAAATAAAATGTGGAGAGCAGAAAGAGCTGTGAATTTTGTTTGTCATTCAAATCGGGCCTTTTATCATATTTCAAACTTTATTCTTTGAATGAAACTAAATTAACGGATTGTATCGCGTTAAATCATAATATGAATGTATAATGTAATAAGAAATAATATTATTATTTCAACCATCTCTACGTTTTTAGTGCTTTGGTCACCTGAAACTGAGCTCCAACGTCATTTATGTGCCATGAGATATTTATGTTTCATTTTATTAATTACAGGCAAATACGTTCATACATGATTTTATTTGAATAATTGTACTAAAATTTAGCTTAACACATAAACAATAAAATTTTAAGGTAAACTATTATATTTGCTGCTCTTGAAAGTACATTATATTTTATGCGCGTTTTGATTTGTTCAAACCATTTCCGAAAAACTAAAGACCATTGGTTTTCACGTGCTGTTTAAAAGTTATCACGGTTTCTTCTGGCTCCATAAATGTTAAAAATCTCATCAAAACTTTGAATCTAGAAAATAAAGAAATCAAATGACGCTAGGCCTTGAATTTATGCAGGATGGATCACGAGGTCCACCCTTTCAAATGCCAAAAATGACTGTCTTGTCCGCGGTATGCGATTTGATTATCAAGGTGCAATAGGATGCGACTACTTGGTGGTTTTTAAAACAAAATAGGTAAATTCTGGTGTAGCACTCATTTTAAGTGGGATCATGTGGCCAGGACCCATCTGTGAGAAAAAATGCCATCATTTTTGCCCACGCTTCTTGCCTGGCCTAATTTCGTTGGTTGGATAGCATGTCGCCCTCGAACAACTATACAGACGACTTGCTTTGTTTCTGGCATATACCAATTACTCCAGGGGGAATCGGAGCATTAGTACCGAAAACTATTTCACCTCAATTTTCTTTATGCAATTATTTTCAAAATTCTGATAATAAAGATGCACGTTGCCGAAGGGCAACTCGGTGCCATATTATTTGCACCATTTTTTGGATTCAATTGCAAAGAATTTTTATTTTGAAACGGGACAATTTTTTTGAATAGTTTTGGATAAAATACGAACAAAAAAGGTCCTTTCACTTTTTACGGTAAAGTTAACATTTTCATAGTTATTAATTTTTAACGATTTGATAAATACCAGGAAGTCTGTAGTGGTTATCCATCATGAACTGATACATCGGATGGGACAATTAAGTTAACAATTTGTCACAATAAAAACATAAAAAATATGAAAATCTGAACAACCGTGAGTTGATATAACATTGATTTAATTAAGAAATAAATTATTTGAGGAGTATAAACAAAACTAAATTCTAGATACATAAATAGAGAAAACAAGAATATAATAAATGTCATCGGTACTTATGTTTTATTTTATTATCCATATATTTATTTACAGTTCCGGAAATCTCCTTCAGTTAAGTCATTAACGTAAAAATATTTTCTATTCACCGCCCACTGTGTTAAAGATATCGATGGTATAGAATGATAGGTCGTATTCTGAGAGGCTAACACTCCAAAAGGAAGGTAGGCTGCCAAAATTTTTTGCATAATTCGGTAGCCTAGGACTCATATTACATTCTTATTTATTTGAGAACACTATGACACTCTCGGTAGTGAGTAATAGCGTTCTGTGTTATGTCAGTTAATTATCAATATACGTCATGATACATAGCTATCAACCAAGCAAATATATACAATACATGCTAGCTAGATATCGTCATGCATATTTATAACTACTTATGCATTAAAAATGGTAAGACATGCAGGAAGTCGATGGATGCAGGTGGCTCAGGACCGTGCTTTGTGGCATAACTTGGGGGAGGCCTATGTTTAGCAGTGGACTTGTGAAGGGCTGTAATGATGATGATGATGATGATGCATTAAAATCTGTACTAAAAAATAAAGGACTATCGTACAAATATCATCTTCAATATGTAAAAAAAAATTTTTTCGTTATGTTATAATTTGATTTTCTTTTTTAAAGTATCAAGCCTTGATAGGCTAAAATCGAGTAATATTATCAAAGCTTAAATGGTTAACAATAGACTGTTGAACATGTGCCTTTTCTTAGATTTTCTCGTATAGGTACGCGTCCATTGGCCCGCGCCAGACGCACCGCACGCAACGGATTGAACGGATTTGCCGATGGCATGCGTCCATTGTATCCGGATTTTTAATTAAGTTTCGAGTGTTTTCTTGTCGTGAGTTGACGTATTCGGTCATAAAGATTGATGAAGATATTATTATTATTAGCTGCTGGTTGGAATATGAAGAAGAACGTAAAATTAAACGTAGAATGTGGGTTCATGAATGAAATTATATAATATTATTATTTATATCTTTTTATGATTATATAATAGGTCCCTAACTACGAAATTGGTATTTTGTACGGGAGGAATATAATAATAATAATAAGTTAAGTGACAAAACTGCTACGTCAACGCAGTCAGTCAGCGCCTCGCGAGAGGTGTGAGCGCCGTGCCTCGGCAGAATTTAGGATGCAAGGGCCCGTTTGTGCTTATGGCCACACACGATACGGTGCCGGGCCTGAGCGTCTCCCGTTAATGGACGCCCAAATCATCGATGATGGATAAAAAGATAGTGCGCAAAGAGCCGCTGCTTGGAGGTCACCAGGGCGCATCTGGAGCTGGCGCTAGACGTGACAGCATGCGGGCCGCCAGCCGAGCACGGGGTGCTGCAAGACCACCTAGCAACCCCCCGCATCTATCATTCCCACCAGAAGGCTTGGTGTCGGCTGGGTCTTCCCGGAATCAGCAATCGGCAACCGCCGCTGGTGGAGCACGTCGCATGCGTTGGTCACAAATAATGAACGCAAACGCACTGCGGGCGTACGTTAAGGCAAAAGGGGAAAAAATCGGATGTTTGGCGTATTGGGCTCCGATGCATCGCTTTTTTGCAGAGCTGGAGCCATCTCTATCCGTCACTGAGCGAAACCTGGCAGACCGAGTTCGGTTCATCCTGCGCTCCTACATGTTTGGTGACGCCGAACTCGAACGACTACGACGTGAGGCTGTTCCCTCATCGAATGGAAACGCTACGGCTGGGAATACGGCGCCACTAGTCGCGCAGCAAACTGCATATGTGGATGCTGCCGTCAATATTCCATTAGTGGCTGATTCAGACGACGATGGAATAGTCTCCCACGAACTAGAGAAAATGAGGAGCATATTGGAAGAGTCGATGCTGGAAACGCGCAGCATGCCTCTCGAAAATCGACCACGATTTCCCCGCATACCCTTATACTCTTAACCCAATGCTGGTGACCTATTTGGAAGCCAGCCGGGACCTTTGCGAGACGGACTCAATTCTTTTTGGCGCTGCACTGGCAGTATGCCGTATTATTGGCGCCAAACTTTCCATGGGTGGACGTGGTACTTGACAAAGTAACGCCATCCCAGCCTGGAGAAAAAGAATCGAAGACCGTCTTGCAAAGGCAAGGGCTCTTATCGGCAGACTGACAAGCTTCAGGTCGGGTAATTATAGACCGAGAGTTGTGCGCACCGTTAGAATGGCGTTTGCTGGGACAAATATTAGTTTGTCCCAGCCGGATATCACGCAGAAACTAACGGAGCGCATATATGACCTGAAGCAAAAAAATCGCTGCTTGGGGGAAGCGGATTCGACGATTTAGCGAGAGGTCAAGGCGGTTCAACCAGAATCGTCTCTTTCAGAGTGATCAGAAGAGGCTCTGTAAATCATTGGAGCGACCAGAGGTATGTGGAGCAGGCCCAGGACCGGATCAGGCTGACACTGTCCCATTTTGGCGTGGCCTGTGGTCAGAGCCCGTAAACCACAGCGTGGGCCCTTGGATGGAAGTTGTGGCGAGCCAGAGTGCAAGTTGAATAAAACTAAATTTACGGATTTTATCGCGTTTATTTCACTACTTTTACTTATTTTTAATTCCCGACGTTTCGGGTGCTTTACAGCAACCATGGTCACGGGGGGGACTGAGATGTTTGACGTCCCAATGTCATATTTAGTCCGGCTACCTTTAGTTTTTGAATATAAATTTTTGGTCCGATTTACGCAAAACGATAAGCTCTATAAGCTCGTTTTGCGTAAATCGGACCAAAAATTAAAAAAAAAATTTAAAAAAAATTAAAAAAAAAATTAAAAAAAAATTAAAAAAAAATTAATAAAAAAAAATTAAAAAAAATTAAAAATAAAGAATTAATATTCAAAAATTGAAGGTAGCCGGACTAACTATGACATTGGGACGTCAAACATCTCAGCCCCCCCCCCCCGTGACCATGGTTGCTGTAAAGCACCCGAAACGTCGGGAATTAAAAATAAGTAAAAGTAGTGAAATAAACGCGATAAAATCCGTAAATTTAGTTTTATTCAATGTGTAGTGTTCGCGTAAATTTAAGAAATCATTATCAGAGTGCAAGTGTTACGTTTATGGACCCCGTCACCATAACGCCGGAAGACGTGGCTGAGGCGGTCCGTAGGGCTCCGAACTGAAAAAGTCCGGGGCTTGACGGGCTGTATCATTACCGGCTAAAGGGGTTCGTAGTGTGTTACACTGTGCTCGCCCGACAGTTTCAAGAGGCCCTCGATTAGAAGTCGCTCTCGAGTCTCTTCACTACTGGGATCACTCACTTGGTTCCCAAAGATCAGGATACCACAGATCCGAGCAAATACCAATATAATAATAGTTTATTGTTTCTCACATAACATACACAAACAAATCATCTTGAAACTCTGTAGCCCGTGGTAGTTGAAAGCTGTGTTACAGGCTACAACATCTTCCCCGTTTCAGTGACACATAGTTGTAATGTCATTTTATATAATATTTTATTCATAGTGTATAAAGTCATTTTTTTGTAAAATATATTTAATTAAACTAATTTTTGCCATATTGGACCTATCACCGGGAGGACGACCATCTGTCCCAAGGAGGTGTCGGATTTATCGTCCACAAGTCTTTCGTCAACAACGTTGTAAAGATTGAGTGTGTCGACGAAGGTTGCGTACCTGATATTCAGAATCACCAAACGGTATTCGATGAAGGTCATACAGGTTTCCGCACCAACCTCGGCGTATCCCGATGGTGAAGCGGAGGAAATATATGAGGATATTTTCAAAGGCCTGCATTCCTCCAAATACGGTGTTGATTTGAAACTTCATCGCAAAACTAAGCACAAAAGATAGCGGTGAGCTGAAGTTTGGTAGTTTTTGAGAGTCATTACGAATCGTCTCGCAGACTTGACGACTTCTAGCCTTCCGAAAAAGCCGGTTTCCGAAAAGGCTTTAGTACGATAGACTACACACATACCCTTTGGCTAATTTTACTGAAGTCCAAAGAGTACAATCTGCCACTTTGCCTGGCGTTTGTGGACTATGAGAAAGTCCTCGATTCCGTCGAAATTTGGGTGGTGCGACAGTCCCTTCAGCGGTGCCAAGTGGACTTTCGGTATACCGTAGTTCTGAAGTGTTTGTACAGTAGGGCTACAATGGCTATCCGAGTACAGAACCAGAGTACGAAACCTATCCAACTGCAGGCTGTAAGACAGGGTGACGTTATAGTCTTTAAACTCCTTACCACTGCATTGGAAGACGTTTTCAAGCTACTGGACCGCAAAGGATACGGTGTTAGCATCAATGGCGAATAGATCACTCACCTTCGATTTGTTGACGATATAGGCCTTATGGCAGAATCGCTGGTTCGCAAGCGTTATGTTCAATGACCTCAATAGTGTCTCCCAACACATAGGTCTTAAGATGAACGTGGAAAAAACAAAGATCATGTTTAATGTCCATGTCACACCTATGCCGGTAGCTGTTGGAGCACTATGCTTGAAGTTGTTGACGAGTACGTTTACCTGGGACAAATAGGCCAACTAGGTAAGTCAAACTTAGACCGAGAGGTCAATCGACGTATTCAAATTGGCTGGGCAACATTCGGGAAATTACGACGCATCTTCCCGTCAGCTATACCTCAAAACAATACTATACAACCAGTGCGTATTGCCGGTGATGACCTACGTAACTGAGACGTGATCCTTCACTGCTGGCCGTATGAGGACGCCCAAAGTCGTTCAGCGAGCTATAGAGAGGGCTATGCTCCGGGTTTCTCTGCGTAATAAACTTAGGAATGAGGATATCCGCAGTAGAACCTTTGTGACCGACATATCCCAACGGATTAGTAAGCTCAAGTGGCAATGGGCCGGCCATATAGCTCGAAGAACCGACAACCGTTAGGGAAAAAAGGTTCCTGAGTGACAGCCTCGTAGTGGTAGGTGAAGTGTAGGGCGACCCCACGCTAAACGGAGTGATGACCTGGTAAAACATGCAGGAACTTGATGGAGGCAGGTGGCTCAAGACCGTACTTTGTGGCATAACTTGGGGGAGGACTATGTTGAGCAATGGACTTGTGAAGGGCTGTTATGTATGAATGAAAACCACAAATACTTATAGGTCATGCATTAAATCATTGGGATGACAATGTAGGATAGTGCTCTTTTAATCGCCTTTTAAATACTGAAACTGTTTGAGCCTCACGAATTGAAGCAGGAATAGAATTTCTTAACATAACTGCATGTACCGTAAAAGAGTGAGAATAAAATTTAGTTCTGGGGGAAGCGAAATTTAGGAGGGTCTTTAAGTGTAATTACAAACCAGATCGGAGGAATCATTCACGTTCATACGACTGTGAAGTTGAATTGTTTCGTATGTTAAAAAGGAGACTAAGGATTTGGGTAATCCTGCGAGCATTTTGAGCTATTTGCGCCTCATTGCTTAATAAAAGTGACTTGATATTAAATTCTTTTTGAACGAAGGGGTTACTTTTGCAAAGCTATTCACAATGGAACGATAATTAAAATAGAAAGTAGAAGAAAATATAATATGAAATAATATTACATTGGTAAATTAAATGTAAGCTTTATTATTTTTCTTATTTAATATCTACATATATTTGTAATCTCATCTTGTTCGCGCCACTTGCACTATCGCTTAACGCTCAAGGGTTCGTTAATTATTATCCAATAAGATTACTGCAAAGCCCATTTCCGGTTTCCTATCTACCGCCCTCTATGCCAAGCATGTGCATTCGTGTGTTAACGGGCTCACACAAGATGAGAAGACACGCAATCAACCGCACCGCTTATATCTCGCATCATCGCTCCCGCCCTTGTGTAATTTGGATATTAAATTATACAAGCATATAGTAAAAAGTATAGACATTTGCAATAACGCTATATTTCGTGTTTATCTGTGAAGTTGATAAGTGTGAAGACAGCCGGCAGCCATCGAGACACGAGGCAGATCAGCGGAAGTTCAGGTGGGTGCACATGCATTCCTTCACGTCCTTCCTATATCCCGAATTTAGGAGATTTGCAGTATCACGAATAAATTAAATTCCATTCACCGCTCGCACCGCGCTCATATACAGTCCACTATTCTATTAAAATTAATAGCCGCACCGCATAACATTATTTAATACATTTGAACCAGCAGTTTGGTGGTTGAAGGCCAAACGCCAATATCCACCATATATTTTTTGGTCACTTCGGCCGGGATTAAATTAACCTTTAGGCCCGGAGAAGTAAATTCATTTTTTTATATATTACAAAAAATTATATACGTATGTATTATTAAATCATAATTAATTGTAGTTCTAATTATACTAACTACAATATTTATTTGTCCCGCATCGCTTATTACACGTATTATAATACCTTTGTAACGCATACCACTCATTCATTATTCCATTAATGATATTTTTCTTGTTGATTAACCGCCATCTATCTAGTAACGCGAGATTGCTTCGTTCCCCAGTTAACTAATTCTACCATCACTTATCGCAACAATTTTAGTCCGCATTTGTTTGTTGAAAATGACGACGAGAAGCAAAGAATCTAAACTGGTTTCGGATGGAGAAGTTAGTTTAAAAATTATTATCGCTAAACGTAATTATATTTACGAACGATTACAAAAAATTTACGAGACCTCAAAGTGCGCATTTAATTCCTTGGACGAGCAGAATTTATTTCTTAGCATCGCTTCGAATATAGAACAATTACGTAGTGAGTTTCAAGAAGTTCTAGATAACTATAATACTATAAATTTAAAATTAAACCCTAATGCAGACGTTGATTACGAGGCTTGGAACTCATTTGAAGATTTATATAGTCGTATTAAGTACCAAATTACGAAAATATCCACATCGCCTTCCACTGTTACGTTAGAAAATAGATTTCCTACTAAATTAAAAACTTCACTTCCGCCAATTGAATTAATGTCATTTAACGGAGACATACGCCAGTGGTCCATGTTTTATTAACAATTTAAGACATTATTTCACGACAATTTACAATTAACTGATGCCGAACGTGTTTATTATTTGGTTAACAAATTGAGTGACAGGGCGTTATCAGTTTGTGCCGGGTTAGCCCCTACCGCAGAAAATTATTCCATTATTTGGAATGCGCTTATAAGAAGATATAATGACGAACGCACACTCGCATCTACGTATATTAACCAACTATTGAATTTAACACAGGTGAACGCAAACACAACAGGAGGTTATCATAAATTTATGGACAAATTTGATGCTTCAATTAATGCTCTAAAGCAATTAAAAATTAAGGACTTAGCTGATTTTTTGTTTTTATATATTGCACTTAGAAAATTAGATCATGACACTGTTAAGTCATTTGAAATGTCTTGTCGCACAATTAGCATACCAAACTACGCCTCTTTAGTACAGTTTTTATACGAACAGAATAGGGCTATATGCCATACATTCAATAATTCGCATACTTTATCTACATCCAATAATAATCGAAACAAATCACTTTCAAATAAATTTAGTAAAACATTTATTAATACAGATCCTTCGCATTCATGTATCTTTTGTAAATCAAGTGATCATGAACACTTGTATGTTTGTCCACGCTTTTTAAAATTAAATACACAACAACGTTACGATATTATTAAACAAAACAATTGTTGTATTAATTGTTTAAGTAATAAACACTCGACTTCTTTTTGTAAATCGAAGCGTAAGTGTATATACTGCGCGCGGCGCCACCATTCTTTAATTCATTCTGACCCGCATCAGAATGGCTCTAAGACTGCTTTTCGTAGTAGCAATACGTTACACTCAGAGGTTGTGCAGACGCGTAACGCTAATGCATGCAGCGCGCATTCGATTGAAAAAACACTTACCTCTTCATGTAATATTTCTCGCGATTATAGTACTCTCCCGCGCTATACTACTTTATTGGGGACTGCAAAAATAAAGGTCGTAGATAAGTACGACAATGAACATTTTATTCGGTGCTTAGTTGACCCCGGATGCCAAAGCGACTATATTACGAAGGATTGTTGTAAACGCTTATTTCTTTCCGTTTCGAATAAAAATCGTTTTACCGAAGTACACGGGATCGGTGGTGTGTCCCAGAAGATTTTAGTTGTCACTTCACTGCAGTTCACGTCTCGTTTTAATGATAACAAATTTTATCATATTGAACCATTAGTTGTTCCGACCATCACGGGTCAGTTGCCAGATTCGATAGTAGATGTTTCAAAAATTCGCTATTTAGATAAAATACGCTTAGCAGATGATCAGTTTTATCAACCTGGGTCTATAGATATTTTATTGGGGGTTAATACCTACATAAAACTTTTGTCGCCTGAAAACTTAATTCATTCGCAATGGCCTAGTGCCATAGAAACATCACTCGGATATATTATTATGGGTGATGCTGAAGTCGCTATATCACATCATTCCCCGCGTTCATTTGTTTCCTGTTCTTACGATACAAATTTAAATCAAAATTGTCTTAATGATATAATGGAAAAATTTTGGAAAATTGAAGAACTTCCGCAAAAATTATATTTGAGCCGTGATGAGCAGGAATGTGAAGACATTTATACTTCTACTACTTACCGCCAAAACGACGGACGGTATGTGGTCGCCCTGCCATTTAAGAAAAGGCCCGACATATTGGGTGACTCTTTAATGAAAGCAAAAAAACGCCTTTTACTTTTGGAAAAACGCTTTAACAAATATCCCGATCTTCGCGATCAATACAATGTTGTTATACGGGAATACATTAATAAGGGTATTTTATCCGCTGTTTCTGATAATGATTGTATACAGCCTTCTTTTTATTTGCCGCATCACCCTGACGTACGGAATGATAAAAGTACAACGAAGTTGGGCATCGTTTTAGACGCTAGTGCTAAGTCGGATAACGATATTTCTTTGAATGACATTTTACACACCGGGCAAAATTTACAAACAGGCATTTTTATTATTTTATTAAACGTTAGAGTTTATCGCATCGCTTTCTTTGCAGATGTTAGGCAAATGTACTTGTGTATCGAAGTCCAAAAATCCCATCGCGCTTTTCAACGCATTTTATATCGGTTTTCTACAGAAGAAACTGTACGAACATATGAATTTAATCGCGTCACATTCGGATTACGCTCTTCCCCTTTCCTCGCACTTCGCACTTTACGCCAGTTAGCCGCTGACGAAAGAGAGTCCTATCCCCTTGCTGCTTCTGTAGTGGAAAGGGATATTTATATGGATGACCTCGTTTCCTCCGCGCCTTGCGTCAACAACGCAGTCAACACCGCCACTCAACTTATCCAAATGTTTCGCCGAGGTGGATTCGATTTGGTTAAGTGGACAAGTAACTGCAAGGAGCTTTTACAACATATACCAGCATCACATCGTCAACAAGACTCGGTATCATTTGATGATAATGACATTTTAAAAATTTTAGGCCTTCGTTGGTATCCCGCTACCGATAAGTTTTCCTTTCTTGTTTCGCCGCCACCGGTCACTTGTACCAAACGCGCTATCCTCTCCGCAACCGCTCGCTTGTACGATGTTTTAGGACTTGTCGGTCCAGTAATACTTTACGCCAAATTATTAATTAAAGCCTTGTGGGTTTTTAAACTTAACTGGGATGAGACTCCACCCACTAATATTGTCAATACATGGCAGCGATATATATCAGAGTTACCTTTAATCTCACATTTACAGATTCCACGTCATATCGGCGTAAATGAAAAATCCCATGTGTCGCTACTAGCCTTCGCCGACGCTAGTGAAAAAGCTTACGGGTGTGTCATCTATTCGCATGTTGTTAACGGAAATAATCCTCCAATTATAACGCTCCTATGTTCTAAATCTCGGGTGTCCCCATTAAAGGTTATAACTTTAGCCAGGCTTGAGTTGTGTGCCTTGTTTGTTGTTTAGTACGCACCGTTTACGATTCGTTGTCATTTAGGCATCCGATCGATAACATTTATGCGTTTTCAGATTCGGAAGTCGCGCTCTGTTGGGCGTGTTCTTCGCCGCATAAGTTCAACACCTTTGTTGCTAACTGTATTTCGCAAATACATTCCTATTTATTACCGGATAACTTTTACCACATCGCCGGCTCGGAAAATCCTGCAGATCATATTTCGCGTGGACTGTTACCCTCACAAATTTTAAATTGTGACCTATGGTTACATGGGCCTTCGTGGGTTTCCTTGCCGTGTAAAGAATGGCCTGTACAAAGGTTCGCATCAACTCATATCAGTTTACCAGAAGAAAAGACTGTGTTGCTTGGAGTCAGTGACATGGAAGAAAACCCATTTATCTCGTTGAGCTTAAAATTTTCTAATTGGAATAAGTATTTACGATCCGTTGTTTACGTTTTAAGGTTTTTAAACAAATTATCGCGCATAAATAAAATTATAACCGCATCCGACATAGAGATTTCTGAAATCACAGTTATTAAAATTGTGCAAGGCATCTCTTTCGCCGAAGATATAAAAATATTAAAAAAGGACAACTATGTTCATCAACATTACGAAGGTTATCGCCATTTATCACGGACGATGTACTTCGAGTAGGTGGTCGGTTAGATTATTCGTCTTTATCGGATTCCCAAAAGCATCCAATATTGCTACCAAAAAAGGGGCATATTGTTGATCTTATAATTGATTATTATCACTATAAACATTTCCACGCTGGTCCTCAGTATTTACTTGCTGCATTACGAGAGAAATATTGGATATTATCAGCTCGCCGTGTAGTGAGATACCGCATTCATAGGTGTAACATTTGTTTTCGACATAAACCCAAACCTATTTACCCCATGATGTCTGCCTTGCCTGCTTGCCGCCTAGAGCAGTGTAATGCGTTTACACACACAGGTGTGGATTTTTCGGGCCCACTTTATATCACATTGACGCGTAAACGTGGTATACAAAGCCAGAAGGCTTATTTATGTTTATTTATATGCCTCGTTACTAAGGCAGTGCATTTAGAATTAGCGTCTGATCTAAGTTCGGCGGGTTTTTTAGACGCTTTTAAGAGATTTATCTCTCGTAGAGGTCGGTGTCGATTTATATACAGCGATAACGGTACTAATTTTGTCGCCTCGCGTTCATATTTACATGAATTACATGTATTTTTAAAATCAGAAGAATATTATAAGGCATTCAGTCAGGTGCTCACTGATAATCGCATTGTTTGGAAACCCAACCCTCCAAGCGCTCCACATTTCGAAGGTTTGTGGGAGCCCAATATTAGGGTTGTAAAAACCCATTTGTTTCGCGTAATAGGTAAGCAAATCCTCATGTATGAAGAAATGCTTACTACTCTTTGTCAGATCGAGTGTATCTTAAAGTCTCGCCCGCTTTATGTATTAAGCAGTGATCCATCGGAACCTACCGCACTTACACCCGCACATTTTCTAAATTTAAAACCACTTGAATGCTTACCAGCTGCAGATTTAAGCAAGGAACGTATTAATCTGTTATCACGCTTTTCTTTAATAGATTCTTTAGTTCAGTTCTTTTGGAAACGCTTCAGATTCGAATACTTACATACATTACAAAGTAGAGTGAAGTGGAATAAGAACTCTACTGCCATTTCTGTAGGGACGATTGTTCTAATAGACGTGGATAATACTCCACCGCTTCAGTGGCCTCTAGGCGTTGTCACCGAATTGTTTCCCGGTAAGGATGGTGTGGTACGCGTTGCGCAAGTTAAACTTAAGAATTCCACTTTAAAACGCCCTCTTATCAAACTTTGTCCTTTACCGACACAGTGATTAATATAGTTAATTTTACATTATCGTTTATATATTTAGTTTAATTCTAAGGTCATAACGTCGCTTCATTTCGCTACTATATAAGTATTTATCTATATATATCTATATTTTTATACTTTACTTGCTAGTTGAGGATACCTCAAGGCCGGGGGGGGGGGGTGTTCGCGCCACTTTGCACTATCGCTTAACGCTTATAAGGGATTCGTTAATTATTATCCAATAAGATTACTGCAAAGCCCATTTCCGTTTTCCTATCTACCGCTTTATGCCCGGCATGTGCATTCGTGTGTTAACGGGCTCACACAAGTTGAGAAGACACGCAATCAACCGCACCGCTTATATCTCGCATCATCGCTCCCGCCCTTGTGTAATTTGGATATTGAATTATACAAGCATATAGTAAAAAGTATAGACATTTGCAATAACGCTATATTTCGTGATTATCTGTGAAGTTGATAAGTGTGAAGACAGCCGGCAGCCATCGAGACACGAGGCAGATCAGCGGAAGTCCAGGTGGGTGCACATGCATTCCTTCCCGTCCTTCCTATATCCCGAATTTAGGGGATTTGCAGTATCACGAATAAATTAAATTCCATTCACCGCACGCACCGCGCTCATATACAGTCCACTATTCTATTTAAATTAATAGCCGTACCGCATAACATTATTTAATACATTTGAACCAGCAGTTTGGTGGTTGAAGGCCAAACGCCAAATCCACCACATATAAAACCATCGGTTACTCGAGCGTGTTAACTTAAACTTTTTCTTTTTTTAAATCAAAGGTTCAGACGAATCCATTTTTTTAGGGTTCCGTAGTGAACTAGGAACCCTTATAGTTTCGCCATGTCTGTCTGTCCGTCTGTCCGTCCCCGCTTAGTCTCTGTGATAGTTAGCACTAGAAAGCTGAAATTTGCTACCAATATGTGTATCAATCACGCCGACAAAGCGGTAAAATAAAAATTGGAAAAAAATGTTTTATTAGGGTAGCCCCCCTATATGTAAAGTGGGAAGTGATTTTTTTATTTCAACCCTAACGTGTGATATATTTTTGGAAAGGTATTTAAAAATTAATAGGGGGTTTACTAAAATCATTTTTGATAATGTCAATAATTTCGGAAATAATCGCTTCAAAAGTAAAAAAAACAATGTGTCCCCCCCCCCTCTAACTTTTGAACCATAAGTTTAGAAAATATGAAAAAAATCTGAAATGTAGAACTTTATAAGGACTTTCTAGGAAAATCATTTTGAACTTGGAGGGAAACAACACTACCCACTACCGGGAGCAGTTGCAGGAGCGCGGAGCGCTGCTGGAGTGCGAACACAATGGATATCCACCTTTAAACTCATAAGTGGGCACACTTATTGTGACGGACGGGAAACTACGGAACCCTACACTGAGCGTGGCCCGACACGCTCTTGGCATGTTTTTTATTTCATTTCAAAGTGTAACTAACAATGAGTTGTAATTAATTTAAACGTGGTAGAGCTACTCTGCAGCTATATATTATGGTTGTAGCTCGAATAAGTCGGCTCAACCGGGCAAGGACCACGTTCTCACAGAATGCCAGAGTAAAATATCAGCTTAATACTGATGTGTTTCGTATGGTGATTGTAGAGATTCGGAGACCCTTTTTACTGGAACCAAGGCAGTTCATGTTAGTCCTCAGCCGTGACAATCCATCTGCGTTTTGATTTTTAATTGAGGATAAATGTCGATGTCGATGAGCCACAGCGTCCACTAACCATCAGGTGGATTGTGTGCTTGTTGTCACCCTTAATCTATACAAAAAAAAAAATCAATTTTATAAAGCAGAAACAGAATTGGCCATTATTTTTATTTCAAATTCGTGACAATATGTCTCTCCTTATTAGAAAATCTAAATGTTTTTCTTTACAATCATTTTATCACTCCGGAACAATTTTAAAATTTGTTTGATGCTGTTTTTACAAAATTAGAACTAAAGTTGATTAGGAATCAATTTTAGAATACTTTCAAAACTTTTCAAAAGTAACGATATCCACCAGTCACCAGTAATTATTATCGCAGACTGGCCTTCTCTAAAAATTTTCGGAAATTACTCGTTCTTTTCTAGTCTAAAAACAACATATTTGGTAATGTATTTACATTTTCGTGTAATTCCATGTTTCTTAAAATCTTCTGCTTAAATTAAACTTCCGTTATTTTACTAGTCACATTTTTAATTATTTCTTTCACAAGCTGCTCTTGTCTTTTTGATTTTTAGTTTTTCTTTGTACACTAGTTAACCTACTCAAATGTCTAATCATAAAGTTTGAATTTAAATTTGAAAGATTATCAAACTCATTTTCAGTTTGTTGCTAAGTTGGTGACAATGAGACTAAGGGCGAGGACCTTGGTGTTAAACTATTTATTTTATAATAAGTATGTTACGTGGGTTATTCAAATAATAAAAAATATTTTGACGTTTGGATTATCGGGTATCTATATAGTTTTCTCATCCGGTTGGGTACCATAAATGTATAATTGTGAATGAAAATAAATATACAAATATACAAAAAAGATAAATATACAAAAAATCATTAAAATAAAATAAATACATAAAAATATATAAATAAATAAAAGTCCAACCAGGTGGAAGCTCTCGGCAGGGGAGACCAGACGGCCGAGGGTTAGGGGGATAGGGAAGGAAACTGGCGGACGATGTGGGCGGTATCGAGGAGCATCGCCTTCTGCATTTGAGCCCGGAGCAGTCCGTGACGGAGTCCCAGTCACCTCAGATGAACCGAGAGGCTGACCGGGATTAGCCCATTTGCAAAGACAACTACAGGAATAACTTCGGTCGATGGACCACCCCACATTTCGGGCACCAGAGCCAGGTCCAGATATTTTGTTTGCTAATCTGTTTCGACTTTCACGAGGTTCTTGTCATACGGCATGGTAATGTCGACCAAAAATATCTTTGAATGTGCCCGGTCCATCAGCACAATATTAGGCTTGTTCGCAATAATAGTCCTATCTGTGATGATGGCCCGGTCCCAGTAGAGCCTGACGCAATAATTTTCGAGCACGGCTTCCGGCAAGTACTTGTAATAATGCAATTTCCGGTCTACGAGACCGTATTTCAGAGCGAGCTCTTGGTGAAGTATTCCGGCTACTAGGTTATGCCTGTGCAAGTACTCAGAGTTAGAAAGCGCTGAACAACCGGAGATGACATGCCTAAGTGACTCACCGGGATGGCGACAAGCTCGGCAGATGCCGACGGTGCCATCCTTTAGGATGTATCTCCGATTGCTGTTGATCATAATCCGCCGCGCTGCCCCAATGCATGTTGGCGAACTTTCATATGTCTTCGAAATATTTTTTTCTCTTACTTCTCAGACATACAGGTTTTCTCACGATGTTTTCCTTCACCGCCAAGCATGTGGTAAATCAGCACTTAAAATTGTAATTAAAATTTCATTGGTGCCGGCGGGAATCGAACCCGGTTTGCTCGTGTATTGTGAAATTTACAGCGAGCGCTAACCATCTGTGCTACCACGGCTTGATATGATACCATACCATATTATCATTCTGGCTCTGAGCTCTGTAGACACCGGACGTGTAAGTCGAGGTCACATTAAGACTATGGGTGCTGCTGACACAGCATGAAAACACACATGTGTCGCCCGTATCAATGTGTATGTAATTCCCATGAAATATGATAACAACTGCCTCCGGCGGGACTTGAGTATATATTGTGAACACGCGTCTCTGATGTAGAAAATAAATCGACTGTAAACGATGTAAACAGCTTTTTTATATAGAATAAGGGTAACAAACGAGCACAAAGTCCATCTAATGGTAAGCGGATGCTCCATCTGACATCTACATTTATCTTCAATACAAAATCAAAATGCAGATGCGTTGCCAACCCAGAGGACAGAAATGGAATGCCTCGTTTCCAGTAAAAAGGGGGGTTTTGTTTTATATACTTACCATACGAAACACAGCAGCATTAGGCTGCTATTTACACTGGTATTCTGTGAGAGCGTTGTCCTACCCCGGTCGAGCCGACCCATTCGTGCTGCAATAATAATATAGATGCAGCATGGCTCTTCATTTTCCTCCCTACACAAGCTCCTAAGATAGACTAGCCACCAAAGGTTCATAACCTTGTTCACACAATTGGTGACCCCATGTTACGCCTTGTGTAGGGGCGAAGGTGATATACGTAGTGCCGCGAAGCCCGCAAAAACTTCGCTATGATAGCTCAACCAGTGCCAATACTACCACGGCCCACATCGTCATTTCTGCCGAGCAAACAAGCCACCATCGGCATGGCGTCGCGTATCTTACCATTTCGGACTAACATGCCTAAAATGTGGCTTATACAATTCGAATCAGTGATGGGACAACAACACCGGAGGGAGCAGATCAAGTACGACATGGTGATGAGCAAGCTGGGTAAGGATGAGGTCGAACAAGTTAGCGACCTCATAAGCAACCCACCGGATCAAGGTCGCTACAACGCACTGAAGAACAGGCTCCTCAGAGTCTTTCAAGCCAGTGCGGAGGCCCAGTTTAACAAAATCGTGTCAGAGATGGAATTCGGCAGCAGATACCATCAGCTCCTGGCCAATATAATTTATTTAGTGTTATATTTTATTTAGTGTTATAACATAAGTTTGTATTTTGTGTTATAGTTGAGTCTCATTCATTGCATCAGAAAAACATTTTTGTTTAAATTAAGTAAATTGTAAGTTTACAATAACTTGAAAAAAAAAATCAAATGACTGTTGTATACTGATTTGACAAGTGCAAAACTAGTTTAAAGGATATTATAAATTAAAAAAATATATTTCAGCTGCTTAGTATAATCTCTTTACTAGGCTTATCTTTGGTAAAATTTGATTTGTCTAAAAAATGGTACTGTGCAGCTTCAAATAAAGGTCCTAGTTTTTTGAAACTGCACAGTTTTAACGGTCCAAGTTATTTGAAAGTGCACAAAATTAAAAAAGGTTAACGTGTTTATTTGTTTTTTAAAAACTTATTAACAAATATTCGTTAAAAGTTGTCGTTCTATTTATACCACTTTACAACTCACTAAAACAATACGAATTGTTTCTCCTAAAACAGGCGAAAAACATGAACAAACGGAACAAAATCCTACTGTTAAAATAGTGAAAATTTTTGAAATTAAATATAGTTTTCATTTCATTATTCAAAATGTGAAATTTATTCTTACCTTAGTAATTTTCTAGAGTATTTGTTTTGCTGTGCTTTTTTTCAAATCTATAATTTATATCCTCTCGAACGCTTAATTATTTTGAATTGTAATAAATGTTACTTAAGATAAACAAAAATATTATAAAAATATGCATAATTTAATAAACTAAACACGTAAACTTAAATGAATCTTAATTAAAACAGTTAAGGGAGGTGAGACAGATGATAAATGTAATTTTGTAGTCAGAATCAGTGGAGATCTTCTTCGCTGCTGAGTAAATCCACCTTCTCCGCGTGGTGATAAAGTGTCGTCAAAGTAAATTCCAACATTTCTTCAGACAGATTATTAATAAAACATAACCCTCTCAGAAATAAAAGGAGGCAAAACGATAAAAGATACCTTTGTTTTGTTTTCTTTTTGAGGTGAAATTCTGTGTAAATAATTACAAGTAATAAATTAATTGTATTTAATGGGTAGTTAATTTGTTTGCAAGTTTCCCATAATATATCATAACGATGAAATATTTTCTTTTTTTAATATAATTTATATGTTAATATATGTAATACTTGAATAAATTGGATCGAATATATCATTGAAATACTATGGCAGAAAGAGTTTTGAGCAACAAAATAAATAACGAGCATTAAAAAAATACAAGTAAACTAATTGAGGTAATAAGCCTCTCTCGTAATAATGTAGATTTGTCATAATACTGCTAATAGGCAAAAGACAACAAGATGCTACGAGAATTTATGTACCTACTAAGTCACCGTTTTCATCCCTGGGTTTAAGATTTATAGTGAACAGTATAAGTTTAAAAAATATATTAAAGGTGTGTACACGACGCGCAAGTTGCGCGGCAGCTACGCGCAGCATTCGCGGGACACAAATTGCCTTATAGTGTGGTCTACACTGCGCGGCATTGCTGCGCATGAAAATCGTTCGTTCTAATATATATATATATTAGAACGAACCATTTTAAGTCACTTTTGAATACCCCTTCACTCTCTCAGCTCACTCAACTCAGAAATTGTAAGACTTATACTCTTCCAATTTGCATACCTAATAAAGACCCGTATATTATTAACCTCCTTAAATAGATATATATATTAATGATACATACATAGGTTTTATCATCGAGGGCGACAATCTCGAACTACATAGTACTACTATTTATTCTGTGCCCGAACGTCGTTTGTACCGAACTTGGACCTTTTCACATTTATGTTTTTCTTTTTTATATTTGACGGCTCCGTGGCGCAGTGGCTTAGCAATGAGTTAAAACGCTAAGGGCCGCGGGTTTGAATCCCGCACGGAACAAGTATTTGTATGGCCTACAATTAATTGTTCCGGGTCTGGATATTTATCCTTGTGAAATTTATGTTTGTAAACTATCGTGGCGGCCAACGATACAGGAGAAATCCTAGTGTGGAGGTAACGTTTTTGTAAAAAAAAAAGAAAAAAAAAAAGAATTCAATAGCATGGTAAGCACTATTTAAAAATTGAAAAATAATTATGATCACAAACGTAACTGATGGCGATTATATTATTATACAATGCAGTCCCACACAGGGACTACGGGACCGCCGTAAGTTCCATAGTAAGCGAGCAACCTAAGTTCTATTCACGTGGGCACTAATGAAATGTTTTAAAGACAATGTCTAAGAAATAAAATATTTCAGTGCATTTCAGAGCATTGTACCCAGGAACACTTTTTAGATATGTTACACTCTTCCTCTCGTTTTCCCACATCGTGTAGCAGTCATTTCGTGAAAAGGGACGGAAGTGTGTAACAGGATGCCGGGGAAGAGCGGGCTTAGCGCTTCATTTGCTTTGACCAATAAACTCCCACGGTGATAGTAAAGTATGGTGCTACACAAACTAAATTATATGTGTAAACTATATTAATAAATGTATTTACGGTTGTTAATAAGTGTTTGCAAGAAGTGCAGAATATTGATAAAAAATAAGATTGGGTAATAATTAATAATAATTCAAATAAATTTGTTAGATTTGATATATTTTGAGGTTATATTCTTTAGCTGTACAATTTATATTTCTAATTTTGATTTTAAAAAACATATTGTACCTTTTTTCAGGATGTAATGTAAATATTGCTTATTAGCAAGGTGAGATGGCAGATATTACACATCATATGCGACTACTGTAAGGCTCGCTCGTTATTTCCGATGAGTGTGCTTAAAAAATATTAAACAAAAATATATACTTCCGCATTCATTTTATATACTTTCTTTACAAAACTATTCCGATTTTATATATTATTTATATTATATTTATTATTATATTTATTTTATCTCAGTTGCTGTGTCGTGGCGGCATAAGAAGAAAGAGTCACGGGAAGATATTACATCATAATATTATCCCGTGACTGCCTCGTAGGTATAGTGGTTGTAATATTGCGACTGCTGATCATAAGGTCCTGGGTTCCAATCCCGGTTCGAGCCAAAAATCGGTTACTAAATTTTTCCGTCAAGAAATTCTCATTAGCTGAGAATTTGATGCTTGGATGAGACACCACCAAATTCCTGACTCCGCGAGTCAGGAATTTGGTGTCTCATCCCCGTGCCTCGGAAAGCACGTAAAGCCGTTGTTCATGCGCCTGATCTCCCTCCGGTCGTGTTGGTTTACCGTACCATCGGATTATGAGAGTGAGGGAATAGAGAGTGCACCTGTGCTTGCGCATACACTTGGGCACAATAATCCTGTCCTGCGCCGACCGTTAAAGCTGGCCGCCGTGACCGAAATACGGTCTGAGGGACATTATATTATTCCGTGGGCGTCTTTAAAGACAAGAGTTGAACAGTAGATCAGCAGCAAGCAGAAAAATCTTCCTGATGACAATATCGAGGTATGTAAGGATCGTGACACTTGGCGATCTGTTCTCTCTGGCTACCCCGTTAAGGATTGTGCGTGACGATAAGTAAGTAAGTAAAGTAAGTATGACAACTGAAATTAATAAAAAAATACTATTGCCATTCCGTCAACTATGGAAAATCCCCCATACGAAGCAATCTATGGTAGAATAATGAATGAATGTTTGATAGACTATAAAGAATAATGAATAAACGATGACAAATTTAATAAAAAGTCAACATCGTTTCAGATAAGTCAAGATGTACGAACCAGTATTAAAGCGAAAGTCTAATAAATTGCCTGTTAACCGAAGTAAGCGGCTTAAGGCAAGGTGCCTGGCAAGGTGATTGAATGTTAAAAATTCTTATTAAAGACGTTGAATTGGAACTTATCTCAATACATTTAGGCCGTTTACGCGCGCATATATGCGGCGTTAGTCAAATAGACTTTCTACTAGATATGTCATTGCCATTCATTTTTATAGTTTTCTACTAGTTTTAACGATTGTAAGAATTCAACTTAGCTAACCACGCTGGTACATGTCATTAGACACGACACAACATCGATAAGATGATTAATCGACATAGAAGTCTCGACACATCGATTTTGCGTCGCATTCTCATTAGTGCAAAATACCCACAGTGTTAAATATTTTTTACGATAATATATTGCTCTAAAAACCGTTTTTTTTTTGTTAATAAACATATCGTAGATATCGTAAGGATAACTCTTGAAGACTCGGTTGCGTTTTAGCTAAGTATTTGGATGCAGCACTTCGGGTGGTGAGTTCGAATCCCGCACGGAACAAGTTTTTGTATTATTTTTTTTTATTATTCATTGTTAGGCATATGAGTATTTGTTTATGTACAATTTATGTATCTAAAATGCATCCACGATGCAAGAGTCCTTGAATAAGGATAACGTCTAAAAATGTACATTAGTTTTCAGATGATCGATATATATATATATATATATATATATATATATATATATATACATTCCGTAACTTATTGTACGTCCACTATGGCCAATTTTGCATATAATGTGGCGTCAACCTGCTTACGACGTCCAATATACGGACGTCAAATAGGAGACTTAGCGCAATGTTCGCAAATTGTCATGCTGATCACAGAAATGTCAAGATCTAAAAAAAATTGGACGAATTTACGTAGTTCCGCTAATTTTCGTTGCAAAAATAATAGCGCTGCTGTCGATTTTTGAATACTTTAGTTTATGGCCGCATTTGACTTCCGCACAAAATTAGGAGATGCGACGTTGCCGTTCCGTCACCGTTGCCAACGTGTTACTTGTATTTGGTGATATATGGTTATGACTGCCTCGTTGGTCTAGCGGTTGTAGTAGTGCGACTGCTGATCGTGAGTTCGTGAGTTCTTGGGATCGAATCCCGGGTCGGGCTAAAAAATCAATTATTGAGTTTTTCTGTCAAGAAATTATCAATAGCTGCCTGGAGTAAGAAAGTTGGCGGTGTATCACCCCTTCCATCGGAAAGCACGTAAAGCCGTTTGTCCTGCGCGGTTTCTCGCCGGTCGTGTCGGTTTACCGTCCCATCGGATTATGAGAGTGAGGGAATAGAGAGTGCACCTGTGGTTGCGCATACACTTGGGCACTATAATCCTGTCCTGCGCCGATGGCTAGTCTCCGTTGAGGCAGACCGCCGTGACCGTAATTCGGACTGCAGGACATTATTATATGGTTTATACTGCGCTTGGTACTAATATACTAATAGGTATAATTTTACTTTTAAACTTGTTTTCTTAACCTTACATTTACCTACACATAATATGGACGTCCGAATATCCTAAAACTTTCATACTCAATGATATTTGACACCCGTATTTTTGAATTTAGTTATATTTTTATAAATGTAGATGCGGACGTCAGCGTATCAGTTTATTTCATGCTGCACTATATTTTAACATTTTAAATTTGGTACTTTGTAAGCAACCCATAATTCTGAGTATAAGCTACCTTCTGATTGAGTACAGGAAGATGGACTCAATTGTAGATATTGACAGGTTTCATAGAAATTTGTTTTATTATATTGTGACTAATAACCTCTGACTAATAACCTCTGACTAATAACCCAATCTGGTCTGGCGAAGAAACTCATTTTAATATAAAGTTTTACCGCATTAACTGCCAATAGGTTGTTAATTTCTATAATAGACCGTGGCATATTGTTGCTGACATGAATAACTACGAAAATATAATTTATTTACTTATTCGTATTGAGTTTTGGTGCTCTCACTGCATTTTAAAGATGAGTGCGACTATTGTACCTAATCTGTACGAAATTACTCTCTACTTAACTAGATTCATTTTTGTGAAAGGCTATTTTGTTAAATTATGATATTATGTTTGGTTTTGCAGTTAATTGAAATACAATTTAATTTTTCACACACGTTTTCTAAGCGTTTTATTGTTTCTAGAATGGAGCATTTTATGAAACACCAAAGTGACTATTTCATACCGCATGGGCTCCCTACACTAAAATAAAAATAAAACTACCTAAACTAAAATGTCACTAAAGTAATGATCATTAATGTGTGTCTTATACACAAGAAATTAAAATATAAATCATATTGATGATTATATGGACGTCAAATATCGTGCGGTATGAAACTTTACCGATAATCTCACGTCCACATATAGAAATATAACAAAATACAAAAATATGGACGTCAAATATCATTCAGTATGAATGTTTTAGGATATTCGGACGTCCATATTTATATGTAGCTAAATCTAAGGACACGAAAACAAATTGGAAAGTAAAATTATCTACTAGCACTGAGTACAGTATAAACCGACAAAAATACCAAAATATGTCTTGAGCACTAAATAAATAATCAACATAAATAAATAGTAAAATGCAATAACCAACAAAAACTTTGGACATCGGATATCGAAGAAGTGGACGTCAAATAAAACTTAGTGTGAATATTTTAGGACATTATTTCCGTCCGTATAATGTGATCATAAAAAGTAAACTCGCAGTGAGAGCACCAAAACTCAATACGATCAAGTAAATAAATTATACTTTCGGAGTTATTCATGTCGGCAACAATACGCCACGGTCTATTGTTGAAATTATCAACCCATTGGCAGTTAATGCAGTAAAACCTTATATTAAAATGAGTTTCTTCCCAATGTCATATTAGGTTATTAGTTACAATATAATAAAATGAACTTCTATTAAACCTGTCAATATCTACAATTAGTACTTATTTACAATAGTAAAATAAATAATAATATAGTCTGGTAACGCCAGTTAACAATCTACTTTATCAACATTACATTACATATCGCATTGAGTTCGTCCTAAGTTATATCTACTTTATCAACATGACTAGTGCATATTTTTTGTTTCCTTCCTTCCTTCCCTTTCCTACCGCACGCGCTGCCGCCGAGGTGAAAAAGAGGATATCGGCGCGCGTCATTATACTAAGTGATATTACGCCATCCGCAACGCACGGCCACCCGTCGCGTCTTATGTACATTAACAGCAAACCGCGCAGGACGAACATTGAGTTCTCCTGTTTATGTTTAATATTCACCGCATCAGACATTGTGTCTTTGTAACTCATAAAAGTGTGAGACGCCCCCGTAAGGGCAAAGGTGGAGAGTGTGGGACTTCACGAGACTGTTCCGAGAGTGCGTGTGCGCCGAACCACGTGGCGAGCTCGCGGTATAGCAGACACTCCAGGAGGAAGGCGCGGCAGCCCTCATCAGGTCAGTGCGTGCTATCCCACCTATTTATTTTCCCCTTTGCCGTATGCACCAAAATTACAGTCCACTAAATCTTTATCGAAGATACCTTAAGTTACTGGCGTCTCCATTTTTAATGGTCACTTCTCGCTGGATTGACCTTGACTTTCCGCCCTTATTAGATCGTTATCGTAATAAGCGTTTATATAATTAATTATTTATATTTTAATCCGACTTCGGATTAACCCCGCCCTTATTAGAACACTAGAATAGGTCCTAATAGGTGACATTCATAGTAATTTTAAAACTATATTCATAGAATGAATAAGCATATAATTATCTATATAAATTATTTGTTGTATGTTCACATCACGTCATCAACTTTTAACTACATCTATAGATTATACTGTTATATTACATTTATTATTTGCACATATATTTAAGCATTATATTCGTTATAAATAACTTCATAATTATTATAAAAGTTAACAATTAAAGTTCGTCGTTAACAAAACTAATATTTAATAATTCAACCGCGTAGCGAGGTCGCTTACAGACTACCCGCTTATAATTATATTATTTTACGCCGCATAACTTAAGTTGTAATGCCGCCTAAAAAACAAATAGCATCGAATAATAGCGATTCCTCGGATAATGAGGGCACACCTGATGCTGAGTTGGTTTTATTGTTAGCTAAACGAGATGCTTTATTTGAAATAGTGCAAAAAATATATGATATGTCCTCGGACATCCTCACAAACACTTCCACGATGGAGCGTTTTCTTGATGGAAGTTCTAATATTAATGCTTTACGTATTGAGTTTAAACAGGTCTTAGATAATTATAATTCACATTTATTAAAAATAAACCCTATTGCTAAACCTGATTATAACAGCCTCATTGCGTTTGAGTCTCTTTGCGGTAGAATAAATAGGCTTTATTTACAATATTCGCAATCTAATTCACAAAGTACTAGTACACCATCTAAAGCCAGATTCACACTTCCGCCTATCGAACTTATGCCATTTTCGGGTGACATTCGCTCATGGCCTTTATTTTATGCTAGCTTTAAATCAACCGTCCATGACAACACATCGCTTACCGACGCTGAAAAGTTATACTATTTGCTAGGTAAACTAACGGGCAAAGCCCTATCTGTATGCTCAGGTATAACTCCTTGCGCTAAAAATTATAAAATTTTATTGCAAGCACTCGTTGACAAATATGAAGACCGGCGTATGCTAGCATCTACATATATTAATCAGATGTTCGAATTTAAGCCATTGCAATCGGCCACCGCAAATAATTTTGATTTATTTACTGATAACTTTATAAGTGCAGTGCGCGCTTTACAAAACTTAAAGTTAGATAATCTCGCGGACTTAATTGTTCTTCATATCGCGCTTAAGAAGCTGGACCCGGATACCATTCGCTCTTTCGAATATAGTCATAACTCGATGGTACCTACCTTTGATGATTTAGTAAATTTAATTAAGACCCGCTCCAAAGTTTTGCAACGCACCGATTCTAGTACAAATTCTAATAGCGCACCAAACAATCGACGAGGTAACGGTAATAATCGTCGCTGCTTCGTCGCCGAAGTATCAGGCGTACGTAAGCACGACGACTAGTTGCTCAAAGTGTCTGTGCGATAATATTGTGCATCAACACCTATTTAAGTGTGCAGACTTTAATAAAATGACGCCGCAGGAACGATTTAAATGCGTAAAGAGTAACAATGCATGTGTGAATTGTCTCAGTTTAAGTCATCGAGTGTCTAGTTGCTCTTCAAATTATAGTTGTCGAGTTTGTAAATTTAAACATCACACATTGTTGCACTTCCACCGCAGAAGCGATAATGCTTCCCCTGCGCTGGCGCGTTCTCCACCGCTTCAGCCAGTTACACTGAAGTCTACAACCCCCCAGCCCGCACACTCGCCACCCCTCACCGCAGGTGCGCGTTCAGACGTCGCGCTGTGTACTTCGTTCAAGAATGTTTCTCAACGTTCACCGCCTCCCGCGCGCGCAAGTCGTTCGCAGAGAACTGTTTTATTATCAACCGCTCAAGTATTTGCTTACGATGCTAAGGGAGAGAAACAAATTATTCGTATATTATTAGACTCCGCGGCTCAAAGCCATTTTATGACTAAAGAGTGCTGTCATCGTTTAGGCGTTCAACAACACGATACCGAATGTACTGTAGTAAAGGGATTCGGTGGAGTTGAAAAAATTGTAAAATCGAAATCGATTGATATTAAAATTTTCTCACGATTCGACTCGAATATTAACTTCAATATTTCAACGCTAGTTGTTGATCAAATCACCGACCTTTTGCCCACCGCTGTGGTAGACACATCTGTCTTATCACACTTCCATGGCATAAGACTCGCTGATGAATGTTATAGCATGCCTAATAAAATTGATATTTTGATAGGCGCATCCCTTTTCCCGCACTTACTGTGCCCAGACGTAATTTATTCGTCTAACGACTTGTCCGGGCCCTCAGCTTTGAGCACGGTATTTGGTTACGTTATTATGGGCTCAGTGCCTACACTTCAGGTAAATCATTCTTTAACGTGCTGCTCAGTTCTAGAGTCTCCTATCGTTGACAAATTAGTGCAACGATTTTCGGAGCTTGAACAGCCACCCTCCGCACCGCCCATTCAGTGTCCTTCAGACATTGAATGTGAAGAGTTTTATAAATCTACGAAATCCCGCGATCCTTTTACTGGTAGATATATTGTTGGCCTGCCATTTAAAGAAGACGTTTACTCTCTCGGAGATTCTTATGAAACCTCTCGACGACGATTCATGTGCTTGGAGAGGAAACTTCAAGCCTCGCCTACATTAAGGTTAGCATATGATGACGTCATAAAGGAATACTTAGCTAAAAATTATATATCCCCCGCACCGCCGTATGACTCTCATGAACCCGCTCCAATATATGTCATACCGCATCATGGAGTCTTACGCGAAGATAAGAAGTCAACGCGTCTGCGCATCGTCCTGGATGCTAGCAGTAAGACTAGCACTGGGCGATCATTAAATGATATTCTGCATTCAGGACCAAATTTGCAAGGCGACTTGTTCAATATAATTTTAACTTTCCGCTTACATCCAATCGCTATGATAGCCGACTGTCGCCAACAATTTCTGCAAATAGTTGTTCGCGATTCTGATCGTCGTTACCAATGCTTCCTATACCGCTTCCGTCCACAAGACCCACTTGTGTTATACCACTTCAATCGCGTGTGCTTCGGTTTAACTTCGAGTCCATACCATGCATTGCGCACGGTAAGACAGCTCATTGATGACGACGGCGCAAAGTATCCGCTTGCGAGTCGTATCGCATTTACTTCGCTATATATGGACGACATCGCGTTCTCTATGCCCAGTGAATACGAGGCCAGTGAGACCTCTCGGCAGCTGATAGACTTATTCAAGGGTGCCCAATGGGACCTGATAAAATGGCATAGCAACCGTCGATCTGTTTTAGATGACCTCCCTACTTCCCATAAAATTACAGGAGAAGTAGAGTTCGATAAATCAATGCCACATAAAATACTAGGCTTGCATTGGTCTACCGATAGTGACGCCTTTTATTTTAAGATATCTGTTCCCGCTGATGTGACGTGCACTAAGCGCGCCATCTTATCTACTGTCGCTCGTCTGTGGGACATAATGGGTTTCGTTGCTCCCACAGTCGCGTACGCCAAATTGTTAATAAAGCAGCTTTGGCAACTTAATTTAGATTGAGACGATATACCACCACCGCCAATTATTAAGATGTGGAGGCAATTCTGTGCTGAATTACCAGCTCTTAATGATTTACGTATCCCGCGACATGTTGGTGTATCCAAAAACTGTACTGCGTCACTCCTGGGGTTTTCCGACGCCAGCGAGCACGCATACGGTGCCGTAGTCTACATACATGTAAAGAGCGTCAATGGTAACACCGTCCAGTTGATTTGTGCAAAGACTAAAGTCGCACCGACGAAACCACTATCTATTGCACGCCTTGAGCTTTGTGGAGCGGTTTTACTCTCAAAATTGCTTCGCAGAGTACTCGACAATTATTCTCTTGACCTTGCAATATCAGTCTATGCCTTTGTAGATTCAAAAGTAGCTCTGTACTGGATAAAGAGTTCGCCACACAAGTGGCAGACCTTTGTTGCAAACCGCGTTGTTCAGATTACCGACAATATTCGCGCTGATAACTTTTATCATGTCGCAGGTACTGAGAATCCCGCTGACATACTTTCACGTGGCGTTACGCCAAATAAATTAGTTTCAAACCCCCTGTGGCTCCATGGGCCTCAGTGGACTTCGTTAGATCCATCTCAATGGCCTCTTCGTACTTTAGACAATGAGGTTATTGCAAATATGCCTGAGAAGAAGATTTTGTCGCACACTGTGTGCACATCCGTCTGTAATTCTGCGATTTATGAGCTCGCACTCCGCATCTCTTCTTGGAGTAAACTTCTACGTATAATTGCGTACGTGTGTAAGTTTGCTAAATTATTGCCCCGCCGCAACACTACTGTAGTGACTGCTGATGATCTCAGTTTCTCTGAGGTTATAATCCTCCGCGCCCTGCAAAAACAGCATTTTGCAGTGGAATATTTAAATATTGAAGGTAACAAACCTTGCTCGCCCGCTTTCAATCGTTTAAGGCCTTTTATTGAGAATGGTTTAATCCGCATTGGTGGTCGTCTTTCGAACTCCGCATTAGATTACACGCAAAAACATCCAATTATACTCCCGCGCAGTGATCATGTAGTGAACATGATCACTGACTATTATCATATTAAAAATTTACACGCTGGGCCTGAATTGTTATTGTCATTGCTCCGTCAAAAATTTTGGATACTTTCCGCACGCCGCACTGTGAGAAGCAGAGTCTACAAATGTAATATATGTTTCCGGCTTAGACCCCGTCCAACTTACCCTTTGATGGCTGATCTTCCCCATAGTCGTGTAAGACAAGCTATTAAGGCATTTACACACACGGGCTGCGATTATGCCGGTCCTATCGCATACACTCCTGTACGTCGTCGTGGTGTACGCAGCGAGAAGGCGTACTTATGTGTTTTCACATGCCTCACGACTCGAGCTGTACATATAGAAATCGCTACAGATCTTAGTAGTTCTAGTTTCCTCGCTGCGCTTAAACGTTTCCTCTCTAGACGAGGGCCGATTCAGTTTTTATATTCGGATAATGGAACGAATTTTAAAGGTGCCGCTTCGTATCTTCGCGATCTCTATAAATTTCTAAACGTTGAATACCGCCCAAAGCTTGAGCAAGAGTGTGCTGAGAATCGTATAACATGGAAGTTCATCTGTCCCAACTCTCCTCATTTTGGAGGCGCCTGGGAGAGTATGATCAAAGTCGTAAAAACGCATCTGTTCCGAGTTATCGGACATCAGTTACTTTCATACGAAGAGCTTAATACTGTTCTTGCGCAAATTGAGTGCTTGCTAAACTCGCGGCCCTTGACAGTATTAAGTTCTGATCCTGCAGAGCCTTCAGCTCTTACTCCGAGTCATTTTTTGAATACCGCACCTTTATTGTCATTACCCGCACCCAAAGTCAAATCTGACTCTACCAGTCTGTTACACAGGCATTCTTTACTGGATAAATTAGTTCAGTCGTTTTGGGACCGGTGGAGGACGGAATACCTTCACGGATTACAAGTTCGTCAGAAGTGGAACACCCCGTCTACGGCTATCGTACCAGGCATGGTTGTAATTGTGATAAATGATAATGAACCGCCCCTTGCTTGGCCATTAGCGATTGTCGAGTCTGTTCATCCTTCGAAGGATGGCGTAGTTCGAGTAGTGACCGTGAGAACTACTAAGGGAACATATCTCCGTCCATTTGCTCGTATTTGCCCTCTCCCAAGACAGTAAATCACGATTATTTTGATTATAATTATTTATCTAAATTAGGAAATAAGTTTATATTTATATATATTAAAAAAGTATTAAACCGCAATATTATATTTATGTATATGTAGGAGAAAGGTGGTCCATGCTGAATAAGTAGTCGCAGAGATTTAAGGAACACTATTTATTTTATTTAATTATAAATTGCACTTTTACAATTAAAGATAATAATCAATTCTGTATTAATTATCTGCGCGCGTCTAGGATAAGCTACAACCTAGTACAACTAGTGCACCGAGTCACGTCAGAGCCGAGACCGCCGATCCGTCGCTGCGCGTTCGTTTTATACCCGTTGCAAAGCAAGTCGAGTAGTGGGGCGGTGGGGGAAAGCGTGCGGCGCGCCGGTGGCGTGATCGGTGCACGTGCTGTTTACAGTTAACAGCTGTGCCGGCGTACGACGACGCTGTCGTTATGCCGTCACGGCCATTCTGACATGCGGACGTCCTCGTACGCAGCAACAGAATCACTATCGTTCTGAAACAGTAGACATCGCTCGACTATCCTGACGAAAATATAAATTTTTACAAATTCGGCAATATATTCTGGTCCGGTCTATAATGACCCTGCAGATATTAATAATCAGCTCTGGTCCGGTCTACATCGACCCTTCAGGCAATTAGTATTGGACCGGTTCCTCTGAACCCTGCAACACTAATCAGTTTTGGTCCGGCAACATACCCTTCAAAACTTTTTTTTTTTTTTTTTGTAACTTTTATCATTGGACCGGCTAAGCCCTACAATGATAATTTTCTAGATACATGTTAATTACTATCATTAGCTCTATGGATATCAGCTTGTGTTACTATAATTGTAGGTTCAGAATAAACAGACATGGTATCTTCAGAATCAATTGAAATTGTACGTGAGCTAGTAGTATGATAGTCGTCATTTTCTGCAGTTAATGTACTAGAGCCAGCAGTATCAGTTTCAGAGGTATTATCAAGTTGGGCATAGATTTCATGATCATTAATATCCCCTTGCTGTAGTTCTTCGTTATCTTCACTACAGTTTTCAATAATATCTAGGCAAGCAGAGGGGCCACGGGGCACCTCTCTTAAGTTTTCATGGGAATATTTAAAAATTCGATTTGACCCATTGATATGTTTTAATTCATAGCGATCATTAGTCAAGACAGCAGTAATTTTAAAAGGACCTTTGTACTTCCTATCTAGTTTGGTCTGATGTCTTTCTTCGGATTTCACGAACACGTAATCACCTATAGAAAATGGTTTAATTTTGGCTTTACCTTTGTTGAAGCGAATGGAGTCTGCTTGTGATAATTTAATGATATTATCTGACGCGCTTGCTCTAATGTTATCAAGGTCTAATCTGTGTTTTTCATTGTCTGGGAAAGAAGTAGCTATTTTAGATAACCCTAAGGAATTACCTTGAATTCCAAACATTAGTTCGATAGGTGTAAAACCGGTCACCCTACAACGTGTGCTATTGAGGGCTAATTGAATTTCACCTATCTGATCCTGCCACGAGCTATCAGAATCGCATTCTATTATCGTGAGCAGGCTTTTAAGAGTTCGCATCACTCTTTCGACCTGGCCATTAGCTCTACTGGAACCAGTTGCAATTAGATGTAAATGAATGTTATGATCTTTACAAAAATCTTTAAAATCTGAATTGTCATATGAACGTCCACGATCAGCAAACCAAAAAGATGGGGGCACCAAAAAGATTTACCAAATTTTTCAGTGCTTTAATAGCATGACAAGAATTTAACGAAGTAGTATGTTCCAAAATTACAAATTTTGTAAAAGCATCTATAGCAACAGAGCAATATTGTTTTAAATCGCTTTTACCACTTAGTTTGCCAGACAAATCTAGATGAATGGTATACCATGGAATAGCTGGTTTTGGGATTGGGTGTAATTGTACTTGTTGAGCACCCGAAGGTCCCTTAGATGCTTTGCATATTACGCAGGAATCGATATATTTTTTAACATATTTTGCCATATTCGGAAACCAGTAGAGATCATACAATTTATCGAGAGTTTTTTCGTAGCCAAGATGTTTTATTTCATTATGAACATGGCCGATTAGGGTCCATGTTAATGATCTAGGAACAATGGGTAACCATTTTGAAATTTTGCCCCGTTCAATTTTTCGAAAGAGAACGCCCTGTCTAATATCGTATGTGTGTGATATTTCAGTCGGATAATCACTGGACTTTAATTTTGAAATGGTATCTGCGATCTCAGAATCACGTTGTTGTTCTACAAAAAGCCATCCCTTTTCCAGCTCTGTAAGATTAACGATCTTTGGTGTTTGATTGACACTTGGAGATAGATCGTCATGAGCAAAATTACGTGAAAAAAAATCGGCATGAGCCATATTTCTACCTTCTTTATAAACTATATTGAAATCATAGGACTGCAGTATAGCCCACCATCTATGTACTCTGGGCATCAAGTCTTTCTTTAAGTGAGAAGCTTTTAGAGAACTGCAGTCAGTAAAAACTGTAAATTTACGACCGTACAAATAGTGCCGAAAATGCTCTACAGCCTTAACTACCGCCAAAGTTTCGAGCTCGTATGAGTGATAACGACTCTCTGCACCAGTTGTTCGGTGGCTAAAGTAAGCAATCACGTGAGGTAAATGATTTACTTTTTGTATCAGAACTGCGCCGTAACCTTCGCTACTCGCATCTGTGTGAAGTTCTATGGGAAGCTTTGGATCAAATATTTTAAGAACAGGCTCGGTTGTCAAATAAGTGATTATAGTTTTTAGAACTTTATTGTGATCGGGGGTCCATGATATTTTCCCTTTCCCTGCGGCAGTCAAAGGGTAAAGAGGTTTTAGTAATTTAGAGAAATTGGGAATGAATTTACGGAAATAAGAGGCCAAGCCAATCAACTGTCTTACTTGGGTAACAGTGCTTGGGGTTGGCAATTTTTGCAAAGCTTCTATTTTCCGATGATTTGGTCTAACTTCTCCAGAAGAAATCGTATATCCCAAATATTCGATCTTCTTTTTCATAAATGAACATTTATCAAACTTGAAAGAAAACCCTGAATTAGAAAGTGTTTCTAGTAATTTGTCTAGCCTTGCTAAACCTTCACTGACCGTTTCCGATACAGAGAGTACGTCATCCATGTAAACTAGGATTCTGTCATCGTCGAGGGGCTTAAGTGCGGAATTTATGGCTCTTTGAAAGACTTGTGGGGCATTTCGAAGCCCAAAAGGCATAGTTAGATATTCGAACTGACCGATTGGAGTAACAAAAGCAGTTTTCTCTACTGAGTCTTCATGAACTTTGATCTGATGAAACCCCGAGGCCATATCTATACTTGAAAAGTAATTTGCTCCGTGTAGCTTATCTATTTGGTCACTAATCAATGGAAGTGTGTAGCTATCAGAACGCGTATTTTTATTCAACTCGCGATAATCAACACACAAACGATCACTACCATCTTTTTTTTTTACCAACAAAGTGGGACTTGCAAAGGGTGAAGAACTCTCTCGGATGATTTTTGCATCGAGAAGTTCTTTGACTTTATTATTAACGATTTCTAACTCCATAGGGGATATTCTATAAGGTCGCCTATGAGCTATTTTGCTTGGGTCAATAAGTTGAATTTTTAACTCGCCTGTGGTAACCTGCGTGGTTGGTAGCTGGCTAATAAAATTGTTGGAATACTTATTTAAAATACTTATAAGCTTTTCTTTGTCGGAGCCTGTTAAGTCAGTATCAATAGTTTGTAGTCCATTGTTCAGCTTTGTACAGAAATTTGTTATCTTGGGCTTGAAAAAATGTATTGAGTTACTATTAATTTCCACAGAAACTTCGTTTTGCAATATATCACGTCCTAACAAAACCTCTTCGTTTGTACATTCGTCCGGTAATACGTGAAAAGTGAAATTTAAAGGCAAACCCTGAATGCAAACCAAGCATCTTACTTGCAAAGGAGATATAATGCTATTGACCCCTATACCCTTTAATAGAATCTGATCATGAAACCTATCACCCTCAAGGTGATCACTTTTACTTTGTTTAATGAGACTACATTCTGAACCAGAGTCAAAAATAAACGACAATTTCATACCACTAGTTTCCAGGGTACCGCGAGCTGCCTTGGAGCACAGGTTGACTTGCTTGCTGCTCGATGGGGCGTCTTCTTTCTTGATAAGTCGCTTAGGACAGTTGCTGGCTATGTGGCTGGTGTCATGGCAGATGTAGCAGGATGTCATAGCCTTCCTTTGCTCGGGTTTATGCGATACAGAGATATTTTTATTAGTGAAACGATGTTTGTCACGACATTCGAAACCGCGGTGTCCAACTCTTCCACAGAAGTGGCAACTACCCTTAAACATTGTGGACGTTCGAATCTTCTTGGGTTCTATTTCTGATGCGACGGACTCGTCACTGCACCTTTTAAGTGAAATTCCCCGCAAGATACGAAAAAGTTGATGCTTATCGTTTACGACAACTGAATTCAATTCACGACGAATTTTGTCGTCACATTGGGATAAAACAGAGATCACAAAACCAGTGATAACGTGTTCGGGTAAGTTGGCATCAGGGATTCTTTCAATCAGCTGCCATAAACGCAAGCCGGCCTCAGCGGGACTATCTTTATTACAAATGCGAAACTTAATTATTTGATCGAAATGATCTTGCATCATCATAGGTTTACAAAAATTTGAGATAAGCATTTCCTTAATGGTGGGCGAAGAAATTTTGTCAGGTTGTATTTTTGTAAGGCAGGTAGCAGCACGCCCCTTAAGGGAATGAGTTAGTGCAATGATAAGGTCGACACCTTCTAATTTTCTTTTTTCTATGATCATTTCGCTTAATGCGCACCAGTTGCTGATATCAGGATCAGGATATCGGGGTCGAAAGATACCAAAACTGTCGGTATGGTAGATGAAGAGTTTTGTTGGGAATTTATGCTATCAGCCACTTTTTTGAACATTGTTTCCATTCCAGAGAAGAAAGAGATTGGTGGTTGTGCCAAAACATTATGGTGTGAGGGTGGATCTGATCCCACTTCTGATGTAGGAGAAAGGTGGTCCATGCTGAATAAGTAGTCGCAGAGATTTAAGGAACACTATTTATTTAATTTAATTATAAATTGCACTATTACAATTAAAGATAATAATCAATTCTATATTAATTATCTGCGCGCGTCTAGGATAAGCTACAACCTAGTACAACTAGTGCACCGAGTCACGTCAGAGCCGAGACCGCCGATCCGTCGCTGCGCGTTCGTTTTATACCCGTTGCAAAGCAAGTCGAGTAGTGGGGCGGTGGGGGAAAGCGTGCGGCGCGCCGGTGGCGTGATCGGTGCACGTGCTGTTTACAGTTAACAGCTGTGCCGGCGTACGACGACGCTGTCGTTATGCCGTCATATACATTTTCTCGCTTACCAAGTAAGGTTAGTAGATGAGACATGCGCATTGAGCGCATCCTCTCACTTTATATACCGCTTATTTATTTGTTTTCCTTTTACTTTTTATATTACGGTTGTCTTTTAAAGGTGACCCTTTAAGGGCGGGAGGAAATGGTAACGCCAGTTAACAATCTACTTTATCAACATTACATTACATATCGCATTGAGTTCGTCCTAAGTTATATCTACTTTATCAACATGACTGGTGCATATTTTTTGTTTCCTTCCTTCCTGCCCTTTCCTACCGCACGCGCTGCCGCCGAGGTGAAAAAGAGGATCTCGACGCGCGTCATTATACTAAGTGATATTACGCCATCCGCAACGCACGGCCACCCGTCGCGTCTTATGTACATTAACAGCAAACCGCGCAGGACGAACATTGAGTTCTCCTGTTTATGTTTAATATTCACCGCATCAGACATTGTGTCTTTGTAACTCATAAAAGTGTGAGACGCCCCCGTAAGGGCAAAGGTGGAGAGTGTGGGACTTCACGAGACTGTTCCGAGAGTGCGTGTGCGCCGAACCACGTGGCGAGCTCGCGGTATAGCAGACACTCCAGGAGGAAGGCGCGGCAGCCCTCATCAGGTCAGTGCGTGCTATCCCACCTATTTATTTTCCCCTTTGCCGTATGCACCAAAATTACAGTCCACTAAATCTTTATCGAAGATACCTTAAGTTACTGGCGTCTCCATAGTCAATCTATAATGTATCACGGCTGGGCAATCCTAGATACTTTTACGTATTTAGTAAACGAATATTTAGTTGGTAATCTGTTTTTGATTTCGCCGGAAACAAAAATGATATTGCGTATTTTTCGTAACTGTCCATTCTGTGGATTTATTTCGATATTTTGAACAATATACGAAACTTAAGTGACTAAAATTAAATCTAATCTATACTAGAATCATAAAAACTGTGTGTGTTATTCGTGCTAAACGAATCTCATAACGATCTGTTATTTTTGTCTTCTGCGAAAAAAACAGACTATAGGAATCTTTCGAATACCTACGTAAACAAAATATCACCTATAAATAAAATATTACAAAGCGGAGAAACTAATAAGAGTGGCAACGTCGCACCATACAAAAGAATTGCGTTAAGCAGGAGAATGAATTAAAAACTATGTATATTATGGGGATTCTGGATAATTTGTAATATGGAAGGGAGTCCTGATTGGTTTCCCTCCGTCTGGCAATATACAAAAATTTGTACCAGGCGGTCCCATAATGAACTGGCCTGATATAGTTCAACGCGACATGTCGCTACATGTTTTGTTGCATTAAATAGTACGTTTATCGTGCACTTAATATAAGAAACATGCATCGACATGAAATGCTTAGTCTTAGTTTAACAGGCATTTGAATAACGAGAGTCGCGTATTTTTTTTAAAATGTCGAAAACTGAGTATCGAAGTGTAATAAAGTTTCTGTTTAAAGAAGGTTTATCCCCTGCCCAAATAAAAGAACGATTGGATGGCGTGTATAAGGAGTCTGCCCCCTCCTATAGCACAGCGAAAAATTGGGTGAAAGAGTTTCGCCTCGGGAGAGAAACCGTAGAAGACTTTGGCCACGACGGTCGACCTGTGGAAGTGCTCACTCCCGAAACGATTGCTCTTATCGAAGAGGAGGTTCTGAATGACCGCCGTTTGAAGATTAGAGAAATTGCAGCAAGGCTTGGGCTCTCTAAGAGTACCATTCATCGCGCGATCCATGAACATCTTCACATGAAAAAAGTGAGTGAAAGATGGGTATCGAAACTTCTTTCAGCGGTACAGAGACAGGAAAGAGTGCGCTGCGCTTCGGAGTTTTTGGATCTTTGTGGCAAAAATCCAAAGACGGTGATCGAGCGGCTAGTGACTGGTGATGAAACCTTGTATTATGATCCACAAAGCAAGCGCGAGTCAATGGAATGGCGTTATAAGGATGAAAAGCCCCCTAGAAAGGCAAAGGTGCAACAATCGACTAAAAAACTGATGTGCACAATATTTTGGGATTTTCAAGGCATTTTGATGGTGGATTTTAAAGAACGTAATACAGTCGTGAACGGCGAATATTATGCTTCTTTAATATATAAATTACGAGACAAGATAAAGGAAAAACGAAGAGGCAAGCTGTCTAAAGGTGTCCTGTTGCTCCATGACAACGCCCCTGTTCATACCGCTGGTGTTTCGAAGGATGCAGTTCGTCAATGCGGATTCACAGAAGTTCAACATCCACCTTACAGTCCAGATATGGCCCCGTCCGACTATTATTTATTTCCAAATTTAAAGCGGGACTTAAGAGGAAGAAAATTTTCATTCATTATATAAGCGATGAAGAGTCTTCAGTCATTTTGAGGATAAAAAATGTGATTATTTTTATAAAGGTTTAGAGATGTTGATTCACAGATGTCAGAAGTGTGTTAGTATTCATGGTGATTATATTGAAAAATAAAATTGGTTTCGTTTCATTTCCTTCATTGGTTAATAGTTAGGCCAATTCATTATGGGACCGCCTACGTATATCGACATATGGTAAATTTTCAAAGAAATGAGTTAAACACTATCTTTGAAATTGTTTAATGGACCAATATACGCTATCATAATGTATAAAAAATGCCTACAAGTGGTGGATGCTACAATAATGCGAAATGAAAGGACGTAGAATCAATATTGTGATGTATATATGATAGAAGTGAAAGATAGAAATTTAATTTTCTTCAATTCTTTAGAATGTGCACTCTTTATTATCATAATGAAAAGAATCTTAAATCATTACGTAGTCCTCCCCGCAGTTTGGTGCCAAAAAATCTGCCTGTGCTTCTTCACTGGATGATAGCAATTGAACGAGAAAAACTGTTAAATATAGTAGTAGTATAGACTGATAGTCTCTAAGCATACGGCACAAATTAAATCATAAATATTGTACAGGGCTCTAAAACCGAAAGAAGTTCTTCTTTCTTACTTCTTCAAAAATTAACAAACTAATGTTAAAATTTACCGTATTTATTTTCTATTTATAACGCACACACACAGGGAGGGGGTGGGAAGAGACAGAGCGTCGGACTCTTATTTCCTTAAACCTTGTCATGAATGAGATTAGACATACGCCGAGCGTACTTAGGTTAGGATTTTAGGTTATAGACTATACTTAATATACTTTTTGCACTCAATATATTATGTCATAGCAATGGATGTCCTTATTGAATTGATATAATACTTATTAATATTAATAAGATTGTATATTTATCATTAAAAAAATCATATTATTTTAATGTTACGGAATTTTTCAGGACTTTTGTCCTATTGGTCCATCCAACGTTTGTCAATAAAAGTTAAGGTAATGTAAATAAGGTTGGCCTCCTTGCATTCATCAACATCATTAAAGCCATTCACAAGTCCACTGCTGAAGATAGACCTCCTTGGAATACGTCATACTATGCCAGATATACGAATAGTTATTATTATTATAGTATGGTAAAACAGTTGAGGGTCTTATGTTTCCAGCTAATGATATACGATTTATTTTTTTATTTAATGTATGTTTCTATAAAGTAAAACCAGTAAAAGTCCGAAACAAAATTGGAAAGCTTTTAGCGAGCCGGATTGGTTTATTGCCTCCATGGGATGGGAAAAGTTTACTTTCTTGTTAATCTACCAGATATTTTATTTTACTTTATGGTGGGGATATAAATGGGAAACAAAATTGTAAATTGAGTAACAACTCATACTGTTTCCGTGTTCTTTAGTGAAAGTTTTAATTTTAAACATATTTTAAAAGATTACTTGAAAATCTGCTCCTTCTGATTGAGTTCATAACAGATTTACTTTCATACAATCTTATTATCTGTAAGCGAAATATCCCTGAATCATTCATCATCTGACGCCCAAAACTATACGCCACACTGACTCGAACTTTGACCTAAGACATCCACTAAAAAGGCTTGTTGGAAATTCAACGCCTGAGGGGGCGTAATTCTTGAATGTAAATATTAAATTACTAAGTTCCTCCGGATTTCGAATGGGTAGGTACTTTTTCTTTCAATTAATAGAAGGTTCAAAATAGGCTCCGGTCGAAAGTGTATTGAAAATCATAAAAATTATTGGCTATAAGACATTCCGTCTTAATTCTCTCAACGGGTATCAACGCAACTGTAGTTTTTTTTTTTATGTTTGAATGCTGGTGTTCATGAGCCGCAGTAGTCAATTTTACACGAATGAGTCGGCTCAACCAGGGTAAGGCCACGCTCTCACAGAATACTAGCGCAAAATAGCAGCATAATGCTGTTGTATTTCGTATGGAGACCCTTTTTTCTGGAAACGAGGCATTTCATCTTAGTCCATACGGTTGACAATGCTTCTGAAATTTTATTTCTTAATCGAGTATAAATGTAGTTGTCTGAGGACTGCAGCATCCACTTACCATCAAGTGGGCTGTGTGCTCGTGTGTCGTCACCCTATTCTATAAAAAAATTACAGCTAGACTGTAAGCAAGCCTATCACTTCAGTTTAAAAAAATAATCTTCGGGCCGCGAGATAATTGACATAAAAAAGACGTGTGGCACTCGGGGACTGCCGCGGTAAAGCTATTGCATAGCATTTTGTATCAACTTATGCAATTATAATTATTTATTTATTTTATTTATGCAGTATTTCTTTTTCTTTGATATTAATTCATGTTACTTAGGTTAATCCAATCAAATTCAATCAGATTTAACCGAACCCGCGTTATAACGAACTCACTATTTGTGAAAAATACTGTATCACCGGACCGCGTCGCAAAAAACTCAGGTTCGCGCAGTACATACGTCAGGGCGGCCGTACGGCAATTATATTAACAAGACTCGCAACTACTCAGTTCCACGCTCCACGGCAAGATTTGTCACTTGTTATTTATTGTCCAATTAATTGTCTTTAAATTCAAATGGCACGCTCTATTATAATCAGTAAACGATAATCGCGTATAGTGAATTTCGAGGTAAATTATTATATGTAAACGTTTTTGAATCGTCGTAATGAAACATATTTCCTAAAGAAAATAACTTCACAATTAATTTGATGTAAAATAACATTAGAAATAACGTATAAAAATAGAAAAATTATCAAATTTTTGATCGAGTTCCTAACCAGTACACAAGCAAAAATGGCGAAATATCATTTACAGATTTTTTTCTATATAGTTATTTGTTACAGAGTACACAGATAAAATTCACTCTCACAGATGACAAATTTCAAACACCACAATCTCTAATTTTTTACTCTGCTATCTTTAGCGCTGTACACGAACGGAACGATGTCGTTGAGAGCCGTGGTAGCTCACATGGTTAGCGCTCGTTATAGGTATCACAGTACGGGAGCAACCCGGGTTCGATCCCCACTGGCACCAATGAAATTGTTGCGTGCTGATTTAGCTATCAGTTGGAAAGTCTGTTTTTCTGGGCCGTTTTGTTTTGTTACACTGACATCTCGCAAGTCACCTAGGGACCTAGGAGGTTGTCGGTTGCTTATTTTTTATTTTTCTTTAAAATTTTCGTTGGTAAAATAACATATTTATAAAAGTAAAAAAAGTAAAGTTACAGCCTATATACGTCCCACTGCTGGGCACAGGCCTCCTTTAATTTCTGAGAGGGTTTTAAGGCAAGGAAATGTCCGCCACGCTGCCTCAATGCGTGTTGACGAACTTCACATTTCTTCGAAATATATATTTTTTAATTTCTCAGATATGCGCTACCAGCATGCGACGAAGCGGCCCGCGCCTTGCCGCCACTTGCGTTTGCCGCACTTTGTCTCGTCACAGAGTGGCGAAATCACAGTAATATAGGTATTTTATAAACAGCACCTGTCTAATATTATGAAATATGTAGATAAAACTTAAAACTTACCTTGATAAATGTATACCCTTTTGTTTGTAATATTTTTTTAAGACCTCTCTTCAATCGTTTCTGCTTATTCCCCATGTTTTACAAACTAAACTTAAACATTAATAAAACTGTACAATTAATATAACTATAAAACACTACTATTAAACAAGAATCAGAAAAAACCTACTCCACTATTAAGAAAATTAAATTTTTGCAGTAATATTTTACGATTTTATTTCGTAGTGCTGAGCTCTCGCAACGCGGCGTACGTCCACCTAGCAACACGATGCGCCCCGCACTGAATTCGTGGACGAATGCGGGGGTGATATAGACGCAGTATTTAATCGGGACGCATTTTTAATTTATTATCATAAAAATAATACATATTTCTAAAAAGTAACCAAACCAAATTATTTTACTTTGTATTGCAAAGCAGTAGATATTTTTTTTATATTCCTTTGATAAACAATGAAGGAGTAAAGTGGTTTCATCTCAACGATTTGGAGGTGATTTGGGTATTTTTTATTTATTATGTGACACCGATAGAAAAATTATGGCTAAACCAAATTACGTATCAGATCATGTAGATTACTAGCTATTTTTTTCATATGTAATTTCTCTGTAAGTGTCGACGAAAAGTTGGTTCATCTGCACGCTTTTTTCAAGCTTTTTGCGAGAGAGCAGCCTTAATAATAAATGCACTTTGTTCATTCATATTCAAAATTTCAAAACTCTTCGACAAAGACAACAAATACTGAGGAAAAGAAACGACGTTAGACCATCGTTAGACAATGCACGGCCTTCAAGCCACACCTCCGTGCCCTTCGGAGAGCGTGAGGTTTTTTTCGTTACGAAATTTCTGGATTTTCCCGCACTCAAGGCCCGCGATAGAAGCTATGCAATAGCTTAAAAACTTTAAAACCTCCTTACCCGAAAACTAATAGTTTCTATATCAGCACTGATCTTGATTTAGGCAGAGATATTAATCCAGAACAATGGCATAATAACCGGATACCAATAATAAGTTAGACCCCTAAGCCACGAGTTTTTTCATCTACCAGTTATTTGAACCAATTAAAGACTTAAAAAATAGTTCATTTTTATCCCATCATAGTACTACAAGTGCTCGAGTTAATCCTCTGATATATGATTTTCATTAAAACTTTCGGTTTCAATGCGATGTAATTCAATTTCGTCGCTGCAGTTATCATTCCTAGTATTGATTGACTTCATTTTATTTTATTTCGCAATACGAAATTGGTTCATTCCTTTCCAGTCCTCGCTATCATTACTTAAGTATAAGAATTTTTATACGTTCGTTCCTTTTTAAATGTTTTTCCCAGTTAAGTGAAGTTATTACATTCAGGAACGTATTTTGCTGCAGTCTGCCGAGGAGCCTTATGTTCAGGAATAGATTTGCGATAAACTTTTTACTGATGACAATTATAATAGTATTAAAATGGCGTGGCGCAGACCTGTTGCGATTTATGTGTGTAATAGAGGTGACCGCGACGCTGTTCTAGTACACAAGTGATCGAATTTATCTCTTATAATGTATCGATATCTTAGTAATACCTATTATATCAGCACTTTAAAGTATAATTAGAATTTTTCTTAACCACTAAGCTACCTCTGATATTTAATATTTTTTAAGGATTATATGATAGTAGAACCCAATGGCAGCTTAATTATTTTATTTGTTTATTTAACTTCATTCAACATTAGGGGACTTAATACTTAAGATATTATTTACCTACCAGACCACTTACGGGAGATACAGAGATAAAATGAAAAAGTATATGTGCAGTATGAATGGTCAGTTCAACGGGATAGGATCACGCTATCATATAATATCAGCATACATTTTATCATAAAGCTGCTGTGTTATATATGTTAATTGATAAAAATCCATTTTAAAAGTAAAAGTAAAGGCGAAGCCTATACATGTGCCATTGATGGACGCATGCCTCTTTATTCTTGAGAGGGTTTCAGAGCAAGGAAATACCCGCTGCGCTGTTCCAATGGATGTTGATTTCACGTATGTTTGAAATATTTTTTTTATTTCTCCGAAACGCAGGTTTCCTCACGATATTTTCCATGCCGTCGTGCATGTGGTAAATCTGCGGTTAAAACAATTTATCCGGTACCGGTAACATCAAACTCGCTTTGCTCGCATAGTGTAAAATTTAGAGCAAGATTCTAGCCCCTGAGCTACCGCAGCTCTATCTCCATTTTATTACATTCAAAACAATCAAGAACTACGTATTAAAGATGTAAAAAATTATTAACTGAGATCCACGTACAAAATTAATTGGTGTCATTATATATCTTGAAGAGTAGTTTCCTTTCCCATGGTGGCGTGCACTGTATACAAAATTGTACTTACAATATATGAGCCAATGCCTAAAATAAACAGATTCTATTTTTTTATTAATTAATTAATTTATTACACCTCAACTCTTTGATTCATCTTGCATAATGTATGTCCTTCCGTATAATATGACTCGTATTTTCCCTACAAAAGAGACATCACATATTCTGCGATGGCTAACCATTAAACCACTTAGTGCTACAACACTACATCGTATTGCAATGTACGGCTCCGTTCGGATATATTCTATTTGAAACATCATAAAAACATAAAAATATAAAATCCTTTTTACACTTAAAATGGCTAAACGGTTTTGATGAAATTTGGTACAGAGATTTTCTAGATCTTAAAATAACATGTAAAATACTCCTTATTTCCCACAGTTCCTGTAGGATTTTAATTAAGCTGAAATTAATTTAGGTTTACAATATTAAGTAAATTATAAAATATTTAAATTTTATGTTTGATTGTGTGTTTACTAAATATTTATGTATGTATAATATAATAACTAAGATATAATGCCAACGATTTAGAAATCCACGAAAGTGAAAAGACGCCGCCTTTGCTTCACGGGCAGTGGCAAGTGTTTAATACGATTACAGTTGAATTTTTCAACTTCTTTTCATCACCGTGGGTTTGCACTCCCAAAATATTCACATTAAACATCTTTAAAATTCAAGTTTTTGACAATGCAAATCATTGTCAAACAAAACGTTGAAGTTAAACATGCTTAACATTTCAAAGAACAAAACATGTTATACGACAAGTTGTGAAAACCAAAAGGTTTCGACACAAATCATTCAATAGGTGTTGACATGACAACAAAACGGATTGAAAGATTTGTTTGCGTATACAATCACTATCTTAAGTAATGTATTACCCAACATTATTATAATAATTATTTTCGACTTTATACATTCCACTACGGTGTAAAAAGAAGTTTTCCAAATTATAATGGAAAATAAAACAAAATTTAAGCCATCTGTACCCGTATAATATTTTATTTTATTGATTTTTATTAGTTGTGTCCGGTTTGAATTGTAATTGAATTGTAATACTATTTTGATACCATTTTTTTGGCGCCAGCATTCATGGAATGACGCAAAACAACAAACCAAATGTTGCATTGTTTTCAGATTAATGATTTCTATCTCCTAAAGGTCAATACACTTGACAAATGTTTGATAAAAGTAATTGGGGGCGGACATGTAATAAATCTATATGATATTTGTAAAATTTAATGGTTTTTATGTGACTTTTTTCACGCAATAAAATAGGACACTTAACATTATATTCGTAGAGTGAGTTAAAAAACCTTCCTCGTACACGAATAATACAATAGTTATCTATAAATGGACTTAAAGATGCAAGTATATTTTAATAAGGCAATGGTTTTCTTGATTTAAGAAGAAAAACATATCACTTTGAGTATGGCTTATAATGAATTCAAAAGAATTATCAAGCTCAATTTTAAAAATAAAACCACTAATTCCTTTGTTTTCACCTTTTTAATTGCATATAAATCTCTGTACATAGGCTACCACTCTTTATAAACTGTAGAATTAGAAATATACAGAGATGACATTACGTCCGTAATATTCTGGTAACGTCTAACGTCTAATGGGGCCTTTTGGGAAATGTTTCAAAGAACATTTACTAACAAGGTCATCCTTCAGCACGCGAGAAACTATGTCGGCTAGATTATCTTTAGACGCGACATAGCTGCATGTGAATCCAGCAGTGCTTTCTTGTATATCATTTACCCGGTTACGTTCAAAAGGTTTTAATAAGTTAGGTGTCATGTGTAACCAAATTAACTCGATAGTAGTCACACCAAAACCTGCATCTATTGATTGGTAATGTAAGATCTTAAAACCTTTGTACACAGTCTAATCCCTAATAAAGCTCCACATAGCTCGAGTCGAGGTATAATTGTTGGTTTGATAGGTGAAATGCGATTTTTTGAAACTAATAATTGGAGTTTGACTAACAAATTTTTATCTCTTGAGCGTACGCAAACACAGGTACTTTAAACTCGTTCCGACGCGTCTGTAAATACATAAAGCTTATTTAATACAGAGAAATCGCAAAATGTTCATTAGGGAATATTTAAGGTAATAAGAGATGTGAAAGAAAATTTGCAAAAGACTGTTAAAGACCTTTTATTGCCTCGGTCACCGGTTCGTCCCAATTAGACTTATTCATCCACAGTTCTTGTAATATAAGTTTAATTTTCACAACACATGGAACAACGAAACCTAAAGGGTCTAAAATTTTACTGATGACTGACAGTATGTATCATTTTACTACAATTTTGTTGCCTTCAATATCGAAAAATAAAAATCCTGAATTACATAACCATCACAGAACTAAAGTTTAAGAAATCACATTTTTATTCCTGTAAAACTTGAGATAAGAGTGGATATGGATGCGTTATGGCAAACACTGAATTCATTTGGGTTGAACGCTGGCTTGATACAGGCATTGGAGTCGCTTTATAGGGACTCTAGTGCTTGTGTTAGGATCAACGGGGTCTACTCTGACTGGTTTGGCATCCATAAAGGTGTCAGACAGGGCTGTGTGGCTTCCCCGTGGCTGTTCAACCTATTTATGGACAGTTGTTTGCAAAATTTGAAAGTTGAAGAATGCGGATTAAGAATGGGCTTCCCGAGAAATTGTGCGATTGGATCACCAGCTTTCTTGCAGATCGGAGCATCAAGGTCGTTGTAGACGGTGCAAGCTCCGATTGCAAGCCTATTAATGCTGGCGTTCCACAGGGCTGCGTGCTATCGCCAACGCTGTTTCTTCTGCATATTAATGATATGTTGCATACCCGTAACATTCATTGCTATGCGGATGACAGCACTGGTGATGCTCTTTACACCGGCCGAGCCAATAATTCTCGAGAAAACGTCTCCGAGTGCCGGGACAAACTTGTGTCTGAAGTCGAGTCTTTGCTGAACAGAGTCTCGGATTGGGGACGACTAACTCTAGTCCAGTTTAACTCACAGAAGACACAAGTTTGCGCGTTAACTGCTAAAAAGAACCCCTTTGTCGTATCCCCTCAGTTTTAACGCACTCCCCTTGTTGCCTCAGCCAGTATCGGAATCCTCGGCGTCGACATATCGAGTGATGTGCAGTTTCGTGGTCACTTGGAAGGGAAGGCCAAAGTGGCCTCTAAAAGTTTATCGTGCTCAGCAGAGCGGGACAGTATTTCATGCCGGCACACCGCCTGCAACCGGCCGCACATGGAATACTGTTCCCATCTCTGAGCTGGGTCTCCCCAGTACCAGCTCCTTCCACTTGACCGCATCCAGCGCAGAGCGGCTCGAATCGTCGACGACCGAGTGCTTTCCGATCGGCTCGATTCACTGGCTCTGCGAAGAGATGTTGCATCTCTTTGCGTATTTTATCGCATCTATCACGGGGAGTGCTCTGAGGAATTGTTCGGATTAATCCCAGCCGCCAAATTTCGTGAACGCACTACACGGCAAACGTCCCATACCATCCACACCATCTGGATGCTTGGCGGTCCACCACTGTACGTTTCACAAGGAGTTTTCTTACACGTACAACCTCTCTGAGGAATAGTTTACCACCGGCGATTTTTCCGGACCGATACGACCTGGGGACCTTCAAGAAAAGAGCTTACTCCTTTCTAAAGGGCCGTCAACGCACCCGCAATTCTCCTGGTGTTGCGGTTGATCATGGGCGGCGGAAGTCACTTAACATCAGGTGAGCCGCATGCTCGTTTGCCCCCTCTTCTATAAAAAAAAATGGGTAAGTTAACCAAATGCCTTTTGTACGCCGATGATCAAGTTATTCTTGCGTCGTCGGTGGCCGAGCTACAAATGATGGTTACATTAATGAACAGATCATTAAAAGAAAGGGGTATGAAAGTGAACGCAAGTAAGACGAAAGTTATGGTTTATGAAAGAGAAGAAAGTAAGACGATATGTGAAATAAGAATATAAGGGGAGTTGATCGAGCAAGTAAATGGGTTTGTATATCTGGGTTGCGTATTCAGCATGGATGGGAGATGTGATAAGCATATAGAACGACGAGTGAATGCAGGAAATAGAATAAATGGGGCCCTACACTCTATTGTGAAGAGTCAAAATGTGTCGAAAAAGGCACGTATGGTAATTCACAATGCTGTGTTGGTCCCTACTTTAACGTATGGCAGTGATAGTTGGGTGTGGCAGAAGAAGCATGAGAGTAGAGTAAGCGTTGTAGAAATGCGGTGGTTAAGGAGTATGTTAGGGCTGAATCTGAATTACAGGGTAAGAAATTGCGTTATAAGAGAAGAGTGTGGTTTTCAAGATGATGTTGTGACCAGGATTAAGAAAGGAATGCTTCGGTGGTTTGGTCATGTGGAAAGAATGAATGAGGAAAGAGTGACAAAGAAAATTTATGTTGCAGAAGTGAATGGCAGAGTCGGAAAGGGACGTCCTAGGCGAAAATTTATCGACCAAATTGGCGATTTATTGAAAACGGGCCAAATTAGGAGTACCCTTAACCGACGAGCATGTATGCGTAGGTGTATGGATGTGGAGGAAGGAGGCGAGAGAGGTGTGTCAGGATCCTGCCAAATGGAAGTCTGTAGTCTCTGCCTACCCCTCTGGGTGACAGGCGTGAGTATTTATGTATGTATGTATTATAAAATTTGATGTATTATTAGACTTAGTAATACTTGCAATTTTTCCTAAAACTTCTGCGCTATTAGATTTCCATTTACGAATATGGTAATTAGGCAGTTAGCTGAGATCCTAATTGGAATGGTGTTCCACGTATGTCTAATAGGCTAACTGGCAGTATTTTTGTTATTTTTGGGAAAAGAAGACACTCGATATTTGCTTTGCATGAGCTACAACGAGAATCAATGACAAGGTTACAAGACTAGAATGGTGAAAATCTGATCACTTATACTTGCTATTGTGGAGCTCGCCCTACGTTAGGGCAATTTTAACTTTTTGTAAAGCTCCTCGGTAGTTAAATTGGCCATACCACCATTACCCAGCAAGACACTAGCGTCGAATCTTTGAACGTTGTTGTTCACCATCTTAACCTTCGCTGTGGAAAGTAAGACGTGCAAAGAAGTAAAATTATATATAGAGGTGTCACTTGATTAAGCTATATTTTCGGGCATATTAGTGACAGGGGAAGTGGGGATGTCAACAGGTATATCAACACTACTTAAGCATTGGATCTTGAAAAGAAGTAGGCTTAAATTCATCTATGTGTAAAATCGTATTATGTCTACCTTTACAATATTTACAGTACGATGACCTACATATTTTAGTTAAATGCCGGTGACGCAAACAGTTAAAACAAACTTTACATTCTTTTACTTTTTCAATTCTTGTTTTAATCGGCAAGCTTCGCAAAACTTCGCAAATATATCTTATATAATAGATCTTCAGAACGTAACGTGTAATTTTTGATTTAGATTATCGCCTTTGCTAATTGCTACTGGTTGGGCGGAGGGCCTAGGGGTTCCCGAGTTCGATTCCCAGGTCGAGCCTTGACCCTATTGTGCGAGATGTTATACTAGGTGGACTGTATACGCGGTTGGCTTCTTATACCTCAACAAGATGGCGGACGTGGCACGCGACAACCTTGGACAATGCACTCGCTCTTCCAAATCTATTGCTTGCCAAGGTTAGGATGGGATTCTACTTGAGCACATTAGGAGAAACAAAATGGGACGGGTTAGTTAATGAACAAAAGCTCAAGTAGCATTATAATTGGAAACACACTTATCTGATCCTGCGGACGAGGCTTCCGTTGCGGTGATGCAACGTGTGGTGGTTTCTTCTGGGGTGCCCCAGAGATGCGATCCAGGCTAGCGATATGAAGGAAGAGGCCGCTCGAGGGCAGCGCGCGAGCCTTTATTGTCTCGGCTTTCCCACCAACGCACCTCGGTCGGGCGCGCGTGTCATTGTTCGAAAGAATCGCGTCACCTTCTAGACCCCTCTCTCCCCCTGTCCCCTTTCAGTGTGTACGGAAGGGACATGAGGTTAAAGGAAGGACAAACACTTGGCAAATATACCTTCGAACAAAATTAAAATACACAAATCATTTCCGCGTAACCAGCTACAACATTACTACTAGCCGCAATCTCCTAGCGGTCTCATGAGACCGCGGCCATATTCCGTCAAATCCCTACCTTTCTCATGAGACCGCACCCACCCACAGTACTATAACCCATATTTTTTTATTTAAAAACTACTTTTCTATGAAGAAGTTAGGCATTATAGAATCAATATGAAATTTTATATCCTCTAGTTTAATATAAATTCAATTAGTCTTCATTCAAAGTGCGTCATTGTAGAGTGTTCGTTGTTGTATATTGTTGCGATGATTTTTGGATTTTTGTAAGTTAAGAACATTTTGTTATATTATAAAATTGTTATGAAAGTTTTTGTGTGAATACAATTTATCTTTTTACGTAAATAATTTCAAGTAATATATAGAAATAGTAGTTATTTTTACGCTACTGACACCCGCTTGGTATATAGTTATCAAAATAAAATAAAGTATTTTTGTAATGATTAATCCATTGAATAACTGACTTTTGTTTAAACTGTATAATAGAGAATTTTGTATAGATTTTATAACGCCAAACTTGGCATAAAATATCATAACAGCAAACGGCATGCGTTCGTCAAATCCCGAACAAGCGACCGCACCCACCAACAGCACTTTAAATTTAAACCATTAGAACTTATATTTATAGATTACTTTTCTATAAAGAACTTTGGCATTATAGAATCTATACGAAATTCTCTATCCTGTGGTCTAAAGAAAAGTCAGTTACTCCATGAATATTTATTTTTAATCTACCGTAAAATTGCGCCATTTTCGTATGGTCGGCAAATGTCGGTATGTGTAAATTCACAGGAGAATTTGACGGACGGATGCGGCTGCATGGGAATTTTAAGAGGATTGAGGGGCTAGATTTAGATTCTGAAATTTTCGTACTTAATCTTTGTTTGTGCTATATTATTACCAATAAATCTGTCTTATTAGGTAATTATAAACGTGCAAAATTGTTTGAAGGTGGGTGATATTGATAAACTATTGCGATACTCTTCCCAATTTCTTCTGGTAACTACATCTAAGTCATAATAAATTAAAAATGAAATAAAGAGTAAGAAGATTAAATAATATTCTAGAGTAACTTAATTAAGATATGCGATGCAATTGCAATGAATAGATGCATGTGACCTTGAATGCGTTTCGGTCACCGGTCGGATGCATTGATAAACGCACAGCTATTTCAAGCGTAAATTAGCGAAGCGATAATATGCTTCTAATAAGAGAAGAAAAAAACTGTGTGCTTAGCAATAAAATAGTGAAAAAATATTAACACGTGGAGAAGTCACATTATTATTAGACCAATGTCGTTCTTGAAGACTTCGAAGATATTCAATTTTATTCGCTTGCAGTGTCCTTTTAAAGACGACTTCAAATTAACCGTTGAAGCGATGACACGGCAGTTTTGAACTGGTTAGTCCAAACTTCAACAACGCTGTAGCGGCGTAATTTGTCAATTTTAGTTCTTCGTATATAAACGACGAGTAAAGGAGCACATTTTGGTGATCTTTACAAATGAAAGACCTATGTGGACTGTATAGTTATTAAGTCAAAATTGTTCAAAGTCTGAATTGAAGAGGACTGGTATAGCGCGCGTAGTCGTCGGTAGTCCAATCTGAAGTTTTGTTGATCTGTGTCGGTTAAATTGTCGTGCGGTTGCGTATACCCTCGTCCCACACGCCGCACTGAAAACCCCCTGCTGGAAACCGGTCTGCGCGTTGTAGTTTGAAGTTCGAAGTGTAGTACTATTATTTATTCTGTGTCCGAACGCCGATACAGTAACAGAAACATTTTTTTAATTCAATATAGATTATAAATAATACCTATGGAAGGTGACTGTGTCAAATATATAAGTTTTATTTTAAAATTTGTCGCAAAATTTACAGTTTCGTGAACAAGGTCAGCTGTTTGTAGATTATTCGAGAGTAACGTGCAATCATAGACCAATCATAGAAAGTACTGGTAAAAAATAAAAAAAATCAAACAAATGATTGATGTCTGATTTTTTATGGTTCAAAGATTAATATTGGTTTAACTCCTCTAATTTATTGCGATGTAGGAAACTTCAAATATCGTCTTTACATCAGCCAATTTTTCGACCAGTTGTTATTTTAGTTTTCTAAAGCGCTTCGTTCATGAAAAAATATAAATAAGCGACCTAATTAAGGTATGACCGGCATATTATAAGTGTCACGTCATAAGCAATTCGAGGTCCACTGAAAAGGTAGATGAAATGATGAAAAGGTAGATATTTTTGAAGTGACGACACTCAGTGTTGGCAAAAAAATATAATTTGCATATATTACACAAACGAAGTTGCAAGCAAAAGCTAGTCTATACATATACATAAAATTTATGTATCTGTCTGTTATGTTGAAATAAATGACTTTCATTATCCCAGGGGCTATCTGCATAAATAGCCATTTTTAAAATTAAACTGAAGGTAGCCGGACTAACTATGACATTGGGACGTCAAACATCTCAGTCCCCCCCGTGACCATGGGCGCTGTAAAGCACCCGAAACGTCGGGATAATAATAAAAATAAATTAATGTAATTAAACGCGATAAAATCCGTAAATAATAGTTTTATTCAATAGATTTAAATCTATTCTAACAACTTCTTGGCTTATTGATTATTTTCTAGAAATACATGCAAGTATTATAATTTAAAATAATATTTGTATGTGACATATTTTATGTGGTAGAGCTTTGGTACAGCTACATTCTGGTTTCAGACTGGTCAGCTCGACCGGGGAAGGATCACGCTCACACATAATATCAGCATAAAGTAGCAGTGTATATAATAAATAATGCTGCTATTTTATGACGAGTATAGAGAACCGAAGAAAATTTTAACTGGAAATGGGGCATTCCATGTTACTCCTCAGAGGTAACTATGCATCTGCATTTTGATTCTTGTTCGAGGATAGATGCATATGGGCCACAGCCCCTATTTAACATCAGTTGGACTGTATGCTCGTTTGTCACCCTTATACTACAAAAATATGTAAATTCACCACGTATTTTACGTATCGTAACTTCCCCTGTTAAAAAAAGTTTGATTATAATTACCGCTTTTGAACAGCTCATAAACAAGTCTGTTAATGCGTATCCCCTAGCTGTTACGTGTACATTACGATTATAAAATTATAAGCAAAATGAGAAGGTACGATAATAGATTATACTTTTTTACATTCTAGCAATCACAAAAATAGATTACACTTATTTAAATAAAAAATATCGTTATTTATTTTCATTACTTGTTCCCAATTTTTGAAAACTTCCCTTTTTTAATATTTTGCAACTAACAATAAAAGTAAACAACGTTTTAATTTGATCTGAAGCCTAGGGTTTATTTTATGTGTTTAAAACTTCTTTCAACCTTAAATGGTTTTAATTCGTACAAAGTGAAATTGGTCTTCATAGGTATTTAATCACATATTTAAGAGATTGTGTGGCATATATCGGAGGCAGCTGTTTCGCGGGGAACTTCAAAAGGAAGTAGCAGCGATTAAATCATTATGACACACATTATTTTCCTATTGTTATCACTGGATACTGACGCGAGCAACCTAATAAGATAATTACTAGGTGAGAATTTACCACGTACCCAGCGCGTACGCATGTAATAAAAAAATGTAAGGAAACTTGTATGTCCGTTCTTTTTTTTCTATAGATAGGGATGACATACAACCACACAACCCACTTGATGGTAAGTAGATGTTGTGGCCTACAGGTGTCTATATCCATCCTCAATTATGAACCACTATGCAGATGCGTAGTCATCCCTGAGAATTAAGATAGAATGCCCTATTTCCAGTAAAAAGGTTTCCGTTTCTCTACACTTACCATGTGATTACCACTTACACAGTAGCTATAAGCTGCTACTATATACTGATATTCTGTGAGAGTGTAGTTATTTCCAGGTCAAGCCGACCCATTCGTGCAACACAGAACAACATAGTAGCAGCGTGGCTCTACTAAGTCCAAACTTCAACAAAATATTTCGAGAACATGTACGCTAACACGCGCTGGTATAGAGTGATGGGCTAATCGAACCATAACCTCTCAAAAAGGAAAAGAAGCCTAGGTCAAGCAATGGGGTGTAATTATTATGTTTACATACACACATGAAGTACGTATGAAGTACCTTATTATAATTATTTCAATCTTCCTATAGTCATTTAGTCTCACCTTTCATAAAAATATAAAATGTAACTATAAAAATATTTGGTATTACTTAACATAAACTCTCATTCCTGTCTCAGGTGGTTAGGCAGGCTACGGGTTATCATTTAATATCGTAGACCACTATCAGAGGAAAGGGAAGGCAAGCAGCCCCCCCCCCCCTCCCTCCACCCGTAACGACACCAATGGAAATGGTGGCACCAGGTGCAACAGCAGCAGCCAAATCAACTACCGGGGCGACTCTTTAGCCCCCCACTAATGACGCCACCGAGCGTCACCCCTCCAAGAAGAGTAAGCGGGGAAGAAAGAAGAAGAATAAGGTGTAGCCTCCTTTAAGGCAAGCACCTCTACCCTAACCCCAGCGATATAGGGACATTGTCCATAAAGAATTAGACCTGCCAGACTACCTATCGACACGCTCTATCGGCATAAAAATGGAGGCGGCGGGCGAGGAACTAAGAATCTATGCATCATATCGCCCGCCAGGGACTCCAATTTACTCTTCAGATGTTCAGACGGCAGTGGAAGGCACAACGCCCACTATCATCGTCGGAGACCTAAACCCCAAACACCCGGCGTGTCGATCTAGAGTGATCAACCTGCCGGGTCATGATCTATATGAAGACGCAGAGAGGAACAACTATGAAGTTTAAGTCCCAAAGAGCCTACACAGTACACAAGTTCCGACAGACCCACGGAAACGTCCAGATGTAATGAACATCATGCTCTCTAGAATCGTCAACTTCCCGATCGTGGTAGAGTTGCTGTACGACCTGAGTACACAGTACCTCCTGATTCTGATTACCCTTAGCCTCAAGGTGGTGACTACGCCGCCCAGAGCTTTTAAAACAAGATTTGACTGGAGGTTCTACCATCAACACCTGCAGGAGAAACCTCCAGTACAACACCTCTAAGCACAGCAGACGATGTAAAGGCCACTGCAACGAGGTTAAACAAGTCCTTCCAGGAGGCCCTCCACGTAGCCCCTACGATCGTCCTGATCTCAGCAAAGAGGGACGATCTTCCGCGTGGGATATTCGTGCAGATAAAACGCAAGAGAGCGTTGAGGACGCTCTGGGCACGTACTCGCTGCCCGAGAATCAAAACGCAGCTCAACACTCTATCGGATGAACTGTCGGTTGCAATCCAGGCCCACAGAGAGAGAGAGAGAGAGAGAGGCCTGGGAGCGGCGCATCTGGAAAGCAGACGTGTACGAAGCGTTGCTCTACAAAATGAACCGACAGTTAACTAAATCTAGTCCTCCCGTTTGCCCGCTGACCAACAACGCGGGCAAACGTTGTTACGATGGGAAGGGTAGAGCGGATATCCTAGTAGAGCACTTTGAGGAGCAATTTATGGCGAACTTAGCAAGTGCGGAGTTCATGGAACTTCACGCCCGGAAGGACAGCCGCATACAGGAGATCCTGTTGTCGCCCGCGCCACCGCCTGCATGAGAGTGGTTCATCTCCCCCGCTGAACTGCGGAGGGCGATAAAACCTCTTGTAACCGAAGAAGGCGCCGGGGCACGACGGGATTATCAATGCTATACTCCGACAACTGCCCAATAAAGTCCTAGTAGGGCTTGGTCGACTTTACAATGGGATATTCCACTTCCCGGAGGACTGGAAGAAAGGCAAAATCATCGTCTTGCCGAAACTCGGGAAGGACAGGCGTAAAGCTGCCAGCTACAGCCCGATCACGTTGCTACCGCACAAAGCTAAACTGCTAGAAAGACTGTTGCTGAGACGCTTCCGCCTGTGCATCCAACTTCGGGCTGAGCACGGATTCGGGAGGGATCACTCTACAGCTACACAGCTGATCAGAGTGCTGCATCTACTTGCGGCTGAACCACGGCCGCATATCGTTGGGCGTCTTTCTCGACATAGAGAAGGCGTTCGATAGGATGTGGCATACTGGATTACTCTATAAATTGGAAGAACAGACCAGTATACCTCCTGCTATGTTGCGGTTAGTGACGTCATTCCTTGAAGATAGGAAGTTATACGTCTGCGTAGAGGACGCCGTGTCCGCAACAAGATCCATCGGAGCTGGCGTTCCACGGGGCAGCTGTTTGTCTCCAGTCCTGTACGCAGCTTATACCAATGACATCCCAATACGGGCAACACTGGCCGGACAGCTGCATGAGTGGGAGGATGACGTAGAGTTGGTGCTATATGCGGACGATAGCGGCTATTTCACCTCGTCCAGAAGAGCTCACATAGCCACTGCCAGAATGCACCGTCTGCTGGACCCGCTGCCACCACGGCTAGATGAGTGGAAGATGGTCCTTAACGTTGGTAAAACGACCGCTCTGCTCACTCGCCGCCTAAGAAACCTACCACCACCATCGACGCTCAGAGGCCAGAAGATCGCGCACGAAAAGGCCGTGACCTATCTTGGGTGCAGGATTGACAGGATGCTGCGCATGACCGCGCACGTCGACGTAGTCGTCCGCAAAGGCAGATGTGCGCGGGCGATGCTCCTTCCAGTTCTGGCATCCAAGCTTCCGATCAAGACGAAGATCAAAATCTACAAACTATATATGAGACCGCTAATCACCTACGCTGCTCTGGCACCAGGCCAGATGAGACGCACTTCTGAGCGATCCACAGAGGCGGCGACTACAGGCCCAGCAGAACCTAGCACTACGAACCAATGTCGGAGCACGTCGCTACGTCCGGAACGATGTCATAGCGACCAATGTCAATATTATAACTATCGAAGAATTTGTGGTCCGGCTGGCGCGCGGCTTGTTCAACCGCGCAGACAATGGACCACACCAATACCTGAACAACTTTGCGTCGCTACACACTCGGCCCCGAGAGGGCGAGATTAGAGAGTCGAGTAAAGCTCACAATGCCGCAGAAAGGTCAACTTTGACAGACACTTTTGAAACAGACAACGGACCTTTTTCCATAAGTTAACCGACTGTGAAAAAAATTTAACCTACTTTGAAAAATAACATCTAACGCCTTTACACAAGGTTCCCAGGGCCGATCCATAGTAGTGGGTCGTGAGAATAATCCGGGCAATGGGATATACCCCGAGGCCCGAGACCTGCAGGGCCCAAATAGCTTTTGCAAAAGACATCGTCCGCACAAAACGTACACTGGACGCTCCGACAGTAAAAGTGCTATCTAAGGGGATGCATGACCTAACCACTGCAAGACTTCAAGATACTGTAAGCTCATTCTGCGTAGATTGGACCAAAAACAAATATTCAAAAACTGAAGGTAGCCGGGCTGAGCATGACATTGGGACGTCAAACATACCAGCCCCCCCCCCCCCCGCGACCATGACCGTGCTTTACAGCACCCGAAACTTCGGGAGTTGAAAATTAAGTTAAAAATAAATAAATCAAACGCGACAACATCTGTATAAATAGTTTTATTCAATGTGTAGTGTTCACGTAAATTTATGGAATTAAAATATTACTTTTGTTAAGCAATGAGGCGACAAATGAATATTTCACTTTCTTCTGAGTCTTGATCTGATTTTCTAACTTTGAGAGAACTTTTATAAGAAAAAAGAGTAAAAACATAGTAGGGTACAACTTTAAAATATATGAAGATATAAATTCTGTTAGGTACGCAGACATCATGGCATTGTAAGCATTGTCTGCTTAAATAAAATAAAGGAGTTTAAAATGTAATACGTTATGTACCGTACCAAACAAATCTAGGAATGTTTTGCAGAATTATATCACGACTTTACGTCTTATGTTGTTAATACCTACATTATACACTACCATATTATTTGCATATATCACAAAGCGTCTTTTGTCAAGTTCAACATATTCAGGCACACGAAAGCGTGCATCCAATCAATCTGCCATTGTTACCGGGGGTACCCTTACAAAGGCATACGAGTTATGAAATTCCGGTTTCATAGGTAACGTATACTGATGTAAATGAATATTTTCCTACTTATAATGAAAAACAGACTTTTTTAATATTAATATTTCATTACAACGTATTGGCATGTGTTACTGTTTTTAGTATTCATTATAAAATACATTACGCTAGGTAAATTTCTTGATGGTGACTAAATTTACAAACAAACATTCACTTTTAATAATCATTGGTAAAGCATAAAGAATACCTAATTCAATTTTCTACTAAAATCAATAATAAAAGCTAAAGGTGCTCCAGGTTAACTTTAAGATCGGGAAGTCAAACGCCTCAGTTCCTTGTGACCATGGGTGTTGCAAAGCGTTCGAAACGTTTGAAACATAAGCCGATCGCACCTACACCCGTGATTTTGACCAATTAATAAGAAATTTGAAATTTAATATAATAATATGCACTTCAATTATACTTTAGTTTGATACTAATACTTGAGTATTACACTGTCGGGAAAATATTCAATCATTATCTCGACAATGTAATAATTAAAAAAAAATCAAATACTCGTATCGATATTAGATAAAGCTTTTTCTTTGTTGTGTGCTGTCTTAATACTAAATAAATTTTAAAAAATACTTTTGAAATCGAAACATTATGGCCAAACTAGATAAATAATTGATTATTTCTGTTATGCAAAGGCGATTTTCCCACTTTAGAATAGTAAAATTTTAAAAGAAAATGTGCATTTATCTGTGATATACTTGTGAACTTACATTTATGAATGTGTAAATTATGTACTGTAACACTAAAAAAACTATTTTAAAAGCATCGCTCTGCTGTGACAGTTAAATTCTCTGGGGTATTAAATTCAATTGATGTAAAAAAAGTAATGCCGATATATTTCAAGAAATTGGTAAAAAGGGTGAAAGATTAAATACAATATTACAAATAATATTGCTCTATAAGTTTAAAAAAATCCTTTAAATTGGAATAGTCATTCATAAAATTTCGTGGTAAAGTAATATTACACTTATTAGAAATATAGTTTCACATTTCATTTTTTTTTGGTTAACTAATTATTACAATTTTATTTAACCCCTATAAAATATGCAGTCGCATGCTTCCGACCAATCTCGAGCGATCACATGCGACCGCATCCACCCACAGCACTTTAAACCATTAGAACTTATATTTAGAGACTACTTTTCTATAAAGAAGTTTGGCATTATAAAATCTATACAAAATTCTCTATTCTGTGGTCTAAACAAAAGTCACGTTTTCTTTCACTACAAAAAGAATTGTTGTTTTTTGATAACAAAAACGGGTACATACCAAGCGGATGTTGGTATCGTGAAAATCACTATTATTTCTATATATTACTCGAAATAAATTATATTCAAGCAAAAACTTTCATACCAATTTTATAATAAAACACTATAAGTATATAAAACACTAATAAAACATTAGAAAAATCCAAAAATCAACACAACAACGTCCAAATGAAAATGACGTAAGTAATGAACATAGACGTTTCAATAGAAGATAGAAAATTTCATATTGATTCTATAACGCCAAACTCCTTCGTAGAAAAGTAGTCTCTAAACATAAGAGTAAAAGTGCTGTGGGTGGGTGTGGTCGGAACCGACCACCATATCGCTATCGCATATCGATGATCGCCATAGTCAGATACTACCATTTGGGGTTTTATAGGTTAACATGCAACCAGTATCACTTGGTGAATAAAGATGAAATGGGTCATTTGATCTTAGTCCTCGGGAGTGACAACGCATCTGCATTTTGATTATTAATCGAGGATAGATGTAGATGTCCATGGGCTACAGCATCCATTCACCATCAGGTGGACTGTGTACTCGTTTGTCACCATTATTTGAGAAGCATGTGTTCACCAGTGGACTTTTGATGAGCTGTAACAGTAGCAATAAATATACCACTGCTGATATAGCGGTATTTTGCAACTTAATTTGAACGCAATAAAATACGTAATATTCCCGTTAATATAGTAAATCATAAATTAAAAATGTTTATAGTCTGATCTTTTTGACAAACGAATAATGAAATTTTGTCTGTGTTGCATAATGAAATTTCCCAGACAATATCAAATTCAAAAGGAATTCAACGGAGAGACACTGCGGTGTACAAGGACAACATTTTTACTTACATTTTCACTTTACTACTGGGCTCAAATGAGAGGCTACATGGCAGCAAATAACAAAAGTTATAAAATTTTGAAGTTCAAACTCTTTACAAGAAGTGGTTAAAGTGGATAGCCAAAAATGGTCGTCATGTGTCAATCATGCGATAAGGAAGATCGAAACAAAATGAAGTTATTCGATAATAATGTACAAAATATGTTACAGCAGTTTAATAATCATGTGTCTGTAGAAATTTTATCAGAATGAAGATAAGACGATAGTGTGTAAGATTACAAGAATTATATAATAATTATTTTATTTATAAGGCCTTATGCGATATATATTCATACTATATTCTATATTGTTTTATCGGTTCTTATTTATGAAATTATTTATGTATATATATACATCGCCATGAGTCAATGTTTTCATCGTTGTTTAATTGTTGTCATCATTGAAATTAATAATGTATAAAAATAATGTAAATTTTCTCCACAGTAACTTTTAGTAGTATTCAATATGAGCGGGCCTATACAATTTTAAAACAAGAACAAAGGCGTTGGCCCCACCCCTAACAATGACTCATCTCACTCTGTCAAGTTTGGCACAGTAAGTGCCCTTTGCAAACTACAGTAAAAGAAATTATATACAATTTGTATAAATCCTTTGAAGATTCTGATCATAATAAATTACATAATGAATTTTCCCAATGTCAAACAATCAACAACAGACAATATCAAATTCAATAGGAATTCACCGAAGAGATACTACGATGTACAAGGTAAACATTTTTACTTAATTGAAAATAATTATATAGGTACTATACTTTATTTATTATAAATTGATAAATTAATTAAATATACATTAGTAAATTACAAATTACTAATAACGTAAACAAATCAAACTCGATTATAAATAAAAACTAAATAAACCAAAATATAAATTGATTATATTATTATTAAATAATATTAGATGTGTTTCGTTTTTTAGGTTATTAGAGACATGAAAACCAAAAAGGTGAACCACCGAAATCATCGAAAAGGAAAAGAAATCACTTGAATGTTATTAAACAAATACGATGATTTTAGGAAAAGCACTTTTCGAAATTTGGTGCACACATTTTATACGTCCTACTCTTGGCACCGTATCACCGTGAGCTCAACCCAATAGACTGGGCTCAAATGAAAGGCTGCGTGGCAGCAAATAACAAAAGTTATGAAATTGACGAAGTTTTAACTCTTTTGTTACAAGAAGTGGTTAAAGTGGATAGCCACAAATGGTCGTCATGTGTCAATCATGCGATAAGGAAGATCGAAACAAAATGAAGTAAGTCGATAATAATGTACAAAATGTGTTACAGCAGTTTAATAATCATGTGTCTGTAGAAATTTTATCAGAATGAAGATAAGACGATAGTGTGTAAGATTACAAGAATTATATAGTAATTATTTTATTTATAAGGCCTTATGCAATATATATATATATATATATATATATATATATATAAATCTTAATAATAATATCTGCTGCTCGCAGCGAAAAGAAAATGTATCGTAAGTACGCGCACGAAGAGTCGAGATTGTGTTGCCCGCCGTGCGACTCCCGTGCAAACGCGTCATTGTACATATTATGATTATTGTAATAAAACGAATGTTGCGAAGTACATAACCAATTTGTTATTTGTCAATCAAAAATATTTGAGTTTTATAAAATGATTTATAATTTTTTTCCTTGTCTGAGTTAAATTTTATCGTTGAAAATATTCTAAATCGCGTAAATAATTTTAATAAATAATCATAAGGAAAACAGGAGCAAAGCAGAGGAAAGTCAATGGATGTAAAATTTGAACCCGGTGCTGCCAGGCCAATTCATTATGACGTTGTCAAAATTATTTAAGAATGCTCTTTCTAATTCTTCAATATAAGTAATTATTAAACGTTTCTGGTGGGACTTTTAGGCCACCATCAAAAGATGAATCTGTATTACAGGCTTTGAAATGAGTATACAGTGTTGTTTCGTCAACATTAGGTTTATCCTGTAACAAAGGTTTGAAGCTAGCGTAGTTATGTTTTCTTGTTACACTTATTATAATAAATACCTTGATATATAAGTCAACGCAAAAACAAGACAATTTTTCATTTGTTTTTTGACTTTGACATCCATCCACTGCACAATGTACGTGGTTTCGGCAAAGCGCGGGAAACGTACGTGGTTCAAGCGCTCAGGCGGGCGTGCGGCAGCCCAATATCGTTTATATCGTGGACGATACGCAGAGTGGTAGGCATATAACGCGTGGCCTAGAACGAGTGAAGGAGGCCTGGTACTAGTTAGTTAAAAAAAGGATATAAAATTGTATAAGTTTTAATATGGCTTTTTAATATGGATTTTGTTACCTATATATCCACCTATACATACCACCATCAAACCTGTATTCTCCCTAGACCTCGAGACCGCTGAAAACGGAATCTTTTCGTATACCTACCACCTTCGTAACAAAAGCTTCTCAAGTATCTTATTCTACCCGTCAACATATCAATACAGCAGAAGATTGAATGTACTGTGTGTTTGTGTAAGGGGAATCGAAAAAATTGATAAGAATTTTGCGTCGTATACAAAATGTTTAATGTAGGCTTATTTTATACTATTAAATGTTAAAAATAAAGTTAGAGCCTAACAACCTCACTGGTGTACGTGTACTGGGAAAAGGTCTCCTTTCAGTTCTGACAGTGTTATCGAGGAATTTATCCACCAATTTGCTCCAGAAAAGATTGGTGGACTCACATGTCTTCAAAATAGTTATTTCCTCGGACATGTAGATTACTCAACTATGTTTTACTATACCGCTATTCGCGTGGTAAACAACACTTAAAATTACATTTCGAAATTTTCTACGTGCCTGGCTCAACCTGGCTCAAATCCAGGTTGCTCACGTACTGTGGAATTTACCGCAAGTGATTATCCCTTGAGCCAAAGGCCATCTTTATTTTTAAGGACATATGCGGAAACAAACACTTGAATATTTTATTAGTGAGAGTTTAAAATAGTCCATCATTAAATTTAAATAAACAGTATATATAGAACATCTCCGAACTATTACACGGAGTGTTGGCCGCTCCCCGGGCAGAACACCTAGCCCGGCGGGAGATCTCCCCTTTTCCTTCCACGGCCACAATACAAAATCGATTAACATTGCTTGTACTTGTGAATATTGGAAATACATACATGAAAAACATTTAATAACTAATAATACAACATATTTAAGGGATCTTTACTACAAATTTAATCAACAGTAGTATTAATATAATAATAATAGCCTAACAAAAATTTACACAAGACTCCCCCGAAGATTACTTCATAGTTTAAAGTTTTTGTCATAGATGCCATGCTCAGCAGGCGGATTGACAATAGTAATTTTTAATTTTTTAGTTGTTATTAAGAATATGCTGCCGCCCATTTTTAAACTTGTTTTCCTGTGTCACCTCTTACGTCAGTCATAAGGTGTAGTGGATATTTTAAAATCGCTACCATACGGTAGGAGAATAAATAATAATAAAGAATCTTCAAAATATGAAATTAAATATTCTTCTATTTGTTAAGAGTAATAAACTTTCAAACAAAAGTAAATCAAATGATAAATAAGAATCCTGGCATATTACTTTTAAGAGAAGGTTAAGCTAGCGTAAGTTATTATAAGTTGTAGTATTAAAGTTTTAGATTTTAGTGTACTGCGTCAGAAATTAGACTTTAATTTTAATAGACACGCGAACTTAATAACCACGTTAAAATATTTTTACAAACAAACCGCTAACATTCAATCAATTGATATAAAACTTCCAACTGATATCGTAATGAGTTCTAGTATTGAAAAATTTGAACAGTTATCACCCTCACTTGGAGTCAAACGAGGAATTTTTAACCCTCATGGATCTACTATTAAGATTATTACTGGTAACTTAGATCATGAAGATGCAATTAAGTATGAAAATATGACTAGTACTTTAAAAACTCATCAAAATAGACTAGATAACAAATTTACCTAAACTTCTGAAATATCTGAATCTCTTATTAAAATAATTAACACTACAAGAACTAATTCTGTCAAAATTGATGGCGAATTATAGGAAATGAGAAAATTAATAAATCAAAGCAATAGTAGTATAACAATTCATACTTTTATAAATATTTAAAATTTTAAATTACTCTACACTAGATAGAATGAGATGGAAACTTGTTGATTCTGAAGAATTGTTAAAGTTATTGAAATAAATAGAGTTAAAAAATAAACTTATATACTTGTAAGCTAAGATAATTTAGTAATGAAGAACAATGTATAAAATTAAAGGAGTGCTAAAATGGAATGGCAGGTTAAAGTGGCAGTTATATTAGTAGTATAGTTGTAGCACGAATGGGTTGGCTCGACCGGGGACAGACTACGTTCTCACAGAATACCAGCGTGAAATAGTAGCTACATGCTGCTGTGTTTCTTATGGTGAGTATAGAGAACCGGAGACCCTTTTTACTGGAAACGAGGCATTCCATCTTAGTCCTCACGGGTGACAACGCATCTGCATTTTGATTTATAATCGAGGATAAATGTGGATGTATATGTACCACAGCAATCACTTACCATCTGGTGGACTGTGTGTTCGTTAGTCATCCCAGCCTATAAAAAATATGTTTGCTATAGAGCTATCCCCATACTTTAATCAAACTGGAATCATTATTCCTAAATATCCCTACCTATTAGTAAAACGTTCTGAATTCGTCTCGCTCGCTCAGTCTTGCAACCAACTTGACGAAGCTGTGTTCCTGTGCTACGAAGATGAATCACAACTTCAAATAAAAGATGCTTGTATCAAGACTAAAGTCTCATTAAAATGAGATTCTCAGATGGTACGAGCTCCTGCCATTCAGTACGAGTTAAAATAAGGTCAGTGAAAATTCAATCATTAGGAAAAAAAGGTGGATAATTTATTGCAAAGCCGAAAGGATATTTTCAAAAATATGTTATAACGAGATAACAAATGATGATATAAAAGGTACTTATTCTCTTATTCAGCATGATAACTGCGACGCGAAAATCAATAGAATCACTCTGAGATCAAGACAAACAACTTTAAATTTTTAAAATTACCATATATTACCTTCCGGATATAACAGTTTCTGAGCCTCAGCTGAAAAGGAAAATCATCGACTTGGATACTAGCGATTTAACAAATCTTAAATATTATAATATTTAAAAAAACATTAAATATTTTTATTTTATGCCGGCACACCGCCTGCAACTTTACAAGACGCAGGTTCGGCCGCACATACTGTTCTCATCTCTGGGCTGGGGCTCCCCAGTGCCAGCTCCTTCCACTTGACCGCATCCAGTGCAGAGCGGCTTGAATCGTCGACGACCGAGTGCTTTCCGATCGGCTCGATACACTGGCGCTGCGAAGAGATGTTGCATCACTTTGCGTATTTTATCGCATCTATCATGGAGAGTACTCTGACGAATTATTCGTATTAAACCCAGCCAATAAATTTCATGAACGCACTACGCGGCAAACCTCCCGAAATCATCCACACCATCTGGATGCTTGGCGGTCCACCACCGTAGGTTTTTTTAAAAAGAATATTAACAATGCTATAAACATTACTAATATTCCCCTTAACCAGTAATGGTAAGCTTAAATTGCTTGTGTTACGAGTGGTTCACGCCAGTAGTCGAATGGCGGATTCGAAACCACGACATTTTTGAGTTCGCGGTCCGCGCCCTGCCATTAGGCTACCGTCGCTTATAAATTTCACTAGGAGTTTTTTTCCGCCTAACGCCTCTCTGTGAAATAGTTTTACACCGGAATTTTTTCCGGACCGATACGACATGGGGACCTTCAAGAAAAGAGCTTACTCCTTTTTAAAGGGCTGACAACGCACCTGCGATTGCTCTGGTGTTGCGAATGTTCTTGGGCGGCGGTAGTCACTTAACATCAGGTGAACAGTATGCTGCCGTTTGCCCCCTCTTCTATAAAAAATAACCTTTTAAAAATAAGTGACTGTCAAATATAAAACACCTGTGAAAATTTATCAATGTGAAAAGTGTTAGCATTGGAAGTTTTTTGTTATATTTAATTTTAATTATGTTCATTTGTGTATTTCTAATTTACAAATATAATTTTTTTATAACGTTATGATCAAAACAATCAGAGCGAAGTTAGTACCCTCAGATAATTTTAAACATAATAGGGGAAGGGTGTATCCTGCAAGTAGTCGTAACATAATAGCAACCTGTTTATTCCAAATTGTCATGATTAAGCTTTTGGTATTAGATTACTCGTATGCCCAATATTTGCAAGTCACTATAATTTTACAATAACATGTTGATCAAGATCTGTGCTTATTAAGTTTTTAATATTAGATTACTGAAAACATGTGATGAAGTATAACGTTACAGAAGACGCTGGAAAAAATTGATAAATACAATTACTCAACTGCTTCTTTTGCTAACAGGTCAACAACACCATTTTCTCTTATCTGTATATGTGATGGCGACCGTTGAATAATAATCTTTTTATATTGAGATTGTAATTTTAAAATTGATTTTATTATATCATAGACAATCGGTTCACCTCTCACTTGAGAGGCACAATGAGCCAAATGCTCTAGGGAACTTTTAAAATCAGTCGAAATGACAAATTCGCCAAAAGATATTGAACCGATACATAATAGACCTTCAAATATAGCAATCAATTTAATAATTATAATCCAAATATCGGAATCAATCATAAATTTTATACTGCTTTCAGAGTGTGGATCCATAAATTACAGTAGTGCGCGGTTTTTATAGTACTTATTTACCTAACTGATTTTAAGTGCCGTTTTCGAAAAATATAATATCCAGAATTGTGAATTACTGTTATTTTTTTTTTTTTTTATTTCTATTTATTAGTTATATGAGTTACTAAATCAATCGAAAGGTGAAAACATCTAAAAAAGAACACGTCACGAAAATATTTGGCAGTGTAACACCTGCAAACGTGTTTTTTCTTGTAGTAATAAAAAATACGTGTAGCACCCGGGGACTGCCGCGGTAAAGCTATTGCGTAGCATTTTTATCAACTTATGCAATTATAATTATTTATTTATTTATTTTATTTATGCAGTATTTTTTTTATTTGTTTTTTTCTTTGATATTAATTCAAGTTACACTTTTTGAGCGTGGTGACCGATGAGAAAACAATTTTTTTTCTTTTATTGAATAAATGAGAAGTTAATATTGTTTAAAATATTTTTATCATCTTACAATAGATGTAGGTTATTCAGGAATTTTTATCATTGAAACTACAGGTTTATGGTAATTAACAAGTTCTTCCGACAAACATTAATTTTCTATAAAGTCTGTGCTTACTAAATACTCTAAATTCACGAAAGTTGCTAGCATGACGACGACTCATATAAATCCAAAGAATATGCTTCTTGCAATAAACTATATTATTGTTTAAAATATTTTTATTATCTTACAATCCATGCAACTAGTCTACACGCATACGTCTAGTAGCACGCACACAAACATCGTGCCGAAGTATGCCGAACTTTACGACGTTAAACGATGTTAGGTTTTCGGGTCTTAGGTTTATTTCGTTATGGAATTTCTTGATTCGGTCGCTGCGCTCAAAGCCCGCGATAAAAGCTATGCAATAGCTTAAAAAGATAGTATGTTCATAATGTGAATAAATTATAATGAGTATTATTATATGCAAAATCATTTTATTCTCATTTTCGTGACAACGCCTTGCATACATGCTGCCGCTTAAATATCTACGCGAACAGTATCGGCAGACATCGCCGTACATCAAAGGAATTTCACCACATGTGCTATTACTTACCAAATGAAAGGAAGAGAGCTAATCGTAGTTAAAACAACAGAAACATTAATATTGAAGTATTAACAATGTTAGTATAGCATATGGCAACGTAAACTGAATTATGATAGGTTTTGAGTCACCGCCGAAGTTAGTAGTTTTACAATTATTTTTGCTCTATGATTTTAAAAGGAGTGACTATCTTATCCAACAAATATAGTACTGGACTACAGATCAGTTTAAAATATTACAATAAATATGTTATAATAATAATAATAATAATAATAATAATAATGCAGAAGGCGGTGCTCCTTGATACTGCCCGCATCGTCCGCCGGTTTCTTTCCCTTTCCCCCTAACCCTTGGCCGTTTGGTCTCCCCTGCCGAGGGCTTCCATCTGATTGGGCTTTTATTTATTTATGTATTTTTGTATTTATTTTATTTTATTAATATTTATGTATATTTATCTTTTCATTTTCATTTATAATTATATATTTATACATCCCAACCCGATGAGAAAACTATATAGATACCCCACATAATAATAATAATAATAATAACGGCATCATCGTTTGAATCAACCACAACTGGGGTATTCACGGCGGCATTCACATTTGCGGGTTGCTCAACCCGCAAATGTGAATGCCGCCGTGAATACCCCAGTTGTGGTTGATTCAGACGATGATGGAACAGTCGCCCAGGAACTGGAATTAGAGCATATGAGGAGTACATTGGAAGAGGCGATTGTGGAAACGCGCAGTACGCCTCTCGAAAATCGACCGCGACTTCCCCGCATAGCCCTAAGCAAGCGGAATCGGGCTGTCGTGAGGGCTCTGAACCCAATGCTGGTGACCTATTTGGAAGCCAGCCGGGACCTTTGCGAGACGGACTCAATTCTTTTTGGCACCGCACTGGCAGTGTGCCGTATTATAGGCGCCAAACTTTCCACGGCTGGACGCGCTACTGGACAAAGTAGCGCTATCCCAGCCTGGAGAATAAGAATTGAAGAAAGTATCGCAAAGGCTAGGGCTCTCATCGGCAGACTGATATGCTTCAGGTCAGGCAACAACAGGCCAAGGATTGTGCGCACCGTCAGGATGGCATTTGCTGGGACAAATGTTAGATTGTCCCAGCCGGATATAATGCAAAAACTGACGGAGCGCATAGACGACCTGAAGCAGAGAATCGCTGCTTGGGGAAAGCGGATTCGGCGATATACCGAGAGGTCGACACGGTTTAACCAGAATCGTCTCTTCCAGAGTGATCAGAAGAGGCTCTATAAATCGTTGGAGCGACCAATGGTAAGTGGAACGGGCCCAGCACCGAATCAGGCCGAAACTGTAGCATTCTGGCGCGGCCTGTGGTCAGAGCCCATAAACCACAGCGAGGGCCCTTGGACGGAAGTTGTGGCGAGTCAGTGTGCGAGTATAACGCCCATGGACTCCGTCGTAGGGCCCCGAACTGGAAAAGTCCGGGACTCGACGGGCTGCATCACTACTGGCTGAAGGGGTTTGTGGTGTGTCACACTGTGCTCGCCCGACAGTTCCAAGAGGCTCTCAACCAGAAGTCGCTCCCGAGCCTCTTCACTACTGGGATCACTCATTTGGTTCCTAAAGACCAGGTTACCACAGACCCGAGCAAATACCGCCCCATCACGTGTCTGCCGACCATATACAAGACACTAACATCCATTTTGAGCGTGAGAATTACTCGTCACCTGGAATCAAATCAGGTGATGTCGCGCGCTCAAAATGGATGTCGGGGCGGCGGCCGTGGAACCAAGGAACCACTCCTCATTGACGCGGTCATTGGCAAAGTGGTCAAACGCAACCGTCGGAACTTCTCCGCCGCCTGGATAGACTACAGAAAGGCATTTGACTCGGTGCCCCATACATGGCTAAAGAGGATCCTCGAGCTGTACAAGATTGACCGTACAGTTCGAGACTTCCTCGAGCGGTGTATGGGGCAGTGGAGTACGATCCTCTGTCATCTAGGCGAGCGGATGACGGATGCGGAAAGCCGCATAAGGATAAGAAGGGGTATATTCCAGTGCGACTGTCTGAGTCCAATCTGGTTCTGCCTCTCTTTGAACCCTCTCAGTACTTTACTGGAGGGTTCCGGGAGGGGATTTCAGCTTCGGAAAGGAGGTACAAAAGTGACCCACCTCTTCTATATGGATGACCTCAAATTATTCGCCTCCAGTCGCTCCCATCTTATGGAATTGCTAAACATCACTTGTGTTTAGCAATTCTATTGGAATGGAGCTGGGGACGGATAAGTGTGCGGTCCTCCATGTTGAGAGGGGTAGGGTTGCTAACTCTGAAGGCATAGACTTATCTATGCCCGTCAACTTAAGGACCCTTTCCGAGGCTGAAACATACCGATATGAGAACATGGGTATCGATGAGGCTGGTATGACAGTATGTAACAGTCAGTTTGCGACACGTTTTATGCACGCTTGACCAAAGTGCTTAACAGCCTTTTGTCCGGTGTGAATAAGGCACACGCATATAACGGCTGGGTCATGCCTGTCCTCATGTATACCTTTGGCATACTCAGGTGGACTCAGACCGAACTTAACGCCCTGGATAGAAAAGTCCGCACTACCATGACGTCCCATAGGATGCATCATCCGAGATCGTCGGTAATGAGGCTGTACTTGCCGCGAAAGCATGGTGGGCGTGGCTTCCTGAGCGCGCTCACCATGCATAATCGCGAAGTGTGCAGCCTCCGTAATTACTTCCTGGTGAGATCGGATGATCCATTCTATAATGACGTCATTTCTAGTGATAAAGGACTTACCCCTCTATCCTTAGCCAACGAGCAATGGCAGGACCCGGCAGTACTAAGCATTTCCGACCGGGAGACCGTATGGAAGGAGAAGGAGCTCCACGGGAGGTACTACAGGGTTCTACATGAGCCCTTCGTAGATACAGTTGCCTCCCTCAACTGGCTACGTTTCGGTGACCTCTTCGGGGAAACCGAGGGTTTTGTCTGTGCAATACAGGATCAGGTTATTAAGACCAACAACTATCGGAGATACATCCTAAAGGATGGCACCGTCGACGTCTGTCGAGCTTGTCGCCATCCCGGTGAGTCACTTAGGCATGTCATCTCCGGTTGTTCGGCGCTTTCTAACTCTGAGTACTTGCACAGGCACAACCTAGTAGCCAGAATTCTACACCAGGAGCTCGCTCTGAAATACGGTCTCGTGGGCCGGAAAGTGCCGTATTGCAAGTACTTGCCGGAAGCCGTGCTCGAAAATGACCGCGCCAGGCTCTACTGGGACCGAGCCATCATCACAGACAGGACTATTCTTGCGAATAAGCCTAATATTGTGCTGATGGACCGGGCACAGTCAAGGATATTTTTGGTCGACATTACCATTCCATATGACGAGAACCTCGTGAAAGCCGAAACAGATAAACGAACAAAATATCTGGACCTGGCTCACGAGGTGACCGATATGTGGGGTGGTCTGCCGGCCGAAATTTTTCCTGTAGTCGTCTCTGCGAATGGGCTAATCCCAGTCAGCCTCTCGGGTCATCTGAGGCGACTGGGACTCCGTGACGGACCGCTCCAGGCTCAAATGCAGAAGGCGGTGCTCCTCGATACCGCCCGCATGGTCCGCCGGTTTCTTTCCCTTTCCTCCTAACCTTCGGCCGTTTGGTCTCCCCTGCCGAGGGCTTCCATCTGGTTGGGCTTTTATTTATTTATGTATTTTTGTATTTATTTTATGTTATTAATATTTATGTATATTTATCGTTTCATTTTAATTTATAATTATATGTTTATATAACCCAACCAGATGAGAAAACTATATAGATACCCCAAATAATAATAATAATAATAATAATAAATAGTAAATAGGCGATAATAATAAAAATAGGCGATAATAATAAAAAGGCGTAGGGAAGTGACGACCCCATCGCCCGCTGACGAAACAGTTAAGTGACAAAACTGCTACGTCGGTGCAGTCAGTCAGCGCCTTGCCAAGAGGTGTGAGCGCCGTACCTCGGCAGTACTCAGGGTGCAAAGGCCCGTTTGTGCTTACGGCCGTACAATGATACAATGAAACGGTGCCGGGCCTAGGCGTCTCCCGTTAATTGACACCCAATAATGGATGATGGATTTGAGTAGAAAGCGTATAGGGCCGCTGCCTGGGGGTCGCCGGAGCGCGTCTGGAGCTGGCGCTGGACGCGGCAGCATGCGGGCCGCCAGCCGAGCGCGAGGAGCTGCAAGATCACCTAACAGCCCCTCGCATCCATCATCCCCACCAGATGGCTTGATGTCGGCAGGGTCCTCTCGGACTCGGCAAGCGGCATCCGCCGCTGGTGGAGTGCGCCGCATGCGTTGGACAAGGGATATGAACGCAAACGCATTGCGGGCGTACTATAGGGCGAAAGGGGAAGAAACTGCGGGGATAGCGTATCGGGCTCGGATGCACTGCTTTTTTGCTGAGCTGGAGCCGTCTATTCCCGTCACGGAACAAAACCTGGCAGACCGAGTTCGGTACATCATGCGCTCGAAAATATTTGATGATGCCGAGCTCGAACGACTACGACGTGGGGCTATTCCCTCATCGAATGAATTGGCTACGGCTGGGGATGCGGCTCCTCAGGCGACAGACCAGCTGCCACGCGTAGAAGCCGCCATGGATCTTCCAGTTGTGGTTGATTCAGACGATGATGAAATGGTCTCCCACGAACTAGAGCAAATGAGGAGTATATTGGAAGAGGCGATTTTGGAAACGCGCAGCATGCCTCTCGAAAATCGACCGCGACTTCCCCGCATACCCCTAAGCAAGCGAAATCGGGCTGTCGTGAGGGCTCTTAACCCAATGCTGGTAACCTATTTGGAAGCCAGTCGGGACCTTTGCGAGACGGACTCAGTTCTTTTTGGCGCCGCAGTGGCAGCTTGCCGTATTATTGGCGCCAAACTTCCCATGGCTGGACGCGCTACTAAAGAAAGTAGCGCCATCCCAGCCTGGAGAAAAAGAATTGAGGACCGTATCGCAAAGGCAAGGGCCCTTATCGGCAGACTGATAAGCTTCAGGTCGGGTAATAATAGACCGAAGGTTGTGCGAACCGTTAGAATGGCGTTTGCTGGGACAAATATCAGTTTGTCCCAGCCGGACATCACGCAGAAACTAACGGAGCGCATAGACGACCTGAAGCAAAAGATTGCTGCTTGGAGGAAGCGGATTCGCCGATTTACCGAGAGGTCAAGGCGGTTCAACCAGAATCGTCTCTTCCAGAGTGATCAGAAGAGGCTCTACAAATCATTGGAGCGACCAGAGGTATGTGGAGCGGGCCCAGGACCGGATCAGGCTAACACTGTCGCATTTTGGCGTGGCCTGTGGTCAGAGCCCGTAAACCACAGCAAGGGCCCTTGGACGGAAGTTGTGGCGAGTCAATGTGAGAGTATTACGCCCATGGACCCCGTCATCATAACGCCGGATGACGTAGCTGAGGCGGTCCGTAGAGCCCCGAACTGGAAAAGCCCGGGACTCGACGGACTGCATCACTACTGGCTGAAGGGGTTCATGGTGTGTCACGCTGTGCTCGCCCGTCAGTTTCAAGAGGCTCTCAACCAGAAGTCGCTCCCTAGCCTCTTCACTACTGGGATCACTCATTTGGTTCCTAAAGACCAGGTTACCACAGACCCGAGCAAATACCGCCCTATTACGTGTCTACCCACCATATATAAGACACTGACATCCATTTTGAGCGCGAGAATAACTCGTCACCTGGAGCTAAATCAGTTGATGTCACGCGCTCAAAATGGATGTCGGGGCGGTGGTCGTGGAACTAAGGTACCACTCCTCATTGACGCGGTCATTGGCAAAGTGGTGAAACGCAACCGTCGGAATTTCTCCGCCGCCTGGATAGACTACAGAAAGGCATTCGACTCGGTGCCCCATACATGGCTAAAGAGAGTCCTCGAGCTGTACAAGATAGACTGTACAGTGAGAGACTTCCTCGAGCAGTGTATGGGGCAGTGGATTACGATCCTTTGTCATCTGGGTGAGCAGATGATGGCTGCGGAGAACCACATAAGGATAAGAAGGGGTATCTTCCAGGGCGATTGTCTGAGTCGAATCTGGTTCTGCCTCTCCTTGAACCCTCTCAGTACTTTACTGGAGGGCTCCGGGAGGGGATTTCAGCTTCGGAAAGGAGGTACAAAAGTGACCCACCTTTTCTATATGGATGACCTCAAGTTATTCGCCTCCAGTCGCTCCCATCTTATGGAATTGCTAAACATCACTTGTGAATTTAGCAATTCTATTGGAATGGAGCTGGGAAAGGATAAGTGTGCGGTCCTCCATGTTGAAAGGGGAAGGGTTGCTAACTCTGAGGGCATAGATTTATCTATGCCCTTCAACTTAAGGACCCTTTCCGAGGCTGAAACATACCGATACCTGGGTATGTCACAGAACATCGGTATAGATGAGGCTGGTATGAAACAGTCAGTTTGCGACGTGTTTTATGCACGCTTGACCAAAGTGCTTAACAGCCTTTTGTCCGGTGTGAATAAGACACACGCATATAACGGCTGGGTCATGCCTGTCCTCATGTATACCTTTGGCATACTCAGGTGGACTCAGACTGAACTTAACGCCCTGGACAGAAAAGTCCGCACTACAATGACGTCCCACAGGATGCATCATCCGAGATCGTCGGTAATGGGGCTGTACTTGCCGCGAAAGCATGGTGGGCGTGGCTTCTTGAGCGCGCTCACCATGCATAATCGCGAAGTGTGCAGCCTCCGTAATTACTTCCTGGCGAGATCGGATGATCCATTCTATAAGGACGTCATTTCTTGTGATAAAGGACTTACCACTCTATCCTTAGCCAACGAGCAATGGCAAGACCCGGCAGTGCAGACAATTTCCGACCGGGAGACCGTGTGGAAGGAGAAGGAGCTCCACGGGAGGTTCTACAAGGCTCTACATGAGCCTTTCGTAGACACAGTAGCCTCCCTCCACTGGCTACGCTTTGGTGATCTCTTCGGGGAAACCGAGGGTTTTGTCTGTGCAATACAGGATCAGGTTATTAAGACCAACAACTATCGGAGATACATCCTAAAGGATGGCACCGTGGACATCTGTCGAGCTTGTCGCCATCCCGGTGAGTTACTTAGGCATGTCATCTCCGGTTGTTCGGCGCTTTCTAACTCTGAGTACTTGCACAGGCACAACCTAGTAGCCAGTATTCTTCACCAGGAGCTCGCTCTGAAATACGGTCTCGTTGATCGGAAATTGCCGTATTAGAAGTACTTGCCGGAAGCCGTGCTCGAAAATGATCGCGCCGGGCTCTATTGGGACCGAGCCATCATCACAGACAGGACTATTCTTGCGAATAAGCCTGATATTGTGCTGATGGACCGGGCACAGTCAAGGATATTTTTGGTCGACATTACCATTCCGTATGACGAGAACCTCGTGAAAGCCGAAACAAACAAGCAAACAAAATATCTGGACCTGGCTCACGAGGTGACCGACATGTGGGGTGGTCTGCCGACTGAAATTATTCCTGTAGTCGTCTCTGCAAACGGGCTAATCCCAGTCAGCCTCTCGGGTCATCTGAGGCGACTGGGACTACGTGGCGGACCGCTCCGGGCTCAAATGCAGAAGGCGGTGCTCATCGATACCGCCCGCATCGTCCGCCGGTATCTTTCCCTTTCCCCCTAACCCTCGGCCGTTTGGTCTCCCCTGCCGAGGGCCTCCATCTGGTTGGGCTTTTATTTATTTATGTATTTTTATATTTATTTTATGTTATCTATATTTATGTATATTTATCTTTTCATTTTCATTTATAATTATATATTTATAGAACCCAACCATATGAGAAAACTATATAGATACCCCATAATAATAATAATTTTATTTCAGATAACCAAGTGATCCATAAAATTTGTTAGTAAATATGGAACTTATAACCTATGTTAGTGCCTAAATCTAATTCTTAAATATAAGCGCCTTATTAACTAAACATAGGCGGTAATATTGCCTAAGGAGGAATGAGTCGTATCTTTCAGCAATTATTCTCATGATGGAGTTGGAGCTATCCCGCACCCTGCCAAGCAACGAGGCTGTTTTCTTTCTTATAAGGGCGTAATAGTCATCTGTACGCGCCTTTGCAAACATGCCTGATGCACTGCAAAATCGGGGTAGCCCCAACAAGATCCTGAAGCCATTATTATACTGGACACGTAAGGTGTCGACAGTCCGCTGTGAATAACTCGACCACAGGCTGCACGTGTAGAAAACTTGACAGTACGCTTTAAATAGTGTTATCTTTACTTGTTCACTATAGAAGCCAAAATTTTCTCTTACTGCAATCAGTTTTCAAATAGGACGATACCCATCTCGTGAGATTCAACGCCTTCAAAACACAAACTTGTGTCTTCACCATGACAAGGAGCTAGCCCACTTTGGCTACTTCTTTTCAAAATGCATATATATAAATTACGCGTGACGTTGTTTGTCCGCGATGGACTCCTAAACTACTTGACCGATTTTAATCAAATTTGCACACCATATGCAGTTTGGCCCAACTTGAGAGATAGGATAGTTTTTTGCCCATGAGTGACCCACAATTTTTTGAAATTTAAGGATTTTTAATAGGACATGACAGAGGGTCATTGAAAAGGGGAGAACCTCTGCCTGCCAAGCTAGTATATATATCTTATGGGACGTAGATGGCTCGGTTTCACGCGACCAAAGTACTAAAAACACCGAGCTATTTAAAATAATATGATTGAAATCGAAGCAATACGTAAATTTAGTTTCATTCAAAGAATAAAATTTTTAAATCTAATAAAAGGCCCGATTTGAAATGGCAAATAAAAAACAATTTGTGTAGTTCACAGCGCCTTCTGCTCTTCACATTTTAGAAATTGAACAATAGTGCAAAATTCAATAAAACTGGGAAGAAATTCTGAGCGGATAAGGGTGGCCTCGTATAAGGGAGCTCTTTTTAGTGTACTATTCAGACAGACGAAGTTATTAAAGACAGACGAAGTTATAAAACAAAATATTGAAACGTAATTTACTTGCTAAAAAATTCGAAAGTTAAATATATTATTTTTAATGATGGAATGCAAATCATCTTAAAAAACTTACATACCTAATATGCCTATAGTGTCATTGACATACTTTTGTATTTTTTGACTACCTTGTCAGTTTAGTGGTCTTAAGCGCGACTGCTTAGCACGTAGTCCTGGGTTCGAATCCCAGGTTAAGCCAAAATCAGTTACTTGGTTTTTCTGCCAAGAAATTCTCAGTACCAACCCAGAGTCGGGAAGTTGGCAGTCTTTTATTTGCCTTGGACATTGGTCCTGCGCCTGATCTATCTTCGGTTGTGTCGGATTACAGTCTCATCGGGCTATGAGGGCAAGGGAATAGAACGTGCACCTGTGTTTGCACACACACTCGTGTAGTGTCCTCCTGTTCTGTGCAGATGGCGAGTTTTTTTTTCCACTGGACGCCGTGACCAATAAGCTATCTGGAGGATATTATTACTATAGTTTTGGAAGTTTTACAGGTAGGCAGTATTTTGTATGTATTTCTATAGTACATATATCAGCGAAGTGTCATTGAAACTGGTTGGAAGCCTAAGTGCATTTTATTACTTTCATGCTATAAGCATTGTGTCAGTCCGATTTTATTTTATGCCCTGCTGTGATCTGCTGCAGATTAGCGCTATTGGCCGCAAGCCTTTATTTTTTCTATACGTGTGCAGAAAGTAGCTCGCAGCGCTGCTTAGTGCGATTTAACTGAGTTTGCTTATCACTTCTTTGATACTGGTACTTCCGAGAATTCCGCCACTGCCACTGCTTTAACACATAATTAACGTTTAAATTTTAACGTTTCAAATCTAACTGTCCACAAATTTTTAAATTTCCTTTTATTGATTTATTGAACAATAACCGGATTACAAAATGTTAGTTAGAGGATTTTTAATAGGACATGACAAAGGGTCATCGAAAAGGGCAGAACAACGTCTGCCTGGCAAGCTAGTATATATATATATATATATATATATATATATATATATATATACATAGCGCGCAAGTCCGAAAGTTTAGAGTGGTGTGGTACCAATATGTTTAGAACTACGAGCACAAGCTCAAAGTATGTATGTATGTTTGTATGTATGTATGTATGTTCGGATTCAATTTTCGCCTCATGTACCTCGAGAAAAAAGAGTGATATTGACATGGGTCCAGTTTCATTTAACGCATAATTATTTAATTTTTAAAATTCAATTCAATTCGGTCAAGCAGTTTTTGTGTCGAATGAAAAATTGTATAAAATAAGAAGGAAGTTAGTCGTGTGGACCTTTCGGGTCGCACCTAGACCGCACCTGGACCAAACTTTCGGTGTTTTACAGCGTTTTACTGCGCTCGCACCAGACGCTCGGCTGATCTCCATGCCTTGCCTTTTTAGTCGACATACGATGCATTCAAACGAAATGATTTGCTTCGTCGTTCCAATTACGTATAGCAAAGTATTGGAATAATTTACCAGCATCTGTCTTTCCATCCGATTTAATGTGGGTGTCTTCAGGGAGAGATTGATAGACATTTATTAAACTAAGTCAGTGCGCTATCATGTTTGGCTGCACCACCGCTTACCATTAAGTGGGATTGTAATAAAGCACGAGCTTATATAATAGTGAAAAAAATCATGTTGTACACTTAATTATCGTATGCGCCACTCATTCAATATTCATTATTTATAATTTTATCAATTCAGTAATCAACTATTGACGATTTACTCTTTACTATAACCGCTTCTAATCTTCCACCTAGGTTTTCTTCAATTGATTGTGATATATACCGGCGCCAAGAGATCAATTACAAAATTATTATATAGGATTCTAAAATGGAAGATTTTCAGAGATTGCAAGATCTTTATAATCTTAGGCTTACTATTTTTCTGCTAATCCTGCACTAAAAAGTATTTAGTTCGCATCATTAGAGAAAAATAGATTTGATTTTACGGAACTATTGACAACTTCAATTTATTTTACATAAAGTAGGATGAGGAGAGTAAACCCATTTCCTTCGCAAATAACATATTTGATAATTTGTACCAAATTCGTTTCTATTTCAATATGTGTATATAACAAAAAAAGCCACTTATATAGTGGTCATTAATTGTTCTGTCAAGAAATTCTAAGAAAGCTCATAACGCTGATGTTTCTACGACTGAGCTCTCTTCGATCGCGTCACTTGTGATTAGACGTATAACCGGACATAATAATTCTGCGATAGATTGTCTTGTAAGGTGTTTGCCACAGTTACCACGCTTGGTCAGCAGTTGTCAACAACAGTTTTTTTTATTTTTAGTTGTTATTAAGGAAACAATACCGCCCGTCTCCTTGTTTGTGTTCCTCTGTCGCCTCTTACGACCCCACGAGATGATATGCACACTCACAGAATACCAGCGTGAAATAGTAGTTTAATGCTGCTGTGTTTCGTATGGTGAATGTAGAGAACCTAAGACCCTTTTTATTGGAAACGAGGAATTCCATCTTAGTCCTCACGGGTGACAACGCATCTGCACTATGATTAGTAATCAAAAATAGTTGTAGATGTCTATGAGCCGCAGCAACCACTTACCATCAGGTGGTCTGTGTGCTCGTTTGTCACCCTATCCTTTGAAAAAAATTGCGGATTTGGATATTCTACAAAAAATAGCATTTACACCGTTAGAACACGACTCTTTATTTTTTAGCAATCCATTTGTCAAAAAAAAAATGTAATTACCTTCATCATCATCATCAGCACGCGGCAGTTTATTGCTGCACTCTTCTAAGACTTAGTATTCAAATTTACGCGTGAAGTTGCTACCAGCCACGTACACTTGTGTGAATTTTCAATTTAGTCAGAAAGTTTTTCACACTACGTTAGCCTAGGCATGGTCTCCATTATATTACACGTCTGTTATATTGCTTGATAGAAGTCAGATGTCAGGTATAAGATTGCATATGCGTTTGTACTGTAACTATAAAGTCAAAATTATTATACCTTTTAATGTACAAAATTAATTAAAAAGTAATGTAAAACTATCTATAAAATAATTTATTGTTTTCGAAACCAGTAATTGTTCCAAACATCATCTTCATTTAACTAATTTTAGCTAAATACTTCTTATTCCTCATCGGTCTGTAAAAGTCTAATGCTGGCTAGGCTGCCTGTTCACTTCTGTTATTGGAAGGATTTACCATAATCCTGTTCGACGAGGGCAGTTGAAGATTAAACATCGTTTGAATTTTTTGGCTATTTAAAATTCAAAATATCTGTTTATAGTGCGAAACATTGCGACTAGTACATACGTGTGTGAACCTTATATGACAGTGATTGTGTCTGTGTAATTACTACAATAAAACATCAAGAAATAGTGGAGTAAGAAGCATTTTAATATTTATAAAATCTTATATCTTCAATCTCCCGGACCTACCCCAACTCGCAATTCGCTCGCTGTGACGTAGTACGGCAATATTTACTTGCTAATCTTTTAGCGCCTGGATAAAATAATTAGCACATACTAGTTAACAAACTTTTTCTAGAAAATTTTAAAAGTTGTTTTTAGAGTATTCTATTGCGCCTAAAATGGATAAACAATTCTGTGGAGCTTGCAGAGCATTAATATCTGATAAAAGATACATGACCTGCCTTGGTTTTAAACAGAAGTATGACCTTCAATGCGCTAATATCTCACCACAGCGGTATAGAGCGTTAAATGATGAGAATAAGCGTAATTGGAGATGCCTGGAATGTAAAAGTAAAATACCTAAGAAGGATAACACAAACACACCTATACGCCCATCGCACCAGACAGAGTCGGCAGTTCTCGATAACGCAGATAACTTGAATGTAACGTTGCGTATAAAATCAGATTTAACATTTGACTACATAACGGAAAAAAAGTTGAAGGATGTCTTGGAGGCCGAAAGACAAGAATTAAGAATTGTTATTCAATCAAGCCTGAAGGAATTATCAGACCAGTTAACCACAATAAAAAACCAGTGTTCCGGATATCAGGAGTCTTCAATGTTTATTAATGGGCAATATGAGGATTTTCGCAAAGAGCTCGTAGAACTAAAAAAGCTGCTTGCAACGACCACTTCTGAATTGAAATGTATAAGAGAAGAAAATAAAAGTCTAAAAAATAGTGTTACTGCACAAGCTGCAAGGATTAAAGCATTGGAAGACGAAAACTTGAGACAACAACAATGGACACGAATGCAGAATATAGAGATAACAGGGATTCCTGAGAATAAGGCCGAAGATACTAAACAAATAGTATTGAAACTCTCGCAGCATATTGGGGCTCCTATTCAGCAGACTGATATCGATTTCGCACACCGGGTCCAACCTCGGCGCGCTGTGAGTGCTGCCCGCGCACGCCCCATTGTTGTGCATCTAAGACAACGTGCCGTCAAAGACAAACTTATAGCAGCGGGTCGCAAGTATCGTACTCTGAATGCTAAGGATTTGGGAATGGGTGATGAGACTAACAGAATTTATATCAATGAGCACCTTACAAAAGAAAATAAAATTCTTTTAAATACATGCAAACAAAAAGCCAAGGAGGTAAATTATAAATTTGTTTGGACAAAAAACTGCCGTATCTTCGTTCGAAAGGACGAGGCCTCTCCCCCTATTCAAATTTCCTCATCAACCGATATATCCAAAATAATGTAAAACACTGTTTGATATTTAATAATTACTCACCTTTCAATGTATGCAATTATCCTCCCTTACACTTACATAAAATATTTTTACACTTCTCTACACTCAACTCTATTTACACACTTATTGATTACGCAATGCAAGAGTACCTCACAAGTATATCCTTTCCATGTGAACTACACTCCTATTTTAAACCGAAGCAAATTCTCGTTTACAACGAACATTTAAATGCTATTAAAAACTACGGCTTAACTTATAGTTATACATTGACCATTAAGGTTTGCGAATATTTATCTATATTAATTAATAACTTTGGCTTAAAAATAATAGTTTATTTTTCCTTTAAATATTTAACATTTTATAGAGTGTACGTTTATCGATTTCACCACTACTACCCTGTCAGAAATGGATGAAAATAGTAAAAATAGTAACAACCTTACATTGCTTTATCAAAACGTTAGAGGGCTACGAACAAAGACTAATACGTTTTATAATAATCTGTTACTGTCTGAGATCGATGTAGTTATGATTTCTGAAACATGGTTATGTGATGGTATTTTGGACGCAGAACTAAGTGACGATAATTATAAAATTTTTCGCAGAGATCGAGGATCATTAGGAGGTGGTGTAATGTTACTTTGTAAATCAAAGCTACACGCGCGCATGAGACCAGAATGGAATAATACCGATCTAGAATGCATTTGGATTACCATTCCAGGAAGTAACATAGGCTCTTCATATGACATACACATTTCGGTAGTTTATATACCACCTAATCATCAAATATCTTCGCGCATAAAGGATCTCATTAACACACTGTTAGCTGTTCGTGATAAATACCCAAATGACCATATAATTGTTACAGGAGATTTTAATTTACCATGTATTGACTGGACTTCTGGAGACCCAGTTGTACGTAGGAAAGGATCAGTCGAAGTTCAAACTGCAGCATCTGATCTTATATCTTGTTGTTCTTTCATAGGCCTTTCTCAATACAATACACTCTTAAACAGTAGCAAGAACACTCTAGACTTAATCTTTTCATCTTTCCCGATAAAAGTTCAAAAATCTGAATTTGTGCTTGTTATAGAAGATGTATATCATCCAGCTCTGTACATATCTGCGACGGACATCTTAGTACCTTCATGTAGACCTTCTTTTAGGACTAAATATCAATTTAAGCGAGCAGACTACCGTAGTATGAATGATTTACTTTTGAAACAAGACTGGGCTTTTATCACAAAGGAAACAAGTTTAGATCGTGTTACTGATAAATTTTACAGTATAATAAATGAATTAATTGAAAAATTCGTTCCTAAAATCCGATGTAGTGGTAATTATTCTTATCCAATATGGTACAGCAGAGCACTAATTAACCTTATAAAAGAAAAGAATAAATTGCACTCTAGTTGGAAGAAGCATAAAAATCCGATTGATTACGCAGACTTTTCGGAGCTGAGAAAACGACAAAAGATACTACAGCAACAATGTTATAAACTGTACCTAGCACGCACTCAGGAGAATATTAAACATAACCCCAAAGCTTTCTGGAGTTATGTAAAGTCTAGGCGTAAAAACCATTCTGATTATCCTCAAGAAATGACATACGGAGACACTAAAGTGAATAACCCAATAGCAATCTGCTCGTCATTTAATGATTTTTTTAAAAGCAATTTTACTAAATCTAGTGACAATAATTTGACCATACGGTCTGATAATTTAAATTTAAATGTAATCCAAGATATTGATATAAATCCAGAGAAAGTTAAGAATTTAATTTGTAAGCTTGACATTACGAAAGGTGCCGGTAGCGATAAATTGCCTCCTGTATTATTTGTAAAATGTGCAAAATCCTTATCTATTCCTATAGCACTATTATTCAATAGGTGTCTTCGCGATGGCTACTTTCCAAGTATTTGGAAGGAAGCCCATGTTGTACCTATACACAAGAAAGGGCTGAAGACAATAATTGAGAATTACCGGCCAATATCAATACTCAATGTATTAAGTAAGTTGCTAGAAAGAATCGTTCATATGCACATATACCCCATCATATTACCTTCAATACCCCCAGAACAACATGGCTATGTGAAAGGGCGCTCTACAGCAACTAACTTGGGTGCATTTATTGATTACACTACCTCAAATATGGATGGAGGGTCGCAAGTAGATGTCATTTACACTGACTTTGAGAAAGCCTTTGATCGCGTAGATCACATCATATTACTACGTAAGCTTTTTGAGCTGGGCATACGAGGTAACCTTTTCAGGTGGATGGAATCATATCTGTGGAAACGATCTCAGGCAGTAGTCTTAGGAGGGTTCCGTTCTGACTTCGTGGAAATAACATCCGGAGTTCCACAAGGTTCTATTTTGGGTCCTCTACTGTACGTGTGCTATCTATATGATGTGGGCAAGTGTTTTCATAATGCTAAGTTTCTGATGTACGCTGATGACACTAAAGTATATATGAAAATCACTGATTATGTAGACTGCATGAAACTTCAAGATGATCTTGTGCGACTTGGTAACTATTATGTAGTAAATCGTATAGGAGTTAATGTCAGCAAGTGTCTTTACGTTTCTTTCACAAGGAAAAGAGAACCTACAAATTTCAACTACCGAATAAATCACCTTAATATAACTAAGAAAGAATTAGTGAAGGATCTGGGGATATTACTGGATTGCAAGTTAAGCTTCTCAGAACATATTGATACAATAACGCACTCGGCCTACAAAAGCCTTGGCTTCATCCTACGCGTAAGCAGACCCTTTACTGATATTAACTGTATTAAATTACTTTACTTTTCATATGTTAGAAGCGTCCTTGAATATTGCAGTACTGTATGGAACCCGCATTACACTGTTCATATAAATAACTTAGAACAAATTCAGCACAAATTCCTGAGACATTTAAGGTATAGAAATTTTATTTACACTAATAACTATGAAGAGTCTTGTAGATATTTCAATATAATAAGCCTTGAGGATAGACGTACTCTAATGGACATGGCATTTTTGCATGGTTTATGTAATGGAAGTATTGACTGTGTAACTTTAGCTGATAGAGTTCTCTGCTTTTGTACTCCGAAACGTAGAACGAGACATACACCTTTGTTTGCGGTTGTTAAGACAACGACAAACTATGCACAAAACTCTCTGGTGAATCGTTTACAAAAAGTTTATAATAAAAGATTCCACTCAGTTGATATTTTCCATTCCAGTAAGGATAAGTTTAAGAAGGATGTCTTGAAACTTCTGATGTAGTGAGTTTAGGTAACTCATTAGCTCACACACACACACACACACACACACACACACACACACACACACACACACACACACACGCGCGCGCGCGCACACACACACACACGCACACACACACACACACACGTACGCACGCATGCACGCACGCATACACACACACACACACATGCCCGCGTGCGTGGGAGGCGCATACGAGCATTATGTATGTTGAAAATCTTTTAATTTTTTTGTAATGTTTTCTAGATGTTTAAAAATACGTATTTTTAGTCCTAACTACTTTGTCTTCAACATGTCCGTTATAAATTGAAAATACTATTTAAATAATGTAAATCCGTTTTTGGCTATAATTTAAGATCATAAGATTTACGTACGATATAACAAAGAGCTGTGGATTTTGTTTGAAATAAAAAAAAAAAAATAAAATAAAAAAATAAAAAATAATAGTCACGATTGGCTGGTGGGTTGAAGATCGCGGCCGTCGTCTCGTACTTTGAAGATATTACTCTTCACAAAACTGGTTACGCGGCTACTTTTCATGTAAATAAAGTGAAGTAAAGTTACAGTGTCAAGCCTGCCCACGGCTGGGCACAGGCCTCCCCACATTTTTGAGAGGGTTTTAGGGCAAGGAAGTGTCCGCCGCACTACCCTAATGCGTGTCGGAAAAGTTCACATGCTTTCGAAATATTTTTTTCTTATTTTTAAAATATGCTGGTTTCCTCACGATGTTTTCTTTCACCACCGAGCACGTGGTAAATCAGCAGTTAAAATTGAAATTAACAATTTCATTGGTGGCGGCGGGTGTCTAACCCGGGTTACTCGTGTACTGTGATATTTACAGGGGGCGTTAGTAATCTGAGCTACCACGGCTTTTTCCATGTAAGCACAAATAAAATATTTCACCTTTAAATTGACGAATTTTACACTGTCAATTTCCGCTTCTTTTATAAGGCAAAATGTCTACGCGTACCCGCCCCCACCAGAGTTACTCCTACTCCACCTTGGCTGCGGTGGATAAAAGGAGAAGAAACTGAGAGGACTTGGCAAGCCATCTCGGGTCAGCTAAGTAGTATCCTCTTTTTGTCTTTGTTCTTCATTTTGTTTACCGTTGATGACCATCACGGCTACTAAGTCCAGCCGGGGTGTCGGAGTTCGAAGTCGTCGGGTATCGTTTCTTTATCACCCTGTAAAATATCACTTCTGGACGTGTGTCTTTCCTGTTGAATCAATGATTTGCCACGCTGGCTGGCAAATTGGCAATCAAAGTATTTTTTTATATAATGAGGTGATAAACGAGCATAAAGTATATGCGATGGTAAGTGGATGCTGTAGCGCTTAGAGATTTAAATTTTCAAAATGCAGAATGCATTGTTACCCCCATGGACTACGATGAAATGCCTCGTTTCCAGTTAAAGGATGTTTAGTCCTCTACACTCACCATACGAAACACAGCAGCATTAAGTTACCATTTTACGCTGGTATACTGTGAGAGCGTGGTGCTTCCCCGGTCGAGCGGACTCATTCGTGCTACAACCATAATATAGCTGCAGCATGGCTCTACCACGTAAAAATATAGTAGAAGTAGTAAACGTCACGAACCTTTGAAATTGCTAAACTAAATGTTTTATTTCTTAATAGAAATAGGCCTTAAATGATGATTGCTTTTGATTTACCTTGGCAATTAACCTTGAGTAAACTTTAACAATTTCCGATATTAATTGAAAATCAAGAATTTTCCTTCGCCTTGGGTTTGAAATTGGATTTATTTTCGACTTTAACACATAACCTGGCATAAAGTTCTTGTTGTAATTTTGTGATATTAATATTATTATTATATCCTTAGTATTCTGATATTGAACACATATTTGTCGACATCTCCGAGTCAAACATAAAAATATTTTAGTGATTAATCTATCTAACTATAAGTATAACTTCAAAGCCTTTGTTTCAAAAGGCATGTGTACTATTCATTGAGCTTAGAACAGACTAACTAATGATGAACGAAGCGGTAACCGGTAACGCATATCCCCTCTCGTGTGTCACCGGTTGGAAACTCATTCCGTACGAATGAATCCTCTCGCCTAAGTACACCAGAACGCTTTAACCCTGTTTTCTACTTATTTCTACGCACAACGTTAATAAATGTTTAAATATTATGTCATATTTCATTGTTTTCTTTTCCCTATTCATAGGCGGTAAATGAATCTCGAAACATTGTTATTTTACAGAATAGTTTGTAAAGGATGTAGTATACTATATTAAAATATTAAGAAAGAGGAAAAAGTTATGTACATAATTCTAATCTTTAAAAACGTATCACATATTTAAGTTAAGGCAAAATTAACGCTCATTATTAAAGAGCGTAATATATTTCATTAATTTTCTTCAATTTTAATTAAATTTATTTCACACCGATGATTCGAATACCGTGCAATAACCATGGTCGAAGATAGACTAAAGCCATTACACTATGCTTATTAATAATAGTTCGGTGCCACATCCAAACTAAGAGTGGTTATTGAAACTATTCAGACCAGTTATACCCTGTGCCAACAAACGAGTCTACCCAGGTGGTGAGTGTACCTACTGTTGGCGACGCGCCTATAAAAATATTTCAATTTATTAGTTAACCGATTACGAATAGCTTCTAAAAAGCAAATTATCAAGCAACAATATTCCGATAAGAAAATGCTTAGTTGAATCTTAAAGAAATATCGAATTAATGATATGAAGGTCTTGGGTTCGACTCCCAGGCCGGAATAGTTTATCGTTTTCTTAGTAATATCTCTTAATAAATTCATATAGGGAATTTTTAAGGTATAAATTATGTTACCGGATTTGTTCCCCGGTTGAGATGATCGCTGTGCATAAGTAGAATTAATGGAAATTAATTGCATAAGTATTGTCTTATATGAGTTTGATATGTTTTGTATGAAAACAAATGCCTATTTTCTATGATTGATTTATGAAAACATTCACTTATATTGTTTGATAACAAACATGATAACTGATAAGAATCTGATTAGAAATAGTTTTCAACGTTTGAGAATTGTGAACTAAACTTTCCAATTTTACTGATAGTCGATAGCCGTGCAAAAGTTAGTTGTTCAAATCGTGTGAGATCATAGACGCACGCCAGCCACGTACTTAGGAGGCCAAATATGTAGAAATTTAAATATTCGCAATTCAGCAATTTATGTAAAAATGACTTGTAAAATATTTCAGATTAATTGTACGTGTAAAAGAGGTAAATTCTGTGTTAATTTTATGTGAAAATTCCTGTGAATAAGTGAAATACGTGGTAGAGCCATGCTGCAGTTATATTAGTAGTATAGTTGTAGCATGAATGGGTCGGCTCGACCGGGGAAGGACCACGCTCTCACAGAATGCCAGCGTGAAATAGTAGCTTAATGCTGCTGTATTTCGTATGGTGAGTGTAGAGAACCGGAGACCCTTTTTACTGGAATCGAGGCATTCCATCTTAGTCCTCACGGGTGACAACGCATCTGCATTTTGATTCGTAATCGAGGATAGATGTAGATGTCTATGGGCCACAGCAACCACTTACCATCAGGTGGACTGTGTGCTCGTTTGTCACCCTATTCTATAAAAAAAATAATGATAGTTTTGTATAAGAAATTTAAAAGTGTTTTAAATGGAAAATGTATAGGAAAAATGTAAATTAAACTGTTGTATTAGTTAAGATATGTATAATTTCAAGTGGAGAACATTGTTTTAACTTTCTATGTTAAATATTTAAGAAATTTCAACTTTGAACATGTGAGTAAAATAAGCATATTTTGTTAAATAAATAAAAGGTTTTTTGTGATATGAAAATGTAATGTACATATATCGTAGTATAGATATTTTTTTGTGCTACCTTTATAACTAAATTGTATAAATGTATGTCTTATACAAATAAAATTTATTGAGTAAACCGTGAGAGAGTGATAGAACAAATTGATGTAATTAAGTTGCGCAAACGCACAAATGGCGCGGCTCACTTTCGCGTATAGCTCTGGGATAGCTCAGTAAACGAGTTTTCTTGCAATTCGTTCGGAAATCGTTCGGGAAATGTTCGGGAATCGTTCGGGAAATGTTCGGAAATCGTTCGGGAAATGTTCGGGAATCGTTCGACAAGACCAGCAGTCAATAAGAAGAAAGAAAAAGTGTAGGGAAGTGATAGGGAAAAGTAATTACTCTCTCACAGAACGGTTTGAAGATAATTGCTGTTTTATTCCCAAGGAATTCGTCCCTCGAAATAATACAGTCGACATCGAAGAATTAAGGCGTTGGGACCGGGACGACTTCGGAAGACCCGTAATCCCCGCCTGAACCTATTTTCTGAAAAGGAAGAGGTTATCGCCCTTGTGTGTTACTCAGTTGCGGAGATCACATACGTTGTTCCCGAACCCAACGTAGGCGTTATAGGAGGCCGGATCGAGAGAAGCCTCGATTCCCCCCCTTCTGTTTCTTAGTTTAACGTTTTTGCCCGCTGGTTCCTTTTCAAGTGGTCCTTCGGAGCCGGATCAAGGAACAAGCTGTGGACCGCTGGTTGTGGAGAAAGAAGACCTTCGGAGCCGAGTAAAGATCAGCAACCGAAGGAAGCCGGAGGTTTGAGCTGAAGCAACAGGACCAAAGGCCAGAAGACCAGGTCAGCGCAGTAGGACCGGACCTGGAACTACCGGAAGAAAGAAAACCGAGATTGCGGCTTGGGGCGTGTGCTCGCATGGGGCACGTATCGCAGACAGGCGCAGGTGCCTTGTGAAGGCGCTCATCGTGGCCAAGCAGGGCTTGGCATTTTTCCTGTCGGGCAAGCGTGCTCGGCATTTTCCTGTCGGACGACCGTGTCCGGCATTTCCTGTCGGGTCATCAGAGGGTGCAAGAAGAAGAAGCATCCACCGCTGCTGCTGCCAGTCGAGGGTGCTCGTGGGCACCTGACTGCATCGCGGCCGGAGGAGGGCGCCTGGACGAGGCGTCACCGGCGACTGGGCGACGAAGCGCAGCATACATCCCGACCACCTAACGGTGCCAAAGGTCGGGCTCTGGCACAACACCTTCAGGTGGAGCAGTTCTCTCGAGCGAGACTGCGCTTGCACTACCACTTGACTGTTTCGTCATATTCCTTGGCGGGACAGTTCCTAAACCTTTCCTCCATTCCATTCCTGCACGACTCCATCCCTGGACGGCTCACCTCGGTAGGCCCCGTTCAGGATTGATAGGGCTGATAGGGCTGTTAGGGTGGTAGTAAGGTTGTAGGGTTGGGAGATAAAGGGGGGGAGGGGTAGTGGGGTTAGGTTGGGGTGTAGAAGTGTTGTAGGTAAGGGGTTGTAGGGACCGTAGGGACAGTTAGGGACCGTAGGCCAACAATCACTTTCCTGCAAGATGAAGAAGGCACAAGACCAGACAGGGAGAAGCGAAGGAAGCAGGACAAGAACAGGGCTCTCAAGAAAAGCTAAAGAGGCGGAATCATCTGGAGCGACTACAGCTACTGCTTCGAGTGGAACAACTCCTTCAAGTGGAGCCACCACCGATACGTCCACATGCACGTGGGACTCAGGGAAATCCATGGCAACGACAAGCAACAGGACGGACACCAGTGGTACGCAGGCCAGCACCGCACAACAATCCGTTATATCCAGGAGTGAAACGGTAGTCGAAAAAGTAGGTCAAAGGACCGAAGAAGCGGCATCGTCAAGCACAGTAATCGGGCACACTAGTGACAAAGGGTCACAGAGAGGTAGTAGGTCATCGCGATCGGCGAGGCTGAAAGCCGAATTAGAGGCGCGGATTAAATTCGAACGCTCGGAGCTCGAACGAGCACAGGCAGCTGCTGCCTTAGCCAATTCTCAATTGGAGTTGGCACGACTCAACCGAGAAGAGGAGATCGACTCGAGTGAGGATGAAGAAGAGCGGAATACTCAGGTGGAACCTTTCGTAAGGAGTTGGGTTCAACAGACCATAATGAGCGCGCCGGTTAGTGTAACACAACCCGATATTACTGATAAGGAAGCGTGTAAAGGATCACGCCGCAAAGGGGCGGAGATCGAGCGCAACCAAGGAAATGCACAGAAAACACACGCGAGTGAGGTGTCAGAATTGACCGAAGCGATTGTGAGTGCAATAAAGATAGCGGGAAAAGATAAGTCTTCCCAGCTTCATTTCCTCCAGGAATTACCGGTGTTCGATGGAGACCCGGGTGAATGAATAATTTTCAAAACGGTGTTTGAAGACACAAGAAGCCAATTTTCAGGGGTGCAGAATGTCGCACGCCTTAGCACCGCTAAGGAAGCGGTTAAGTCGTTGTTGTTTACTTTGTGTGAACCTGAATAAATAATGAACGTTCTCGAAAGAAGATTCGGTAGGGTTGAGATGCTCATTCTAGCCGAAATCGAGAATGTAAAGCGTATGCCAAGATTGGCAGAATATTGCCGAAATATAGGATCTTTTGCAAGTCGTATTACGAACGTGGTTGCCACAATACAAGCATTGAATCAACCACAGTATTTATACTCACCGGAGTTAGTAAGCCGCATAGTAGAGAAACTTGGAACTATGATTAAATTTAAATGGTTTGAATATCGAGCTCAGCATTCTTTGGAGCCAGAGTTACAGAGGATGGCCAAGTTTTTAAATTTATTGAGTGAACAATTTGGAACGTCCTTAAGCAATGAAAATGTGTCTGAAAAACGGAAGCGTCCTGAATTCAGGAAGCAAATTGTACACACTGCAAAGGGGTGTGTACGCAACCGTGCTAAGAGCGAGTGCTATGAGCGCCGAAGTAATACGAGCGAGCATTTAGAACGCCGAAATAATAAAGGGCACAACCGACAAGTGGTTATGATAACCCAGGATAAGCCTGTAAGTCGGGTAACACATAAGTGTGTTATATGTAACAAGGTGCACTCTATAGCGAGTTGTTACAAGTTTAAGGACATGAATAATCGCGAGAAATGGGAGGCGGTTAAAAGCGAAAGTATGTTTCCAATGTTTGTCACCTAACCATATGAGGTTAGAGTGCAAAGGGAAAAAATGTGGTGTAAAGGGATGTAGAATGTCACATCATCGAATGCTACACCGATACCCCAATGAAAATACCTCGCCGCAAGGGGACGAGGGGGGTAAAGAGGCTCAAATTACAAGTGTTAGTACAGTGAATGCACTGGCATGTGCATACTTAAAGATTATACCGGTCGAGTTGTATGGACCTAGAGGAAAGGTCAAGACAACAGCTCTTCTGGATGAGGGATCGACCGTGACACTCATAGAGGAGTGGATGGCTCAGAAGTTAGCGCCTCGCGGACGTAAAGAAGAATTACGTATTGAAGCCGTGGGAGGTAGGAGAATTAACGACGACAGTTCTTATCGCTTAAACGTTAAGATAAAAGGCATTTACTCGAACGACTTAGAAGAGATAAGTGTACAAATAATTAAGTCACTTAACCTTTCTCCACAGTCAGTAAGTCGAGAATTATTGCAACGGTGTTCTCATTTGACACCGATTAAGGACGAGTTGATGTATGAGAGATACAGACCTACCATACTAATTGACCAGGACAATTGGCATCTCATAGTTACTCGTGAACTAATTTCAGGAGGTAAGAAGCTACCTGTAGCATCGCTCACCAAACTTGGATGGGTATTACATGGTCACATATCGGGTGGCACCAAACCAATCAAGATTGTTAACCACATTTCTACCAAGAAGGAGGAGGACATGGATAAGTTAATCAAGGATTATTTTAGTTTGGAATCTCTGGGAGTGTCTGCGCCAAAGCCCGCGAACGACCCAGAAGAACGAGCTTTAAATATTTTGAGCAAAACGGTACGTCGTATACCTAATAATAGGTACGAGACTGCTTTGTTATGGCGCACAGATAATGAGTGCATGCCGTCGAATAGAGCGCAGGTTGAAAATCGCCTGTTTAATATCGAAAAGAAGCTCGATAAAAATAGCGAGTTGTAAAAGGAATATTAGAAACAAATTGAAAATCTCATCGCTAACGGTTACGCAGAGAAAGCGAACCATATTTCCATTTCCCCACGCACGTGGTATCTTCCTCACTTCGCAGTGACTCACCCACAAAAAAAAGAAAATAAGGATAGTTTTCGACGCCGCCGCAAGGACGGGCGGACGTTGTGTTAACGATGCATTGTTAACCGGACCGGACTTATTGAAGTCGTTGTTTGGCGTTCTACTACGTTTCAGAGAAGGAAGCATGGCAGTGATGGCAGACATTAAAGAAATGTTCCTGCAAGTGAAAATCCGGGAAGAAGACAGGGATAGCCTTCGATTCTTATGGCGGCAAAAGCGTGACGCGCCACCGGAAGAGTATAGAATGACGTCACTCATATTTGGAGCGGCATCATCACCATGCATCGCTATGTATGTGAAGAATAGAAATGCGCAGGACAACGCACATATCTATCCAGAAGCAGCTTCCGCTACGGAAAGCAATTTTTATATGGATGACTATCTACAGGCATTTCCCGACGTGACGACGGCCGAAAGGATAGTAAACGATATGTATGAATTACATAAACGTGCTTCTTTCCAACTGAGGGGATGGGCTAGCAACCGACCCGAAGTTTTATGTAAAATGGAAAATAAATATAAGAGCGACAGTGCTTCGCTGGGAGATAAAGAGCACACAGAGCGCACTTTAGGTTTGATTTGGAATATCAAACGGGATATAATAAGTTTCTCCATAAGTCTTCGTAACACACCGGAAGAGGTGATGGAAGGTTTACGACCGCCTACGAAGAGGGAGATAACTAGTGCTGTGATGTCGGTCTTCGATCCTTTGGGACTCGCATCACCCATAACGATTCAAGGGAAGTCACTGATCCAGCAAGTATGGAGGACAGGCATCTCTTGGAATGAAGAAGTTTCACACGAATTACACGTGTTATTTTGTAAATGGATATCGGAAGTGAAGAAGTTAGGTCACTTAGAAGCACCTAGACCCGTTGCTGAAGGCGTCGGCAAGGGAGAGTTACACACCTTCACGGATGCTAGTGAAAAAGCATACGCTGCCGCGGTGTATTACGTCACCACGGACGAGATAGGAGAGAGGCGGATCAAGCTGATCGCCGCAAAGGCAAGAGTAGCGCCGCTGAAACCAATTTCTATTCCAAGGCTTGAATTGCAAGCAGCTCTTATGGGCAGTTGACTGACTGCATCAGTTAGTGAAGAGAGCAAGTACGAGATATCCAAGAGAGTATTTTGGAAGGACTCACGTACAGTGTTAGCGTAGATTAAGTCAGAACCTCGCGCTTTTAAACCATTCGTTGCTCATAGATTGGCTGAGATCGAAGATCACAGTAAACCATGTGAATGGCGATGGGTTCCAACGTCACAAAACGTGGCAGACGACGCCACTAGAAATTTCCCTTCCACCTTCGATGTAAGTCATCGCTGGTTTCAAGGACCTGAATTCCTCAGGAAAAGTCCTGATTTATTTCCCAAACAAGTGGATACCATAAATAGCTTAGAAACAGTTGAAGAAAAATCGCCAAAAGGCGTAAATGCGCTGAGAAAGCAAGAACCGTTAAGTCTACCCGATTACGGACGATTTAGCAGCTTTAAGAAATTCCTTGGGGCAACTACACGCACCTTACAAGCGGTAGAAAAATTCAAGAGTTTAAGAAAGTCGGTTAAAGGACCCGACAACGCAGCCGAAAAGTCGGTTATGTGTTCCAACGAAGTTTTAGCAAAGTCGGTTAAAGGACCCGATAGCGCGTTGGACATAGCGCTCTTGAAAAAAGCTGAATTATTAATTTGGAGGTTTGTTCAAGACGAGTGTTTCCATTCGAAAATAAAATGCTTGAAAGCAGGCAAAAGCTTTGAAAGAAGTTCACGCTTAAGTAAATTATCTATGGAAATAGGAGAAGATAATTTACTCCGTTTAAATGGGCGTTTACCTCTTAAGTCTAATTTGACCAAGGAAAGTAGAAAACCTGTCGTATTAGACGGTAAACACGAAATCGTTAAAATGATGATTAGAGAAGTTCATCATCATTTTGGACATGCCAATCACCAGACGGTGATGAATGAAGTGAACCAAAAATTTTATGTCTTGAACCTGCTTAATGTAGTACGAAGTGTGTCATATCATTGTAAGTGGTGCAGGACATACAGGTCAAAACCGCAGAACGTGCCACAAGGAAATATTTCTCTGGAGAGAATAGCTCACAATGAACCACCTTTTACATGCTCAGCCGTGGATTATTTCGGACCTATCAGTGTGACTATAGGAAGATGACATGAAAAACGTTGGGGTGTTTTATTTACGTGTCTGACCATCAGGGCAGTACACCTAGAATTAGCAGCCTCATTGACACCAGCGTCAATGATAATGGCGTTGAAGTGATTTATCGCCAGAAGAGGAAAACCAGCCGTTATATACAGCGATAACGGGACAAATTTCAAAGCTGCGAAGAAAGAATTATTGAAAGCATGCGAAGAATGCTATGAGGGCATGAAAAATGAGTCATTTAAAAAATGTATTAAATGGAAATTTATACCTCCGGGAGCACCACACATGGGTGGCGCCTGGGAGAGGTTAGTAAAATGAATTGAAATTGCGTTGACCGCTACGCTCAAAGAAAGAAGCCCGCGAGAGGAGGTTCTGCATACGTTGCTTTTAGAAGCAGAGCGTACTGTAAATTCCAGACCTCTGGTAACATTCAGTATGGATAGTCCTGAAGAGGGTTTGACACCCAATCATTTTCTTCTGGGACGCTCATGTGGTGATCGACCACCTGGATTATTTTTAGAGCAACATCTGACGGGTCAACTCAATTGGAAATCCGCACAGAGTTAAGCCGACCATTTTTGGACGAGATGACTGAAAGAATACATGCCTACTTTAATACCTCGAACAGGTAATAACGGAAAGTTTATGGAGCCTAAAGAAGGTGATATTGTCTTGATAATAGATCATTCGTTGCCACGAAATACGTGGCCGAAAGGCAAGATTAGTAGGACGCTACCGGGACCAGACGGTCACACCAGAGTGGTTGACGTCATTACTAGCACAGGTATCTTGAGGAGACCTACATCCAGAATAATAGTCCTGGTACCCGCGACGCCTCCCAAATGATGGTGCTGATGCACGGGGGGGGGGGGATTGTTGGCGACGCGCCTATAAGAATATTTCAATTTATTAGTTAACCGATTACGAATAGCTTCTAAAAAGCAAATTGTCAAGCAACAATATTCCGATAAGAAAATGCTTAGTTGAATCTTAAAGAAATATCGAATTAATGATATGAAGGTCTTGGGTTTGACTCCCAGGCCGGAATAGTTTATCGTTTTCTTAGTAATATCTCTTAATAAATTCATATAGGGAATTTTAAGGTATAAATTATGTTACCGGATTTGTTCCCCGGTTGAGATGATCGCTGTGCATAAGTAGAATTAATGGAAATTAATTGCATAAGTATTGTCTTATATGAGTTTGATATGTTTTGTATGAAAACAAATGCCTATTTTCTATGATTGATTTATGAAAACATTCACTTATACTGTTTGATAACAAACATGATAACTGATAAGAATCTGATTAGAAATAGTTTTCAACGTTTGAGAATTGTGTAGAACCATTTATTCACCTTGTATTGTTGATATTAGTGTATACTAAACTTTCCACTTTTACGGATAGTCGATAGCCGTGCAAAAGTTAGTTGTTCAAATCGTGTGAGATCATAGACGCACGCTAGCCACGTACTTAGGAGGCCAAATATGTAGAAATTTAAATATTTGCAATTCAGCAATTTATGTAAAAATGACTTGTAAAACATTTCAGATTGATTGTACGTGTAAAAGAGGTAAATTCTGTGTTATTTTTATGTGAAAATTCCTGTGAATAAGTGAAATAATGATAGTTTTGTATAAGAAATTTAAAAGTGTTTTAAATGGAAAATGTATAGGAAAAATGTAAATTAAACTGTTGTATTAGTTAAGATATGTATAATTTCAAGTGGAGAACATTGTTTTAACTTTCTATGTTAAATATTTAAGAAATTTCAACTTTGAACATGTGAGTAAAATAAGCATATTTTGTTAAATAAATAAAAGGTTTTTTGTGATATGAAAATGTAATGTATATCGTAGTATAGATATTTTTTTGTGCTACCTTTATAACTAAATTGTATAAATGTATGTCTTATACAAATAAAGTTATTGAGTAAACCGTGAGAGAGTGATAGAACAAATTGATGTAATTAAGTTGCGCAAACGCACAAATGGCGCGGCTCACTTTCGCGTATAGCTCTGGGGTAGCTCAGTAAACGAGTTTTTTTGCAATTCGTTCGGGAATCGTTAGGGAAATGTTCGGGAATCGTTCAGGAAATGTTCGGGAATCGTTTGACAAGACCAGCAGTCAATAAGAAGAAAGAAAAAGTGTAGGGAAGTGATAGGGAAAAGTAATTACTCTCTCACGGAACGGTTTGAAGATAATTGCTGTTTTATTCCCAAGGAATTCGTCCTCGAAATAATACAGTCGACATCGAAGAATTAAGGCGTTGGGATCGGGACGACTTCGGAAGACCCGTAATCCCCGCCTGAACCTATTTTCTGAAAAGGAAGAGGTTATCGCCCTTGTGTGTTACTCCGTTGCGGAGATCACATACATTGTTCCCGAACCCAACGTAGGCGTTATAGGAGGCCGGATCGAGAGAAGCCTCATTTCCCCCCCTTCTGTTTCTTAGTTTAACGTTTGCGCACCCTGGTTCCTTTTCACCTACTCTTTAAAAAATATATTTTCTGCTCTTTTTGAACCCTAAGAGTTCACTTCTAGATATAGCCCTCTCCTGTTGTAGGTAGGCGCTTAACAGCTGGATTGGTGATCGCAGTGCAATACTTCTCGCATGATGAAATTTGATGCTGTTGACTGTCACTGGTCTGGGTATTTAAGGTTAACGTAAACGAAATAGAAATACTCCCGTCTATGGGGAGCCATAAGATTTGTCTGGCATAGCATAGTACTTATCTTCGCTGGATAAGACATGTTAATGTGGCCCTTTTAGATTTAAGATATTCAAATTTTAATTTTACAAATTTTTCTTTTTTGCAAAATATCTCAAATTTTTCGGAAAAAATATAGCCTAAGAGAGATCTACTCTCACGTTATTTCCGTTTGTCTATTCGTAAAGCTTCTTCACAATCGATTCACCTATTTCGAAGACTACTCCGAACGGATTTCCTGACGGTCCAACACAAAACCGAAAAATTTAAAAACGATTATTTATGTCATAACAGCATACTCATAACCCCTGAGCCTAATATAAGCCAGTTATTTTAATATATCATACAGGCATTTCAATTTTATTTAGGTATATGTATTGATTATTCTATTTTATTATAAATTCGCATAATTAAAATCTGCGACAGGTGTCTTGTAAAGAGGGAATCAAATGTCGAATTTTTACAGGTTTATCAGTTCATTCGTACTGTTCGCATTCCATTGTGTACTGTGATGTCCACTACGTTAACTCAATACCCAAACATTTACTACACTACATTTTACATTTACTAGCTTCTACGCTCTGACAGCGCGCGACATTGTTACACTCCCGTTCACTCGGGACCTTTTTGGCGGGAAAATTTCTAGGTTAGGAAATTTTTTGCAATATTGCAAATTTTGCTATATTTTCACTTTGAGACAATATTTATGGATAAAACTTACAGGAAGTCTTGTTGAATGTATAAACTATCGAATAAAATTATTTTTGGTTGCTAGAAATTGTAATAAAGTATATAAATTACACTGTATAGCATAATAGTAGTATAAACTTCAATTTTAGTGACAAAATTACTACTAATTTGAATTCTACACCTTTGTTTTTGGAGAAATTTATATGAAATTGTTTGGAAATATGTATATTTTATGTTTTATGTGTTTCCATTCGTTACTCATACCAAAATATTAAAATATTAAAAAATTAAAAAAAAAAATAAAATAATATTTTATCTGTGACATTTCGAACAATATTTCTAAAATATGTTCGTGTGAATTTGAAATAAATACAACGTCATGTTATTTCAAAATATGTAGGAAAACTATTTTTACTTACATTTTACACTAAAAATAAATGAGAATTTGAAAAATAACACATTTATAACCCGCCCGCCAAAACAGGCCTTTCGGAATTTGAAGTACTTTTGGCAATTTACTTTTCACTTTTTATACCACAAATTATATATCTACGTGTTGACTATATTACAAGAAATGTAAAAAGTATAATACTTTCGTTTTTAGTCCAGACACAAATATAAAATTCTATAAAAAAGACAGAGCAACTTCATCAAAGTGACACGTGGAACGCCGGAAGTTCAGAGTGATTTCTTTTTTTTTTTTTTCTAAGAAACATTGCCAGGTTATGGTTTAAAATAAAAGAGCATATCTTTGTCTTTGATACTAATATCTATTGCATAGTGTCTTTGGTTTTGTTTAAAACGAAAAAATAGTTTTTTCATAGGTAGACATGTTTACATAATTCTGATCTAATTCGATCACTACTTGGCGGGCGTAAGGTTGGTATTGCGCGATCGAAAGTGAGCATGGCTTGGCGTACAGGCTAGACTACTAGAACATTTTTTTGGCATGGACTATATTTTTACGTATAACTTATAAAATTAATATTTTCTTTTGCCTTTCGATGATATTGTGGCGGACTAGTTGGTCCTTATTCACACATCAAAAATAATTAAGTGGCCATATTTAAGGCCCAACAGATCACATTAAAGACTATTATAATTTTAACTTTAAATATTACTACATTAAAAATTGATGTACCACAGAACACAATTTGTTGCGTATATTTTAAGGGTACTTAGCATGCATAGTGACGGCATAAGAGAAATCTACATCCACGTATCATCCAATGGATGCCGTTAGAGGCAAGCGAGGAAATTAAAACAGGATATGGGCAGTAGCATCTTCCTAATAACAACTCGAAATAATGTTGCGCGTCTAAGTTGATGTCTGGTACCTGGCACTAGCGCCATCTAGTGTCGGGGAATAGAGCGAGGAGAACTTTCCAGAAAAGGCCAAGACTGAACTTTAAACCAACAGTTCGTATTATCGAATTGGCATTGGAAATAAAGTGAACTAAAGTGTTAATGGTTATTCAATGAACCCTTGTATCTCTAAGCGGCTGAATTCGACCGCGGCGCTATTCTGTCAAAATTCAAGCGATCGGCAGCACTCTAGTTAAATAAAAAATAGTTATCCTATAGATATATATATATATATATATATATATATATATATATATATATATATATATATATATATATATATATATATATATATATATATATATATTATACGTTAATTTCTAGTGTTTTATTAGTATTTTAGCATAGTGTTTTATCTGGGGGCACGGGAGTGCCCCAGCCACGGCACAAAAAGTGGCACGGCCGTACCATACTTTTCTCGAAGCAATTCAGGCCATTTTCGACCCTCTATAACTTCGTAGAGGATAAAACTAGAAGCCTGAATTTTCAGTTACCGAGTAAACATTGTATAAATATGATATACTTCAAATTTCATTCAATTTGAACCAGTAGTTTAAGAAGTATAACTAGTCAAAATTTCTTAATTTTGTCACTCACTGACCGACCGATCATCAAAAGTCTAAGGCACTTCTAGCAGACATAGAAGCTTCAAATTCAGAATAAAATTAGTGTTTAGTGTATAAATTAAGGAAAAACTAAAATACTTTTTAATTTCGGTCCAGTTTTCTAGATACACTAACTGCACAAATAACTTTGTAATCTTATATAAATATATGGAATTACAAAGTTATATTTGCAGTTAATGAATCGGTGTACTTGTATATGTATGATAGGTGTATATAGGTACACATACGCAGGTACGCAGGAAAACACAATGTATCTCACAAGTAGTACATATTATATTAAATTAGATTGCTTAGTGCGATTGCCAAGTCAATCTTTATATTTAAAACATAAAAGATTTTTAACATTGATATGGTCACTATAAAATGTTGTCAGGTTAGCTAATTACGTAATAATTTAAAACAGAAGGGCCCTTAAGTAGGGACTGAATAAATTAACCGACTTGGTATTACATGGATTTCACTACTTTTTAAGGTAGAAGAACTGAGTTGCGAGACTTGGTTTTTTTTACAAGTTATGTTTTTGATGGCATCATAAAATTGAAATGAAAGTTATTTTGTGAATGTAATTTATCTTTTTACGTAAATAATTTCGAGTAATATATATTAAAATAATTGTGATTTTCATGCCGACATTCGCTTGGTATTTTTTGTTTTTGTTGTCAAAATACAATAGAGAATTTTGTATAGATGTTATAATGCCAAACTTCTTCTTAGAAAAGTAGTCTCTAAATATAAGTTTTAATAATTTAAATTGCTATGGGTGGGTGCATTCGCATGCGACCGCTCGGGATTAGACGTACGCATGCAACCGCATGGGAATTTTAAGGGGACTGAGGGGTTAAAGTTGGATCTAGAAGCTAAAAAATTGACGAACTGAAAGATTTAGAGAATTGCACAATTGTTTTCCGGCTGACAAGGGCCTTCACCGATAAATTCTAAATTGAATTTTTCTGTTGTTGTGAAATCCAGTGCAATGGTATTGAACAGGCTATAACAATATAGTTATGTTGTCTAACAAAAATTAATTGAGATTTTAGTAGTTGATAGTATCCTTCGGAAAAAATAATAAATTAAACTACTTATAAAAAAATCTTCATGTTAAAAAACAAGCTTGAGATAGATTATATTAAACAAATTATTCGTACTTGGGTTCACAGATATTAATTTCTAAAACACGAATTTGACAGAAAGCAGCCGTCGTTTAGTTTACATTGGAATGAGGATTAGGCTAAAACAGATTACACGTATCTAGCAAATTAATTTTAATCAAGGCTCGGTGTCAGAACAATCATTACGCGCATTTAAAATTTGCTATATACGTTTTAAAGTATTACAATTTTATTAGCGAATACCGTACGTTTTTCCATGGGTTGACGCAGAATAAGAATAAAGAACTTTAAAAACACTCTATTACAGAGTGTTTTCAGATATCTCTGTTTTGTAGATATTAGTGCTTACTTAGTAATCGATGATGTCAAAATGTATAAAATCCAGTCAGTTGCCATTGACACTCGCTTTATTAGGTTTCCGTACATATTATGACAAATAAACGTTTTCCCAAAAAAAACTTGTTCCTTTGTTTTGTTCAGAGCTTACAAAGTACACCAAGAATCAAATGTTGAAATATGAATAAAATGAAAATTGTATGATTGTGCGGTACTGCATAATAATTAGAATAATAAAATTCGATTACAAAATCTGTCTGAAATTGACACCAATGGTGGCCACTAATTTTCTTTTATTTTTGTAAATAACTAAATGTGGTTTATATCTGAGGCGACACCAGATGTAGCTAAACTAATAAAAAAGCTAATCAAAAAAGATATGCCATTTGATTGAGAGGATTTTGGGTACAGCCAAAAGGGTCTCATTATCTTCGATATATAATTAAAATAACCAGTGCAGCTGTGGAGAGTAACGTCAAACATTTGATACTCTTCAGCTGAGAACAAAGAAGAAAAATAAATAGTGTACATCGTAACTTTTAAGGTAAATAACAAAATCATAAAAATTGAATTCTCACTAGGTGGTGAAAATCACCAACCAAACCAAACATAAGAGGCGACTGAGGGAAAATGAAACGGGAGATGGGCAGTAGCATCTTCCTGATAACAACTCAAAGTAATTAAATACTGCGGTTGTCAACCCACTTGGCGCATCAATGGCAGAATCGCTCCATGAGTTGATCGCCATGAGCCAATCTATGTTCAGCAGTGGACTTTTATAGGCTATAATAGATGGATGGATGACTAGAGACTGGCATCTACTTTTGCAGATTTGGTATGACACAGCAACCTCAAAGAAAGTCGGAAAAGTATGAAATAAAACTAAACGCATAATGAAGTACATATTTTTAAATGGAAGCACCAATTCCATTCTGTTTACCACAGAGTTTTATTAGAAGTCATAATGATCTTTGAAAATTCTTTTCGGATTTTTTACTACCACTTTTTCAATAACCACACCTTTACTTAGCACATAAAATTCAAATCGTAATCATAATGCTTATGTTGAAATAACTATGTATTTCAATAACTACGAAGCACCTAAAAAGTTCAATATTTTGGTTAATTATTTACTTATTGTTTGTATTGACTGATAAACATTTTCAATATTTTTCACATTTTGTAAAAGAAAGTTTTTAATTGATTTTCAGTTACGACCCTGAAAAACCTTACAAATTTTTAATGAGAACACCTTGAGGTTTAAAAGTTTTCGAACATTTTAATGAGGTAAAAAATATGAAAAGAAATATACGATAAACATATTAATTTGCCGTGGTAAACTCGACATATATCTTCCTTGTTTTTAGTTAGTGTTTTTATAACAAAATATTTTACTTTCAATAACAATAGGACATTTATGCTGTTGATCATAATTTTCTTAATCGCTTAGTGAAAGTGATTGATACTATTTCTTTCAATATTTTGAAAACGGTTCAAACTTCTAAGAATAAATGTACGATAATCCTGAGAGTATGCCATTTGATTATCTTTTCAATTAATGCAAAGGAATTTTAGAGATCATTTTAAATATTGTCATATTTACTTTCTTTATTAATATTCTTTTTATATTATTTTATTTCAAAAATATTATGAGTAATCGAAATGGAAAAATATCTGTTGCAAATGCAACAAAATACGTTTTTAAAGACAAAGAGCGCATTGAATGTCCTTTTTTATATAAAATACAAGCTTTTATGTAATTATGATATTTATGAAGTAATCGGCTTTTTAGTAGTATATATATGAAAAACAGGGACACAATCTAACTATATATATTTCAGTAACGATTTTTAGTGGTTTTTGTTAAGTAAAAGTGGTGTTTTGGCGTGTGTGAAACAGTGGACAGAGCAAAATATCAACGTTCCAGGAAGTCTGCAACCTGTGATTATATCGAAAGCGGCCTTCGCCATTACATAAAATTTGATAGAACACTGATCTTCACGAAAAAACATATATTCCTAACAGGAATGATTTATCAGGCCTTTGAAATTAAAAATATATTTGAAAAGAGAAGGCGACTGGTACCATCTGTTTGGGATCCTTCTTATAATGAGCTTGATAATTAAAGTCACTAGCGCATTTGAACATAATAGAATACGTTTTTATCTCCACATCCATTTCATCTCACTATTCCATCTGCATCCATCAACTATTGCCAGATATAGGGCAAGTATAAAAGGATATGTCATTTGGGGAATCGCCCTACACTGCATTTGTCAGTAAGAGGATGCCACTAAAGAACTTTTTTCAACCTTGGTTGTCGGTTCTTCATGCTATATGGCTGGCCTTTTGCCAAAACAGCTAAAAACATACTATTAGTCACTATCAATATTAACCTTTGCGCACTGGCGTAGAGAACACAAAAGCAAAACCACTCTCCAACGTTTTTATCACAAATTGAACTTGTTCACGTTGCATAAAATGGAATTAAAGCGAAAAGATTTTAGGTTGATGATTTTTTTATGATTTTAAAGTTCACTCTCACTGCTCGTCTTAAAATTCAATTTGGGAGGAAAACTTGGTGCTTTCGACGGTTGACCATAAATGCGATTACTGAGAAAAATATGGCTTTTGTCACGCGACTAATTGAAGAAAATCGGCGCATAACTTATAAGGGTATCGGTATGTGAAAAATTAAAAAAAATTGACATCAACATTTAAAAGTAAAAAGATTGTTGTCGCTACATTTCTTATGAACTCACCCCAGAACCAAAACGGGCTCGAGACAATAGGTCTTTATTTTATGTTGTTAAAGTATGATCACGGACGTTCAAACATTTTGTATGACATTGTGACAGAAGATGAAACATGAATATATTTAGTTCAGGAGGAATCAGCGCAAGATTATCGATAACTATTCTACATCACTTTTTATGTGAATTTATTTAAATTGTCTTATAATATAAATGCATGTTGCCATCGGGCAGTTCGGTGTCATATTGTTGAAACCGATTTTTTTTTCAATCGTAAGGAATTGTTATTTTGAAACTGGACATTTTTATATTTTTGATGGAATAAAAATAAAAAAGTTCCAATGACTTTTTACGATAAAGTTAATATTTTCGGAGTTTTGAAGTTGTTTCATTTTTGAAGTTTCAAAAATCCCGAATTTGGATACTTTTGAACTGAAATGGATGTTATTAACAATTGTCTAAAGAATATAAAAAATATCTTTTATATTTCATTTCTTTCTTTATATGTATAAATATTTTAACGAGTCAAAAGTATCCGAATTCAGTATTTTTCTCTTTAAAACAGGTCTTCTGTGCAGTTGTTCGAAGGCGACTAGCTGTTGACCACCGAAATTAAGCCAGGCAAGAAGCATATGCATAAATGATCGCATTTCTTTTCTCACAGACGGATGCTGTCTGCACGATCCTACTTGAGCTGCTGAAATGCTGAGTGGTACACCAACACTTGTTTACCTATTGTCTTTAAAATATCAAGATAAACGACTAAGAAGTCACATACAATTGCACCTTGACAATGCGAATACCGCAGACAAGACATTCGCTTTTGAAATTTGAAAAGGTGGACCTCGTGATCCAGCCTGCACACATTCCAGACCTGCAACATGCGATTTTTTTTCCAAAATTCAAAGTTTGATGAGAGATTTGACATTTACGGAGCCAGAAGAGGCCGTTATAAATTTCTTATAGCACGTGTAAAACATGCCCGAAGATCAACGGTCTTTATGTTTTCAGAAATGGTTTGAATAATGAAAACTTACGTAAAATATAGTGTACTTTGAAAAGCAGCAAATACAATAGTTTACATATAAATTATTTTGTTTATGAGTCACAAAACACTTTAAGTGTACCCTACCACCACCCACCCTACGTCATCGTCAACGTTACAGCCCTTCACAAGTCCACTGCTGAACATAGGCCTCCCTCAAGAAATGCCACAAAGCTTGGTCCTAAGCCACCTACATCCATCGACCTCCTACATGTCTTACCAGGTCGTCACTCCATTTAGTGGGGGATCGCCCAACACTACGCCCACCGGTACAAGGCTGCCACTTGAAAACCTTTTTCCCCCATCGGTTGTTGGTTCTTCAAGCTATATGGCCGGCCCACGCCACTTCAGCTTACTAATCCGTAAGGCTGTGTCGGTCACTCTGGTTCTACTGCACATATCCCCATTTCTAAATTTATAACGCAGAGAAACCCCGAGCACAGCCCTCTCCATAGCTCGCTGAGCGACCTTGAGCGTCCTAATGCGGTCAGCACTGAAGGACGACATCTCACATCCGTAAGTCATCACTGGCAACACGCACTGATTGTACAATCTTGTTTTCAGGCTTTGAGGTATACCTGACGAAATGGTGTATCGTAATTTCCAGAACGCTGCCCAGCCGAGTTGAATCCGTCGATTGACCTCTCGGTGGAAGTTGGACTTGTCTAGTCGGACTTTTAGTCCCAAGTAAACGTACTTGTCAACAACTTCGGGCTTAGTGCTCCCAACAACTATCGGCATAGGTGTTACATGGACATTAAACATGATTTTTATGGACTATGAGGAAGCCTTTGATTCAGTCCCTTCAGCGGTGCCAAGTTATCTGTCGGTAATGCGTGCTGGCATTTGCTTAGGATCCAGTGAGTAATAAAATAATGTGAATATATATATATATATATATATATATATATATATATATATATATATATATATATATATATATATATATATATATATATATATACATATATATATATATATATATATATATATATATAAATTACGTGTCACGTTGTTTGTCCGCGATTGAGTCTTCAACTAATTAACCGAGTTTAATCAAGTTTGCACACCGTGTACAGTTTGGTCCAACTTGAGAGATAGGATAGTTGTTTTGCCCTCGAGTGACCCACATTTTTTTGAAATTTAAGGATTTTTAATAGGACATGACAGAGGGTCATTGAAAAGGGGAGAACCTCTGCCTGCCAAGCTAGTATATATATCTTATAGGACGTAGATGGCTCGGTTTCACGCGACCAAAGTACTAAAAACACCGAGCTATTTAAAATAATATGATTGAAATCGAAGCAATACGTAAATTTAGTTTCATTCAAAGAATAAAATTTTTAAATCTAATAAAAGGCCCGATTTGAAATGGCAAATAAAAAACAATTTGTGTAGTTCACAGCGCCTTCTGCTCTTCACATTTTAGAAATTGAACGTTAGTGCGAAATTCAATAAAACTGGGAAGAAATTCTGAGCGGATAAGGGTGGCCTCGTATAAGGGAGCTCTTTTTAGTGTACTATTCAGACAGACGAAGTTATTAAAGACAGACTAAGTTATAAAACAAAATATTGAAACGTAATTTACTTGCTAAAAAATTCGAAAGTTAAATATATTATTTTTAATGATGGAATGCAAATCATCTTAAAAAACTTACATACCTAATATGCCTATAGTGTCATTGACATACTTTTGTATTTTTTGACTACCTTGTCAGTTTAGTGGTCTTAAGCGCGACTGCTTAGCACGTAGTCCTGGGTTCGAATCCCAGGTTAAGCCAAAATCAGTTACTTGGTTTTTCTGCCAAGAAATTCTCAGTACCAACCCAGAGTCGGGAAGTTGGCAGTCTTTTATTTGCCTTGGACATTGGTCCTGCGCCTGATCTATCTTCGGTTGTGTCGGATTACAGTCTCATCGGGCTATGAGGGCAAGGGAATAGAACGTGCACCTGTGTTTGCACACACACTCGTGTAGTGTCCTCCTGTTCTGTGCAGATGGCGAGTTTTTTTTTTCCACTGGACGCCGTGACCAATAAGCTATCTGGAGGATATTATTACTATAGTTTTGGAAGTTTTACAGGTAGGCAGTATTTTGTATGTATTTCTATAGTACATATATCAGCGAAGTGTCATTGAAACTGGTTGGAAGCCTAAGTGCATTTTATTACTTTCATGCTATAAGCATTGTGTCAGTCCGATTTTATTTTATGCCCTGCTGTGATCTGCTGCAGATTAGCACTATTGGCCGCAAGCCTTTATTTTTTCTATACGTGTGCAGAAAGTAGCTCGCAGCGCTGCTTAGTGCGATTTAACTGAGTTTGCTTATCACTTCTTTGATACTGGTACTTCCGAGAATTCCGCCACTGCCACTGCTTTAACACATAATTAACGTTTAAATTTTAACGTTTCAAATCTAACTGTCCACAAATTTTTAAATTTTCTTTTATTGATTTATTGAACAATAACCGGATTACAAAATGTTAGTAGTAAAATTTTAAATATAAAATTTTATACATGGTACGAATGGGTCGGTTTGACCGGGGAAGAACAGCGCTTTCACAGAATACCAGCATCAAATAATAGCTCAATGCTGTTGTGTTTCGTTAAGTGCGTGTAGAGAGCCGGACAATTAAGCCCCTGATTGCACAACAGAGACACATTTTTATATAAATGTATTGAACTGATATGTATGTATTGTATTGAATTGATAAAAATTATTTGAATACTTTTGCAAAAGTCTTCTAATTACTTTTTATCAGGTTTTACCTATAAATACGGCAATTTTATAGGTAGAGAATTAACATATTGTGATTTCTTATATTTACGCAAAAACTACACATTTAAATAATACTAGTTTTACGGATTTTATCGCGTATATTTAAACTAAATATTATATTACCTACGTCTAATTCTCACCACTCCATGGGTTGACCGGTAGAGAATGCCTCAAGGCATTAAGTCCGCCCTTTGTATTCTTTTGTTTAAGGATGCAATAAAGAATAAAAGAAATGAATAAAATAAATATATTAAAACTAAAGAACACCGATTCCTTCCAAGGATGATTCCGAAGGATATTGAAATCAAAAAACATCCTAATTTCAATAGATAAGACGGCTAGGCTTGCAAATCTTAAGTTTCTTTATTCAAAACTTAACTAGAGTTCGAGTACAATATTAATATATTAAATCTATTCAATAAAGTATATCAATAAAGTATACCATCATTCAATAAAGTATATAAATAATTTTCAACGCTTATGTTTAAAAGTTACTTATAAGAAAAAATCTGTAGTGTAATAGTTTCTTTGCACACCAAATAACAGTAATAGTACAGCTGTTATACAGGTTCTTTTAGGATTGTACAGCTACTGTACAGCTCTACTAACGCATAAAGCTAGATAATTTGTGTCGATTTTTTATTTATAAGAACTCTATAAGCGCATATTCGGCCTTTATGCAACCAAAAAATGCAGCCTCTAGTATAAGAACGAACTTCAATACAGCTCGTGTACAGGTTGCGTGCTGCTTGGGTTGCTCACCCACACTTCGTCGTCACTCACACTTGCATGTGGCTCCAACGATGACGTGTACAGCCACCCATAGAACCTCTCAACCTCACTCAGAATCTTAGGTGTCCCGGAAACGACGCGTGGGAGCGACGCTGCCACACTCGGTCTTCAGCTTCAACAGTTGGCTCTTTCTGGGAGACAGGTCTCTGGCAAAGAATTTGAAGCCCTGGTTCCGCTCGATCCCTTTTTAATACAAGCAGTATTAAAGTTGAGTAAGTCCTGCCGCATGCCTTTCGGGATCTGTTGGTACAGTTGTTGTATGTTGTCAAATCTGCTGTAGACTGCAGCTTTATTTCTCGTCTAACAGCCATGAGATTAATAGTGTGATCAGATAGGTTTTGTGTTCTTCAGCGACGGATCTTACAAGCTTACTTAGCTCCAAAGCCATGAACAGTTTTCAACTTATCATTTACATCGTCCACCGTATTGCAGCCTTCTAGGCACTGAAAACATTTTTGTAACTCGACCTGGAATGTTCTGGAACTTTGGATTAGAGCACGAGGAGGACTGAGCGTTGACATCATTAGATGAGAGCACATCAATTTAAATTTTAGGTTCAGTGTGCCTCTTACGATTCGTTGATCACTGCAGATTTTCACCAAAAACCAGTATGACCTTCAGCTGATACCGTTTGCGATGGTTTTGAGTATCAGGTACGCAACCCTCGTCGACACACTGCCAATATTTACAACGTTGTTAAGGAGAGACCTGTGGACGATAAACGCGGCACCTCCTTGGGATAGATGGTCGCCCTTCCGATGATGGAAAAAGTTGCTGGATTCAAGGATTACCATGTTCTCTTCCTTTCTTTAGACGTCAGATAATCCTATAATATGCCAGTGTAACTTGTCTACCCTTTCTTCCAGCTCCAGGATATTCTCGCCAGTCCTCAGGGTGTGTGCATTATATGTTGTCAGGTCGAGTCATCTTAGGAGATGACCCGCAACATATAACGCACGCAACCGAACCTCCACCGGTTATTCTTAACAAAGGGGGTGTTAAGAATCACCGAATAACGGCCACGCCGTTACCATGGTTACGAGCGTAGCCAGGAATAGTGGAGCTGCCGGCGACTGGGGCTGTTTGTTAACGTCGTTGCTCATGGGCGATGTTTGCCATAGTTGCCACGCTTGGCAGGAGGGTTGACAACCTCAGTTCTCTTATTGTATAATTGCTGATATCATTAAGATGCTGAAGCCCATCTCCTGGTTATCTCCCTCTGTCGCCTCTTACGAAACCCACGGGGAGATATGGGGTAGTAGATATTCTCAACCGCTACTACACGGCAAGAACAATAGAGATAAATAAGAATGTGAAAATTCACCCCAATATCCTTCTAGTTTGATTACTCTGTGTCGTGACGTGTATTATTCAAGTGCAATAAAATCCGACGTGTAAACAAAGTACAAAATTTAAAATCAAAATATATCGCCGTTGTTTATCTAAGTTATTAGAGAAAAATGGAATATAATACGTGAGCAAAATGTAAACAATAAACAAATCAAGTTCAGTCTGTAAATTATTTAACAGAAAAGTACATACAAGAGCGTAATGAGCGAATATGTTTATACGAGTAGTTATTCTTTGGGTTTTTCCATATTTTAGTTGCATTAACACATCAAATATCAATCAATATATGGTCTTAACCCTTGTGTATCTAAAAAACCGTGACGTCGAAGATAGAAGTATTAAAGATAAACAAAAATAAAGTTGCAATTTGAAAATATCTACCGAAATCTTTACGTCTGAGATATAAAGCAAATATTTCAAGAACGCCTGATGGCAATCCTGTAGCTTGGACTTCACCATCTGTGGTAATTCAAATTCAAATATTTATTTTCGGTAACTTAGTCTATTACAAATATTAGATATGGGAATTCCCCTTTAGGCAAAACATCGCCTGTGGTGGGAAGAACCGCTCTTTTTACAAACAGTTACATAGAAAACTAAATTACAACTAATATACACTAAAACAAGCAACTTTACATGTAAATTAATATATTTTTTTATTGTTTCCTTCTGCTCGTGTATGTGTGTGTGTGTGTGTGTGTGTGTGTGTGTGTGCGCGCGCGAGTGTGTGTGTGTGTATGTGTATGTGTGTGTGTGTGTGTGTGTGTGTGTGTGTGTGTGTGTGTGTGTGTGTGTGTGTGTGTGTGTGTGTGTGTGTGTGTGTGTGTTTGTTTTATGTGTGTGTGTGTGTGTGTGTGTGTGTGTGTGTGTGTGTGTGTGTGTGTGTGTGTGTGTGTGTGTGTGTGTGTGTGTGTATTTAATATTTTCAAATTTTCAAATACTTACCTTAAGTGATAGTATTGGCGATAACTTGAACCTGTATGCGCTATAAGACCTATGGGTACCTACACGTAATAAAGATATGTTAGTTTTTAAGCATCAGTTCTGTCTCAGTGTAACTTATTGATTTTAGCCATTCCAAAACCGTTTTCTTACAATCTTTTTTATTAAGGAGTAGGGAAGTAATGTTCCCTTATATTCTTCTCCGTTCAATTTTCTTCCAGAAATGAGAGAGTCCTACACTGAAAGCTATAGGCAGTTACTAGTTTATTGTGTTGATGTATATCTTTGTCATTTTAAAGTTTTTTGTTATAATATTTGCCCACTGTTTTCCATATGTGGGGTGGCTTATGGTGTTAGCATGTAAGATTAGTGAACAAACACACCATTCATCTGGTATTAAGTGGAAGATGTAGTATGTAGGCACCTACGTCATAATCATCATCATCACCCTTGAATAAGAATCCAAATGCAGATGCTTTTCCCCTTGGGACAAAATTTTGAGACAAGAAGTCCTTGTAATAATTAATGGATGTGATTTTAACTTTAGCTACAAAGTACGACTCCTTTTCTGCCAATAAGTTCGTCTGAGTAAGTACCACCCTCTTACCTATCCTCTATACCTATCGCTGTGCTCCGGTCTGAAGAGTACAGTGCCGGTACAATCACAGCCTCTGAGGCATCTTAGTCCTCGGCGGTAACGCATCTCCAGCTTTCTTTGCTTAAAAGTGGTTGCAGGTGTTCATAGGTACATTGTTTGTATATTTTCTGGAACTTTGTAGTAAAAAAAGTAAAAGGGATTATATATTGCAAGAAGCAATATATAGGTACATATATAGGTACATATATATATATCTTTATAGATTAGAAATTAAACTTAGAAAAATCCTTAATTTAATGATTTGCGTTAGATGTCACTATTATCTATTTGAGTGATAGTTACTACAAAATATATTTATATCTACTAAAATAAAATAACAAAAACTAAAATATGCACATTAGAATTTTTAAATAAACTATGAATGAAATTAAATAACGTATATATATATATATATATATATATATATATATATATATATATATATATATATATATATATATATATATATATATATATATATGTATATATATATACATATATATATATATATATATATATATATATATATATATATGTATATATATATATATATACATATATAGCGCAAGGTACCGAGAGTTCGAGTTTTAAACTTCAAGAAGTTTAGTTCTTCGGTTCGAGACTAGATGGCACTAGTGCGCCGATTTGAGCGCGTAACACTGCCCCCTCCTAAGACATGCTCGTCCCGAGCATTATCGGCCCCATAATAACGCGCCAAGCGATCCACATGGACGATCTTAGGAGTCCCTCTTGCGCCTTTTTGTAACGGCTCCGCAATGTCAAGGGCTGTCTTATCCCATGGTGCACCAACATTGTACAGTTTCGGTGCTCCTCTACTCCGTGTCTGAGGTCCCCTCACAGTCGCACAACTTGTACATGTACGACACCAATCCTCCACATCGTCATGATAATGGACCCAGTAAAACTGTTCTCGGATCTTCAGTAGAGTTCGTTTAACTCCCAGATGGACTCTTGAACGACCATTATGGCACAGCTGTAAAACATTCGACACTTTAGCTTTAGGGACAACCATTTGCAAACGACAGCTGTCTCCTCGACCATTGTCCCATTTACGGCACAGGACTCCATCCTGAAGCAGCAAGCTATCCCATTGGGCCCAATAGCTTTTCATGGTTGAACCCATCGCTGAGACGTCCCTCTACTTAGGCTTGGTAGCACGGGCCTTCATCCATCCCAGAAATATATATATATATATATGTATATATGTATATATATATATATATATATATATATATATATATATATATATATATATATATATATATATATATTTAATAAAAATATTGGAATTACAAACGACACGACTTTTCTACGAGTATATTATATGTACCTATAGATTATGCTTCCTCGTGCCCTCGTAGATACGGTGAACGTTTTGTGATACCAGTTACTGCTACGGTGAGAAAATTCGAGAAACATAAAAAACATTTTAAATTTACGGGGAACGCCCCAAATTCTAACTTAGTATGAATTTGGGTGTATACACCTCTATTATCCAGGCTATTACAGGCTACATTTTCGCTATACTTCGGTGTGCGAAAATCAATCTGCAAAAACACTACGTCTACCATATAATTTACAGAAACTCTGATAGTCAAGCAGCACTGCTAGCGCTGAGGTCAAACCTAGTGAACTCGAAGCTAGTTGGAGACTGCGTGAACCGTTTAAACGCCCTGGGAAGTAACAACAGGGTCGTTAGGCCATTAAAGTCCCGAGGGAACGGGAGTATAACATGTCGCGCGCTGTCAGACCTTACAGGTTAAGATGGGTTCCGGGTCACGAGGGTATTGTAGGCAACGAATTTGCCGACAAACTTGCAAGTGTGGGCTCAAAGTGCACACAATTTGGACCTGAGCCATTTTGTGGAATCCCAAGAAGCCTAGCCCGATTGACCCTTGAAACTTTATCACAATAAATCACTTAAGATCTGGTCTGACACACGAGGCTTAAAACATACTAAAACCTTAATCCGGGCTTTTGATCGTAATTTTGCTTCAGAAACCCTGGGATTAGGGAAAAATAAATTACGCATTCTGGCAAGAGCCCTAACTGGACACTGTTGTCTTAAAAAGCACATGTCCATCCTGGGACTAAGCAACGGTTCTGTTCCATGATGGAAGAAACGACTCTACACATCCTAACTGATTGCGGACCCTTAATGCGCAAACATAACACTCATCTGGGAAACTATATACCCCGCCCAGAAGAAGTGAAATTGATCACGGCTAAGCAACTGCTCCTATTCATTGAAGACATAGGCAAGACATAGGGCTTAGACGTGAGCCATAGCAGCGATCACAATAGATCTTATAGGTCGCAGTGATGCTGGTCTCTTTCGCTAGACCTGCGTAGCTGCTGGCATATAATAAAAAAATAAAAAAACATTTTAATTTAAAGCTTTTCAAATGCAGAAACTAGGTCAGGCGGCTGTTATTTAGTTATGCGGTTTACAAAACACAGAACCATATCACAACTGTATATAACTGTATATACATAGCTGCATCACTCCATAAAGTTACTCTACTCAACAGAGACAGTAGTTCTTATATATATATATATATATATATATATATATATATATATATATATATATATATATATATATATATATATCACGTCACATAATTAACAATCTTTGAGATAGTAGTTTGTTCAGAATCGTTTACTGAATCGATTCCTATCATTTTTAATATAGGTAATATTTTATCCGAAAAATAATTAAAACTACGTAAATTACAGTCACACTAAATCTGTACAGTCAAAACAAACTGAAATGGACCGTAACTTAAGGTAATAAGACTTTTAAGAGTGCAGTTTTATTTGTATTATTACTAATTCTGTCAATTAGTTTATTATGTTATAATCATAAAACACTGAATTTTTAGTTAAACATTTTTATGCACTGGTTATTTATCAAATTGTTATTCTAATTCCGGAAGAATGTTGTGGTTTCAGTACAAATCCACGAACGCACAGACTTTAACTTGCTTAAAATAAAGTTCATTTTTTTTATTACAGAATTAGTAATAATGCAAATAAAACTGCACTCTTAAAAGTCTTATTGCCTTAAGTTACGGTCCATTTCAGTTTGTTTTGACTGTACAGATTTAGTGTGACTGTAATTTACGTAGTTTTAATTATTTTTCGGATAAAATATTATACCCGGAACCCATCTTAACCTGTAAGGTCTGACAGCGCGCGACATGTTATACTCCCGTTCCCTTGGGACTTTAATGGCCTAACGACCCTGTTGTTACTTCCCAGGGCGTTTAAACGGTTCACGCAGTCTCCAACTAGCTTCGAGTTCACTAGGTTTGACCTCAGCGCTAGCAGTGCTGCTTGACTATCCGAGTTTCTGTAAATTATATGGTAGACGTAGTGTTTTTGCAGATTGATTTCCGCACACCGAAGTATAGCGAAAATGTAGCCTGTAATAGCCTGGATAATAGAGGTGTATACACCCAAATTCATACTAAGTTAGAATTTGGGGCGTTCCCCGTAAATTTAAAATGTTTTTTATGTTTCTCGAATTTTCTCACCGTAGCAGTAACTGGTATCACAAAACGTTCACCGTATCTACGAGGGCACGAGGAAGCATAATCTATAGGTACATATAATATACTCGTAGAAAAGTCGTGTCGTTTGTAATTCCAATATTTTTATTAATTATATATATATATATATATATATATATATATATATATATATATATATATATATATATATATATATATATATATATATAGTATTTAATTTCATTCATAGTTTATTTAAAAATTCTAATGTGCATATTTTAGTTTTTGTTATTTTATTTTAGTAGATATAAATATATTTTGTAGTAACTATCACTCAAATAGATAATAGTGACATCTAACGCAAATCATAAAATTAAGGATTTTTCTAAGTTTAATTTCTAATCTATAAAAGTTTATAGAACTTATAATATCATAAATAAGTCGATTATTGTAAGTAAAATGGCGGTACTTCATAAAATTTAACAGTTTTTGTTAAGTATATCATGATATAGATTGACCAAACTAATGAATAGAGATTGTTTCACGATATTAACAATTAAACACGACATTGCTTTTTCTAATGTAATTGTTATACCGTAAAATAATTTTATTATACACCGCTGGCGGCGCTGTATATTTCTGATTTAACATCACTTTCTGCCAAATGTATGTATCATTGTTATGTGATATTATGTATATTATGTAGGTGGTTTGGTCATGTGGAAAGAATGAATGAGGAAAGAGTGACAAAAAAATTTATGTTGCAGAAGTGAATGGCAGAGTCGGAAAGGGACGTCCTAGGCGATTATTTATCGACAAATTGGCGATTTATTGAAAACGGGCCAAATCAGGAGTACCCTTAACCGACGAGCATGTATGCGTAGGTATATGGATGTGAAGGAGGCGAGAGAAGTGTGTCAGGATCGTGCCAAATGGAAGTCTGTAGTCTCTGCCTACACCTCTGGGTGACAGGCGTGAGTGTTTATGTACATGTATGTATATAAATGTGAGCGGCTATGTTGTGCGATAGAGCCACTCCAGTCGCACCTCAACTTATTGTGTCTGCGTACTAGATGGTAAAGTTTTTATCATCTAGTTCATTAAACAACAGCAGTGTTAATATTTCTAAAACGTGTTTATTATTAGCATTTCGTATTTTTATCACAATTGGATTACGAGAGCCAGCATAACCTCCCTGTGGCTGGGCCGGGTATTATACATCGCTTAAGTATAAAAGATAATAATATCTTGGCCCTTTATTATTTATGTTAATGGTTAATGATCTTCCTACGGTCGTTAAAGAGGCACAGTGTTTGCTATTTGCCGATGATCTAAAAATTCTGCTGACTGCCAAAGTCTGCAAAGGGACATTGACAGATTGGCACAGTGGGGAATGGAAAACAAATTGAATTTCAATGTTAATAAATGTTGTATCATGAGTTATGGTCGTGCAAAAGACCCTCAGAAGTATGCTTTTGAAATGAACGGCCTCGTTATCCCGCGCGTTACATATATTAGAGACTTAGGCGTTGAGATGGTCCCGGAACTTAATTTTCGTAAGCACATTTTAAATATTTGTAAAAAAGCTTTCAGGAGTTTCGGCTTTATATTAAGGCAGTGCAGGGATTTTCAGAATTTGTTAACTATTAAAATTTTATATAATGCTCTCGTGAGAAGTCAACTCGAAACGAACGCAAGTATTTGGAATCCACACGAAAGCAAGTATAGTGTCATGGTCGAAAAAATTCAAAATAAATTCACGCGATTTTTATACTTTAAGCAGTACGGAATCTATCCTTGTTTTCCACTGATGTATCCGAGTCTGTTTGTTTTGGGGATGGTTGGTTACAGCCGCTTAAGTGTGAGAAGAGACATCACGCTTATTAAATATGTGTGGAAGGTATTACGTGGATAGATATATCACCCAGATGTGCTCGCTGCGTTAAAGCTGCGGGTGCCTAATAATTACGTGTGTTCTCGTCGTCGTCCCCCATTACTCCTCGTGCCCGCTGCTAGGACGAAGTTGCTTCAGAATGCACCATTGTCACGGGCTATACACTATGTTAATATCATCTCACAGGATATTGACATATTTGCATGTAGTGAGACGAAATTCATAATTGCAGCGTACAAATGCGTCGAAAATTGTAATGTTTTTAATTAGTATTTTATTTTACCATCAATTTGACAGTATTCATACTAGATATCATTATTTGTTATTCAGTATTTTTCTTATATTTAGGTTAGTTATAGCATCGCATTGGTTTAATAACTGTAATGATGTTATAATCGTGTAATAAATAAATAAATAAATAAATAAAATAAATATTTTTTTTACTTCCCTTCATAAATTTATTTTTGTATAAATGTGACAAAATTCTGAATTAATAGTACATTCTACAATAATATTAGTTTAACTAGATTTTGAAAATACCCGTATTGTGATTTCATTTCGTGACATTTACGAGCATGTGCGTATAGAAAGGCATCTAATTAATATTGTATCTAATGAATACTTAATGGAAGTCAAACACTCGAGGTGAATATAAATACGTACAATGTCTAAAATCAAGTTACAAGAATTTAGTTATGTTAACATGAGTGTGAATGTACCTTATCTTCCATGTACCAAACTCACACGAACGCTATGCAGCTTGTATATAAATGGACGAGGCTCCGAGGCCTTGTAATATAAACAATAAGAGGTTATTTTAAAAATAATAAATTGTGAGAACAGATATTCAGTTTGCTGTCTTGCTTAAGCAATTAATCAATGTAGCAATATAACAGCGTAACGCATTGCACGTAGCACAATTAAAATTCGACTGACACAGTGATACATAACAGCCTATAACCACACAGTCATGTAGTTCGCACATAGGAATAATTAAATTAAAACACCAAACTTACGTGTTCGAATTGACAGCTACAGATCTTGTCACGATATTACACTGTTCACCTCGGTTTCACCGCGGCGTTTACTTATTCTATAACCAAAAACTCCAGAATCACGATATGCAAAAAATTAAAAATTAAATATTTATTTAGATAAACTTTATTAGAAACACTTAACACTCGAAATCACAACTCGAACGAGTGATGATTTTGGGTCCAACACTTCTATTCATTATATTTTTATTTCCTTTACGCTATAAAAAGTTCACCCAAATACTGAATCCAGATTTGCAGAAAGCAGCAGAGGCGTGCTGCGCTCATCAGCCCACCTGGCTAACTTGGTAAGTGTGGATGGATCTTGGAAATGGTTGAATATGTTATTAACATCGTGTATTTACTACGTCTAAATGCTTATCTTGACACTACATCATCAATAGATCGTTGTTTTTACATAGTATAATGTAAATGTATAATTTATTTATTTATTTATTTATTTAATCTTCATTATACACCTTATATACTAAGGGATATAAAGGGCGGACTTAATGCCTTATGGCATTCTCTGCCAGTCAACCCTGGATGATTTGAGAGACTGTGGCAGGTGTAATAAATCACTTCATAAATAAATAATAATGATATAAAACAAAATAAAATGCAAATGAATAGAATAAATATATAGTTAGTAAAATATACATACTTACTTAATATATAATATAGGATAAATAATAAATATATAAACGGGTACTTCTATACAAAACCATAAGTACATAAAATATTATGAGACAAAAAATAAAATAACACAATACATATTAAAATACATTATACAAAATATAATAAGTACAAACATTATACTTTATATTTTGTACATTATACAAAATATAAAGTATAATGTTTGGTTCAATAATATTATTAAACATTATATATATATATATATATATATATATATATATATATATATATATATATACCTTCTGTGTACTAAATATCGGGAATTTGTCAATAAAACAAAAAATACAAATTATTCATCTAAATTTATTTTATCGCCTTCAAAGTAGGCCCCACCGCTTGCAATACAACATCTCCAACGCTTCACCCAGTCTTCCATACATTTTTCATAGGCTATTTGCGGTATGGCCTTTAGCTCATTCAGCGAATTTTTTGTTATGGCTTCTATCGACTCAAAACGTTTTCCTCGAAGTGGTAATTTTAACTTGGGAAATAAAAAAAAGTCAGACGGAGCCATATCAGGTGAATACGGTGCTTGGTCGAGAACTTTTGTTGAATTTTTCGCTAAAAACTCTTTCACTATAATGGCTGTGTGTGATGGTGCATTATCATGGTGCAGCATCCATGAGTTGTGTTGCCACAAATCTGGACGTTTTCGGCGAATACTCTCACGTAAACGCTTCATGACGCCTAAATAATATTCTTTATTTACTGTTTCTCCCTTTGGAAGGAATTCGGAGTGAACCACACCACGGTAGTCAAAAAAACTGTCAGCATCACCTTGATTTTGGAGCGACTTTGCTGCGGTTTTTTGGGTTTCGGCTCGTTTTCGAGACGCCATTCTGAAGACTGTTGGCTTGTTTGCATGTCGTACTCATAAACCCATGTCTCGTCGCCAGTTATTATACGTTTCATAAAGGTCGGATCCGTAGAAGCTCGGGAAACCATGTCTTCAGCGACATGCTTTCGCTGCGCTCTTTGAACATAATTGAGCTCTTTTGGAACTAGTCAAGCGGCGACGCGTTTTATGCCTAAAATGTCAATGAGAATGTTGTGGACGCACTTAAAAGATATGTTCACCTCACTAGCCAACTCTCTCAGACTCATACGTCGATTTCCAAGCACTAGCTTCTTGATTTTGTCGATGTTTTCTTGGGTCGTAGCGGTTGAAGGTCTACCAGAACAAGGCAAGTCTACTACTACTTCTCGGCCTTCTTTAAAAGCCTTATACCATTCACAAGCTCTTGTTTTCGATATACACGATTCGTCATAGGTATTTCGCAACATTTTTAGTGATTCACCACATGAAATATCATTCGAAACACAAAATTTAAGGCACACTCTTTGTTCAACAATATTTTCCATTGTAAATATCGCCGAGAACTCAAAACTATGACCAACAAAAAGTGTAGTTTAAAACAAATTAAATGACAGATCCCGCTCAAACTTTGCGCGCTAAATCAGTACAGTGCTACCAACATGCAGTAAAAAAATTAGAACGACCTCCTTTACGCGGGTCTTTTTATTGACATATTCCCGATACTTTTTACACAGAGTAGTATATATATATATATATATATATATATATATATATATATATATATATATATATATATATATATATATATATATTGTTATTTTGCATTTAATATAAGTTGTTAAAAAACTTGTGTTGCACATTACACTATATGTATTAAAGTCACTGAAACTACACATGGAATGTTCTTTTTGAGACAATATGGTTTTATTCCTTTACCATTTTTTAACACGTTAGCTGTCCAATGTACCGAATACAGTACACACCGCCGTGGGTCCCTCACGTCCGTGTACCGTAAATGGTACACTCGCCCCTGTGTCTTTCTATGCGCTCTAACTTCATGGACTTGTGTGTTATGTTGCTCTATTTATCAGGACTTGTCAACAGGACACCAATGAATAGAAAAAACGGAAAACATGATATATTCTTTTTTTTTTCTAAATGTGGGGGTAGTGGCAAAAAAAGCAACTGTTTATTTGTAAAAAGGCTTTATTTATGTAAAGGAACTTCAGAATAACATTGAAGACAGTACGTCTTTTTACATTTATAACAGTGCGTTGTCACTCTTTTAGCTTTAGCTCTCGCATCCTTTGGGAGACTTCCCTGATCGATAAGTTTTTTGTAACACCCAACACATCGTCTTCGTACAGATATGCCCCTTACTTTGCCAATATTTTCTAAAAAATGTGAAATCCTATTAGATTCTACCAGTGTACTTGATGATGAAGACAGGCTTTCGTATTGCCTTTGTCTTAAGGGGAAACGTGAAGTGCTCGTCTGTAGTTGCGCTTCACGTGTTTGCTGCTGAGCAGGTTCAATTTGCAATAATCTCTTCACAATAGCTTCATTTGCCGCCAAAACAGTGTACCTTTCTTTGTTTTCAGGGTGTAGTTCATTGAAAATTATCATATAGTTTATCACTGCTATGGCCAGCAAATCCGTTGCAACTTTTTTGTACCAGATTAACGTTTTTCTAACAGGCGTGTTGTAACTGGACAGTTGATCAGCGATGTCTATTCCTTTTTTAGCTTTGTTGTAGGTAAGTATCATATCAGGCTTCAGCTTTGGAGTGCATGCTGTCGTCTTAGATAGTCCTTTGCCGTGACAAGTCGACAATATACAAACATCTCGCTTGTTTTTCCATTTTAGAACAGTGATATTTTCATTTTTTTGTTTGACGGCAATTTCTCCTACTTGCAAAGCAGCATTTGTGACATCTTTTGGTATACCTCTCCTTTTTTATTTAGAGTACCACAGAGATCTGTATTACGAGAGAGAAGAAATTCTGCAAGAGGCACACTCGTGTAGTAATTATCCGTGACCATACAACGACCTTCATCTAACAGTCCTTCTGCTAATTTTACAACAATAGTTCCTGTTGTATCTAAACTAAAAAGCTGTTCGCTCTGTCCGCTATATATTTGGTATCCCCACGTAAAGCCATCTACAGTGCATAACTTATATATTTTTATCCCGTATTTATGAGACTTCGACGGTATAAACTGGCTAAAAATGAATCTGCCACGAAACTGCACCATTGATTCTTCAACAACTATGGTGTCCCCAGGCGTGTAAATCGATCTAGAATTATCAATAATAAGATCTAGCAAGGGGCTAATCTTGTATAGTCGATCATTTTCGCGTCGAGACGCTTCATTGTCGCAAAAATGCCAACATTTTAGTATAAGTGTGAATCTGTTGCACGACATTTTGATATTATGAAGTAATGTATGATAATAAATTACATCCTTTTTCCAGTATGATTCATCATCAACAATTTTCGGAAAATTGTATAAAGATCTGTGTTTACATCGATAAGCAGATTTTGGCGAGTTGGTTCTTCGTGCCCTGTGAAAGGTTTTCTCGATAAATCTTTTACAACTACCTGCCACTCGGAGTCAAGAGACACTTGTGATTGTATTAGTCTTGACCTCGACGTACGTGAAGATACATTTGGTGGATTACTGATGGTGATGGGGCTGTCTGGTATTTCAGAATTTTACAACTACCTGCCACTCGGAGTCAAGAGACACTTGTGATTGTATTAGTCTTGACCTCGACGTTCGTGAAGATACATTTGGTGGGTTACTGATGGTGATGGGGCTGTCTGGTATTTCAGAGTGTGCAGACTCACCCATTTCTCCATCATGTTGTACCAATCTGGCGATTGCTTCGACTGTCTCTTCTTCACGTTCATCAATGTCCACATCATCGTCCTCGACAATTTCCTCATGGTCATACACATTGAACAGTGAATCTTCACCATCAGACTCCTCCAATACTCTCCTGATATCTTCGTCGTCAAAGTTCTTCATATTTACCTAATATTATTCACACAACAAAAAATTGGCGCTCAAACGGACAAAAACTTTGAATGTGAGTTTTCACTTAGCCATTTGACATTTGAGAGAATTTAAGTCTTTTTTACTTTCTCTCAATGTAAATTTGTGACCATAAACAAGAATATTAATAAAAAAGGTGTTATTTTTTAAATAATTAGCCGTTCACAAGTCCACGGTACACGCTAAGTGTACACGCTGTGCTTCAACTCGACAAGTCCGTGTACCGAATACGGTACACGGGTAAAAGGTGTGATAAACCGAGTGATTTGTTATTAATTAGGCATATTTATCCAAAACTAGTTATTTTGTATTGATTTGAGACAGAATATTACAAAAAATGATTTGGACATTTGGGGTTATCGAAAAATTATGTATGGGGACAGTTAACGTGTTAAACATATATTATAGTATGTACAGCACATCAACAATAAAAATTAATAATATTTTTGAGTATTGTTAGTTGTTTGTTGTTAGTATTGTAGTTAAGTGAACCTTTGCTTTCCTTAGACCGTTTTTATGCAAAACACTTACAAATAATTATGACGCATTCACCGCATGTTAATGAGACCTTGGAGAGATAATTAACGTTATTCTCACTTAACCAGTTTAATTGCTGGCTGAGGCATCGGTACTCACAGTGTGACCTCAGTCGGGTCTGTAGCCTTCCTTGGTTGATGTGGATAGAAATAAACTTTCAATATTCCTTTTGGTCTAGTAAAAAGATAACAGTAATTTAGTAATGTGCATATGACTTATTTATGTATTAGAATAAAAAACGGGCTATATATATTTACCTTAGTATTTATTTAAGTTTTGATAGTGTCGGTAATATTTTGCTTAAACTCTTTTGACACTCTCTTGAAAAGATCCTATGTCAGGGGACCAAAAAGTGACAAGGATTTGAAATTATAGGTCTTTATATATTATAATTAATATATTTAATATATATTTAATATTATATATTTGAGCCTTTATTATTTATTTTATATTTTACTACACAGACGGCTTTACTATGCAGTTAGAATCGTTTTCTTTTGATGGAATTCGTTAACAATTCCAAGGTTACTGAAATTTGTTATGCATTTTGAATAAAACTATTTTCTCACGAGATTTTGTCTTCTTTACAATTACTGTAAATCTGTTCAATTTGGTACATACGCTGAGATAAGAATAGTAATACGTCATTAAAAGTAATTTGTGCTTGAAAATTTCATACTATCTCTTTTAAGTAGGTGTAATAACCATATTATAGAGTATTTAATGTATATCAAATAATAGTATCTATTGACAGATACAATTTGATTTTTTTACCTTTATTTTTAATTAAGGCAAAAATACAAGTTGTCAAAAATGCTTATACTTTTTTTATGATTTTTACTTTATGTAATTTTACAAATTTATTACTTCAATAACATAAAACAAAAAAAAAACAAATTAATACAATCAAAAAGTTTTTTATTACGTCGTTCATAAAATCGAGTCTAACTTAACTCATTCAAATTCAAATTGACTTGGTTTGGGACAAATTATAAGGTGCCGCTCGTCAAAATCTCAAGTCATATTAGCATTAAAAGTTTCCTGACAAGGGACATCTTATGCCAGAAGATATATATTTACTTCGTTGTTGAATGGTAACCTACATATTTTAAGGAACTTCTTAATTAAAAAATTGTGGTTCAGGCTTACTAAATTCAAATTTAGGACATTTGCAAAGTTAATTAATTGTATTTACTTTTGCAGTACCAAGTTTTTTTTTTTGTTTTCTTGCAAATCTTAGGTTTATTTATTGAGAATGTGGATGTCTATGGGCCACAGCATCGATTTACCATCAGCAGGACTGTGAGCTTGATTTTTGTTGTTATTCTTTTAAATAATACTAATTTATTTTAAGAGACTTTCTAAAGGGTCGGCAACGCACCTGCAATTCCCCAGGCGTTGCAGTCGTTCATGGGCGGTTGTAGTCACTTACCATCAGGTGAGCCGCATGCTCGTTTGCCGTTTTTAAAGTTTTTTAATTGTTACTGTCAATATTTTCTATAATATATGCTGCTATGACTGTTCGATCTGAGGCCTGGAACTTTATTTAAAGGAATGTAAAAGTTTCTTTATTATTATCCTAATTCTACGAAACTTAACTATTTTATAAACAGAGAATATATTTAATTTCATAATTAAATAATTGTTAGTAATCCTCCTATAAACTAGAGAACGTATGTAGCCAGCTGCCGTGACGCATAGAGGCTGTCATATGATACTCTTATTAACAAAACAATGCATTTACATGGATTTATATTACTTCATTTTGTTGCTAATGTAAATTTTACTCTTCTATATCGAAGAGTGAAAGGCACAATATTTAAAGCGACATCCTGGGCAATATTTGTTACTTTCTCTGCGAATAATTTTCAACTTCGGCGGGTCCTATTAGGATACGAGTTGTACACTCTTTTGGCATTTTAATCATTCGAAATTCTGAGAATTTTAAAATTTAAAATATGGACCTCAGAGTAAGCTCAAAGTAAATAAGAGTCTTAGTGAAATTTAGCTTTTTTTAAGTGTCCATATTTTCTGAAGTTTATAACTCAAAGGCGTTTGGAACCTTTTATTCTTGTCGGTACATTTTATTAACAAAGTCCCTTAAAATAAAATATTTATACTTATTAAGGAAGTTGATTAAAACATTTCGTTTGAATCTAAAGCACAATACGGTACTAGGTAGGGAGGATTCCTTTTCTGCCTAGGATTCTGTCTGGGGAACTACCTTATTACCTGAATAGTATTTGTCGGTGGAGGGGAAAGTAAACTCCCGCCGGAAAAGGTGTTCTGCCCGGGGAGCGGCCCACGCTCCGTTTGTTAGTTCGGAGCTATTCTGTATATACTGTTTTTATTCTGAACTTTGATAGCGCGATTTAGGCTTGGATGTGTTTTGCTTGTGGCGCGACGACAGCGTCGCCACAAGTATATAGAGAACCAGTATAGTAAAAAAGACTATAAGGCATTCCAGCTTAGTCCTCAGAGGTGACAATGTACTTTAACCTTTGGTTTCCAGTTATTGCTGCAGATGCTGCTGCCCATAGACACCTACCATATATATATATATATATATATATATATATATATATATATATATATATATATATATATATATATATATATATATATATATATATATATATTGTTATTTTGCATTTAATATAAGTTGTTAAAAAACTTGTGTTGCACATTACACTATATGTATTAAAGTCACTGAAACTACACATGGAATGTTCTTTTTGAGACAATATGGTTTTATTCCTTTACCATTTTTTAAACATATATTATAGTATGTACAGCACATCAACAATAAAAATTAATAATATTTTTGAGTATTGTTAGTTGTTTGTTGTTAGTATTGTAGTTAAGTGAACCTTTGCTTTCCTTAGACCGTTTTTATGCAAAACACTTACAAATAATTATGACGCATTCACCGCATGTTAATGAGACCTTGGAGAGATAATTAACGTTATTCTCACTTAACCAGTTTAATTGCTGGCTGAGGCATCGGTACCCACAGTGTGACCTCAGTCGGGTCTGTAGCCTTCCTTGGTTGATGTGGATAGAAATAAACTTTCAATATTCCTTTTGGTCTAGTAAAAAGATAACAGTAATTTAGTAATGTGCATATGACTTATTTATGTATTAGAATAAAAAACGGGCTATATATATTTACCTTAGTATTTATTTAAGTTTTGATAGCGTCGGTAATATTTTGCTTAAACTCTTTTGACACTCTCTTGAAAAGATCCTATGTCAGGGGACTAAAAAGTGACAAGGATTTGAAATTATAGGTCTTTATATATTATAATTAATATATTTAATATATATTTAATATTATATATTTGAGCCTTTATTATTTATTTTATATTTTACTACACAGACGGCTTTACTATGCAGTTAGAATCGTTTTCTTTTGATGGAATTCGTTAACAATTCCAAGGTTACTGAAATTTGTTATGCATTTTGAATAAAACTATTTTCTCACGAGATTTTGTCTTCTTTACAATTACTGTAAATCTGTTCAATTTGGTACATACGCTGAGATAAGAATAGTAATACGTTATTAAAAGTAATTTTTGCTTGAAAATTTCATACTATCTCTTTTAAGTAGGTGTAATAACCATATTATAGAGTATTTAATGTATATCAAATAATAGTATCTATAGACAGATACAATTTGATTTTTTTACCTTTATTTTTAATTAAGGCAAAAATACAAGTTGTCAAAAATGCTTATACTTTTTTTATGATTTTTACTTTATGTAATTTTACAAATTTATTACTTCAATAACATAAAACAAAAAAAACAAATTAATACAATCAAAAAGTTTTTTATTACGTCGTTCATAAAATCGAGTCTAACTTAACTCATTCAAATTCAAATTGACTTGGTTTGGGACAAATTATAAGGTGCCGCTCGTCAAAATCTCAAGTCATATTAGCATTAAAAGTTCCCTGACAAGGGACATCTTATGCCAGAAGATATATATTTACTTCGTTGTTGAATGGTAACCTACATAGTTTAAGGAACTTCTTAATTAAAAAATTGTGGTTCAGGCTTACTAAATTCAAATTTAGGACATTTGCAAAGTTAATTAATTGTATTTACTTTTGCAGTACCAAGTTTTTTTTTTGTTTTCTTGCAAATCTTAGGTTTATTTATTGAGAATGTGGATGTCTATGGGCCACAGCATCGATTTACCATCAGCAGGACTGTGAGCTTGATTTTTGTTGTTATTCTTTTAAATAATACTAATTTATTTTAAGAGACTTTCTAAAGGGCCGGCAACGCACCTGCAATTCCCCAGGCGTTGCAGTCGTTCATGGGCGGTTGTAGTCACTTACCATCAGGTGAGCCGCATGCTCGTTTTCCGTTTTTAAAGTTTTTTAATTGTTACTGTCAATATTTTCTATAATATATGCTGCTATGACTGTTCGATCTGAGGCCTGGAACTTTATTTAAAGGAATGTATAAGTTTCTTTATTATTATCCTAAATCTACGAAACTTAACTATTTTATAAACAGAGAATATATTTAATTTCATAATTAAATAATTGTTAGTAATCCTCCTATAAACTAGAGAACGTATGTAGCCAGCTGCCGTGACGCATAGAGGCTGTCATATGATACTCTTATTAACAAAACAATGCATTTACATGGATTTATATTACTTCATTTTGTTGCTAATGTAAATTTTACTCTTCTATATCGAAGAGTGAAAGGCACAATATTTAAAGCGACATCCTGGGCAATATTTGTTACTTTCTCTGCGAATAATTTTCAACTTCGGCGGGTCCTATTAGGATACGAGTTGTACACTCTTTTGGCATTTTAATCATTCGAAATTCTGAGAATTTTAAAATTTAAAATATGGACCTCAGAGTAAGCTCAAAGTAAATAAGAGTCTTAGTGAAATTTAGCTTTTTTTAAGTGTCCATATTTTCTGAAGTTTATAACTCAAAGGCGTTTGGAACCTTTTATTCTTGTCGGTACATTTTATTAACAAAGCCCCTTAAAATAAAATATTTATACACATTAAGGAAGTTGATTAAAACATTTCGTTTGAATCTAAAGCACAATACGGTACTAGGTAGGGAGGATTCCTTTTCTGCCTAGGATTCTGTCTGGGGAACTACCTTATTACCTGAATAGTATTTGTCGGTGGAGGGGAAAGTAAACTCCCGCCGGAAAAGGTGTTCTGCCCGGGGAGCGCCCCACGCTCCGTTTGTTAGTTCGGAGCTATTCTGTATATACTGTTTTTATTCTGAACTTTGATAGCGCGATTTAGGCTTGGATGTGTTTTGCTTGTGGCGCGACGACAGCGTCGCCACAAGTATATAGAGAACCAGTATAGTAAAAAAGACTATAAGGCATTCCAGCTTAGTCCTCAGAGGTGACAATGTACTTTAACCTTTGGTTTCCAGTTATTGCTGCAGATGCTGCTGCCCATAGACACCTACCATATATATATATATATATATATATATATATATATATATATATATATATATATATATATATATATTGTTATTTTGCATTTAATATAAGTTGTTAAAAACTTGTGTTGCACATTACACTATATGTATTAAAGTCACTGAAACTACACATGGAATGTTCTTTTTGAGACAATATGGTTTTATTCCTTTACCATTTTTTAAACATATATTATAGTATGTACAGCACATCAACAATAAAAATTAATAATATTTTTGAGTATTGTTAGTTGTTTGTTGTTAGTATTGTAGTTAAGTGAACCTTTGCTTTCCTTAGACCGTTTTTATGCAAAACACTTACAAATAATTATGACGCATTCACCGCATGTTAATGAGACCTTGGAGAGATAATTAACGTTATTCTCACTTAACCAGTTTAATTGCTGGCTGAGGCATCGGTACCCACAGTGTGACCTCAGTCGGGTCTGTAGCCTTCCTTGGTTGATGTGGATAGAAATAAACTTTCAATATTCCTTTTGGTCTAGTAAAAAGATAACAGTAATTTAGTAATGTGCATATGACTTATTTATGTATTAGAATAAAAAACGGGCTATATATATTTACCTTAGTATTTATTTAAGTTTTGATAGCGTCGGTAATATTTTGCTTAAACTCTTTTGACACTCTCTTGAAAAGATCCTATGTCAGGGGACTAAAAAGTGACAAGGATTTGAAATTATAGGTCTTTATATATTATAATTAATATATTTAATATATATTTAATATTATATATTTGAGCCTTTATTATTTATTTTATATTTTACTACACAGACGGCTTTACTATGCAGTTAGAATCGTTTTCTTTTGATGGAATTCGTTAACAATTCCAAGGTTACTGAAATTTGTTATGCATTTTGAATAAAACTATTTTCTCACGAGATTTTGTCTTCTTTACAATTACTGTAAATCTGTTCAATTTGGTACATACGCTGAGATAAGAATAGTAATACGTTATTAAAAGTAATTTGTGCTTGAAAATTTCATACTATCTCTTTTAAGTAGGTGTAATAACCATATTATAGAGTATTTAATGTATATCAAATAATAGTATCTATAGACAGATACAATTTGATTTTTTTACCTTTATTTTTAATTAAGGCAAAAATACAAGTTGTCAAAAATGCTTATACTTTTTTTATGATTTTTACTTTATGTAATTTTACAAATTTATTACTTCAATAACATAAAACAAAAAAAAACAAATTAATACAATCAAAAAGTTTTTTATTACGTCGTTCATAAAATCGAGTCTAACTTAACTCATTCAAATTCAAATTGACTTGGTTTGGGACAAATTATAAGGTGCCGCTCGTCAAAATCTCAAGTCATATTAGCATTAAAAGTTCCCTGACAAGGGACATCTTATGCCAGAAGATATATATTTACTTCGTTGTTGAATGGTAACCTACATATTTTAAGGAACTTCTTAATTAAAAAATTGTGGTTCAGGCTTACTAAATTCAAATTTAGGACATTTGCAAAGTTAATTAACTGTATTTACTTTTGCAGTACCAAGTTTTTTTTTTGTTTTCTTGCAAATCTTAGGTTCATTTATTGAGAATGTGGATGTCTATGGGCCACAGCATCGATTTACCATCAGCAGGACTGTGAGCTTGATTTTTGTTGTTATTCTTTTAAATAATACTAATTTATTTTAAGAGACTTTCTAAAGGGCCGGCAACGCACCTGCAATTCCCCAGGCGTTGCAGTCGTTCATGGGCGGTTGTAGTCACTTACCATCAGGTGAGCCGCATGCTCGTTTTCCGTTTTTAAAGTTTTTTAATTGTTACTGTCAATATTTTCTATAATATATGCTGCTATGACTGTTCGATCTGAGGCCTGGAACTTTATTTAAAGGAATGTAAAAGTTTCTTTATTATTATCCTAATTCTACGAAACTTAACTATTTTATAAACAGAGAATATATTTAATTTCATAATTAAATAATTGTTAGTAATCCTCCTATAAACTAGAGAACGTATGTAGCCAGCTGCCGTGACGCATAGAGGCTGTCATATGATACTCTTATTAACAAAACAATGCATTTACATGGATTTATATTACTTCATTTTGTTGCTAATGTAAATTTTACTCTTCTATATCGAAGAGTGAAAGGCACAATATTTAAAGCGACATCCTGGGCAATATTTGTTACTTTCTCTGCGAATAATTTTCAACTTCGGCGGGTCCTATTAGGATACGAGTTGTACACTCTTTTGGCATTTTAATCATTCGAAATTCTGAGAATTTTAAAATTTAAAATATGGACCTCAGAGTAAGCTCAAAGTAAATAAGAGTCTTAGTGAAATTTAGCTTTTTTTAAGTGTCCATATTTTCTGAAGTTTATAACTCAAAGGCGTTTGGAACCTTTTATTCTTGTCGGTACATTTTATTAACAAAGCCCCTTAAAATAAAATATTTATACACATTAAGGAAGTTGATTAAAACATTTCGTTTGAATCTAAAGCACAATACGGTACTAGGTAGGGAGGATTCCTTTTCTGCCTAGGATTCTGTCTGGGGAACTACCTTATTACCTGAATAGTATTTGTCGGTGGAGGGGAAAGTAAACTCCCGCCGGAAAAGGTGTTCTGCCCGGGGAGCGCCCCACGCTCCGTTTGTTAGTTCGGAGCTATTCTGTATATACTGTTTTTATTCTGAACTTTGATAGCGCGATTTAGGCTTGGATGTGTTTTGCTTGTGGCGCGACGACAGCGTCGCCACAAGTATATAGAGAACCAGTATAGTAAAAAAGACTATAAGGCATTCCAGCTTAGTCCTCAGAGGTGACAATGTACTTTAACCTTTGGTTTCCAGTTATTGCTGCAGATGCTGCTGCCCATAGACACCTACCATATATATATATATATATATATATATATATATTGTTATTTTGCATTTAATATAAGTTGTTAAAAAACTTGTGTTGCACATTACACTATATGTATTAAAGTCACTGAAACTACACATGGAATGTTCTTTTTGAGACAATATGGTTTTATTCCTTTACCATTTTTTAAACATATATTATAGTATGTACAGCACATCAACCATAAAAATTAATAATATTTTTGAGTATTGTTAGTTGTTTGTTGTTAGTATTGTAGTTAAGTGAACCTTTGCTTTCCTTAGACCGTTTTTATGCAAAACACTTACAAATAATTATGACGCATTCACCGCATGTTAATGAGACCTTGGAGAGATAATTAACGTTATTCTCACTTAACCAGTTTAATTGCTGGCTGAGGCATCGGTACCCACAGTGTGACCTCAGTCGGGTCTGTAGCCTTCCTTGGTTGATGTGGATAGAAATAAACTTTCAATATTCCTTTTGGTCTAGTAAAAAGATAACAGTAATTTAGTAATGTGCATATGACTTATTTATGTATTAGAATAAAAAACGGGCTATATATATTTACCTTAGTATTTATTTAAGTTTTGATAGCGTCGGTAATATTTTGCTTAAACTCTTTTGACACTCTCTTGAAAAGATCCTATGTCAGGGGACTAAAAAGTGACAAGGATTTGAAATTATAGGTCTTTATATATTATAATTAATATATTTAATATATATTTAATATTATATATTTGAGCCTTTATTATTTATTTTATATTTTACTACACAGACGGCTTTACTATGCAGTTAGAATCGTTTTCTTTTGATGGAATTCGTTAACAATTCCAAGGTTACTGAAATTTGTTATGCATTTTGAATAAAACTATTTTCTCACGAGATTTTGTCTTCTTTACAATTACTGTAAATCTGTTCAATTTGGTACATACGCTGAGATAAGAATAGTAATACGTTATTAAAAGTAATTTGTGCTTGAAAATTTCATACTATCTCTTTTAAGTAGGTGTAATAACCATATTATAGAGTATTTAATGTATATCAAATAATAGTATCTATTGACAGATACAATTTGATTTTTTTACCTTTATTTTTAATTAAGGCAAAAATACAAGTTGTCAAAAATGCTTATACTTTTTTTATGATTTTTACTTTATGTAATTTTACAAATTTATTACTTCAATAACATAAAACAAAAAAAAAACAAATTAATACAATCAAAAAGTTTTTTATTACGTCGTTCATAAAATCGAGTCTAACTTAACTCATTCAAATTCAAATTGACTTGGTTTGGGACAAATTATAAGGTGCCGCTCGTCAAAATCTCAAGTCATATTAGCATTAAAAGTTCCCTGACAAGGGACATCTTATGCCAGAAGATATATATTTACTTCGTTGTTGAATGGTAACCTACATATTTTAAGGAACTTCTTAATTAAAAAATTGTGGTTCAGGCTTACTAAATTCAAATTTAGGACATTTGCAAAGTTAATTAATTGTATTTACTTTTGCAGTACCAAGTTTTTTTTTGTTTTCTTGCAAATCTTAGGTTTATTTATTGAGAATGTGGATGTCTATGGGCCACAGCATCGATTTACCATCAGCAGGACTGTGAGCTTGATTTTTGTTGTTATTCTTTTAAATAATACTAATTTATTTTAAGAGACTTTCTAAAGGGCCGGCAACGCACCTGCAATTCCCCAGGCGTTGCAGTCGTTCATGGGCGGTTGTAGTCACTTACCATCAGGTGAGCCGCATGCTCGTTTTCCGTTTTTAAAGTTTTTTAATTGTTACTGTCAATATTTTCTATAATATATGCTGCTATGACTGTTCGATCTGAGGCCTGGAACTTTATTTAAAGGAATGTAAAAGTTTCTTTATTATTATCCTAATTCTACGAAACTTAACTATTTTATAAACAGAGAATATATTTAATTTCATAATTAAATAATTGTTAGTAATCCTCCTATAAACTAGAGAACGTATGTAGCCAGCTGCCGTGACGCATAGAGGCTGTCATATGATACTCTTATTAACAAAACAATGCATTTACATGGATTTATATTACTTCATTTTGTTGCTAATGTAAATTTTACTCTTCTATATCGAAGAGTGAAAGGCACAATATTTAAAGCGACATCCTGGGCAATATTTGTTACTTTCTCTGCGAATAATTTTCAACTTCGGCGGGTCCTATTAGGATACGAGTTGTACACTCTTTTGGAATTTTAATCATTCGAAATTCTGAGAATTTTAAAATTTAAAATATGGACCTCAGAGTAAGCTCAAAGTAAATAAGAGTCTTAGTGAAATTTAGCTTTTTTTAAGTGTCCATATTTTCTGAAGTTTATAACTCAAAGGCGTTCGGAACCTTTTATTCTTGTCGGTACATTTTATTAACAAAGTCCCTTAAAATAAAATATTTATACACATTAAGGAAGTTGATTAAAACATTTCGTTTGAATCTAAAGCACAATACGGTACTAGGTAGGGAGGATTCCTTTTCTGCCTAGGATTCTGTCTGGGGAACTACCTTATTACCTGAATAGTATTTGTCGGTGGAGGGGAAAGTAAACTCCCGCCGGAAAAGGTGTTCTGCCCGGGGAGCGGCCCACGCTCCGTTTGTTAGTTCGGAGCTATTCTGTATATACTGTTTTTATTCTGAACTTTGATAGCGCGATTTAGGCTTGGATGTGTTTTGCTTGTGGCGCGACGACAGCGTCGCCACAAGTATATAGAGAACCAGTATAGTAAAAAAGACTATAAGGCATTCCAGCTTAGTCCTCAGAGGTGACAATGTACTTTAACCTTTGGTTTCCAGTTATTGCTGCAGATGCTGCTGCCCATAGACACCTACCATATATATATATATATATATATATATATATATATATATATATATATATATATATATATATATATATATATATATTGTTATTTTGCATTTAATATAAGTTGTTAAAAATCTTGTGTTGCACATTACACTATATGTATTAAAGTCACTGAAACTACACATGGAATGTTCTTTTTGACACAATATGGTTTTATTCCTTTACCATTTTTTAAACATATATTATAGTATGTACAGCACATCAACAATAAAAATTAATAATATTTTTGAGTATTGTTAGTTGTTTGTTGTTAGTATTGTAGTTAAGTGAACCTTTGCTTTCCTTAGACCGTTTTTATGCAAAACACTTACAAATAATTATGACGCATTTACCGCATGTTAATGAGACCTTGGAGAGATAATTAACGTTATTCTCACTTAACCAGTTTAATTGCTGGCTGAGGCATCGGTACCCACAGTGTGACCTCAGTCGGGTCTGTGGCCTTCCTTGGTTGATGTGGATAGAAATAAACTTTCAATATTCCTTTTGGTCTAGTAAAAAGATAACAGTAAATTAATAATGTGCACATGACTTATTTATGTATTAGAATAAAAAACGGGCTATATATATTTACCTTAGTATTTATATAAGTTTTGATAGCGTCGGTAATATTTTGCTTAAACTCTTTTGACACTCTCTTGAAAAGATCCTATGTCAGGGGACTAAAAAGTGACAAGGATTTGAAATTATAGGTCTTTATATATTATAATTAATATATTTAATATATATTTAATATTATATATTTGAGCCTTTATTATTTATTTTATATTTTACTACACAGACGGCTTTACTATGCAGTTAGAATCGTTTTCTTTTGATGGAATTCGTTAACAATTCCAAGGTTACTGAAATTTGTTATGCATTTTGAATAAAACTATTTTCTCACGAGATTTTGTCTTCTTTACAATTACTGTAAATCTGTTCAATTTGGTACATACGCTGAGATAAGAATAGTAATACGTTATTAAAAGTAATTTCATACTATCTCTTTTAAGTAGGTGTAATAACCATATTATAGAGTATTTAATGTATATCAAATAATAGTATCTATAGACAGATACAATTTGATTTTTTTACCTTTATTTTTAATTAAGGCAAAAATACAAGTTGTCAAAAATGCTTATACTTTTTTTATGATTTTTACTTTATGTAATTTTACAAATTTATTACTTCAATAACATAAAACAAAAAAAACAAATTAATACAATCAAAAAGTTTTTTATTACGTCGTTCATAAATCGAGTCTAACTTAACTCATTCAAATTCAAATTGACTTGGTTTGGGACAAATTATAAGGTGCCGCTCGTCAAAATCTCAAGTCATATTAGTATTAAAAGTTCCCTGACAAGGGACATCTTATGCCAGAAGATATATATTTACTTCGTTGTTGAATGGTAACCTACATATTTTAAGGAACTTCTTAATTAAAAAATTGTGGTTCAGGCTTACTAAATTCAAATTTAGGACATTTGCAAAGTTAATTAATTGTATTTACTTTTGCAGTACCAAGTTTTTTTTTTTTGTTTTCTTGCAAATCTTAGGTTTATTTATTGAGAATGTGGATGTCTATGGGCCACAGCATCGATTTACCATCAGCAGGACTGTGAGCTTGATTTTTGTTGTTATTCTTTTAAATAATACTAATTTATTTTAAGAGACTTTCTAAAGGGCCGGCAACGCACCTGCAATTCCCCAGGCGTTGCAGTCGTTCATGGGCGGTTGTAGTCACTTACCATCAGGTGAGCCGCATGCTCGTTTTCCGTTTTTAAAGTTTTTTAATTGTTACTGTCAATATTTTCTATAATATATGCTGCTATGACTGTTCGATCTGAGGCCTGGAACTTTATTTAAAGGAATGTAAAAGTTTCTTTATTATTATCCTAATTCTACGAAACTTAACTATTTTATAAACAGAGAATATATTTAATTTCATAATTAAATAGTTGTTAGTAATCCTCCTATAAACTAGAGAACGTATGTAGCCAGCTGCCGTGACGCATAGAGGCTGTCATATGATACTCTTATTAACAAAACAATGCATTTACATGGATTTATATTACTTCATTTTGTTGCTAATGTAAATTTTACTCTTCTATATCGAAGAGTGAAAGGCACAATATTTAAAGCGACATCCTGCCTGACATATATATATATATATATATGGTAGGTGTCTGTGGGCAGCAGCATCTGCAGCAATAACTGGAAACCAAAGGTTAAAGTACATTGTCACCTCTGAGGACTAAGCTGGAATGCCTTATAGTCTTTTTTACTATACTGGTTCTCTATATACTTGTGGCGACGCTGTCGTCGCGCCACAAGCAAAACACATCCAAGCCTAAATCGCGCTATCAAAGTTCAGAATAAAAACAGTATATACAGAATAGCTCCGAACTAACAAACGGAGCGTGGGCCGCTCCCCGGGCAGAACACCTTTTCCGGCGGGAGTTTACTTTCCCCTCCACCGACAAATACTATTCAGGTAATAAGGTAGTTCCCCAGATAGAATCCTAGGCAGAAAAGGATTCCTCCCTACCTAGTACCGTATTGTGCTTTAGATTCAAACGAAATGTTTTAATCAACTTCCTTAATGTGTATAAATATTTTATTTTAAGGGACTTTGTTAATAAAATGTACCGACAAGAATAAAAGGTTCCAAACGCCTTTGAGTTATAAACTTCAGAAAATATGGACACTTAAAAAAAAGCTAAATTTCACTAAGACTCTTACTTACTTTGAGCTTACTCTGAGGTCCATATTTTAAATTTTAAAATTCTCAGAATTTCGAATGATTAAAATGCCAAAAGAGTGTACTCGTATCCTAATAGGACCCGCCGAAGTTGAAAATTATTCGCAGAGAAAGTAACAAATATTGCCCAGGATGTCGCTTTAAATATTGTGCCTTTCACTCTTCGATATAGAAGAGTAAAATTTACATTAGCAACAAAATGAAGTAATATAAATCCATGTAAATGCATTGTTTTGTTAATAAGAGTATCATATGACAGCCTCTATGCGTCACGGCAGCTGGCTACATACGTTCTCTAGTTTATAGGAGGATTACTAACAATTATTTAATTATGAAATTAAATATATTCTCTGTTTATAAAATAGTTAAGTTTCGTAGAATTAGGATAATAATAAAGAAACTTTTACATTCCTTTAAATAAAGTTCCAGGCCTCAGATCGAACAGTCATAGCAGCATATATTATAGAAAATATTGACAGTATCAATTAAAAAACTTTAAAAACGGCAAACGAGCATGCGGCTCACCTGATGGTAAGTGACTACAACCGCCCATGAACGACTGCAACGCCTGGGGAATTGCAGGTGCGTTGCCGGCCCTTTAGAAAGTCTCTTAAAATAAATTAGTATTATTTAAAAGAATAACAACAAAAATCAAGCTCACAGTCCTGCTGATGGTAAATCGATGCTGTGGCCCATAGACATCCACATTCTCAATAAATAAACCTAAGATTTGCAAGAAAACAAAAAAAAAACTTGGTACTGCAAAAGTAAATACAATTAATTAACTTTGCAAATGTCCTAAATTTGAATTTAGTAAGCCTGAACCACAATTTTTTAATTAAGAAGTTCCTTAAAATATGTAGGTTACCATTCAACAACGAAGTAAATATATATCTTCTGGCATAAGATGTCCCTTGTCAGGGAACTTTTAATGCTAATATGACTTGAGATTTTGACGAGCGGCACCTTATAATTTGTCCCAAACCAAGTCAATTTGAATTTGAATGAGTTAAGTTAGACTCGATTTTATGAACGACGTAATAAAAAACTTTTTGATTGTATTAATTTGTTTCTTTTTTGTTTTATGTTATTGAAGTAATAAATTTGTAAAATTACATAAAGTAAAAATCATAAAAAAAGTATAAGCATTTTTGACAACTTGTATTTTTGCCTTAATTAAAAATAAAGGTAAAAAAATCAAATTGTATCTGTCTATAGATACTATTATTTGATATACATTAAATACTCTATAATATGGTTATTACACCTACTTAAAAGAGATAGTATGAAATTTTCAAGCACAAATTACTTTTAATAACGTATTACTATTCTTATCTCAGCGGATGTACCAAATTGAACAGATTTACAGTAATTGTAAAGAAGACAAAATCTCGTGAGAAAATAGTTTTATTCAAAATGCATAACAAATTTCAGTAACCTTGGAATTGTTAACGAATTCCATCAAAAGAAAACGATTCTAACTGCATAGTAAAGCCGTCTGTGTAGTAAAATATAAAATAAATAATAAAGGCTCAAATATATAATATTAAATATATATTAAATATATTAATTATAATATATAAAGACCTATAATTTCAAATCCTTGTCACTTTTTGGTCCCCTGACATAGGATCTTTTCAAGAGAGTGTCAAAAGAGTTTAAGCAAAATATTACCGACACTATCAAAACTTAAATAAATACTAAGGTAAATATATATAGCCCGTTTTTTATTCTAATACATAAATAAGTCATATGCACATTACTAAATTACTGTTATCTTTTTACTAGACCAAAAGGAATATTGAAAGTTTATTTCTATCCACATCAACCAAGGAAGGCTACAGACCCGACTGAGGTCACACTGTGAGTACCGATGCCTCAGCCAGCAATTAAACTGGTTAAGTGAGAATAACGTTAATTATCTCTCCAAGGTCTCATTAACATGCGGTGAATGCGTCATAATTATTTGTAAGTGTTTTGCATAAAAACGGTCTAAGGAAAGCAAAGGTTCACTTAACTACAATACTAACAACAAACAACTAACAATACTCAAAAATATTATTAATTTTTATTGTTGATGTGCTGTACATACTATAATATATGTTTAAAAAATGGTAAAGGAATAAAACCATATTGTCTCAAAAAGAACATTCCATGTGTAGTTTCAGTGACTTTAATACATATAGTGTAATGTGCAACACAAGTTTTTTAACAACTTATATTAAATGCAAAATAACAATATATATATATATATATATATATATATATATACATATATATATATATATATATATATATATATATATATATATATATATATATATATATATATATATATATATATATATGGTAGGTGTCTATGGGCAGCAGCACCTGCAGCAATAACTGGAAACCAAAGGTTAAAGTACATTGTCACCTCTGAGGACTAAGCTGGAATGCCTTATAGTCTTTTTTACTATACTGGTTCTCTATATACTTGTGGCGACGCTGTCGTCGCGCCACAAGCAAAACACATCCAAGCCTAAATCGCGCTATCAAAGTTCAGAATAAAAACAGTATATACAGAATAGCTCCGAACTAACAAACGGAGCGTGGGCCGCTCCCCGGGCAGAACACCTTTTCCGGCGGGAGTTTACTTTCCCCTCCACCGACAAATACTATTCAGGTAATAAGGTAGTTCCCCAGACAGAATCCTAGGCAGAAAAGGAATCCTCCCTACCTAGTACCGTATTGTGCTTTAGATTCAAACGAAATGTTTTAATCAACTTCCTTAATGTGTATAAATATTTTATTTTAAGGGACTTTGTTAATAAAATGTACCGACAAGAATAAAAGGTTCCAAACGCCTTTGAGTTATAAACTTCAGAAAATATGGACACTTAAAAAAAGCTAAATTTCACTAAGACTCTTATTTACTTTGAGCTTACTCTGAGGTCCATATTTTAAATTTTAAAATTCTCAGAATTTCGAATGATTAAAATGCCAAAAGAGTGTACAACTCGTATCCTAATAGGACCCGCAGAAGTTGAAAATTATTCGCAGAGAAAGTAACAAATATTGCCCAGGATGTCGCTTTAAATATTGTGCCTTTCACTCTTCGATATAGAAGAGTAAAATTTACATTAGCAACAAAATGAAGTAATATAAATCCATGTAAATGCATTGTTTTGTTAATAAGAGTATCATATGACAGCCTCTATGATTGTTGTTTTGTTAATAAGAGTATCATATGACAGCCTCTATGTATGTTTTTATTCTGAACTTTGATAGCGCGATTTAGGCTTGGATGTGTTTTGCTTGTGGCGCGACGACAGCGTCGCCACAAGTATATAGAGAACCAGTATAGTAAAAAAGACTATAAGGCATTCCAGCTTAGTCCTCAGAGGTGACAATGTACCTTTGGTTTCCAGTTATTGCTGCAGATGCTGCTGCCCACAGACACCAACCATATATATATATATATATATATATATATATATATATATATATATTAAGTTTTTAGTATGGAGTATGTTAGGGCTGAATCTGAGTGACAGTGTGAGAAACTGTGTTATAAAAGAAGAGTGTGGTTTTCAAGATGATGCGGTGATCAGGATTAAGAAAGGAATGCTTCGGTGGTTTGGTCATGTAGAAAGAATGAATGAGGAAAGACTGACAAAGCAAATATATGTTGCAGAAGTGAATGGAAGAGTCGGAAAGGGACGTCCTAGGCGGAAGTTTGTCGACCAAATTGGCGATATACTAAAAATGGGCCAAATTAAGAGTACCTTTAACCGACGAGCATGTATGCGTTGGTATATAAATGTGGAAGAGGCGAGAGAGGTATGTCAGGATCGTGCTAAATGGAAGTCTGTAGTCTCTGCCTACCCCTCTGGGTGACAGGCGTGAGTGTTTATGTTATGTTATGTTATTTTACATAAGTATTGGAAAGTGTACTAAATGTTATCTTCACTAAATAAGTTTCATACTTGCTAGGGGACACAAAATATTCAATGTAAGTGCCCTATTTACACGCGTATTCTAATGAAGAAGACTTAAGAAAATCTTTCAGTAGTAAATTCAAAGAACAGATTGTTTGTATAGAATGTACTATGTATGCGTATGTATATACACGGGCAATATTAAGCAAATATATGTATATATTGATATATATTGTTTGTATATCTATATAATATATATGTGTAATTATGTTTATAATATGTAACGTAATATGTAATGTGTATGACTATTCATAGATATTTTAACTCATTTGCACTTTGCACCCTCAATATCTTCTCAGCTTAGCCTGGAGGTAGACTGTTAGAGATGCCATATTACATTAAGTCCACCTTTTTGTACTTGGTGTGCAAATAAGGCATAAATAAATAAATAAGTTATTTAAACTACACCCCATTTTCTTACTATGTGTTAGAGCCACGCCGTAGCTTTATTATGATTGCAGCAAAATGTCATTGGCTAGAATAACATATTTCATGAATTCTGTTATGTAAATAACTTTTACACATTAAAGTTTTGTCAATATGTAATAAATATAAACATGTTACGACACGTTACATCCTTACAGGATGTAATCTGGGACAGAAGTGCCTTCGTAAATAGGATACAACTAAAACAGAACAAGTTAATTAGTTTTTCTTTATAACTTGGCGCTGTTAACGTTTCTTAACGACTTCGATATTTTTGTTTACTGCTAATTAGTTACATTACATTCTGTACAATTTTCCACCAAATTTATATGTGATATCTGTTCCTATGAGCCTTTCAGAAACCAGATTTTAAGAAGTCAGGCTAAAAGATGTCCAGTTTACGACCGTGTCTGGACTGTGAATAGCCCTGGGGTTAAGTTGAAAATGGGGCATGGCTTTCGTTCTTTGAGCAGTGCCAAATTGAGCGATTGCATATCAAGTAGCTGATGATTTATATAGAAAGGCAATTAATAGGAAGGTGTTTACCTTATTCTGTATTCCTACAACATTATTGAAATGCTTAAAGAGAGGTTAAAAAAGGTGTAAAACGAAGTCAAAATGTAAACTATCTATTTGCGGAAAAGGAAAAGTGGAAACATGGTTATTGATACACTCTCACATATTTGTAAAATTGAATCACCACTTTTTCTATATAAATATAATAAATAATAATAAAAATAAAAAATAAAAAATAAAATGCTTTAGATATTACGGAGGAATCATCGGAATACCTTAAGTATGATATTAATATTGTAAATAATTACAATTTTAATTCTTTATTGGCATTTTTAATAGTTTACATACTTTTTACAAATATATATCATAATAATACATCATGAGGACCAATTTGAAATGTATAGAATCCTGAGTCTCCTTACTTAGTAATCTCTAATTAAATGAATAGATTTTAAGGTGAATACTAAAACAGATCATGTGTGATGTCAACGGAATACCAATTTAAATACGATTAGTGTTTTTATTTTGTTAATAAATCTGATGCTTAGTGTAGTACTAATTGTGCTACTGAGTAAGAGTTTATAGAGCCTTAGATAAAATTTGGCTTCTTATGTGATTTGGAGGTGTAACAAATATCATACTTATATAAATTGGCAATTTCTACAGCTCTTTTAATAAAAACATTTTCGTAAATCAAAATAAATCAAACAAATTTCGTCAATAAAAATGCCAATTTTGGTGCCTATACAGAAATTGGAATATTTTAATATTATTGAACTGTAACTCTACGAAGCCATTTAGGATTTCATATTCAGATTAAAAAGTATTGTTAAGAAATTGCATTTTTTATGTTATTTTTAAGAGTTCAAAAAGTCACAGTGTACATCGATCACTAGTTTTTGTTAGTGATCGATGACAGTGTACAAAAAAGTAAAGTCACGGCAGACGGCAGACTTGTTCCAAATTGTGAGAACGTATATAAACGACACCACAATTGGGAACAGGTCTGTTCATTTCTCAGAAGGGCTTATCCAAAGGAGTTTTTAGAATAAGGATAACAAATGTTTCGTTGTGCTAGCGGCGTCGATATGTCAGGAATCCACAGACTTTTATTTAAGCTAAGTGCTGTTAGATTGTCCTAGAAAGAAAACAAAGATCTACAAAAGAAATCTCTGATATTATGAAACAAAAATAATGTAAAAACATTATTTTTGTTTCATTTAGGTATCTGTTGTGGCTTAAGACATACTTTGAATTATTTATAAAATACGTAACAAATATACATAAACACTCACGCCTGTCACCCAGAGGGGTAGGCAGAGACTACGGACTTCCATTTGACACGAACCTGACATACCTCTTTCGCCTCCTTTACATCCATATATCTACGCATACATGCTCGTCGGTTAAGGGTACTTCTAACGTGGACCATTTTCAAAATATCGCCAATTTGGTCGATAAACTTTTTTCTAGGGCGTCCCTTCCCGACTCTGCCGTTCACATCTGCCATATAAATTTGCTTTGTCACTCTTTCCTCATTCATTCTTTCTACATGACCAAACCACCGAAGCATTCCTTTCTTAATCCTGGTCACAACATCATCTTGCATACCACATTTATCTCTTATCACGCAATTTCTCACCCTGTCATTCAGATTCAAACCTAGCATACTCCTTAAAGACCGTATTTCTACAGCATTTATTCTACTTTCGTGCTTCTTCTGCCACACCCAGCTTTCACTACCGTACATTAAAGTAGGGACTAACACAGCGTTATGAATTACCATACGTGACTTTTTTGACACATTCTGGTTCTTCACAATAGAGTGTAGTACCCCATTCACTCTATTCCCAATATATTATTTATTATTTGTAAAAATTGTAATTAATATGCTGTTTATTATTCAAATAGAGCAAATAAAAAATACAGTGGATTTCGGGTATAACGACGATGAAGGGACCACTTTATTTTCGTCATTATATCCGGAAGTCGTTACAGGCAAAGGTAAAGAGATACAGTCACGTACACATGTATATAGTTTATATTCATTTATTATTGAATATACATAAAAATGTGTAATATTAGTTTGCTTGAATTTATTTTTTTTGTGCTAGTGTACGCTGTAGGGTGTATTCTACTTTCATTACTTCTTCAATATCTTTAACAGTGAATGTGCGTCTAGCAGCAATACTTATTCAAAAGTTTACTAAACTCAGTTTCTATTCAGAATATCACTGTGTAACTGTACCATAAATTTAACTCCGAAACGTACACACTCCCCTACCTTCTTAGCTGATATCTTTAAACAAAAGGTAAAGGTCTTGTTATATCAAGCTCTTCCTAGTAATTTGCAACAAGTGACGACCTCGATACAGCACCTGCTGACACCGCTCACACGTGCCGCCACCGGACGCAACGTGATCACCGCCACTGACACTGCACCCCGATTGACGTCAATGCGCGTTTTCTGCGATGCAACATTTTATTTCATAAAATTTAATTTAAGCATTCTGTATCTAGCATCGATCAGGCATAGACTTAAGTTTAATTGTAAAATTAGTTTTATTAAATTTATTTAAATAAATTTGGTTTTTTTTGGTCCGTCGGCTGTGGTTACCATAATTGTCTCTACAATTGCTGACCATCTGTGTGGATGTAAACAAAAGATAAGAAATGTTTGTGAAAGAAAGAAATTTTCGTGTCTTTAGCGGCCGACTCCAGTCGCAATATCGGCATGGGATTTCTAGGAATTTGTTAAAAATGATTCATTAAAAACAGTCGTTACACCCGAACTCGGCGTTATATCCAAAGTCGCTACAGCCACATGAATTTTGTACTAAAGTATGCTTTAAATCGAAGGGACTTTGATTTAACGTCGCTATAGGTAAATGGTCGCTACAACTAAAAATTTTATCGTATTCCATTGATAAAATAATATTTATAATATATGTAGATTAGAAAATGTATGTGGGCTCAGTGCATGTTGAATTATAATATATGTACGCTATAAATGTTCTCATGTCTCACATATTAGGGAATTTACCTTTTTATGTATTACAAGTGGTCGCTCAGTAGTCAAAATTCGACTGTAAATCATTATATGTTTGGTTATGTATTTTAATCAAGCTGTGTTTCACTTACAACTTCACATTAATATATAAAACACAGACAATATATACACAAAATAAAATAAACACTTAGTTGCCTTGACACACTTGTCAAAAACCATAGCTATATATTATAATCATATTATTATTTATTTTAGATTTACTTGGCTACAATTTTTACTCTGTGCGAATGTTTGACCAGAGAATATTAATTGTATAACTTTGTTGTACTTACTCTGAGACATTGGCATTATAAACGCAAACAAACGACATAATTTGTCCAAGCGACAATTCTTATGCTCTTGACATTGGCAGTACGAACGTAAATATTATATGTTTTATTTTAATTTAATATATTTGTAAAAGCATATTATACACAAAAATTAAAGCTTTTTGTACTCCTTCCCCACAACTTCTTTTGTTCAATGTTTGCTGCCATTGACTGCAGTTCCCACTTACCTACAGAGACCTACAGGGACTATAAGATATGTTGCCACTTCAGTAAAAAAAAACATATTAGTGATATCTGTATCATTTGAAATTTATATTGTAGTAGTGACTGTTTTATTAAAAGCTTGCTTTTCTTTATAAGTGATGTTGAAGGAAACTCATAATTTATATAGTACTTACGTAATAGAACTTTGCTGCAGCCGACAGCTGTATTATGAATGTATTACGAACAATACGGCAATGACTACAATCTTACAGATTACGAGAGTAAAATATCGACGATGCTTTGAATGCATTACTTACAATATTAATTATTTTGTTCTGTACTTCTGTATTTTATACGTAAGTGATGAGTATAGACATACGCGTCTGGGTGTCATTACATTTTCCAGCTTTTTACACATCGAAGAGCTACGCTGTAGGTATGTTATGGTTAAAGCAAGAATTCGTTGGCTCGACCGGAGAAAGACCACGTCCTCACAGAATGCTAGCGTAAAGTAGCAGATTAACGAATTATGTGAGGTCCACCCAGAGGTTGCAAAAGAAAGCATTTTTTTTAATATACAAAAAGCGGTCTAGATGGTCTACTGGCGATTGCTGGCATTTTTTGGTGTTCGTTGCTGGAGATGTTGGAGGCTTATTGAATTTAGTTTATGTCCCGAAGCAGATGATGGGATGCTGGTGTTTTTCTCAGATATGTCCATTATCTTTAAAGCTTGTCCCTTCAATTGATCTTTAGTGTTTGAGATCAAGAATAGTGGCGTTTCTATGTAGCATTTCAGAGGGACAATAACAAGATAACTACCTTGAAGTAATTTGTAGAGATCTTTTCTTCAAGAAAGAAGTACTTTCGTTGGTGTAGGGAACGTGATGGTGTCAAACTTGTCGTCCAGTTCTTCATAAGCCGGTTTATCTAGGGTGATTTGAGCGGGTTACATACGGCATTTGTCTTTTGTTTTGTGATGAGGTGATGGATGCAATCAGGGGATGTTTGACCTCTCAGGCTCCGCTTTTTCTTACAGATGTACCATTTACTAGTCTTCGGGGATTCTGTCTCTATGTACTGAATATCTTTCTGATAAATGGCTAGGAATGGGAAGGGTGGTGTAAGGATTTCGTTTTCCTTGTTGGGAACAATAAATAACTTATACATATCATATATATGGGGTAAAAGAATCGGGAACTTAAATACTATTACTATTTCATTTCATTTCATTCATACATTGAATGTGGTCTCTCTTACATAGGTCAAACAAAAAGATCCAAAAAAACCCGCGTGAAAGAACATATAGCTGATGTGAAGCACCGACGCTCCGGGAAGTCTGCAGTCTGTGAACATGTTCAAGATCGTCCCCACCATTACATTCGATTTGATAAACCACAAATTCTCGCAAAAGAACACCGATTCCTACCAAGGATGATACGCGAGGCTATTGAAATTAAAAAACATCCAAATTTCAATAGAGAAGATGGATGGGTGCTGCCATCTGCTTGGGATCCTATAATTAACAAAATTAAACCCAAACCTAAGCATACCACTGCAAGACTTCATGATACTATAAGCTCGTTTTGCGTAAATCGGACCAAAAATTAATATTCAAAAACTGAAGGTAGCCGGACTAACTATGACATTGGGACGTCAAACATCTCAGTCCCCCCCGTGACCATGGTTGCTGTAAAGCACCCGAAACGTCGGGAATTAAAAATAAGTAAAAGTAGTGAAATAAACGCGATAAAATCCGTAAATTTAGTTTTATTCAATGTGTAGTGTTCGCGTAAATTTAAGAAATCATTATTTCATTTCCTACATAATAGGAACCTAATCTAATAATGTCATAATATTCTCTAATATCTAAATCTCCTACCTTTTTACTTTCATAAAGTTTGGTCGGCCGGTAATTCATTAATTGGATAGATTCTAAATTAACTATGGAGTGGTGCAAAGTGTTAGCTCTTATAAATGCTGAGTTATTCCGTAACTTAATTAATTCCTGTGAAACGGAATCAACGTTATCGCTAAGGATCAATAGTATTTGTCCAAAAAGGGGATTATTTAATTAAGTCGTAGTCTCTTGTAGCCTCGGATTGATTTATTTTACCTATTAATATTTCCAATTTATTTTTAATATCCACAATGCTGGAAATTAAAATTATGAAATCTATAAATAAACAAAATTATGTTATCTTGTTCATTAAGCTCTAAAGAGCATAAGAGAGTTATGGAATAATCATTCTCATTTGTCACATGAACAACGTTACCTCGAATGGGTCATAATTCGGTGGAATGTGGTTAAAATATTCCCTTACGGCTTCGGGTCTAATAAACGATTGATTGGCGCCAGTGTCTATTAAAAATTTCAATGTGGAATTACTTGTCTGAATGTAACCGAGTTGCTTTTCTATGTTGAAACCCTCATCATCAGTCGGAGTGATACTAGAATCTACTTCCTCTACAACAGGAGTTTCCGCATAGTTATACGGTTGCTCGTAGCTAGAATTAGGATATTGTTCGTAAGTATAGTACTCTTGATTATAATTATAGTCAGAATAGTCATATTCATAGTACACGTCGGATCTATAGTCGTAGTCAAAACCTGTCTCGTTAAAGTTTACTTCACGAGTTTTAAAGTAATTGCTCAGCGGTGGGTTGCCAAATCGTCTCCGGTCATGTACAGTCGGTGGTAAGGGTTTCGAAACAAATGGGGTGACCCCTCTCGTAGGAGAAGGACCCGAGTTATTATTTCAATTGAAACCCTGTGGTTGTTGAAGTCTGTTACGGAGCTTAAACACGTTATTGTGGGGGTTATAATTTACTGGTGGAGCACGCATCATCTGTTGCATAGGAGTACGAGGGGTAGTGGATTGGGTCTACAACCCTGTGTAGCGTGCGGTTACACCGGTGACTGTCTAAATGAGTTAATTGTGTTATTACACTGTGGTCTAGGTAATGAATTTATTTAATGGTAGATTATGCTAGGAGTAGGTAGAGTCCATTCCTTCCTGTTTTGACTACCTTTCATTTTGTTGTTTTAGATAGAGGGGGCTCAACTCCTCCTACATGAATTCAAGTGTTTTCACCACACTTTCATGTCGCTAACATCTTATTCTAAACCCTAGAGGGTCTTTTAATCCGCGTAATTACACTTGTAAGGTCAGTTTTTATAGAGTGCGCGTTCAGTTTCGATGGTATTACTGATCGTTTCATGTAGGGTGACATATATTATTATCGTACTAAATAATCTTTTAACTCGCTCGTGAAATTCTCGCGGGGTACTGGACCCTTGGATTTGTAGTGATAAATCGCTGTAGATTGCAGTTTCGACGCGACGGGTGTCGGGTATTCCATGTGAATTAATTAGCCTAGCGAGTCCAGATATTTTACTTGAAATTCCGTTAATAAGAGATGGATTGGCTAATTCGTGTCCGGGCTCATTTTTACGTAAAATAACACCAGTTGGTCGCACAGATTATTAAAGCGCGTAGGGATGTACGAGTTACCGTCAAATTCAGACAAAACTCTAAGTGATTTACTACTACTTACTATTGGTTTCTAAACCTCTATTTTCATCTATAATGCTAAGCTTAGAAGTTCTACTAATTTAGAACCTTACGTTACGTGTTCCCCCTTAGATGGAAAATTTTGAAAGCTTTTAACTAACACAGTTAAAACAAAATAAAATGCAATAGAAAGGTGTATATAAAATTAGGATAGAGTAAAAATATAATTAAAAATATAACTAGGAGTGGTAATGATTGAAAGATTTAGGTAAGCATTTACAGCATTACTTTTTCTTGCTGAATCAGTGCCTGGATTCGCCTCTTGACTGGTGCTGCCGTAGGTTCTGTATCTTTCTGTCACTCTTGATTTACTGACTCTACTTTAGAAGGTCCTACCGACTGCGTCAATTACGTAGGCTTTAGCCGGAGGTTGCAAAAATTGCAATTTTTATTTAATATATAATTAATTTACAATACCTTATTATTACTATTAATTATTACAACAAAGTTCAGTGACTCTAATTCGAAGTTTGAATCTAGAATGAACTCACACGCTAAAATAGGAGAATATAAGACACGTTATGCTGATGCGGCGCCTTGACTGTCGTAAGCCGATGCAACGTTGCAGATTGTCTAGATTAGGGCTGCGAAACAAACGCAACTGTGTTTTTATTGTGGGAGAACTGGAGATCCTTTTTATTGGAAATGAAGAATTCCGTCCTAAGCCTTAGTGGTGACTATATATTCATGTTTTGCATTTTAATTGAAGTTAGATGAAGATATCTATGCGCCACAGCATCCACTTATTATTTAATGGAGCAGAGATGATGCAGAGTCCACACACACAGAGTCCTATTCACCCTTGATTTGCGTAGGCATAATGCCTTTCAAAAACAAAAGTTTAATGAAAGTTCGATTGTTTTATATAGAATAGGGTGACAAACGAGCACACGGTCCACCTGATGGTAAGTGGTTGCTGTGGCCCATAGACATCCACGTCTATTCTCGATTATGAATTAAAATTCAGATGCGTGGTCACCCGTGATGGAATACCTGGTTTCCAGTAAAAAGGGGCTCCGGTTCTGTAATGAACCGTGAGAAGTGTGTTTCGTATGGTGAGTGTAGACTCACCATACGAAACACAGCAGCATTAAGCTACTATTTTACGCTGGTATTCTGTGAGAGCGTGGTCCTTTCCCGGTCGAGCCGACCCATTCGTGTTACAACTATACTACTGATATAACTGCAGCATAGATCTACTACGTTAAGTCGATACTCAATATTTTTCATTTTCACAAAAACACTCACATCGACTTACTCAAACAACTGCCAAATAACAACAACGCGTCGAAAATGGCCGAAATTTTGTTGCGTAGCTCATTATAGGTGCACAACTACATGCACTAGCTTTTATTGACAAGTGTTGCCATCTTCACGTTGAGGTCGGAAACTTTTCGGACCACTCTGGTACATAATCAAAAACTTAGAAAATGGTATAGAACGAACCAGCTGCAATGAGTATCACTGGAACAAGCTTACAGTGATATACATAGAAATCAACACACTCTATATTACTATAACAACATCATATATTAAGCACTACTGATCCTGTAAATTACGTACTCGGAATCCGATTTACACACACTTGAGTTAATTAAATGTCAGGCAAAGGGGAATGATCGCTGCACCACTATCTTTTTATACCAAAATGCTGGCTATATATAAGATTACAAATACGAATAGAATCATTCCAGTTAAATCGGAATAAAAAATACATTTATCTAGAATTTGAATTTTCGATTCTTCTTTGCTTTCCTTTTTCTGTCTCCAAAACTCCATCAGATGAAATCTTGCACCCAGAAGTAAGACTTACAAACGCTATTTATATTTGCTTCTATTAAAAAATATTATAATTGCCATCCTTAATTAATCAAAGATGTTTTGAAGGAAGCATCGTTACATATTTTTCCGATATTCCGTGCTAAGTTAGGCAATGGAGGGAGGATATATCCACACGTGGTACATTAAGGAAATGCCGATGCAAATTCGACCTAACCCACTCTTGCAATCACGAGGCAAGTATTCGTACAGTTATTTTCCCACGAAAAATTCCCTTACTGTCATGTCTGTCGTCATTCATCGTCACTCATATATTATAAAAAATATAAAGTGTATGCTTATAATACACACCAGTGATGAGAAGTTTTGTGAAAAGGTGCGTTACGCTTATATTATGAACACCAATCCGATTACTGAGGGTGACGATTATGCCAATTACGTTCTACATTGACATGAGCCCATTAGGCCCACAGCGGTGGACTGTTACTGGCTTATAAACGAGAATAAAAAGATTGTTTAGACATTTTTTACTTACTGTAATACAGTGCTTGACTAAAATATCGTTTACGGTAAATGTTAAATCGTAAAATCAAAAAAACCATTTACTATTGCCATGAAGATAACCAAATTGAACGAAAATACAACGCCGAAAAATTAATTCAATCCTTTGCTGTACTATTAAGAAAGTCGAAGCAAACCGTTTTTTCCGAATGATAACAAAATGATGAACAAAAGGGGAGTGAAAATTTGCCAACCGTCTGGCTTTCCAATGTTGGAAAGGAGAAGGAGCAATTAAGGCATGTTCTTCCTGCGCACACTCTCTGAAATATATCATAAAGAATTCTGAGAGGCTGGTTACTCTGCGTCGGTGCTCGAGGATGATTATACAAATTTTATAAATATTATTTTGTTTTTGCATTTGCCACAAAATAACAATAATTTTTAAGTATTTTCAGCATCCTCAGTAATATAACAGTATTATCAAGTAATTTAGTCAGACTCCAGTCTTAATTGCTTACGTTTGTATTGTCCCTGTATCTATTACGTTAACGGAGGATATAACTAAAAGTCATTCTAACCATATTTTTTGTTGTACTGTTTTGAAAAAAAAAGGGAAACAATTTCGAGTATTTTTGCATTAAACGATTGCATAAATTCTTTTAGCTTTATTTGTAGTTTTTCAATAATTTTTCCTAAGTTTCACCATAGTCCACAGCTGAATTAGTCAGTGACTTACAAAACCAGATAGGGGGTTACCGTTCTGGGCTGCATGATTAAGATGTAGAAATAAGCCTTCACACACCGCTTACAGATCGCGGACGTTTCAAGAAGTCTTTATATTTTCCTTAAAGTTAAGGCGTAATACATTCAAGATGTCCTGTTAAAAGTAGTCCAAACATAATTTTTTTAAAAACAAAATTTTTTGGAAAGTCATCTTCCCCTTGTCTTGGGTAATTTTTTATAAGAGACACGCAGAAGAATGAAGCCGCAAAATGATGGCTGTCCTGCACATTACGTCTTACAAGTGAGAAACTTTTTAAACTAAAATTAACCAAAAAGGTGGAGTGGACGCCTAGGACCTATTTTGTAACCTCCACCGTCTCTCGATCCTTTAGACTTTCTTTTCTGAAGATGTCTAAAGGAGATTGTGTACAAAAAGCTGATTACTAATACTAATATTAAATAACTGCGTGCACGTATCCTAACTGCTGCTTCACAAATTAATGCTGGATATATACAACGAATCAAACGTGGTGGATATTTTGAACATCTGTTATAAAAAATAAATAATAATAATAATAATACTTTTTTTTTTCATAATATTATTTGTCATATCATTAATGTTTTTAAAAATGTATTAACTGGAAAATGTGTTTTGTTGCTAGTTTTGGTTCCACCTCTCTAATTTTGGGCAAAATCTCTAATTTTTACAATATTTTGAAATGTACAGCAAAATAAAACTAAAAACTTTTGTCGAAAAATTAGGCCCTTTAGTAACGAAATAGCAATGACTGTTTCCTTTTATTAAAAATTGTTTTTTGTTTCATGGTTTTTAAATGTTAAGTCATTGCACTTTTTAGGGTTCCGTAGTCAAATAGGAACCCTTATAGTTTCGCCATGTCTGTCTGTCCGCCTGTCCGTCCTCGCTTAATCTCTGTGACCGTTAGCATTAGAAAGCTGAAATTTGGTACCAATATGTGTATCAATCACGCCGACAAAGTGGTAAAATAAAAATGGGAAAAAAATGTTTTATTAGGGTGGCCCCCTATATGTAAAGTGGGAAGTGATTTTTTTTTAATTTCAACCCTAACGTGTGATATATTATTGGAAAGGTATTTAAAAATGAATAGAAGTTTACTAATATCATTTTTTGATAATGTCTATAATTTCGGAAATAATCGCTCCAAAATTAAAAAACAATGTGTCCCCCTCCTCCCCTCTAACTTTTGAACCATAAGTTTAGAAAAAAGGAAAAAAGTCTGGAACGTAGAACTTTATAAGGACTTTCTAGGAAAATCATTTCGAACTTGGATGGAAACAAAAGTACCCACTACCGGGAGCAGTTTCTGGAGCGCGAACATAATGGATACCCACCTTTAAACTCATAAGTGGGAACACTTATTGTGACGGACGGGAAACTACGGAACCCTACACTGAGCGTGGCCCGACACGCTCTTGACCGGTTTTTTATTTTCAAACCAATGAGAATCAAGGACGTAGTACGTTTTAGTACCACAATATATATATATATATATATATATATATATATATATATTGTGGTATTAAAAATATGATATATTATATAGTACAGCTTAGATGAAAAATCTTTTCTCGTAGAAATTTGCATTTTTAATATTTTTTTCTACAAAAGCTGTTCCTTTTTGGAGAAACAGCAATAAACATGCGGTTACACAACTAGTCAGAAATAATATTCAAGAAAAGAAATACATTTTCGCTATTTCAATAGAATGGCAGAAGTTGTACGCAGAGGGTGTTAAATTTTCGATAAAAGCATTAAAATGAAAAAAATCTTGAAAGCTATAACCGTTTTATTAAATTTTTTTGACCGTTCTCATAGGAACACTGTAGTTTCTAACTAGTGGAATGAAGACGCTGTCAAATGAAACGCTCGAGTGTTGACTTTAGAGTCGTTTAACCACGCCATTTTCAAAGGGGAACGGGAAGATTTAGTGCCGCATACTTTTTCATTGTTTTGTTATGGAATTAACACCAGATATTAAGGCGGCTAAGCCATTACTTTTCGTGTAAGTTTTATATTTTTTGAACTTAGGATTAATTAACAATATCAATACAATGATTTTAATAAATAAACATAATATAATCATAAGCTAAACGCAATTATGTTATTAGAAGTTGCCCTATTTTATTATATAGAAGTAGAAATAACAATATATTAAACACTTACATATTGTATCTAAGAATGCATTAATTGTTGTATAAAATCATAATGCTTAACTATTTAATGATAGGAATGATAAAATCATTCCTATCATTATCGCTTGATAGAAATTTCGCGAAAAGACGCTATATTAACTGTGCTGTGTGCGTTTGTGCTTTGTCGAGTTCTCAATGTGTGAATTACAACGTTCGCTTGTCCCGAATAAGAAGGCACGTTTTATCTGATGAAAGTGAAGATGTCGTCAATACTATTCGACTGTGGACATATCCTAGAGATGTAAGTAATTTACGAATAACATTCTGCATATGAGTAGGCTAGCGACAAACTCTGAGATAAGTTTTACGTATTGAAAAGTATCCATACCACAATAAAATATGAATATGATCAACTAGAAAGTAACAAACACGGCTATTTGTATGTATGTAACACACAAATTGTTATTTACAATTTTTTAACATGTATTAGTCTGAAAGTATGTCCGCTGAAAAGGAGAGGAAAGTATATTATGTTGAACAGTGCTCCAAATCACTTCATTATTTCCAGATAACACCTGTTGACCATATTTGTCATCCATGCTGGCAGCTCATTCACATTTAACTGATAACTTGCCGAGAAGAACAGTTGGCCATTAAAGTATATCTGTTGTATGCAGACGATCCATACTAAGAATTAGTCGACGCAAGATTTTGATTGAAGGGGCAAATGAAGAAGAACAAAGAATGGCTAATACAGTTTCTACTTGGCTCCACTCACGAGAGGTATATAAACTATAACTATTATCAATTTTCTTTATTCAATTTAAACGGAGAAATAAAATGATATTAATTATTTCCCACTATTACGATGCATGTTTTTTTTTTATAGAAGAGGGGGCAAGCGAGCATGCGGCTCACCTGATGTTAAGTGACTACCGCCGCCCATGATCAACCGCAACACCAGGGGAATTGCAAGTATATTGCCGGCCCTTTAGAAAGGAGTAAGCTCTTTTCTTAAAGGTCCCCAGGTCGTATAGGTCCGGAAAAATCGCCGGTGGTAAACTATTACACAGAGAGGTCGTACGTGGAAGAAAATTCCTTCTGAAATGTACAGTGGTGAACCGCCAAACATCCAAATGGTGTTGATGGTAACGGGACGTTTGCCGCGTAGTGCGTTCACGAAATTTGGCGGCTGGGATCAATCCGATCATTTCCTCAGAGCATTCCCCGTGATAGATGCGATAAAATACCCAAAGAGATGCAACATCTCTTCGCAACGCCAGTGAATCAAGCCGATCGCAAAGCCCTCGGTCGTCGACGATTCGAGCCACTCTGCGCTGGATGTGGTCAAGTAGAAGGAGCTGGTACTGGAGAGCTCCAGCCCAAAGATGGGAACAGTATTCCATGTGAGGCCGAGCCTGCGCCTTGTAAAGTTGCAGGCGGTGTGCCGGCATGAAATACTATCCCACTCTGCTGAGCACGCCAAGCTTTTTAGAAACCAATTTGGCCTTCTCTTCCAAGTGACCACGAAACTGCACGTCACTCCATATGTCGACGCCGAGGATTCCGATACTACCGAGGCAACAAGGGGAGTGCCTTGAAACTGAGGAAATACGACTTAAAAACAACTTGTGGTTTCTCCAAAAAGGAACAGCTTTTGTAGAAAAAAAATATTTAAAAATGCAAATTTCTACGATAAAAGATTTTTCATCTAAGCTTAGGATATTGTCACACTAAAAACGTACTACAATATATATATATATATATATATATATATATATATATATATATATATATATATATATATATATATATATATATATAAATTGTCGTACTAAAAACGTACTTCATCCTTGATTCTCATTGGTTTGAAAAAAGTGCAATGACTTAACATTTAAAAACAATGAAACAAAAAACAATTTTTAATAAAAGAAAACAGTTATTGCTATTTCCTAATGGCGGGTTTTATTTTGCTGTACATTTCAAAATATTGTAAAAATTAGAGATTTTGCCCAAAATTAGAGAGCAGGAACCAAAACTAGCAACAAAACACATTTTCCAGTTAATACATTTTTAAAAACATTAATGATATGCCAAATAATATTATGAAAAAAAGTATTATTATTATTATTTATTTATTTTTCATAACAGATGTTCAAAATATCCACCACGTTTGATTCGTTGTGTATATCCAGCATTAATTTCTGAAGCAGCAGTTAGGATACGTGCACGCAGTTCTTTAATATTAGTATTAGTAATCAGCTTTTTGCACACAATCTCCTTTAGACATCTTCAGAAAAGAAAGTCTAAAGGATTTAGATCGAGAGACCGTGGAGGTTACAGAGTAGGTCCTAGGCGTCCACTCCACCTTTTTGGTTAATTTTCGTTTAAAAAGTTTCAAGGCGTAATGTGCAGGACAGCCACCATTTTGCCGCTTCATTCTTCTGCGTGTCTCTTATAAAAAATTATCCAATACAAGGGGAAGATGACTTTCCAAAAAAAAATATTTTTATAAATTTTACGATTGGGCTACTATTAGCAGGACGTTTTGAATTTATCGCGCTTTAACTTGAAGGAAAATATAGAGATAGCGCACTTCTTGAAACGTCCGCGATCTGTAAGTGGTGTGTGAAGGTTTACTCCTAAATCTGAATCATCCAGCCCGGGACGGTGACGCCCTATCTGGTTTTGTAAGTCACTAACTATTCAGCGGTGGACTATGGTGAAACTTAGGAAAAATTATAGAAAAACTACAAATAAAGCTAAAAGTATTTATTTAAAGACCTGCGTCTGGCAGACAATGAAACTATGGTCAGTTTTGATGTGCAGTCATTGTTTACATGCTTACCTGTTGAAGACTGCATCTCAATTGTAACTAGGAGGCTGGAGGAAAACAACATGCCCGTAGAATATGCAGTATTACTCAGACACTGCCTTACATCTGGCTACTTATTGTGGAAGGAGGAGTTCTACAAGCAAGTAGATGGTGTGGCGATAGGCTCACCTGTATCTCCCATTGTCGCCGACATATTCATGGAAGACTTTGAGGAGAAAGCCCTGCTTACTTCTCCCATAAATCCAAGATTCTACAAGCGGTACGTAGACGACACTTTCACAATTCTACCTTTAGATAAAGTAACTGCATTTTTAGACCATCTTAACTCTATAAATTCTAAAATTCAGTTCACAATGGAGTTGGAGGCAAACAATTCCTTAGCTTTCCTAGATGTGTTAGTAATTCGGAATCCTGATAACACCTTGAGCCATATTGTGTATAGAAAAAAGACCCATACAGATAGATATTTAAACGGTGATTCTCACCACCATCCTTCACAGTTAGCTACCGTGGGTAAATCTTTGTTTCAGAGAGCACGAGGGATCTGTGACAGTAAACACCTGGCTGCTGAGCTCCAACACGTCAAGCAAGTTTTGCATGCCAACAAGCTTCGGGTCCCGCGCCTACGTCACAGAGAACGAGTGAAGCCGGCCACAGTCGAGCGTGTACCTGCTGTACTGCCATATGTTAGAGGAGTCACTGACAGGATTGGCTACATCTTGAAGCGCGCTTCCATCAAAACATACTTCAAGCCGCCGAAGAAGATTGGTCAGTTTTTACCATCAGTCAAGTGTAACGTCCCTCTGCAAGATGCAGGATGTACACTCCTTGTAGCTTGATTGTGAATGTGGTCTCTCCTACATAGGACAAACTAAAAGATCAATTAAAACCCGCGTCAAGGAACATATAGCTGATGTGAAGAATCGACGCCCCGGGAAGTCTGCAGTCTGTGAACATGTACAGGATCGCCCCCGTCACTACATCAGATTTGATAGACCACACATCCTCGCTAAAGAACACCGATTCCTTCCAAGGATGATACGCGAGGCTATTGAAATCAAAAAACATCCTAATTTCAATAGAGAAGATGGCTGGGTGCTACCATCTGCTTGGGATCCTATAATAAATAAAATTAAATCCCAACCCAAGCATACAACTGCAAGGCTTCATGATACCATAAGTTCACACTGTGTAGATCGGAACAAAAGTTAAATTTTAATCTATGGTAACCGCGGTTAACTATGACATCTGGACGTTAAACATCTCAATCCTTCCCGTGACCATGGGTGCTGTAAAGCCCTCGAAACGTAGGGTATTAAAAAGTTAAATATACGCGATAAATTCCGTAAAAACGAGTATTATTTCAACATGCCTTAATTCCTCCTTATCCTCTCCAGCAACGGATAACCGGACGGTTTGGCAAATTTTCACTCCCTTCAATGGTTTGCTTCGACTTTCGTAATAGTACAGCAATGGATTGGATTAATTTTTCGGCATTGTATTTTCGTTCAATTTGGTTGTTTCATGGGAATAGTGAATGGTTTTTTAGATTTTACGATTTAACATTTACCGTGAGTGAGATTTTAGTCAAGCACTGTATACTTAAAAAATGGCTAAACCATCTTTTTATTCTCATTTATAAGCCAGTAGCAGTCCACCGCTGTGGGCCTAATAGACTTGGATCAATGTAGAATGTAATTGGCATAATCGTCACCCTCAGTAATCGGATTGGTGTTCACAATATAAGCGTAACGCACCTTTTCACAAAACTTCTCATTGCTGGTGTGTATTAAAAGCATACACTTTAAATTTTTTATAATATGTGAGTGACAACGAATGAGCACAGACATGACAGTAAGGGAATTTTTCGTGGGAAAATAACTGTACAAATACTTGCCTCGTGATTGCAAGAGTGGGTTCGGTTGAATTTGCATCGGCATTACCACATGTGGATATTTCCTCCCTCTATTGTCTTAGAACTGGGAAAAGTATGGAGCGATACTTCCTGCAAAATATCTTTGATTAATTAAAGATGACATTTATGATATTTTTAATAGAAGCAAATATAAACAGCGTTTGTAAGTCTTACTTCTGGGTACAAGATTTCATCTGATAGAGTTTTGGAGACAGAAAAAGGAAAGCACAGAAGAATCGAAAATTCAAATTCTAGATAAATGTATTTTTTATTCCGATTTAACTATAATTATTTTATTTATAGTTTTATATGTAGCCAGTGTTTTGGTATAAAATTATAGAGGTGCAGTGATCATTCCCCTTTGCCTGACATTTAATTAACTTAAGTGTGCGAAAATCCGAGTACGTAATTTACAGGATCCAGGATACATAGAGTTTGTCGATTTCTATGTATATCACTGTAAGTTTTATCCAGTGATTCTCATTGTAGCTGGTTCGTTTTAAACTATTTTCTAAGTTTTGATTATGTACGAGGATGGTCCGAAAAGTTTCTGACCTCTTCGTGAAGATGGCAACACTCGTCAATAAAAGCTAGTGAATATAGTTGTACACCTATAAAGAGCTACGCATCGAAATTTCAGCCATTTTCGTCGCGTTGTTGTTATTTGGCAGTCGTTTGAGTAAGTCGATGTGAGTGTTTTTGTGAAAATGGAAAAGATCGAGTATCGACTTAACGTGGTAGAGCTATGTTGCAGTTATATTAGTAGTATAGTCGTAGCAAGAATGGGTCGGCTCGACTGGGGAAGGACCACGCTCTCACAGAATACCAGAGTAAAGTAGCTTAATGCTGCTTTGTTTCGTATGGTGAGTGTGGAGAACCGGAGACCCTTTTTACTGGAAACCAGGCATTCCATCTTAGTCCTCACGGGTGAGAACGCATCTGCATTTTAATTCGTAATCGAGGATAGATGTAGATGTCTATGGGCCACAGCAACCACTTACCATCAGGTAGACTGCGTGCTCGTTTGTCACTCTGTCCTATAAAAAAAATCGAGTATTCACTTTTGTTTTTGAAAGGCATTATGCCTACGCAAATCAAGGATGAGTAGGACTCTGTGTGAGTGAACTCTGCATCATCTCTGCTCCATTAAATAATAAGTAGATATCTTCATCTGTCTTCAATTGAAATGGAAAATACGAATATATAATCACCCCTAAGTCTTAAGATGGAATTCCCCATTTCCATAAAAAAGGATCTCCAGTTTTCTCACAATAAAACACAGCCATGTTTGTTTCGCAGCCTTTATCTAGCCCCTCAATAGCAATAAAAATCCCATGCAGTCGCATGAGCCCGTCAAATCCCAAGCGGTCGCATGCGACCGCACCCACCCGCAGCACTTAAAACCATAACAACTTATATTTAGAGACTACTTTCCTATGAAGAAGTTTGATATTATAGAATCTATACAAAATTCTCTATATAAAAGTCAGGTTTTACTTCATTACAAAAAGACTATTGTATTTTGATAACAAAAACAAAATATACCAAGCGAATGTCGACAGCGTGAAAATCACAATTATTTCAATACATATTACTCGAAATTATTTACGTAAAAATATAAATTATATTCACACAAAAATTTTCATTACAATTTTATAATAAAACACTAGGTTAACGGTATCTATTTATATGCACTTTTTTAATCTTCGTAAAGGGTTTCACTTTATATATATATATATAATATTTTAACTTTAAATATTTTAAATCGATATATATATATATATATATATATATATATATATATATATATATATATATATATATATATATATATATATATATACATATATATATACGAAAAAAGAATATTTATGGAAGGAAAAATATTTATGCAACAATGAATTTAAAAATAAAATTATAAAAAAGAGCGACACATCTACATACCAACAGGGCCTCGGCCGCAGTGTTTACACAGGCGTTTACGCACACATCCGTACGTATTATTTCAGAAAAAAGAATAACAAAAAATCAGAACGATTGCTTGTATATTAGTATGGTTTTTAAACCACTGTTAAAATATTGTTGAGGTAACAAAACATTTTTTTCAAAAAAATGTGAAGTCCGTCAACACAACTTTTTGATAATTACATAAAAATTATACATGAAATGAATGGTTATTTAATTTAAAATACAATTTTATTTACATTATTCGAAATGCCCTACCCTATTTTGAATACATGCCCTTAATCGACGCGGCCACTCATCAATCGCAGCACGGTAATTCTGATGAGGTTTAGCGCAGACTTTCTTCTCCAAATGTTGCTATATCTTGTAATCCATTGGGCTTAAATTTGAACTAGAAGATGGCCAGTCTTCATATCCAATAAAGTCAATTCCTTGGGCGGTCAACCAGTTTTGCATGCTTCGTGCCCTATGATCTGGGGTAGAGTCCTGATGGAAAATCCAATGTTTGTTTTTAAACATTGTTTGAGAAAAGGTTCCACTATGTTTATTAGGACGGTATTTTGTTACACCTCGGCACTGGTTTTTACACCTTTTTCACAGAAAAACACCTAGTGAAGCCTGAATATGAGACTCCAAGGCAAACCATGAGTGACGAAGGATAATGTGATCGTTGAACCCTCGGAATACGCGTGCTGGCTTGTTCACTGCTGTGGGCATACACCTTATCATTTTGTTTATTATAAACGTTCTTCGATGTTAAAAAAAAATTCATCCGAAAATAAAATTTCACGGAATTTTTTTCCCGCGTACCGCAGTAACAAAGCGTGGGATCTATCAATCGTTTCATAGTGCGATAAACAAATCGTAGGTTTATTTTCAATTTTTGTAGAATATTGAAAATCTCTTTTGGTGCGTAACCAACGTGCAACGCGATAACGGTATCGATAATCATTCTTCTTCGATCACTCCATATTTGAAAATGAATGAAAATAATGGGTGCGTTTGGCAGAAAAAGCGCTAGCAAGCGCTTGTAAGTAAAATGGCGATCGTAAGCGCTAAGTGCTGTCAAATCGTAAGTAGCTATTTTCCTCTAGGACACGATGTTAGTTTTAACCAGGGAACCTAATCTAATTTAAATATATGTTTGTAAAGTATTCATATTAAAAACTTACCAACCATGAATTTTTAATAACATGTATATGTTTATTCATGTCATTATACTACTTAAAACTAATATTGCACAAAACAACTTATAAACTCTACTTCAAAACAAACAAATTAAATAAGCAAAATGGCGGATTGTGTCAGCGCTTCTGAAGTAGCAATCGTGTCCTGGCCGTAAACTATTTTAGCGCTTGTAAGCGCTTGCTAGCGCTTTTTTCTGCCAAACGCACCCATAGTCTCATTTATTTTCGGCAAGCGCAAACGTTATGTTTTTAAAATTGGTGAAGTTCATCTAGCCAGTATAATTTTTTTTTTTTAAATAATAAGATTTTGGCAGAACTTATGACCCGACTAAGTATATATCTCCTTGCTCTAAACCTCTCTCAAGAATAATATAGGCATGTGCATAGAAATAGAACATATACCTATAGGCTGTAATTTTACTTTTTTTAAACGATACCTTCACGCTAGGATTTTCTCCTGTATCTTAGGGGCAGTATACATACATAAATTTCTTACATACATAAATAATATCTCAGGCATTAAATACGCTCATGTTAAATGAAGTTAAATAAACAAATAAAATAATAAAGCTGCCATTAGCTTCTACTTATAATATATTCCATTAAAATTATTGAATATCGGAGATAACTATTAAGTACTGATATAATAAATGTGATCTAAAAATAAATGTATTACTATGAAATGTAAAATACTTTAATTTGTGTATTAGAACAGCGTTACGGTTATCCCCATTACATTCTTAGATGGCGATAGGCGCAGTGCCAATATAGTGCTATTATTATTCGCTTCAATAAACAGTTTATCATCAATCCATTTCTAAACATAAGGATCCTCCGTAGAATTTGTGAATGTAATTCTTTATTTCACTTAAAGGATAAAAGTCTGTAAATGGAGTTTATGAAGATTTTTTTTATTCTTCAGTAATTATAGCCAGGACTTTAAAGGAATGAACCAATTACTTTTTACGAGATAAAATAAAATGAGGTCAATCAATATACTACGAGTGATAACTGGAGCGAGGAAATCATATTAAATCGCGTTGGAACCGTTAGTGAAAATCATAGATCAGCGAATCAACTGGAGCACTTGCAATACTTTGATAAGATGAAAATGAACTATTTATTTATTTAAGTCATTGCATGTCTGGTTGAGATAATTGATAGAAAAAAATCTAGGTATACTCTTGCTCTGGATTAAAATTTCTGCCAAAGCCAGGATTAGTGCTAAAACACAAAGAAAATATACTACCATGACGTCCCATAGGATGCATCACTCGAGATGATCGATTAATAGGCTGTACTTGCCACGGAAATATGGTAGGCGTGGCTTTTTAAGCACGCTTATCATGCATAATCGCGAAGTATGGAGCCTCTGTAAATAATTTCTGCCGAGATCGGATGAACCTTTCAAAAGAGACGTCATTTCTTTTGATAAAGGGCTACCCCTCTACACTTAGCCGACCGGGAGACCGTATCGTAATAGTAAAGAGAAGAAGCCATGGCTGATTCTACAGGGATCTACATGAGCCCTTCGTAGACACAGTTGCCTCCTTCCACTGGCTACGTTTCAGTGATTTTTTTTAAGGAAATCGAGGTTAATATGGCTAACATATTATTTGTATTACGTTATCACATTAAGGGCACAGTATGTTATGCCACATTTAACTTAATTTTATTGTTTAATAATCTATATAGATTTTTACCGTCAATATTCTTTATACACGCCTTATTTTGTAGTTATAGGTCAATACACTTTGGCTTTTTTGCTAATTTTAAGTTAAAGATTTTTATACGATTTTATATACTTATATTACCTTTGTAGTTTTAGTTATAGTGAATGTTTGGTTTGTTTAGGAAATATAATGTTTTTTTTCTCTAAATTTGTTAATATTATGGATAAAATATTTGTATTATAATATTACAAAATCGGTTTGTTATAGCTCCCTTAACCTAAACTTTATTGATTAACAACCTATGTAACTTCTTACCAACCATATTCTTTATACACGCCTTATCTTGCAGTAATACGTTAATATAATTGCCGACACAAGTCGTGAGCACACTTTTTATTGGTCGATACGACGTTGACCACGCTGACGCTCAACGTGATTGGTTCATCAGTCGATTCTCGTCGTCTATTGGGTGCGAACGTATCATTCGGCTTCCGTACACTTCAGAGCAATATTAGTGGTAACTTTTTAATTAGTTTATTTTCGTTAATTGTTTTTGTTACCTCGTTGTTGATTGTTGTTTGTGTATTCCTTGTTTTTAATTGTTTTTGTTATTTCTTGTTTTCAATTATTTTTTTGTTATAATTTGAGTGTTGAGATTTTGGTCTAAGTATGCAGAGAAGGAAGAATTCGGTGTTAAATAGACAATCCCGACAAATGGTCTATTCAGTGTTTAGTTACATGAAAAAATTAGGTGCTGCGACAAACATCATAGACGTGTATAAAGAGACTGCTGAGGCGACTAATGTCTCAGTAGCTACTGTATGACGTATCGTTAAAGGAGTTAACGATTCAGAATTTCTGGTCGTATTTAGAACGCCAGACAAGAAAAAATCACGAAAGAATTCTGTCACAGAATTAGATAACTTTGACCAGGGGGTTGTAAAAAGATGCGTTCATAACTACCATCTTATCAATAAAGAAATGCCTACCATTGAAAAACTACGACAAAAGTTACCGGAAGATATAAACTTTCAAGGGTCAGAGCACAGTCTTCGCCGTCTAATTAAAATGTTGGGCTTTAAGTGGAAGAAAACCGAGAACAACCGAAAAATTTTAATCGAAAAATTGAATATTCGCTTCCACGTATGTACTTAAAATAACCCATTTTATTTATAATAAATATCAATACTTATAAATAATAAAGGAACTAACTCTGCGACCGAACCCCTAAGCCAAATGAGGGTTATATAATATGGTAGCCCTCCCTTGCCCATCCATGAAGGTTTCGCTTTTTAGCTGCAGGTGGTTAGTAAGGCATGATATGAGTGAAACTGCAGGCTAAAGTTAGTTTTAAATAAGTATTGATAATGTTTTAGATCCTATTTGTTAAAAATGAGACTATTTTGTTCCAGCGAATAATTTATTTAAAAAAATCTTAAAATTCCGAGAAGAGGGAAGGCAAATTATTTATATGGACGAGTCATATATTGACTCGTCCCATTCGACGTCTAAGGCATGGTCAGACGGGTCAACCAAAGGGCTAAAGAAACCCATATCAAAAGGGCAACGAATAGTAATAGTCCACGCGGGAAGTGAAACAGGTTTTGTGCCAAATGCTCTACATTCAAAGCAGGCGCTAAGTCCGGGGATTACCACGACTGTACGAATTCAACAAATTATGAGAAATGGCTTCGCACGCAACGCAAATATCCCTCCTGGATCGGTTTTGGTAGTGGATAACGTACCCTACCACAACAAACAGTACGATCTTGCGCCGTCTTCAAATTCCAGGAAGTTGGAGATGCTGGATTGGTTGAAAGAAAAAGGTATGTATAATAATAATAATATAATCTTTATTGGGCACAGAATAATATTGCTGAGTAAAATTAAAAGAACTATGGCGGTTTGTACAATTGGCAGCTTTATCGCACTATAACATTCTCTTACAGGTATACAGCATGAGGAAACAATGCTTAAGCCTGAACTGTACAATCTAATTACAGTCAATAAAGAAAAATATAAAAAATTCAATATAGACAAAATTATGGCTGAACACGGTCACGAAGTCTTAACATTACCTCCATACCATCCAGATCTCAATCCAATTGAGATGGCTTGGGCTGCCATAAAAGGTTATGTTAGCAGAAAAAATGTGAACTGGAATGTTAGCTGCATAAAAATCTTTATTAAGGAAAAAGTTAATTTAATGGGTGATAGTGAATGGGCAAAAGTATGCGACAAAATGAAAGATATAGAGAAGGAGTACATGCAAAACGACCACGTCATTGACCAAATAACGGAAGAGTTTATCATTCAAGTGGGCAATGATGACTCTGAGTCAAGTTCAGAGGATGACGATGATGCGGATGACGAGGAAGATTACGGTGATGATAGTCATGATGATGAACTGGCAGATGAAGGGGCCTCTACTAGCAGCGCAACACCAGATTTTATGGAAGGCATATCACCTCTTCCATCTTTTAAATAAAATATTCAATTTTAACCACCAGGTATACATTAAACACTTCATAGTAGATAATAAAATAACGGACACGAATATCTACAACATTGCTGTATCAAAGTAAAAGTTGATGTGTTCAAGTAAACATTTTCATAAAAGTCGGCGAAAATATTCAATTACGAATTGAAATAATAAACGTACCCAATAATTTTGCTCGACAGTGTACCTACCTCCCACCACAGTTTATCTGTGCTCACGACTCGTGTCAGCAGCTATGCACACAATAATAAACCTACACCACTACGTATTGTAGAGTAGAGTACATTAGTAAATTTTAAAATACTCTTAAAAAATTTTGCTAAACGAACAGAAGGGAAGTATAAATAATTGATCTGTATAATTAACATAAATTTAATTTATGTATTTAAATATTACTAAGTTTTTATTACCCTCTATATATATATATATATTAATACATATTTGTCTACATTTCTATCATTTTAATAAATAATTTATACATCTATGCAAAAAAAATTTACATATATTTATCATAAACTTTTTTGTAAAGCGTTCAGACGTTGCATACTACCGTCTATGCCACATCCACATGAGGTTCAGAATACAGATATAAGAAAGAAAAAAATACTCGCTCGCATGATGTTGACCGTCAGAACTTGTTCAGGGCCGTCTGAAAATCAGCGCTGCTTAATATGCTGAGACGGTCCCTTCCACCATTCATGAGAGCACATTGCATACACAATGGACGAATTTTTTTATTTATTCATATTTCCTGTTTTTTGTATGTTTGTTAATAAGTCACTTGTTTTTAATTGTAATTTGTCATGTGTAAGTGTAGTGTTGTAGACGTAAGTGTTGGAATAAATGTCTTTATATATTTATCTTTTTCATTCACAATATTTCTTTAAAGTCGGTTTTTACTACTTTAACTTATTTTTTATCATTTTGAGTGGAATAAACTCAAGGTTACTAAGCAGATGACGTCTAAGTGGTAAATCAAATAAAAAAATTCGGGTTACAAGTGGTAAAGATATCGCGCCACTTACACACGACAAGTCAAAGTTGAATAGAGAAAATCCGTCTTTGATACTGATATAATCAGGCAATAAATTGGATGAAATAATTAAATAAATGTAACAAATTCGCTTAGATCTTCATGCGTTTTATCCTCTTCAGTTTCATGCCATGTACCTTTAAATAACTTGTATGTTACTTTGAATGTTTTATATATATATATATATATATATATATATATATAAATTACTTTCCTTGAAACAAGAAAATCTAATAGTGTGCAAGTAGTCCAATTGAAGTGTAGATGGAGACCGGCCTAATTAACGCGCCTTTGGAAACGGCCTTATGTCCAACGATAGACTGTTGCCGGTTGATGATAATGACATGTGCAGTTTACAAGAAAAGTTAAATATTATAAAAAAGTACTATTGGTATACGTGCAGTAGTAACAATTTCTCTACCAAAATAATTTTCGTAAGCAGCGCAGAGGTATCTGCTACGTGTAAATCAAATATCTCTTAAGTTACCAGAATAAAATACCTAGAATTTTTGTGGAGAATAGACAAAATACATCGATGTCTGTTGATCTATGTCCTACAGAATCGTGGTACGTGTCTTTTTTAATAGATCTACTCAACTCAATATACTCGTAGTGGGTAATTCGTTTCATTCACGGTATGCATTTGTAAAGCTATTAAAAATACTAACGTATATTTTTCCTATTGTATAGGAGATATCATTGTTATTCGAAGCCGATTTTCGCACAAAGCACAATCCTGAACCACTTGCATCTATTGACATTCTGACACTTACAGAGCCTCTTATGGTAATTTAAACATAGACGGAATAACATTTTCGATCCTCTTTCAAAATAATGTGTATTCAAAAAAATTCAAGAATCATTTACTGAACCTTTGTTCAAGGTGTGTTTTTATAGGAGTAATTTATATGTATTACAAACGAGCATACGGGTCACCTGATGGTAAGTGACTAGAGCCGCCCATGAATAACAGCAACATCAGGAGAATTGCAGGTGCGTTGCCGATCTTTTAGTAAGGAATTAGCTTTTTATTGAAGGTCTCTTAGTCGTATTGGTCCGGAAAAATCGCCGGTGGTAAGCTATTCCAGGTCCAGGAGAGGCAGTAAGCGAAAGAAAACTCTTAGTGAAATTACAGTGAAACTTACTTTCCAGATGGTGTGGATGGTATCGGGAGTTTGCCGCGATGTGTGGTCATGAAATTTGGTGGCTGAGATTAGTCCAAACAATTCCTCAGACAACTCCCCGTGATAGATGCGAAAGAAAATGCAAAAGGATGCAGCATTTCTTCGCAGCGTCAGTGAATGTCATGTGTAGTTAAGTTAAATATGAAACAAGCTCATTCCCTAAAACAGAAAAAATCTAGTTTAATCTAGCTTAATCTAGGTAAGAAACTTAAATTAGAAACTCAACTTGGAAATTTACGTTGGACCCTTGAGCCCAAGTTTTCACTTGATTTTGTATTTCACACGAAGGTATGAAACTACTATCGTTATAAATAAGTTATTAAGATTCTTTAACAATTTAATCTTTGAGTATATAAGATATTAGGAGTTGATACTTTTAAAGGTCGTTTACCATGCATACATTCTTATTATTATTTTAATTTTTATATATTTTTATAATACTCATATTCCAATTGTAAAACTTCAAGAATATAATGCATTAGTTATTTTCTTTTTCTGATTGGAGAAGTTAATATCTGAACCTCTCACATACTGGACAGGATTTTCCATATTCGAAGCGTTTGGTAGGTAGATTGACAATCGCATTTTCAAATAACTATGACGCTATTTCTTATGGTCTAGCTGTATGCCTCAAATGTGAAACAATAATGTATAGACGCATTTACTAAAGATGCATTATTGTAAAGTAAAAGCCGACCACATTAAACACATAGTCAGGTGTGATCGCACAGATTACTTTGAAAAATAAACTATACCTTTTGACTCGTATTGGAATTTGTCTCTCTAATATATTTTATGTATGCGTAAATAAATAAATATGACGATTGCAAACTGTTTAAATAAATAAATGTTTTACAAATTTATCTATCAATATTTTATTAATACGATCAATTATAAAAATAGGTTAGGCACACTATCTTGACCCTATAGGTAATTTTTTTTATTCTGAAATATTTATTACGTCCCTTGAGAAAAAGGGATACAAAGAGTGGTTTTGATGTCTAAAGACGTTATGATAATGATTTCTTAAATTTACGCGAACACTACACATTGAATAAAACTAAATTTACGGATTTTATCGCGTTTATTTCACTACTTTTACTTATTTTCAATTCCCGACGTTTCGGGTGCTTTACAGCAACCATGGTCACGGGGGGACTGAGATGTTTGACGTCCCAATGTCATAGTTAGTCCGGCTACCTTCAGTTTTTGAATATAAATTTTTGGTCCGATTTACGCAAAACGAGCTTATAGTATCATGAAGTCTTGCAGTGGTATGCTTAGGTTTGGGTTTAATTTTGTTAATTATAGGATCCCAAGCAGGTGGCAGCACCCATCCATCTTCTCTATTGAAATTTGGATGTTTTTTAATTTCAATAGCCTCGCGTATCATCCTTGGTAGGAATCGGTGTTCTTTTGCGAGAATTTGTGGTTTATCAAATCGAATGTAATGGTGGGGACGATCTTGAACATGTTCGCAGACTGCAGACTTCCCGGAGCGTCGGTGCTTCACGTCAGCTATATGTTCTTTCACGCGGGTTTTTATGGATCGTTTTGTTTGACCTATGTAAGAGAGACCACATTCACAATCTAACTTGTACACTCCTGCATCTTGTAGAGGGATATTACACTTTACGGATGGTAAAAATTGACTAATCTTCTTCGGCGGCTTGTAGTATGTTTTAATGGAAGCTCGCTTCAAGATGTAGCCAACCTTGTCTGTGACTCCTCTCACATATGGTAGTACAGCAGGTACACGCTCGACTGTGGCCGGCTTCACTCGGTCACTGTGACGTAGGCGCGGGACCCGAAGCTTGTTGTCTTGCAATACTTGCTTGACGTGCAGAAGTTCGGCGGCCAGATGCTTTCTGTCACAGATCCCTCGTGCTCTCTGACATAGGTCAAACAAAACGATCCATAAAAACCCGCGTGAAAGAACATATAGCTGACGTGAAGCACCGACGCTCCGGGAAGTCTGCAGTCTGCGAACATGTTCAAGATCGTCCCCACCATTACATTCGATTTGATAAACCACAAATTCTCGCAAAAGAACACCGATTCCTACCAAGGATGATACGCGAGGCTATTGAAATTAAAAAACATCCAAATTTCAATAGAGAAGATGGATGGGTGCTGCCACCTGCTTGGGATCCTATAATTAACAAAATTAAACCCAAACCTAAGCATACCACTGCAAGACTTCATGATACTATAAGCTCGTTTTGCGTAAATCGGACCAAAAATTTATATTCAAAAACTGAAGGTAGCCGGACTAACTATGACATTGGGACGTCAAACATCTCAGTCCCCCCCGTGACCATGGTTGCTGTAAAGCACCCGAAACGTCGGGAATTAAAAATAAGTAAAAGTAGTGAAATAAACGCGATAAAATCCGTAAATTTAGTTTTATTCAATGTCTAAAGACGTTCTCTACCAGTCAACACATGGAGTGGTCAGATCAGAGTTTGACGTAGGGGTAGCAATTAAAAAGAAGATAAACTAAAATTAATATTTATTATATGTAACGAAACAGATTATAATATAAAATTGTAAGTATATATATATATATATATATATATATATATATATATATATGTATATATATATATATACATATATATACAGTATTGTATAGGTGTACACATAGGCATGGCAATTATGATAACGATTTTTTTTTCTGGTTGCTTTAAATGGGGTTTTCCAGTTTCTAATCAGATAACTTGCTAAATTTAATATTTCTAAAAAATGTTATTTGCTTCTGAACTTACCGCCACGTGCCGAAATATCTACGTATTATCTACGGCCTCCATGAGGTCACCGACACGGCTGTTCAAAGCAAGCTGATAAGCGGCACGTACTTTCGATTTACACAAATAATTTGGGTTTTTGTGTAAATCGTTATACCTATTTAGACACAGTTATTCTTCCAAAATTTAAATTGAATATACTGGCTATACTGAATAATATACTGGCTTCCCCACAGATAATCTCATAAGGATTTGCCATACTTTCCACTTTTGGTAGGCAGGTTGGCAAACGTAGCTTTTTCACTTTGGATCTAGATGTGTGAAGATGGTGCCAAGCCTACGGGACGATTTGGGTTAGCGGATATTCTTTTAATCACAATACACATTGTATTTTATACTTATGTTATAAATTTCCACTTTTTCACTAAATAGATCTAGGAAAAATATTTAAAAAAGGTTATTTTGAGCATAAAATATCGTGAATAATTCCAAATTTGCAACTATTTGTATGAGATATTTAGTATGTATTTTTAATATGATATTTTATTCGTTAAAAATTATGTAACAGGAATTTATTACAAGAATGTAATAAACAAAGCAAAATTACTATAAAATACGCAGCGTCAGACGACTAACGACTTAGGTATAGGAAAAAACCCAAAAAAACTACCACTCTTCGAGAGATCAAACTTAGCGTCCACTATATGCCGACTAATTTATTTTGATCCAATATCTATTATTTATTCTGTGCTAATATTTAGTAGTAATATTTAAAAACATGGAAAGTTCAATAAAAATTAAATATTTTTCAAAATTCAATAGTCATGAATAGAAATAAAAAACCAAAGTAATGTTTATTATTATTATATATTATTACTTATTATATTAAACCAAAGTTGATAAAAAGCGTTCATAAAAAATGCTAATTAGTAGATTTTGAAAAACACAGCAGCATAACAGTTTAAGTTATTGTGTAGATTTATACTACAATTTTTTAAATATTTGCGGTTTCGTGGTCACTGAGGGGTTGGCCAAATTGGCCTTTAAAAAGCTTGGCGTGCTCAGCAGAGCGAGATAGTATTTCATACCGGCCCATCGCTTGCAACTTTACAAAGCGCAAGTTCGGCCTCACTTGGATTAGAGTTCTCATCTCTGGGCCGGGGTACCCAAGTGCCGGCTTGTCCGCACTTGACCGCATCCAGCGCAGAGATTCACTGGCGCTGCGTAGGGATGTTGCATTTTTTATCGTTACCACGGGGAGTGATCTGAGGAATTGTTCTGATCAATCCCAGCCGCCAAATTTCATAAGCGTACATCACGTCAAAATTTAAGATACCAAACTCACCATCTGGATGCTTGGGGGTCCACCAATATGCGTTTTACTAGAAGTATTCTTTTTCGTACAACTTCTCTCTGGAATTGTCTCCCACCGGCGATTTTTGCGGACTGATACGGCATAAGGCCCATCAAGAAAACAGCTTAATGTGTTTAAAAAGCCGGCAACGCACCTGCAATTCCCCTCGTGTTACCATCAGGTGAGCCGCATGCTACTACTATGCTAAAATACTCGTATGTGTCATCCTTATTGACAAAAAGTAACATATTAATGTTACAATTTACCATATTTCTATCGGGCTTAGTATTATGTATTTGTCAACTGAAATGGATTTAATGACAACAATTTTATCGCCAAAACATAATAGAACAATAACTTGTGGCCTGACGACATGCTGATAAATTAACAAAAACGTATTTAGACAAATAGCTTTCTAGCGCGGCTGGGGTCTTGTAAATTAGCGTTCAAGCGTTCGTACATTATAAGAATATTATACGATACTTTAAATAAATATGTAAACAACATTAAATAAAGTTAACTTATATTATATTTATAATTTATATAATAAAGTAAATCTACTTTTTTTCACTGCAAAATGTGGCATGGAGAAACTACTAACTACTAAATGTAGATATAATAAAGTATTACGCAATAAAGATCCGCGTACGAAAATAATTGGTGTCAATATATATAGCTTGAAGTGTAGCTTCCTTTCCCATGATTGCGTGCACGGTCGCTGCCACCACAAAACGAAAAAGTAATACACAATACTTTTTTGAAATAATAATACACTAAAAATATATGAAATAACTATTTTTGATTAACTAATTTATTTATAACACCACAAATCTATGTTCTATGTTGCATATTGTGTATTCTTCCGTATAATATAGGATTCGTGTTTTCGCTAGAAGAGACATCAGGAGGTATAGATTCTGCCATGGCTAACCATTAAATCACGTGGTTAATGCACGCATCATAAAAGTGAAGAAACACCTACTTCAAGCTAGGAAACGCAAATTAAATTTTTAAGACATTCTGACTTGATGTGTAACTGCATGTTTATTGCAGTTTCCCAACAAAATGAACAGTTTTTTATAGAAAAAAATACTAGTTGCAAATTTCTACGAGACAATATTTTTCATCTATATTTAAGACACTTTGGTATTTAAAAAGTACTACGTCCTTTTTACGTTCTACGTCCTTTGGAATGTAAAAAGTACTACGTAAGTCCTTGATTCCCATTGGTTTGAAAAATAGTGCAATGAATAAAAATTTAAAACAATTTTTAATATAACACGAGAATTTTTAATATAAGAAGATATATAAACTTTCATCGAAAATATTATATTAAAAATATAATATTTTCGATGAAAGTTTTTAGTTTTGTTTAGCTGTACATCTCAAAATATTGTAAAAAAAAAGAGATTTTTGCCAAAATTACAGAGTGAGTCCACTCAGCCGTCAGCCGTCGTAGAGTCACCTGAAGAATGCCTCGTGTAAAGGCTAAACACGTGTCGTATTATCTTGGTATTTATATTGGTGTGTCTTACCTAGAATAATGTGTTGGTGCTTTTCAAAAAGACACATCATTTTATTTAATTGAGCGGATGGTTGCGAAATAACTATTAATATCTTTACTTACCATTTTGGCGTTGTATTTTGTTTTTTCATTGAATATTTTTTACATTTTTAAATTTTGAAAATAGAATAAAAGGGGTTTAAATCTGTATATAAACTTTTATATTATATATTAATTTAGGAATTATATACCTGAATTCTGTTCATATATTTCTATGAGGCAGTCTATGGGGGAGGCCTATGTTCAGCTGTGGACTTTAACAGGCTGCAACGGTAACGGCTATAAATTAAATTTGAACACAAGATTTAATAATAAATTAGTTTCCATCATTTTTCCCTATTGCAAATTACCACAAAAAGCCGTTTTCTTTATTTTCTTTGGGTAAGATTTTCCTTTCGTCTCAAAATATATAGAAACAGAGTCTAGCACTGAAAATAAGAAATTTTCGTCTGGCGGTATGCTGATTAAGGGACAATAATATTTCAGCAAAATGCTAATTATAACGCGGTTTGTTTTATATTTTAAACTTGTGTATTTTCCTTGTTATAAATATGTATATCTTTTAATATTAAACGTAATGTTAAAAATACAACCAAGTACCATACATATTTTGTTCTCTTTATTTATTACTGTACCGTTTCTGAAACATCAAATAATAATGTATTCACAAAATTCTCATGCACCTTTCAAATTAGGGATGGAAGTTTTCATATGGGTTTTCGCAAAGAAAGGTAATTACATGCTAGATATCCGAAATCTATACAAATGTACAGACGTCTTATTACAAATTAAAAACAATTTAATGAGCAAAATAAGACAAGTATATAATGTAACAAAAAATAGCGATTATTCAGTTGAACTATTAGAACTCTAACTAGTACTTTCATCTTCATCACTCAGAGATATTGTTAAATTATTTTCAATAATATTGTATATATTTACATCTCGTTAAAAATCTTGCAAAATTATTTCCTTTGTTTTCACTACTACCTTTCTTCAGTTTTCTGTAGTGACTTATGCACACACAGTTTGTAGCAGAATTAGCATTTAAGCAGTACTGAAGGGTGGTTTAGTACTCGTATTGTTGCACGCTTCATGACCCTTTATTAGTGTCCAAATAAGGTCAATAGCGTTATACTGGCAATGGTATTGAGGCAATCGAATAACTTCGTGCCCATGCTCTGGGGCTAGTTCATCGATTATATAGCGGGGCTATTTTATTTTATCCCAGTTGTTTCCAACCATACGACTGCATGTTCCAAAAGCAATTCTAGACTTATGCGAGAGTTCCATGTTAGATTCTGGTCTAGTCTGATTCCGGTCGGCGATTGTTACGCACAAATACTTAACTTTAGTGGAGTATGGTACATCTTAACAATAAACTTTAATGTGAATAATATAATTAGAATACCTAGAGTTTTCACTACTAATATGCTAGTCAGTTATCCGCCTATATATACCACTACTAAAAACACTATTAGTTGCAAAGGTTATGTCTTACACTTTTTGCTTAGCCTTTTAGCCTAGTATTCACTCTAAGTTTAGGCTTACCAGGTGATTGGTAATGAGAATATCATAAATTTACTCACCTCTTTCGTCGATGTTAGTGTTTCCCAGGCTGTGTGGTGAGCATTAGTATCATAACCCACTACCAGTTCTGCGTTGCATTTTCGGGCAAACTCCGTCACTCGCACTAACTCAATGGCTGGATCTGCGTTCTCACTGGGTAGATAACCTGAGCAAATGTCTCAAAAAACCTCTGACACCTGTACAACCCTTGAGATATGAACCATCTTCTTCATAACCAGGCTGGGATTCAATCGCAGGCGCTGTAGTCGAGTTATTAACATGTTCTCTATAGACGGACAAAAATAAATCATATTTATTAAAAACTTAATTTATAAAAATTCTTTAAGACAATCATTGTAGTTTTCGTTTTGGGTGACCTTTTTCACCTGTAGACTTGTAAAGGACCGTAATGATAATGATGATATGACAAAAAAGTTGCGTATTTGTTCTAATGTCTTTTTTTCTTCTTTTTTTTCTTAATTTGTAAAACTCTCATGTGATTTTATTACATATTTATTTTGTGTATGTTATTTACATTCCAAACTTACTTAATAATTTCCTAAATTTACGCGAACACTACACATAGAATAAAACTAAATTTACGTATTCTATCGCGTTTAATTAACTACTTTTACATTCTACTACTAACTATGACATTGGGACGTCAAACATCTCAGCCCCCCACCCCCTCCCGTGACCATGGGTTCTGTAAAGCACCCGAAACGTCGGGAATTAAAAAATAAGTAAAGTAAAAGGAAAGTAAAGTTACAGCCTATATACGTCCCACTGCTGGGCTCAGGCCTCCCCTCATTTCTGAGAGGGTTTAGGGCAAGGAATTGTCCGCCGTGCTGCCTAAATGCGTGTTGACGAACTTCACATGTATTTTTTTCTTATTCCTCAGACATGCAGGTTTCCTCACGATGTTTTCCTTCACCGCCGAGCTAATAATAGTATACTAATAATAGTAAATCACATAAAATTGCAATTTACAATTTCGTTGGTGCCGGCGGGGATTGAACCCGGGTTATTTATTTTATTTATTTATTTTATTCTTTATTGCATCCTTAACAAAAGAATACAAAGGGCGGACTTAATGCCTTGAGGCATTCTCTACCAGTTAACCCATAATAACGCGGGTTACTCGCGTTCTGTTATATTTACAGCGAGCATTGACCACTGAGCTACCACGGCTCTAAATAGGTAAAAGTAGTTAATTAAACGCGATAGAATCCGTAAATTTAGTTTTATTCAATCCAAACTTACTTTTTAAGGAGCAAAATACTTTGCAAAATTAACAAAATAACCTTTAATTTTATTAAAATATCTTAGACATTAGACAGAAAATTCCAAAACCACTATAGTTTGCTTAATTCCCAACAAAACAGGGATAAGGACCAAATCTTAAATAGATTATCCTTCCTGACAGACTAATCTTTGGTTAAAACCCGATATCAGCAAAATGTGTTTAAGATTAAATTATCGCTGTCCTCATCTTTCTTTGAATAATGAAAGTTATATTTTTATTTATTATTTACTATAAATCTTTCACCATTCCTAACTAAAATATAAAAGTCAATCAAGTTATTGGCTGTTTTCGACATGTACTTTTTCTATTTTGGCGATAGTTTATTTTTGCCTCTGCTAGATAAATTCGGGAGCGAATTCGTAAAAAGGTCACCGTCTCATCGATATTGGATTTTTCCTACGTTGAAGCTATTCCTACAGATCCAGAATATTGGCAACCAGTAGAGGTAAAATTAGTAGAGTACAATGGATGACGAAAAGTTGTAACTCTTGTAATTTTACGACCATCCATTTCAAATTCTAATTCAAACTAAAAACTTAAGAGAAATTTAAGTTTTAAGTTTTATTTTAAAATAATTGTTTTTAACCCTATTGTGGTCGTGCCTTATAAAAAAACGTAAATGGTTGCGTGGATTACATATGTAGTTCAATTTAAAATAAGAGGAAAGCTTTAAAATATTGTTACGCGCATAAGTCGACGGCACTAGCGGCATCTAGTATCGAACCGAAGAACTAAACTTCTTGAAGTTGAAACTCGAACTCTCGGTACCTTGCGCGTGTTTACTTGAAAATTCTGGATATTTCGGTGCTAATTTATATTTATAGGCACTGCCAGATGCGATCGGGGAAGTATTGAAGTTGGCGAGACAAGTGAAGCTTCGGAGCGGAATAAAGTGAATCAGTGTAATTAATTATTAGTGTTTTTTTAACTTCAATTAGTGTAAAGTAAATTAAAGTGTTAATTTAGGTAATTCTATCGGCAATTTTTATTGTCACGAACCTCAAGCTCGTAACATTTGGTGGCAGAAGTGGGATAAAATCATGCCGATTTTACCTAAGGAGAAAACGGAGGGTGTCCGTACCCGAAGTCAACGCCAGCAGGAGACGGACCAAAGAAGATTTGGTGGTGCAACGCCGCAGACTTCGGAGGACCAGCCGCCGGCTGCAGGCCCGTCAGTAGCTCCTACATCTGCAGCACCAGACTTAGGTGCTCTGATGGTGATGCTGCAGGAGCAGGCTCGCCGACAGGAGGAGCAGGCCCGCCGACAGGAGGAACAGGATCGTTGGTTTAAAGAGCAGCAGAAAGAACAGGCTCGCCGACAGGATGAACAGGCTCGCCGGCAGAAAGAACAGGCCCGCCAGCAGGCGGAACAGGCACGCTGATTGGAAGAGCAGCTGCGGGGCGGACAGGAGGAACAGGCCCGTCGGTTGGAAGAGCAGATGCTGTTTATGAAGGACCTTCACGCTTCCTTCGGGAAGGAGATGAAGGAGGTGAAGGATAGGGTTGCTCAACATGACAACCGCTTGTCAGAAGCTGAAACCCGAATTGAGAAATCTGAAACCCGAATCGACCAAGTGAACAATTGGTTTGACAACGTGATGACTGATCTGAAAAAAACGCTGGACGATCTCAAACTGGGGAATGGAACTACACCTCCCGTAGTAGCTACAACACCTTCAGTACGTGAATTCAAAGTGCCGCCGTTCGACGGGACTTCTTCCTGGGCGGCCTACAAAATTCAGTTCGAGGCTGTTATGAAGGCAAACAGCTGGAATAAAATTCAGGCCATGACTGCTCTCACACTAGGCCTGCGCGACCGGGCATTAACTGTTCTAGAAGCTCTCGGTAAAGAAGTGACTCACGAGCAGCTCGTTGAGGCATTGGAGGCTAGATATGGCGACGCTCACCTGGAACACGTCTTTCGAGCGCAGCTTAGAGATTGCGTGCAACGCAGCAACGAAAACCTGCAGCAATGGGCTCTAGAGGTGGAGAAGCTGGTGCGAAAAGCATACCAGTCTGTACCTGCGCTCATTGAAGGGAACCTGGTGCAGACATTCATCGACGGCATCCGCGACCTGGAAGTCAGAGCTGCTGTGAGGCTCGGGCACCACGAGACGCTTAAGGACGTCTTGGCCCATGCACTGGAGGTGGAAGCCGTGCGGCAGGATCATCGTTCCCATCGTGTCAGGGAGGTTACAGCAGCTACAGTTCGTGATTGCAACAAAGGATACAGCCCTAGGTGCTGTGGCTGTGGGGAAAGGGGCCATCTTCGCTCCAGCTGCCCTAAGCGAACTGTAACTGAAAGGAGAGTTAATCGATCTCGAGAGGGTAGTGCAGCTAACGGCACCGCCTGGCGGTAGCGGGATCGTCATTCCCCTCACGCTAGGGAGGTTGCAGCAGTTTCGGTTCGCGACCACAATAAAGGATACAGCCCTAGGTGCTATGGCTGTGGGGAAAGGGGCCATCTTCGATCAAGCTGCCCTAAGCGAACCCTAGAAGGGGAAGGTGAACGATCTCAGAAGGGAAGTGCGGCTAACATCACCGCCCAGCAGCAGCCGGGTCAATCAATCAATCAATCTCATGGCAACGCAGATGAATTGTCAAGAAGACCTTGTCCTGAAGATCGGAAACATTGTACTAGGCAAGAGAGTAAGGATGTGATATCCGTGAGGATGCTCAGGACAGACCACCTCAGCAACGAGTGGAAGGACAGCCTACGACATGCCCAGCAGGAAGATCCGGACATCAAGCCGATTCTGGAATGGATGAAGGCCCGTGCTACCAAGCCTAAGTAGAGCGACGTCTCAGCGATGAGTTCAACCACGAAAAGCTATTGGGCCCAATGGGACAGCTTGCTGCTTCAGGATGGAGTTCTGTGCCGTAAATGGGAAAATGTTCGGGGAGACAGCTGTCACTTGCAAATGGTTGTCCATAAAGCTAAAGTACCGGATGTTCTACAGCTGTACCATAATGATTGTTCCGCAGGCCATCTGGGAGTTAAACGAACTCTACTGAAGATCCGAGAACGATTTTATTGGGTCCACTGTCGAAACGATGTCGAGGACTGGTGTCGTACATGTACAAGTTGTTTGGCCGTAAAGGGATCTCAGACACGTAGTAGAGGAGCATCGAAATTGTACAATGTTGGTGCACCATGGGATAGGACAGCCCTAGACATTGCGGAGCCGTTACAGAAAGGCGCACGAGGGACTCCTAAGATCGCCCATGTGGATCGCCTGGCGCGTTATTATGGGGCTGATAATGCTCGGGACGACCATGTCTTAGGAGGGGACAGTTTTACGCGCATAAGTCGACGGCACTAGCGCCATCTAGTATCGAACCGAAGAACTAAACTTCTTGAAGTTGAAACTCGAACTCTCGGTACCTTGCGCGTATTTACTTGAATATTCTGGATATTTCGGTGCTAATTTATATTTATAGGCGCTGCAAGATGCGATCGGGGAAGTATTGAAGTTGGCGAGACAAGCGAAGCTTCGGAGTGGAATAAAGTGAATCACTGTGATTAATTATTAGTGTTTTTTAACTTTAATTAGTGTAAAGTGAATTAAAGTGTTAATTTAGGTAATTCTATCGGCAATTTTTATTGTCACGAACCTCAAGCTTGTAACAATATCAACTAAAATATATTTTTATTTTATTATAAATTATGAAAGAACATTAAGGCAACGGTCAATCATATTTAATAAATAAAAACCATTTATATGTCCTTTTTTATTCTAATTATAATGTTTAAAAAAATTACGTACCAATTTATAAAATTATCACATTAATTTCAAAGTTCGATCACTAATCAGTTTATATACTTTTGGTTGCGCGGAAAAAACCATTGGATTATTATATTTGACGGTAGAGGTGCCAAGCCGCTTGATTTTGATTTCTGTTCACGCTAGGCATTATGAACTTTCTTCACATCGGACATAAGCTTGTATAGAATCAAGTTCATCTCCTTTGCAGAGAAGATTCAGTATAAGCAATGTAAGCTAATGGTGAAGACAAAAAATCATAAACATTTTTATTTTTTAAATTCATAATGAATGGTAACTGCATTATTTTAACCGATTACCACCACTATAATCTTTTTCCGGGGGTAGGTGTGAAAAAGTTAACACGTTTTGATAAGAGCTCTTTAATTTTTAAAGTTATAAAATTAATTACACAGTATTATTTACAACTTTTTTAATAATATAATTAACAAATGTGACTTATAGTACCCACCGGACAGTATTTTCCTAGTAAGTCTCTAAAATTAGCATCACTTCATAAACTCATTTTTTGGTTTATTTGCACTGTCACTACACATCACTATGGACTCAGTTAAAGAATCACTCAATGCTCTGGCAGAAATGTTCCAGCAGAAAATGAGTGAGTTTCAACAGGGCCTTGAAAGTACACCAACAACTAACACAACCCTGGGAACAGAGTTCAACAGTTTTAGGAGCTTTGTGCTCTCTGCAATGAACACCCTACAGAGACAGGTTGTATTCCTTAGCATTGAGCTTGATCGTCAGGAGATGCGTAGAAGGCGCAAAATGCTATTGTTCCATGGAGTCAGCGAGCAGAAAACAGAAGATACTGCTGCGCTGGTCTGTAACATTGTGGGTGAACAACTTGGTGTGACTGCCTTTTCTGCAGCTTGCATTAAAACTTCTCATCGCATGGGACGTCCCTCTGGCAAGAAACCCAGGCCAATATTGGTGAAATTTACAGACACTGCAATGCATGACAAGGTTTGGTTCTCTAAAACTGGATTAAAAGGCAGCAGTATTACTCTGTCAGAGTTTTTAACAAAGAGCCGTCATGGCTTGTTTATGGAAGCAAGGCAGCGATTCGGTATCAGTAAGTGCTGGACTAGGGACGGTTTTATTCATATCATAGCCCCTGATGGTTCGCGTCATCGAGCTGAGTGTAAGGCTGATCTGGACGGCATACCTCAGTTGTCATCTAAGCCTCTGACTCAAGGCACTGCTAGTCTTACTTCGAGGTCCAAAAGAATAGTAAAGACTAAGTAAACGATGCATTTAATATTCTTTTCCTATAATTTTACCTTTTGTTTGTTTATATTACATTAGTTAGAATATACATTGTAAACACAAATTTTCATCCATCTTCCTCTTTATTTGTATACTAACGATATGTCATAGTTTTACAAACTTTACGATTTGTTTTTATATAACGGTTTAAACTATTTAACCCTCATATTTATTTTTATAAGCTTGCATTGAAACTAGTAGATAAGTAGTTCGCTTTGTTTATCTTTATGACAGCAGTACTGTTTGACAACTAGCCACAGACAAAATATCTGCCGTGGCTACAAGGGTTTTTGTGTAGTAGAACCATGTCGTTTATAATATTTTATTTTTGTTTATTTTTGTTCATTTTTAAGTATATAAATAAGTATTCTGTGTGTTTATAGTTACAATTATTTTTCTTTTTTTTCTTTTTTCTGTAAATGCTATTAATTTTTCTTCTATGAAGTGTATCTCTCCTTGCAACTGGCGGGTGGGTTTGTAAACCATTTTTTTTTCTTATATTTATTATTTATATTATATTTATAGTTTGACATCTATGATTTTCAATAATGATAATTTAGACGACAGTTTTTTTTCCCTCGGCGACTCAGATGGATTGAGCAGTAATGACAGTTATCATAGCATTCCTTCTTTAAGTGAAACTCTTGATTCTCATTTCTCAGATACTCTGAAAAACTTTAATGTTGTTCATATAAATGCCCAGAGTATTCCCGCACATTATCCTGACATGTTGTCCTCATTTTATAATGAAAATATACATGCGATATTAGTTTCTGAATCTTGGTTAAAACCATGTTTGCCTTCAATATCTTACTCTCTTCCCGGCCGCCTTGGGCGCGCTGGCGGTGGCGTGGCGATTTATTTAAGATCACACATTCCTTACACAGTTTTAAATACTTCGCAACCAGTGTCTAGCGCCGGCCCTGAACACCTATTCATCGAAATATTGTTTGGACATTCAAAGCTTCTTCTCGGTGTCTATTACAGTCCAAATGTTACAATTGATTATTTTTCAGCTTTTGAAATTCTATTAGAACAATACTCCTCGCTTTATAATCACACTATTGTCATGGGAGATTTCAATACTTGTCTTCTCAAAAATGATGCTAGAGCATCCCGTCTGAAATCTCTTGTTAATGGCATTAACTTACATATTCTCCCACTTTCAGCAACTCATGCTTTTCCTAATTGTGTACCTTCTCTCCTTGATTTAATACTTGTTTCTTCCATTGACCATGTTGCAAAACATGGTCAATGCAATGCCTCCGCTTTTTCTTACCATGATCTACTTTACCTGTCCTATAAATTAAAACCTCCTAAGGCTAAGCGAAGGATCCTTCTCCGGCGCAATTTTAGTAGAATGGACCTGGGTAAGTTGCGAGAAGATACTGCTAAGGTTGACTGCTCAGTAGTTGCGAATGCTGGTTCGGTTGATGAGCAGATATCTATATTTAACAGCATACTTACACAACTGTATGACATTCACGCTCCAATTCGTCCAGTTCGAATGAAGCATCTTCCTGCCCCCTGGCTCACTGCCGATATAAAAAAACTTCAAGAAAAAAAGGACATAGCGAAATCTAAATATCGTATGAATCCTAATGATTCTAACCGAGAGAAATATAACAGGGCACGAAATCGCTGCAATATGGTGTGTAGAGATAGTCAACGACGCCATATCCATAAATCTGTTGTTGAGGAAGATAACTCAACTAAAGTTTGGAACTTTCTCAAATCTCTAGGGGTTGGAAAAGCAAAGCGTAATGTAGAATCTCTTAATTTGAATTTAAATAAGCTTAATGCTCATTTCCTCTCTAGCGCCACTATAGACAGTGCTACGAAGAAAAATACACTTGCTCAACTTTCTGCTTTATCAACTCCCAATTTTTCCTCTTTTGTCTTTAGCCAAGTTACTGTCAGTGATGTTAAGAAGAATATATTAGCCATTACTTCCGACGCAGTTGGTTCTGACAGCATTAGTCGTAAGATGATTATCCCAATACTCGATCTTTTAGCTCCTATACTTACACTTATTTTAAACCGTTCCCTTGACACCAGTGTCTTTCCCTCACCCTGGAAAGACGGCCTAGTAACTACACTCCCTAAAAAATCTAATCCGACATATGAAGATTACCGTCCTATATCCATCCTTTCCTTTCTCTCTAAAGTACTCGAGCGCCTAATATACCAACAGCTGAGCAAATTCCTGTCCAATCATAACCTTTTGAATTCATTCCAATCTGGTTTCCGTCCCGGTCATAGTACGACTACGGCTTTGGTTAGAATCACTGATGATATTCGCCTGGGCATGGATAGTCAGCAGGTTACAGTATTGACATTGCTTGACTTTAGTAATGCCTTCAATACTGTAGACTTTGATGTTTTACTCGCTGTCCTAAGTTCTCTTAACATATCTCCTGAAGTAATTGGTTGGTTTCATAGTTACTTGCAAGGGCGCCGGCAACGTGTACAAATTCAAGACATGTTTTCTGACTGGTCTGCTGTCAAAGCTGGCGTCCCACAAGGTGGCGTGTTGTCTCCTCTATTGTTCTCTATTTTCATCAATTCGATCTGTTCCCACATAACTTCTCTTTACCACCTTTATGCAGACGATTTACAAATCTACTCTCAATGTAAGATTGTGGATCTCCCCAATACAATTAGATTAATTAATGAAGATCTTATTCGTATTTCTCATTGGTGTAATTCATTTGGGCTTAAAGTTAATCCACTGAAGACTCAAGCCATTATTAATGGGAGTTCGAAATTAATCTCTCGGTTAACTTTGTCGCTGCTCCCGCCAATCATATTCGATGGGACACTTATCCCATACAGTGACAAAGTTAAGAATTTAGGCATTATGTTCGATCAGACTTTGTCTTGGGGACCGCAAGTTAGTGAAATAAGTAAAAAAATGTTTGCCGCAGTTGGTTCACTTCGAAGATTACGCAATGTTCTCCCCATTCCTACTAAAGTTGCGCTGGCTCAGTCTCTTCTTTTACCGATCCTTGACTACGCGGACACTTGTTATCTTGACCTAACATACGAGCAACTTAATAAACTTGAGCGGCTTCAAAATTATTGCATAAGGTTTATATTTGGGTTACGAAAGTATGACCACATATCCGAATTCCGCCTTAAGCTCAAGTGGCTCCCGATTCGTCTTCGCAGGAATACTCACATTCTTCATCTTCTTTACTGCATTCTGTTCAATCCGACCACTCCTTCTTATTTGAAAGACCGATTTATATATTTAAGTAGTTTACGATCTCAAAATAATCTCCTTCTAAGTACCCCTAGACATTCCTCTTCCTTCTATTCTAATTCTTTTACGGTTACCGCTATACGACTATGGAATTCTCTCCCCTTACATATTAAAAAATCTAAATCTCTTCCTATATTTAAAAATAAATTAAAACTTTATTACCTTTCCTCTTAAGTTACTACCTGTCGTCATTCATTTTTTCTTTAATCATTTATGTTCTTCTATTTATCTTTCTTTATCATATTCTGTACACCCCTTCCGCTATCTTTAAAATAGTATCCTCTGCCCTAAGGTTGCCTGGAAGAGATCGCTGTTTTAGCGATAAGGCCGCCTGTTGTACCAATGTCCCATTAAATATATAAATAATGTAATATGTTCCTTGGTGTACAATAAAGTATATTTTACTTTTACTTTATAATCCTGTCCTGCGCCGATGGCTAGCCTAGGTTGAAGCAGGCCGCCGTGGCTGAAATTCGGTCTGGAGGACATTATTTTTATTATACTTCGGTCTCATTTGCTCATGAAGGAGCATACACGCCACTTTATTAATCCTTTTCCAGTCCCATTTCTATTATAATGCTTTTACCTGTTTGAGACCTTCCAAATATTTGCTTTATTTCGTAGAATCTACTTTTATATGTCAATATATTATAGGACTTCAGTCCATAACTCTACTATCATAATGCTTTTGCATCAAAGAGACTTTCTACAATAATGCTTTTGTACCATAGACCTTACTATCGTAAGTCATTAATCAATAGGACTTCAACCCACAACTCTAGTATTGTAATGCTTATACTTCACAGAGACCTTTTGTAGTAATGCTTTTGTATCATGGGCCTTACTATTATATGTCTTTAATATATGGGACTTCAACCCACAAGTCTACTACTGTAATGCTAATTCATCATAGAGACCTTCTATATAATAACCCTTTTGTATCATAGACCTTACTATCATCATCATCATCATCATTACAGCCCTTCACAAGTCCGCTGAACGTAGGCCTCCCCCAAGTAACGCCACAAAGCACGGTCCTGAGCCACCTGCATCCATTGACTTCCTGCATGTCTTACCAGGTCGTCACTCCATCTAGTGGGGGATCGCCCTACACTACGCCTACCGGTACGAGGCTGCCACTCGAGAACCTTTCTTCCCCATCGGTTATCAGTTCTTCGAGCTATATGGCCGGCCCATTGCCACATCAGCTTACTAATCCGTTGGGCTATATCAGTCACTCTGGTTTTACTGCGGATATCCTCATTTCTGAGTCTATCACGCAGAGAAACTCCGAGCATAGCCCTCTCCATAGCTCGCTGAGCGACCTTGAGTGTCCTCATACGGACAGCAGTGAAGGACCACGTCTCAGATCTGTAAGTCATCACTGGCAACACGCACTGGTTGTATACTTTAGTTTTCAGACATTGAGGTATACCTGACGAGAAGATGTGGCGTATTTATTACTTACTATTATAAGTCCCTAATATAGGACTAAACATTTTGCAACAGTACCATAAGTAGTCGGTCACCCGAAAACCCCATACATATGTATGACTTTGAGTATGTGTTTCCGGCAGCTTCCCCATACAAGCCATCTATATACGAACACCCTCCATAAAAGAATTTTTCTTAGACGCGAACACGCTCCATAACATTAAGAAATTTTCTTTTATATACGAACTCCCTCCATGACTTTTTTAGCCAATTTTCCAATTATTTTATAAATATTATTTATCTTTATTTTTATAATATATTCGACTTGTGTTTCTATTATTTATCACATTTTGAATATTTTAACAAAGTTTTTAATGAATTTATTAATTTTGAAAGACAACATTAAGCCTTTACTATAATACTTAATGTCTGAAATGTATTTATTTTAACTTTATGCTTATGAATGTATTTTTATTGTTAAATATATTCCTTCTAAGATAATTTTTGACCGCAGAAATTTATTATTATTTATTTATAATAATAATGGGCCGTCACATCACCATAATATATTTTGTTACTTATATATAGAACTAGAGCGCCATTTGGATTCTACCACAATTATAAGCCATCGTCTCGTTGATGTAAATGTATTTTGTGAATATGACTTCAAGTCGTTTATAACATAAGATATACGATCACAAGTAGACGCAACAAAAAAAAAAACATTTATTTTGACAACAACATTGCCGTATCTATTTGAAGATGTATGTGGATTAAATGTATTAAACGGGAGAGGATCTTAAAATGTAGTTACATTGCAATAATTTTGAATGTAATATATTTAGTAACGTGCGTATATTTAGTCACTACATAGCATTTGTAAATACTAACATGTTCAAATAAATGAATGAGTGTATGAGAGGACTTCATAGCATTTATATCTTGCAAAATGTACAATTATTTAGTTTACACAAACCTCTCGGGAAAATATTACTTAAAATAAACTTTGCGACGATATTTACCGTCGTTACAAAGTTTCAAATTTTTGCTTTGTAGTTTATTGAAAGGTTTATTTTGTCAAAGGTTTTAAAAGTGATTAAAATTCGAGTAGTATTATATATAAACTAGAAAAAATTCCGTTCTTAAAACTAAAAACAACTGGATATAAAAATTGAATACAAATACGGCCAATGTTTTGAATATAATTTGACTTATGTTCATTTATTTATAATGTTCTGTGTTTCGGCTTTCAGTTCACGACACCCATGGTCACGGAGAGTGTTTGACGTTCTGATGTCGTAGTTTACCCGGACTCTCTCCAGCTTTTGAACATTAACCTTTCAACCCCCTAGCGGTCTCATTAGACCGCTGCCATATTCCGTCAAATCCCTAGCGGTCTCATGAGATTGCACCCACACACAGCAATTTAACCCATAAAAACTTATATGTAGAGACTACTTTTCTATGAAGAATTTTGGCATTACATAATCAATATGAAATACTCTATCCTCTAGTGCAATAAAAAAACTGTTGTCCTATGAATATTTATTTATAATCTACGTTCATCAATCGTATGCCATTTTCGCGTGAATGTTATTGTGTTGATTTTTGGATTTTTCTAGTGTTTTATTAATGTTTTAGTATAGTTTTTTTTATAAAATTGTAATAAGAGTTTTTATGTGAATATAATTTATTTTTTTACGTAAATACTTTCGAGTATTATATATTGAAACAATTGTGACTTTCACGCTGCCGACATTCGCTTGGTTTTTTTTTTTGGTATCGAAATACAATAAAATATTTTTGTAATGAATTAAAACCTGACTTTTGATTAGACCACAAGATAGAAAATTTTGTATAGATTTTATAATGCTAAACTTCTTCATAGAAAAGTAGTCTCTAAATATAAGTTTTAAGTTCTGTGTGTGGATGAGGTCGCATGCGACCGCTCGGGATTTGCGACTGCATGGGAAATTTATGGCCTTTGAAGGGTCAATTTTGAGTCTAATCTACGAGGAACAATTTTATAGTTTCCAAAGTCTTAGAATGGTACCTTCTCTGGAGGGTATGTACTTTGTGTTAAAAGTGTACAGTGAACGCATGATTTCTGAGATCAATTCAGTCGAGCATGGCTCTCAAGCTATAGGAAAACAAGGTCTGACTGCCCCGTGTGTTAATCCTATACAAACTAGCCTTCGCCCCTTGTCTAAATGCCGATGATTTCATCGCTCCATTGGCCATTAAGCGGGCAGTACTTTGTAGGCTAGTCTGTCCGTAGTCGTCTTTTGGTTAGCCTTATTACACCAGAAAGTAGTAGCGTAGATCATATTGGGATTCAAGCCCCAGTTGTTTCCAACCATACTAACAGCATTTTTAGCATGTACCTAAAGCAATTTTAACCTTATTAATTAGGTTGCTAAGGTGAAAGTTCCACGTTAGTTTTTGGTGGATTGTTACGCCCAAGAACAATGCCCAAGTAGAGAATGGTACTACTTTACCAAAGTTTTGGTGTAACTAATTTGTTTGTTTATGGTAAAGGCAAAAGGACAGTTTTATCAGCATTGACTGATAACCTGGTATCCATCCACCATATATATATGGTGCTTAGGGCTCTTTGTATGATTGTTGCGTGATTGATTTTTTTTAACTTTTATACTTTACCCAACTCTACTCAAAAAATATCAACACAAACCGTATTTTGGCCTTTGATGTAAGGAACTCTAAAAATCAAGTTGGAGATGATTACTTTATATTTCATTAAAATAACTATCCTCAAATTAAAAGAACTATTCTAACTTCTGTAAATCACAAAATCCCATAAATTTGTTAGAGTAACGTTACCAAGGCAAAATAATTCAGTCATCTTATCTCTAGTTCTCGTTTCAAGAATTATTTTAACTTTTCCATTAAATCCGTAACGCAAGAGGAAAAAATAAATTGTTTCTTTCTTTTTTTAATTTTCTTAGGTATTTCTTTACTGTACCTACCTGTCACAAGTCCAACCCGTAGATTGTCTCATAGGCTGCATTTAGCACAGTTGCCACGCTTGGTTGGCATTTGGCAACAGTAGTTATTTCGTAAATGAGGTTGCTGCCCATCTGCTTGTTTTTTTTTTTCCTCTATCACCTCTTATGATTGCACGGGATGATGAAAATATCACTTAAACCGTCAGCACACGACTCTTTATTTGTTATCGAATATATTTGCCATTATAATAGTAATTGTCATTATCATCACCATCAGCCTGCGGAAGTTTACTGCTGCACTCTCCTAAAGGCGCACCACTTTGCTCGGTCTTCAAATTCACGCATCAAGTTGCTATAAATCACCTTGCGCAGATCATCCATATTAATATAGTTAATAGGCTTTAATAATAGTTAATAGGCTCTTTACACTGCGTTTGCCTAGGCGTGGTCTTAATTCTATTAATGGCGGTCACTTGATAGTTGAAGTCAGGTTTCTTTCGAGCATGTGCGTTTGGCCTGTACTTATGAAGTCAAAATTATTATTTCTTCAAAATTAATAAAAAGTAATTTAAAGTTATTCTATTGAATAAAATTATTTTTATCGAAAATTTCAGTTGTTTCAGGACCAGTTATTGTTTCAGGCATCATCTAATATAAAAATTAAAGCTAAATACTTCTTCTTCCTCATAAGCCTGTAAAAGTCTACTGCGGGCTAGTCTGCCTGTCCATTTCTAGTATTGGAAAGATTTACGATAATAATTACGATTGGTGGATTGATGATCGCGGTCGTTGTCTCGTTACTTTGAAGATGTTGCTCTTCGCAAGTCTGGTTAAGCCGGTACTTTCCATGTTTCCAATAGAATATTTCAGCTATAATAAAATGCTATCGATAATAAACATTATGTTGTAAATTTCCTATTTATTTCGCCTCATACATTATTCCGCTCGCCTCGCGCGGCCATGTCGTCCGCAAGGACCTCATCGTTATAGGGCCCAATCCCCATTTAAAAAAATTCTCCTTTGTATAATATTCACCTTAATACATGTTTTTATATCATATCACCCAGTTGTGGCTCCGTGGCGGAGGCAGCGAGCTGCCGTGAGACCGCTGGTTCGAATCCCGCTCGGAACAAGAATTTGTGTGATCTACAAATAATTGTTCCAGGTTTATAATTGTTTATTCCTGTAAAATGTTTGTATGTAAACTGCCCTCACTATACGGGAGTAAACCCTAGTGTGGAGGTGGTTTTTTTTTAAAGGAAAAAATAGACAACACAGCATAAGTGTTTAGGCTATCAATAAATATTTGATTTTTTTTTAATTTTTGTAAATATCTTGATTCGCCTCATATTTTTAGCAGTTCATTATAATTTACAGTTATTATTAAAATGTTATGCTAATGCATAATATTTTGTAACGTATATTGCCAATTTACGTTGTATCATTATCAACAAACAAAATTATTCAAAGTAGACAGTCTAAAGCCAGAAAAGTGGAAAGATTAAATCAAATTTTTACTAGACATAAAAAGTTTTTGTAAATTCAAATGTCATGCCTTAAGCGCCCATGTTATACGTTAATTTTTCAAAGTATTTTAAATACACAAGTTTTCAAAAATAACCTTTTTTAAGTTTCCCATAATTTTATGCCAAACCGTAATAAAAAAGTTTTGAAAATCTAAAAGTGCACGACTTATAATGCTCAATCATATTATCGTTGAAAAATATAGAAAAAAATTTCAATCGGCAATAGAATTTTTTATCAATTTAAAACAGCTATAAAAAACTAACTATATATTTTATAACACTATAAAATAAAGATAGTCGATGGATGCAGGTGGCTGAGGAACGTGCTTTGTGGTATTCCGTGAGGGAGGCCTACCTAAAGTAATCGTTTAACTAAGGGCTGTAATAATGTTAACGATGATAAAAAACTGGGCGTCTTCAAGGCAAGAGTCAATAGGTGATTTACCATCTAGGAATTCATCAACACTTTCCACCAGGTGTGATTGTGTTAGGTGCTAAAGTCATTCAGCGATTCTGTCGTAATGAACGTATCTTCGGCAAATCGAAGATGAGAAGAAAATAGAGATGCATTCACCATTATTGTTGACACTGTATCCTTTAAAATAATTTAGCTTAAAAACCATATTCGCTCTTAGTTTTTGGGAAGCTTAAAGACGCTAAGCTACAGAGCTCGGGGTTCCTCCGTGTGATGGAATCCATAACAACAGTAATATCAACTCATCATCAGTGCGATATTGTAACTCTGGTGAGAACCTGCCATCGTTTTGGCGTTTGACGTTTGGTTTCTATAGTTTAAACATATAAGCTTTTATTTAAAACCGATATCTTTTTTATGTTAATACACAGTTGCGGAATAATTTCCCAAAAATGTAAAAGATTCCCACCAGAGTTAAACAATCGTACCTCAGATCAATGATTATAAAATGGGTCAGCCATATTGCTCGAAAACCGTTAACCAACGGGAAAAAAGATCTTGAGTGGAAGTCTTATACTGGTAAACAAAGACGTGAGACGACTTGCAATACAAAACAACAAAAGAAATACAATGCTGTTTCTTCAAAAGTATTTTCCTTGAAATTTAAAAATCTTAACTGCACAATAACTACACAATTGGTTGACTTAATCCTTTTAGGAATTTTCTATCAGTCAATCAGGACAATCAGAAAAACTAAATAAAAATTAGTAATCAAAGTTTTCTAATTTTTGCCAAATAACATTTTAGGGTAACATATAATATATTAAAATACCTATTGCGAAATACTTTATAAGGAAAACAGTCAATTTGTTTTAAAATTGAACGGAAACTGGAACACTGTAATCGTATTAAAAAGTGGAAGCCGAAGCCACTCAGAAATTCAATTTTAGATTTAAATGCAGGCAAGCAATTGTTTTTTTTTTCACTGAGGAAGTTTGTGTAGCGTATATTCATGAGTGACAGAAAACAATAAAAGTTCACACTAAAAAGTTGCATCAATTTACTATTATACTAACTAGCACATCTTCTTCATCAGCCCGTATACATGCTCCGTCGGTCATGGACCCTTCTGCTGTGGGGGGCACAATATATTTATGTTCACTTCGCCAGTGCGCTAATGATATTGTCATAGTGCGGATATTCATCGTCATCATCTATACAACCCTTTATAAGTCTACTGTTAACATAGGCCTTGATATTGATAGTGAATAATATGCTTAACTTAATTGGCAATAGGCCAGCCATATAGCTTGAAGAACCAACACCCAATGTGGAAGAAAATTTCTTGAATGGCAGCCCCCTACTGGTAGGTGCAGTGTAGGACGACTCCTGAAACGACACATCCTTTACTACTGCCATATTTCTGGCAATAGTCTAAGGATGCAGACGAAATGGAGAGATAAAAACGTATTTTATTCCATTCACAGACGCTAGTGACGTCAATTATCAAGTTAATTATAAGAAGGATTCCAAACCGAAGGTACCTATTACCAGTAACCTTCTCATTTCAAATAAGAATATTTTTTAATTTTAATAGCCTGACGAATAATAACGACGAATAATTCTTGGTAGGAATCAATGTTCTTTTTTTTTAGGGTTTGTGGTCTATCAAATTTGATGCAATTGCGGAGACCGTCTAGGACAATCACAAACTGCAAACTTTCTGGAACTCTAGTGTTTCACTCTGTTTACTGTTTCACACACGCCAAACAACACTTTTACGTAACAAAATACAGTACAAACCATTATTGAAAAATTATATATATGAAAAATAGTGTGGAAGAAAAATCTCCCAAATGTATCCATGAGCCATAGCATGGCATTTACCACCAGTTGGATTTTGTGCTTGTTTATCATAGTTACTTCCAAAAAAATGATTAAAGAGATATTAGTGTAATTTAAATTAAATTATATTGTTTAAAAAGACAATAAGTAATTATATGTTTTTTAAGATAAGGAAGAGACATATATATATATATATATATATATATATATATATATATATATATATATATATATATATATATATATATATATATATATATATATATATAGAGAGAGAGAGAGAGAGAGAGAGAGAGAGAGAGAGAGAGTGGCAGAATCATTTTCGGGACACCTGAGATTCTGAGTGAGATTGAGAGGTTCTATGGGCAACTGTACACATCATCGTTGAAGCCACACGCAAGTGAGAGTAACGATCCAAGAGCAAGTCTTATCCGACACTATTCCGATGATATCCCGGACGTCAGTCTGAACGAGATTAGAATGGCTCTCCAGCACCTTAAAAATGGCAAGTCTCCGGGCGAGGATGGAATTACAGCGGAGCTTCTGAAAGCAGGTGGAACACCGGTACTTGAAGTCCTTCAGAAGCTCTTCAATTCCGTCCTACATGGTGGCACTACTCCGGAGGCGTGGAGCAGAAGTGCGGTGGTCTTGTTTCTTAAGAAAGGCAACAACGCTCTATTGAAGAACTACAGACCGATTACCCTTCTGAGCCGCGTCTACGTGCTGTTTTCGAGAGTCATTACGAATCGTCTCGCACGTAGACTCGACGACTTCCAGCCTCCCGAACAAGCCGGTTTCCGAAAAGGCTTCAGTATCATGGACCACATACATAACCTGCGGCAGATTGTACAGAAGACCCAAGAATGCAATCTCTGTCTGGCGTAGGTGGACTATAAGAAAGCCTTTGATTCCGTTGAAATTTGGGCGGTGCTACAGTCCCTTCAGCGGTGCCAAGTTGACTGTCGGTATATCGAAGTGCTGAAATATTTGTACAGAAGTCTACGATGGCTATCCGAGTACAGAACCAGAGCTAGAAACCTATCCAACTGCTGAGAGGTGTAAGACAGGGTGACGTTATTTCCCCGAAACTCTTCACCACTGCATTGGAAGACGTTTTCAAGCTACTGGACTGGAAAGGATACGGTATTAACATCAATGGCGAGTACATCACTCACTTTCGATTTGGCGACGATATAATCCTTATGGCAGAATCGCTGGAGGACCTTAGCACTATGCTCAATGACCTCAATGGTGTCTCCCAACGGATAGGTCTTAAGATGAACATGGACAAAACAAAGATCATGTTTAATGTCCATGTCACACCTATGCCGGTAGTTGTTGGGAGCATTATGCTCGAAGTTGTTGACGAGTACGTTTACCTGGGACAAATAGTCCGACTAGGTAAGTCCATCCAACTTCGACCGAGAGGTCAATCGACGGATTCAACTCGGCTGGGCAGCGTTCGGGAAATTACGACACATCTTCTCGTCAGGTATACCTCAATCTCTGAAAACTAGATTGTACAAACAGTGCGTGTTGCCAGTGAAGACTTATGGATCTGAGACGTGGTCCTTCACTGCTGGCCGTATGAAGACATGTTAAATTTTATTTAATATTTTTCCGAACAAATAGTTCGAAGGTGCTGTGCCACATCGAATGTGCAAAAGTGAATGCTAGAAATCTCTCGTCACAAAAATAGCTTATTATTTTATTTGTACAAATTTTAAGGCATTTTCCTTTAAATTTTTTTCGCTAAATGCGTGATATAGCTAACCCATTATTTTGTAATAAAAGTAGGTGTTTGACCAATTTTTTATATAAATTTTTAGTAATAATCAAAGATGTTATTCAAAGTTTGTCTCGTATTGTATCATCCTTTAAAATAAAGAGAAATATTGAGTTGAGTTTGTTTATAGTTCAAAATAGATGCGCGTAAGTACTCAACTTCGACTCGAACGGCAACACAAATAATTCTGAGTGTAGAAAATTAATTCAACTTTAAAGTTATTTCCATCACTCACTATATATGGAAGAGTCGGAAAGGGACGTCCTAGGCGAAAGTTTGTCGACCAAATTAACGATATACTAAAAATGGGCCAAATTAAGAGTAACTTTAAACGACGAGCATGTATGCGTAGGTATATGGATGTGGAAGAGGCGAGAGAGTTATGTCAGGATCGTGCTAAATGGAAGTCTGTAGTCTCTGCCTACCCCTCTGGGTGACAGGCGTGAGTGTTTATGAATTTATTTATTACTCACTATATGGATGGATGTAAAGAGTATTAAAAGACAATAAGATAATATGTTGCATTCATACCAGTGGAGTGGGAGATTCCCAGAATATTAAAAACACCTTATTATATTATAATTACTATGATATAAACATTTGATCGATTATTACTTGTGGTCTCAACTGACCCCAAAACTTTTACAAGAGTGATTAGGTCTGTTTCAAGCACTCCATCTTTGCAGATTATTAGTACTGTACTGTAAATTTAAAGTACCTAAGGCTCAGAAACACGGTTTTTATTGCAACAATTCTGAAGTAAACTCTTTAATTAAACATCATGTACATAATATTATCAGTTAAGTTCACAAACGAAAGATTACGTACTTCCATTTGGCTAGATACACACGAGATACACCTCTCTCGCTCCTTCATTTTTATTTTTTAAAACTGAAGTGAAAAATTAATTATCTGTTCACTTAAATGTAATTGGTTGCTGCAGCCCATAGACAACTGCACCTTATTTGAAAAGAATTCTTCAGAATCGTTGTCTATCTGAGGGCCGATACCGGCATCCGAGGTACCGGTGATTTCTACCACTTAGTGAAAATTAAATATTCCCGTTCTTGATTTTTTAATTTGCTTTAATCCTTCAATCGCCATAAAATTCCCATGCAGGCGCATGCGCCTGGGAAATCCCGAGCGGTCGTATGCGACTGCACTTTATTCATATTTCACTTTTTTGTTATCAAAATACAATAAAATCTTTTTGTAATGAAGTAAAACCTGACTTTTGTTTAAACCACAGGATAGAGAATTATGAATAGATTTTGTAATGCCAAACTTCTTCATAGAAAAGTGGTCTCTAAATATAAGTATTTATGGGTTAAAGTGCTATGGGTGGGTGCGATCATATTTGAACACTTGAATTTTGACGGAATATCGGAGCGGTCAAAATTGGCCATTTGGTGTTTGAGAGGTTAAGTTTCGTATTGCAGTATCAAACGTCTGACGCTGCATCTCATCGAGGTTGGTTATTTTAATTATATGTCGAAGATATTGAGACCTTATTGGCTTTTTTCCAAAATCACCTCAAACAATATACATAAATATAAAAAATTTGTACGAAAACCTAATAGATAGCTGGCAGAGAATGCCTTTTCGGCATTAAGTTCGCCTTTGTACCAAATTGTTTTGTTTGAGTGCAATAAAGAATTTTCTATCTATCTATCTATAGAGTTTCAACTTACTAATGTAGGAAATAGAATAAATGGGCCCTACACTCTATTGTGAAGAGTCAAAATGTGTCGAAAAAGGCACGTATGGCAATTCACAATGCTGTGTTGGTCCCTACTTTTACGTATGGTAGTGAAAGTTGGGTGTGGCAGAAGAAGCACGAGAGTAGAATGAACGCAGTAGAAATGCGGTCGTTAAGGAGTATATTAGGGATGAATCTGAACGACAGGGTAAGAAATTGTGTAATAAGAGAAGAGTGTGGTTTGCAAGATGATGTTGTGACCAGGATTAAGAAAGGAATCCTTCGGGGGTTTGGTCATGTGGAAAGAATGAATGAGGAAAGAGTGACAAAGAAAATTTATGTTGCAGAAGTGAATGGCAGAGTCGGAAAGGGACGTCCTAGGAGAAAATCTATCGACCAAATTGGCGATTTATTGAAAACGGACCAAATTAGGAGTACCCTTAACCGACGAGCATGTATGCGTAGGTGTATGGATGTTAAGGAGGCGAGAGAGGTGTGTCAGGATCGTGCCAAATGGAAGTCTGTAGTCTCTGCCTACCCCTCTGGGTGACAGGCGTGAGTGTTTATGTATGTATGTTTATGTACTAAGTAAGCTCTGGTATCTACAAAATAGAGATATTAAAAAACACTCCGTAACAGAGTATTTTCAAAGTTCTTTATTATTATTCAGTATCAACGTTGGTTGAATACTCAAGGGTATCAACCTATAGAAAAACATTAGTCGTTAATACAATCACAATACTGTGAAACATTTATTGTATTGACTACGCATAATGGCTGTTCTGACAACGAGCCTTGATTAAAATTAATTTGTTGGATACGTGTAATATGTTTTAGCATAATCCTCACTCCATTGCAAATTAAACGACGGCTGTTCTCTGTCCCGTTATTTTAGCCGTCGT